>CM076850.1:106594925-107194925 GCA_039519185.1 Astragalus membranaceus | reverse complement strand
GTACAAAAAAACTCCTAATTTTCGATTTCACTAGATATTCCTCACTCATTTGTGTTTTCTCCTTGTCCCTAATCCATGTGCATTGCAATCTTGGCCCTTGATTCAAATTCTATCTCAAATCTCAATGGTTGGCAAAAGCACAATGTCCTATATACCCTTAATTTTGCACCTCATATAAAACCCAAAAAAATAAGAAACAAAAAGAGGACATCACTCTCATTTTACCCTAGCACACAATCAGACCACAATTCCTCTCCTCCTCCCCTCTCAAACCCAAGACCACCTCCCACCATTTCCACCACCAATTCTTCAATTTTCAACCATCCAAACTTCATTATTCTTGATTCCTACACTAGATCCACTTCTAATCTTGCATTATCTTCAAAGTTCATCATCAAATCCTTCAAGATCAAGTGATTTTTGTGGGATTCAAGAGGAGGTTCAAGTGTTCTTGGTTTCTATTTTGATCTTCTTCTTCATTTCAAGCAAGATCTAGAGGTAAGCTCACAAACCCTTGCATTTTCTTTAATTTTCATTATGTAATCTCTCTTCTACTCCTCTTTCCTTCTTGAAAGAAGCTTTGAGGACTCATTTCAAACATTATTGGACAAGGACATTGGGAGCCTTGGGTGTTTGAGATGGGTCCTTGGCCTTGAAGGAGTTGTTCTTGTGCTTAAATAATTTCCCTTGCATCTTTACATATTTTGCACTAGATTTCATAAATAAAATTGTTGTTTATGGGCTTTAGCATTTCGCATATCATAAAAATTTAGGGTTTGGTCATGTGCTTTGTTCTACATGTTGATTGTGAATCTTGACATGAAATAATTTGATGATTTGGGCATGTTGTGGTTTCGGCCTTAGAGGCCTATTTTGTGCCTATTTTTGTGCTTGTTTGGTTGTTTGATCTTGTGTAAATGAATGCAATTGTGTCAATGTGTTTTTTTATTTTTAACCACTCACTTACTTTTTACTTTACCATTCATTAACTTTTTACCAAAACATAAAAATATTTTACTACTTTGGTTTTTACCACTTCATTAACTTTTTACTAAAACCTAAAAAGATTTTACCACTTCACATTTACCTCATGCATTTTTACTTTACCATCTCATTAAATAATTACCATTTACCTCATGCATTTTTACTTTACCATCTCATTAAATAATTACCATTTACCTCATGCATTTTTACTTTACCATCTCATTAAATAATTACCATTTACTTCATGCATTTTTACTTTACTTTTCACTAACTTCTTATTTAAAGTTTTACAACTTATCAACTTGCAAAAATACCCAAAACATTTTCACATTCATGCATATTCATTCATACTTAGTTTATGTGACACTCTCATGCATCCTCATATGCTTATATCTCTTGCATCCTCTTATGCATCCTTGTATGCCATCCATTCATAAATAAAGTGCTATGCATCCATTCCTTGTACACTCATGCACTTACATGCTTACTTAATCATGCATCCTTTCTTACATATTCAATCATTTAACTTAGAATACTCTATGTTTACAATCAATTGTATTCACTTGTTCTTGATGCCATGTAAATGTCTTGACTTGATTGTGTGCCCTCCTCTCCACTTGTATGACCTCCTAATGGAGACGTAAGTCTACATGCATGTTGTAGCATAGAGCCATTAGGGTAAATACAACCCTTCTCACACGCACACACAATTACTTTGAGAACTTTGTTTTGCATCTGTAATAATTGAATCCTTTGATTGTATGGGCATGTTTAATCTTGGTTAATGAATGATATGTTCATGTTTGCTTGAGTATTATTCATTCATTTGCATTTGGTTATGGATTTAGAATTGACTTGAAATGTTCTACTCATTTTCTAAAACCCATTTCCTAAAATCATTTCAAAACAAAAAGAAACTTTTACTTTCAAAACAAAAAAAAACCAATTGTCATTAAACACCAATCGTGCCGTTGCCGATTAGGTTGTTAATGATGATGTTGTTTTCAAAAGGAGTTAGTAGCGAGACCATTCTAACCGTTGTTGTTCGGTCTTCGCGAAAGCTCAATCCTTTTCCAAAATCCAATGCTTCGCTATTTGTCTTCACAAATTAATCAATTTCTTTTTGGATCAATAATCAACCTTTTGGAAAACTCATAAGGAGGCAAGTCGGACGTACGGCCGATGTTGTCTAACGTCCTAAGATCGGAGTTGTACAACTCAAACATCTTGGGATACTTATGAGAATTAAAACAAATAATTAACAACTTCAACCCTTTTCAAAAATGAGTGAGGAACCGATTCGGATGTACGTTCGACATTGGTTAGAGTCTTAGGATTAGCGAGTTGTACAGCTCGTGCGAGCCTAAGATACTTGCTCGAACAAAAACTACCAATCTCACAACAAGTCTTTTTTTCAAGTAACTCAAATCACTTTTCGATAAGTAGGGGGCACGTCGCCTATACGGGCGGGGATGTCTATGTTTTAGGGTTAGTGGACTGTACAGTTCAGACCCGAGAACCCTTGCAATAAAAGACACCAACACATCCAAAGTTTCTCGACCCAGGAGAACTACGTAGCTTTGATTTCCTCATTGCATCTGAGGATACGTAGGAGCGGGCCACGTCCCGTCAAGCACCCTTTTCAAAAAATACCAAAAAAAAGATCTTTCTTTTCCCCGTCTTCTTTCCAAACGCTTTTCTCAAATAAAAAAGAAAAAAAACGAAAAGAAATAGAACATCGTTTCAAATCAAACTTTGTCGAAACCACACATCAAATTAATGGTTCCCTTTCGGTAGAAAGGAGATGCGGGGTGCTTATACCTTCCCCGTGTCTAACCGACCCCCGAACCTACATCTCCTGATTTCGAAAAGACCACCCGCCTTGTATAAAAAGACGTTTTTTCAATGTTTTCGTCTAAAAACTAAAATATTGATGGCGGCTTCATTTATCTTCCACGTTGTACATCGAGAAATCCAAACCGGATTTTTCGGGGTGCAACAGCTAGTCTGCTTTTTAGGGCCACTAATGAACCGTTACGGATCATGTCCTAAAATCCCTATTTAAAACAAACAATTTATAAATTAAAAAATACAAACACGTTTCTTTCCACAAATCAAATTTTTAAAATAGGGGATTAATTCGGCCGTACGGCCGGGTTAGTCACCGTTTTAGGACGAATGAACCGTACGGATCAAGAGTCCTAAAACCCCTATTCAAATAAAATCAAACCATCACACATCAAACTATCTTCCAAACTTCAAAAAACTCCATTTTCACAAAGTAGGGGACTAAGCCGGCTGTACAGTCGGGTTAGTCATCATCTTAGGACAAATGAACTGATCACTCAGGAGTCCTAAGATCCCTAAACAAAATACACCAACAAACAAAGTTTTCTACCAAGAACTACGTGTGATTTGATTCTCTACCAGGAGATACATAGGAGCAGAGGGCGGCCGACCTCTGTCAATTGCACTAATAAAAAACCTTTTTTAAGTCTTTTCCAAAATAATCACTTTCCCAAATAAAATATCAATTTTCTTCTTTCTTTTTAATTCACAATAAAAGGGTAAAAATAAATGTTTTCAAAATTAACTTTCGCTTCTACAACTAATTAGCAGGTAACCTTCCTTAGGAAGGATGTCGTGGGGTGCTAATACCTTCCCCACACATAATCGACTCCCGAACCCTAATCTGGTCTCAAGGGCCCTTATCCATTCCAAAAGGGATTTTCCAATGTTTGCCCTTAAAATAAACTTTGGTGGCGGCTTCATCTTTGAACCTTCGAGGAATCCTCGCCCGGATTTTTCGGTCGCTACAGAAGGTAAAAATGTTTTATGAGATGAGATGAAAATGTTTTAATGAATGAGGTAAAAAATGTTTTGATGCATGAAGGTAAAAATGTTTTTATGTTTTATGAAATGGTAAAAACTCTTGGTAAAAACTTAATGAAGAGGTAAAAGTAAAATGGTAAAATCTTTTTATGTTTTTGGTAAATAGTTAATGAATAGGTAAAAACCAAAGTGGTAAAATGTGAGAAACACAATGTCTCAATTTGCATTCACTTATCCAAGATCAAATGACCAAAATCCAAGCAAACAAAGATGCACAAAAAGGCCCTTTTGGCCGAATGCAACATTACCAACAATCATCTCTTTTATTTCTTACAAAATTAACAATTGACACATGAATCAACACAAAATGAAAACTCTAATCTAACATGCAAATTTCTAAGCTAAAACATCAACCAAATCACTTTTTTATTCACATGAAAATCAAGGATTACAAAACACAACAATAACCCTAATTTTTCTAGGCAAACCCGAGGGCTATATGGCATGAAATCAACCCAAAATTTCACCTCAACTCATGAAACACACAAGAAAATACACGATCCCTAAAAAACAAACCAAGGCCGAGGTAAAATAACATGAATATGAGTATTTTATTGATGAAAAATGATGCAAATATGAGTGAACATGCAAGAATACACGAGAATAACTCCTCTAATGCCAAGGGGTCACTTCAAACACCCAAGCCTACCAATGGGCTTGTCCAATAATGTTTGAAATGCCCCCTCAAAGCAACAACCACAAAATAGAAGAGTTGGAATGAGTAGAAGAGAGATTATGCAAGAAAAACTAAATATGAGATGCAAGGTTTCAAGGCTTACCTCAAAATCACAAAGAAATGAAGAAGGAGATGATATAAGCTCAAAATAAACTTGGATCTACCCTTGAACACACGAAATCCTCTTGATTTTCGTAATTTGATGATGCAACCTTGAAGAGAATGGAAGAAATGATGATGATCTAACAAGAAATGGAAGATTTGAGGGTGATTTTTGAAGAAAATATATGGAGGAGAGGTGGAGGAGCTCACAGCCAAGAAGGGAATTGGGAGGAGAAGATGGTGTGCTATGTTTTGTGTAGGAGAAATGAGCAAAAAGTTGTGAGTGAAGAGCTAAGCAAGGTATATATAGGAGGCAACTAGGCGTAAGGGTATTTTAGTCATTGTGCTTTGAATGTGCTCTAGGATTGGATTTTAATTTTGAATCAAGTTGAGATTGATCATCACATGGATTGAGGACTTTGAAGAAGCACAAAATGAGAGTGAGATGAATAGTAACCCGGGTACTATTCATTTGGCCTTGGTGACCAAGTTTTGCTTGGTTGTCATTTTGTACTATTATGAGACCACTCCCTTTTCTTTCATTTTTTGATTATTCCTTTGAAGATAATTCCATAAAATCTAACCATTTTGGGCCACATACTAGGAATATTAGGAGGATGTCAACATTATGAGATCACCATGACCAAAAATGTCACAAAAATCCCATCTTGTATTATTTGAAGAATATTCCCTTTTGATACCTTTTTTGAATTTGAATTTTTTGTAACACACATGCATGCATGCGCAACATGTGATGATCAAGAAGGGATATGCCTCAAATAATTTCCTCTAATATTGCACAATGATTTTTGATGAGAAATCTTCCTAATTTTATAAATGACCAAAATACCCTTTTACCCAAAAACCTTATTTTTTTTTTGCCCCTAAAATGCAATTTCACCCTAAAAATGAATTTAAAACCCTAAAATGACTTTCAAAATCTAAAATGCAATGCATGATACTCTTCTCACTCTTCAAAATGATGTCTCACCTCTTAATTTATTTATTTTTTGTGGAAAATTAGGGTTTCGATCTTAGGCGGACAAAATTAGGGTATGACAGCTGCCCCTCTTTATTCGGATTTTATCAAGAAATATGAATTGGCCGAGACATATTTCGAAGATAAAATAGGAATAAAGAATTCAGAAATTATACCAATTTTGTCTACTTGGAGAAACCCGAATTTTCTTTTTCTTTTTCTTTTCTTCTCTCTTCCTTTTTTTTTAAACTCCCAACGGAGGGAGCGTTTTCTGGAATCTGGGGACGAGGGCTAACATCGAAGTGCTCATCCTCTCTTTGTACCTGCAGCTGAAAATGAACAAATGCATGCAATGCAAATGCCATGATTGCTGTTTTCTTTTTTTCTTATGATGAATGTAAATGTAATGAGTTTCTTTTTTCTTTTGTCTATGTCGGATGAATGCATGATTTTCTACTGTTCTTATATGCTTGATGAATACAATGATTTTCCTTTTCTTCTCTTGTCTGTATGTAATGCATGATTTTCTTTTTCTTTTGTTTATGTCTGATGAATGCATGATTTTCTCCTGTTCTTATATGTCTTTTTCTCTTTCTCTAGCTTCCCTTCTTTCTTTTCTTTTCTTTTTGTTGCTCTCTTGGCTCTTCTCTTTTCTCTCTTTTGGCTTCTCTTTTTTTGCTCTTTTAAGAATCATGGGCATGCGAATGCAAAGCTTTGGTGTTTGATGACATGGAATGCTCATGTATTTTAATGGAATGACATGCAAAGGAAAACTTTCTCTTCTTTGCTCTTCTTCTTTTTCTCTCTATGAGGAGGAGCAGATTCTGGGCGAGCATACCAGCTTTATAAGTATAAGACGAGCATATAAGCTCTATAAATATAGGGCGAGCATATAAGCTCTATAAGTATAGGACGAGCATATAAGCTCTATAAGTATATGGCGAGCATATAAGCTCTACAAGTATAATGCGAGCATATAAGCTCTAGGATCTGGGGACCAACAGGTCCAAAGCAATTGGTTCTGAAAATTCTTTGGAAAATGAAATTCTGGGGACTAGCGGGTCCAAAGCAAATGATTCTGAAAATTCTTTGAAAACTAAATTCTGGGGACCATCAGGTCCAAGCTTTCTGATTCTGCAATAATTTTTTTTTGAACTTTTGGGTATCAAGCATGAGGACCAACATCTGGTGCTTATCGACATTCACTTAACAATGCATTTGAATGGTGCAGGTCATGCAAGTGATTTATGCAATGGTGGATTGTCTTGGTATGCAAATGTATGTAGTCATTTATTGAATGGAATGCTCTTGTTCTACTTTTTGTTCGTTTCTTAACTTGAATGGAATGATGAATGAAATGAGAAACTTTTGTTTTTTTCCTTTTCTGGAATATGATGCAAATGCAATGACATGAAAGGATTTTTGCTCTCTTTTTTTTCTTCACTCTCTTCTTTTTGCTTTTTCTTTATTGCTTCTACTATGAAATGCAAGTGCGAATGCAATGCCTTGATGTTATGGAAAAAATGAGATGCCTAGATGCATGAGGCGAAAATAACATTTTTGTGATGATAAGATGCGAGACTTTGGATGCAAAAAGTGAAGGTGAATTTTGATTATTCTTTTGAAACATTTGAGTTTAATTCAAACCCCGGTGTTCTCAAGGTTTTTATTTATCAACTAGCTCATTTATTCTTTCTTTTCCTTTCCATGATGACTGAATTTTAGATTTCACCTAATCAACTTGTGTTCTCTCTCTTTGAAGCATTGTCTAGTAAGCATGAAAAAGAGTGCAAATATCAGATAGGTGTTTGAGATATGGACATATATGGCAGGTGAAGGGATGAAAGGCAATGGCTTTTGCCAGACTTCCCCAATCCAGGCTTGGTGACTATGAATGAAAGGCTTGCCCCTGTTTGGTGATATTGACCATTGGAGTGAAAGGGCAGATGTGCGGGAACTGGCATCATGGATAACACCTGGTGAAAGGATGAATGACATAGGATGGACGCTGAACAGGCTTTCCCAAGACTAGGGTGGGTGGGTGGTGAAGAGAATGCCCCAACTTTTAGATCTGAGTGGTGTTCTAGGTGTAAATCTTTGGTTCTCTGTGAATGCGTTGACTTTTGGTAATGAAGAGAAGCCTCACTTAGTGGTCACTAAACCTTGTTTTAAGGGAACTTGAATGCATTTTTGGGAGTGCAAGTCTTTTTTTTGTTTCGTCAGCTTTCTTTTTTCTGACTGTTTGTTTTTGTCTCCTCAGTTCTCTTTTTTCTGAGGGTTTATTTTTCTTGATCAGCTTTCTTTTTTCTGATCGTTTGTTTTTCTTTTTGAGCAAACACATTGTAAACAGATAAACTTATTTGTCCTAAGATTAAAATTTGAGAAAACGAAAGCAACCGGTCATTGATCGGAATGGACTTTGCAGGATTGTGATGTTTTGTGGAGAAGGGATGATTGGGCTTATCGGAGTGTTCGGGGTTGATGGTAGGATGGGTCTTATTCAGCGTTGGCCGATGATCAATGGTTTATGAAGGGAATAGTTATTGGGCTTGATGAAACGTTTGGGGTTTTTATTAGGACAAGTTTGGGTTTCATGGTAGAATGACTGGAGGGTTTGATGTTGAGGCCAGAGGAAATGTTTGTGGGTTTTATGAGAGGAAAGATGATGAAGTGTTTGAGGATTTGGGGAAGAAGGGATGGTTTATCGAGACAATGACCTCTTATGTCTTATGGCAAAATGTACCAGCTCACAATTTATACTTCTTTTGTCTCTCTTTTTCTTTGTTTTTTTTTCTTGTTTTTCTTTCTTTTTGTTCTTTTTGTTTTTTTTTGGGATTTTCATTTTTGAATCTTTTTGTTTGATTGCATTCTTTTCCTTTTGGCTTCCTCTTTGCCTTGGACTTGAGGTGAGCTGATGGAGATATCTTGGGATTTTCTTGGCTTAAGGTGGGTAGGAAATGGTATTTTTGGGATTTTGGATTTTTGAGGGTATGGGGAGATAGCCAAACTTCATTTCAAATCCCGATTACTTATTTTTGTAAAACTTGACAACAATTTATCTATCTATATGTGTTTGCTCTCTTCTTTTACTTTTCTTTTTTGTTTTTTTTTTGTTTTTTTTTGTGCCCTAACTTTTGCCGGGACCGCTCTTTGCGAGTTTTCAATCCACCGGGCGCTCTTTTTTGCCTAGGCCTCCCTTTGCGGGTTTTCAACCTAGCGAGCTTATTCTTCTTGTTTATTATATTATTTTTGAAAGACTTGCACTAAAGGTATATGATATTGACGAGGAGACTTAGTGATCACAGAACTGCCCCAGCATGGAGGACTCAAGAGTGATTGAAGAAAGTAACTTTTTATTGATGACAATATTGAAAAGGAACATGTGCCCTTATTGAAATATCCTAACGCCTTGGGCAGAGCCAGAGGATTGCATCACAGAAAATTGCTTTGAACTGAAAAACTACATGAGAATCAACAATCACTCATAAATGCTATGAAATGCATGGGAAAGACGATGCTGCCTTCAAAACTTTGATCATCTTCAACGGTTGCCATTTTGACTTGATAGCCCTGAACTCAGAGGGTTAAATCCTTCACCACCCTCTTCAAAGGTTAACCGCCTTGAATCAATAAGACCCTGAACCAAATGTTTCAAAAGATAACAATTTTCAGCAGAGTGACCAATTGCCCCGGCATGGAATTCACAAGTGGCCTGCGGGTCGTATCTTTTTGGGAATGGAGGTTGTACTGGATTCATCTCACGAGGGGAGATCAAATTGTAGCTGATTAGGCATCTGCATAGGTTGGTATACGACATGGGAATAGGGTCGTATCGAGGCGACTTTTTTTGGCCTGTTATTGCATTAGCTTCTTCATTCTTCTTTGCAGGAAACCCGGAAGATGGGTTTTTGTGGACACTTGTGTTACCTGGGGAACTCTGGGCGATCTTTCCACTTCTCAATCTGTTCTCTATCCTCCCCCCAACAATCACCACATCTGAAAAATTGGAGGATGCACTGCTGATCAGACGATCATAGTATAGTGGTGGCAAAGCCTCCATAAACATAGAAACCAATTCCTTGTCTAAAAGAGGAGGTGTAACTTGTGCAGCCAAAGCTCTCCATCGCTGGGCATACTCCTTGAACGATTCATTGTCCCTCTTGCTCATGCCCTGCAGCTGCGTTCGGTCTGGTGCCATGTCTGTATTGTATTGATATTGTTTGAGGAATGCATCAGCTAAATCCTTCCAACAGCGAACCTGAGATGGTTCTAACTTCATATACCAATTGAGAGATGCCCCAGCAAGGCTCTCTTGTAAGCAATGGATTAGCAGTTTGCCATCATGAGAGTAAGTAGACATCTTTCTACAATACATCGTCAAGTGACTTTTTGGACAGGTCGCACCCCTGTATTTGTCGAAGTCGGGGACTTTGAACTTTGGAGGCAGCACCACATCAGGAATAAGGCACAAGTCTCTGGCCTCTCTTGCTCTGGAACCGAAGCCTTCAACCATTCTTAATCTTTCCTCTAATATCTGAAAATGCTCTTTGGTCTGCTGATGCTCAGCGGAATAAACCTGAGGGAAGCTGCTTACACTATGAGGAGGCTGGAGCATTGGAGCCATAGTTGGAGTTGAGTGCTGAATCTGAGGGTATCCAGAGTTTCCAGACGTCAAGTCCTGAGCCTGTGGAATGGCAGCTGGCTGAGGAGTGAAGTTCTGAAGAGTAGCCTGGGGTATAACAATAGGATACGGAATCTGAGCCCGAGGTTCGCCAGTCATTCCTTCAGATCCGATAGATGTCGGTTGTACATTCTCAACAATGGCTACAGGACCAGCTCCCTGATTAGCTTCTGGGTTAGAAGGGGGAGTGTAACCTAGAGGAATCAGAACCCTCACCATTTCTGACATCTGCGTCCTTAACCCATTCACCTCTGCTTTTAACTCATTCACCTTTGCTCTTAGTTCTTCATTTGTTGCCATGTTCCTAGCTAGAGAACAAATCCAATTTGCCTTTCTCTGTCAACAGGGCACACGTCATAAGCACAAGAACGAATGACTGGACAAATGCATGCAACATTTTAGACTTGAATCAAAGGAAAGCAATTTTAACAAGGTAATTAAGTGATTACAAAATTGCCCCCTTTGTACAGAGGATTTAACCCAAAAGTCAAGTATGTACCAACGCGGGGAGAGTATACACTTTATGGGCGGATGGGGCGGGACTAGACTTGGACGGGAAACTGTGGTAAGGGAGGAAAACCAACGGACTCAAACAAGAGAAATTACTCATAGCATGCATGCTCACTAGAAGAATGCTTCACAGAGAATTAACATTAGTTAAAAATTTGTTTTTTTTCTTTGATACACTATTTCAGTCTTTTATCATGGAATAGATGAGATGCAATACTTTCTTTTTGAAAAACTGAGTGCCTTGGAACACCTTGAGTTTGCAAATAAATAGGAGTGAGCTTTTCTAGAAAGATTATTTTGTAAAAGCGTCTCGTCTCTCATCACAACCTTTTTTATTGAACGCAATGCATGGATGCAAACATGATGAAGATGCAAGGAAAATGACCACTTGGGAAGTGGAATTGTTTTAAAAGATTTTTGAGTGTTTTTTATGCAAGATGAAAAATGAAATTCCTAGGCATGCAAGAATGATATTTTCAAAATGGTTTTTATTCTTTAGAGGCAAGATGAGATATGAAATGTCGATGCCCCCCCCCCCCCTTTTTTTTTGTAAAAATGATGACGTGAGGCAACCAATTGTCGTTACTCTGAGTAACTTGCATGAAACATTGAGTGGATCCTGACTCAATACTTCACGCAATATACTGAAATGCTTCGACATTTGGTTAACTCAAACTTATTCTCTTATTTGAAAACAAACCTCACTTGATAGGGTCAAAGTGCCCCGATATCGTAGAGTAACATCTCAAATTTGTAGTGCACAAGCAAATTCGAGATATTACCCTTTGTCATTCGAAGGTGCACTTTTACTCATTGAGCTTTTACATGAAGAGCTTTTCTATTTTTTCTTTGTTTAGAGAAGATGCATGCATTGGAAACGTTTCATTTTTTTTTTAATTTTTAGTTTTGGAACATGATTTTGAAAATTATTTGGAGATGCAAATGATTTATTGGAAAAAAAAGGTTTTAGAAAAATGTGCTTGACGGGGTATGACCCGCTCCTACGTTTCCCCATTGTAATGAGGAATCAAAGCTTACGTAGTTCTACTGTGTCTTTTTTTTTTGAAATAATGCTTATGCATGAATGCCCGTCTTGGATGAACTTGACGAGGATTTTTTTGCATGATTATAAATGAAATGCTTATGCTATGCAGATGATAATTGTTTTTTGTTTTATCTTTATGTAATGAAAGGGAATGCAAGATGAATGGTTTTTTTCAAAATTGGAATTTTATGCAATGCAAATGATGCAATGATGCAGTGACGCAATGATGCAATGATGCAATGATGCAATGATGCAATGATGCTTCTTTTTTGTGTTTTTGCAGAAAGAGGATATTTACAGGTGGTGATTTGAAAATTTTCACACTATATGCCACCTCATATAGGCGTTTATTGAAAAGGAAAAGCATATCTTTTTTGATTTTCGAAAATTTTGAAGGAAAAATTGATTGAACTGAATGCAACAATGCAGCACACAATTTGGAAAGCCCTTGTGACCTAAAAAGGGGGTAGAACCTATGATCTAAGGCACTTTAGGGATAATCTTCTCATGTAGCTCTATTCACACCCTCACAAAGGTCATCAGAGCCACAGTCCCTCTCATGAAATTCCCCGTAAATGCAGCAAACTGCTAGATACGAAGCATCATGAAAGAGCACTACTCTGATTGAAACTTTTGCGAGTAGCCAAACGGACAAAGGTCCTGATGGGCTCCCACTACTCGAATTCACTCATCCTAAGGTATCCTAACAGACCTGGGTTATGGTCTCTTTCTCTAATCATATAATCTCAAGGTACAAGTGTGTGTGTGCGAAGGGCATTTCCTTAAAAACTACCCCACCTGCAAATGAAAATCCAGAACAGTCCAGACAATAGCATGTTGTCTACTCTAGGGTTCAATATCATTCAAATACAAACAAGCTTAGGGTGCCAACAACAATGTACTACTTGCTTAAGAAAGGGAGCTGAGAAGAGGGGAACATGATAAGAGACGGGAAAATGAATGAATTTACCTTAAGAAAGGGAGCAAAGAAAAAGGGAACATGATATGATTGGGGAAATGCATGAGGGAACTAAGCATATAAGCAAAGAAGCAACCATCTATTACTTTAAACAAAAGCAAACATAGAAGGAGAAGAAGAAGAATGCACAGGAATGCAACATGAAAGTATGAAAAAGAAGAAAGCATAGAGGCAAAACAAGATATTCAAATCAATCACACAAATCACACACTTAATTAATTAGGCTTGACCCACTTTTAAAAAAATGTTTTTCTTTTTAGTCCCCAGTGAAGTCGCCAGCTGTTGCGCCCGAAAAAGTCCCCGAGGAGATCTTTCTTCGTTTACAACTTTTTAAAACAATGAAGTCGCCACCAATATTTTTTATAAGGAAAATATTGAAGAAAAACCTTTTTGGAAAGCGAATGGCCTTTTGGAAACCGGAAAATTTGGGTTCGGGGGTCGGTTAGGCATGGGGAAGGTATTAGCACCCCACACCTCCTTTCTACCGAAAGGGAACTTTTAATTAAACGTGTGGTTTTAAGTGTTGATTTGGAAAATACTTAAATTTGCTTCATTATTGAAAAGGGAATGAGAAGACTTAATGAAAATTTTTATTTTTGGCGCTTGACGAGAGTTAGCCTCTCGCTCCTACGTATCTCCCGGTGCGATGGAGAATTCAAAGCTACGTAGTTCTTGTTTGTCTTTTCCTTTGAAAAGGTTTTTGTCTTTTATCTTTTTAGTGAGTATTCGAAATAGGACGAGCATTTAGTGAATGATTAAACTAACCAAGGTTATGGGTAATCACCGCTAAGTACTCTTGAAAATGAGAGTCACCACCGCCAGTCAGACGAACAAAGGTTTTGATTGACTATTAGTAGCAACTCGTTTTTTATTTACTCTTTTGAAAGTGGTTTTCGAAAGAGGTTGATTGGCACGAATGATCAAACTAACAAAGGTTATGAGTGATCATCGCTTGTTGTTCTTTTGGGAAAAAGACATTGCTACCAATGGATAGACGAACAAAGGTTCTGATTAGCCACTAGCGACAATGGGTTTGAAAATGATTCTTGAAAGGAGAATGTTTTTGTTCTGAAAATTATATTGGTTTGCAAAAGTGATTCTTTTTTGTGTTATGAAAATAACTCTTTTCTTTTTGTTATGCAAATGCTAATTTTTATGGTTGCGCTTGACGAGATTGTGGCTCGCTCCTACGTATCCCAAATGGGAATCAAAGCGACGTAGTTCTAACGAGCCTTGAAAGTGAAAGTCTTTTTGCTTTGGTTTTGAAAAGTGAAGGGCATTCATAATGATCAAACTAACAAAGGTTATGGGTGATCACTACTAAAACCCACTTAAGTGCATGTAAAAATCTCTTTTGAAAGATGAAAGCCTTCATGATGACCAAACTAACAAAGGTTATGATGGGTCACCACTAATAACTTGTTTTGATTCTTTGATGCTTAGGAAAATGCTTTTTGAAATTGAGAGCGTTCATGATAATCAAACTAACAAAGGTTATGATGGATTATCACTAGTAACTGCTTTTATGCTTACGGAAACACTCTTTTGAAATTGTGGCTTTCATGACGATCAAACTGACAAAGGTTATGATGGATCGTCACTAGTAACCGTTTTTATGCCAAGTTGTTAGAAGTGAAAACAATGAATGCAAGATGGTAAAATGTTTTGAATGAAGGTGTTATACCCTAATTTTGCCCGGTCTTTTTATCATAATCACTTTAGCCCCGTGTCACAAGCCCATGGCATTTCAAGCGCTATTTTGTTTAAAGTCGGACCAAATTGTCCAACCTTTTGAGCCTGTCTTCGTTAGCTTGCCTAATTGGGCTTACGCTTAGTGTTTTGAACCAATTTATTTATAAATGGGCTTATGGGCTTATGTCTAATGTTTTAGTCATTTGCCTAATTGGGCCTACGTGGCTATTGGACTTGATTTTAGATTGGACCTGATTTTAGAAAATTGTTCTAATTGGGCCTTATTTTAGTCATTCGTCTAAATGGGCCTATGATTGGTATTTTGGGCCTAATTTAGTCCTTTGATCAAAAAGTCATAAAAAAATATATTAAATAAAATCAGAATTAGTTAAAATTTAATTTACAATAATCCAAAAATCCCAAAATACAAATAATAACCAAAAAAAATACAAAAAAAAATCAGAAAACGAAAATACAAAAATATAGCAACACAGCAGGTCCATGGGCTGATCCTTGTTGCCCAAGAGTCCAATAACCTGAAAAAGGAAATAAAATCAGGTTAGAATCAAAGAATTCATTTTCCTAAACCTAAAAATGCCTATAAAATCAACAATCCACAGACACAGAAGAGGTCGAGAGAAGAATACACAGATTCAGAACCAAATGATTAGGGTTTTCACATTGAAACCCTAATCACAAAACCCTAAAAATCCAGAAACAGCCACACAAAATCAGAGACGGAAATTCATACAGAAAATTCAGAAACAACCAAAACAATTAGAGGTTCGAATATGAACGCTAATCATCAAACACCTAGTTTGAGTCTTGAAGGGCTGGTCAAGTGGCAATGTAAAAACGACGTAGAAGCAGCGACAGTAATGTCACGCGTTCACAACAGAAAATTCTTTTCCAGGTTGGTACCCTATTAACTTTGGTTTGAATATACATTGTGTTGTACATAAATTTGGTATTTCTTCTAAGTAACTCATCCAAAAAACAATAACAGGTTGATAAACTTTGTTAGAAACCGAAACAGATTTCTCAAAGATTAATAAATCTGTTTTTTAAAAAACAAGATGAAATAGGGATAGAACCAAATAGAAATAAGACCAGAACACGCATAAAAAAGAGATTGGTAAAATAGGTATAGTAGGTATAGTGATTTTAGAAAAAACGCACAAATCAGAGATAGAAAAGATCAGAGAGCAAGAAAAAAAGAAAAGGGAACCATGATAGACCTTTGACCACCATACACGGTGGTCGCTGCAACTTCGGCGAGAAATCCCCATGTCGTCGCGAGCCTTTGTCGTCGTCCCCAAACGACGCCGCCGAGCCCCCAATCGCGTCTTCGCCCTACGCTGTGACCTCCGGTGTACGCACCGTCTACACCGTCATCCACCGTAGACAGCAGCTCTACCCCGTCGTTGTCGTTAACCAGCGTCCTCCTCTCTCACTCCTCTCGTCGTTCGCACCACCACTGAAATTGTCGCCAGTCACCACCGCTGTAACTACCGCCGTGATGGCTAGTCAACGCCGACCCTTTGAAAATAGGGGATTAAGTCGGCCGTACGGCCGGGTTAGTCACCGTTTTAGGACGAATGAACCGTACGGATCAAGAGTCCTAAAACCCCTATTCAAATAAAATCAAACAATCACACATCAAACTATCTTCCAAACTTCAAAAAACTCCATTTTCACAAAGTAGGGGACTAAGCCGACTGTACAGTCGGGTTAGTCATCATCTTAGGATAAATGAACTGATCACTCAGGAGTCCTAAGATCCCTAAACAAAATACACCAACAAACAAAGTTTTCTACCAAGAACTGCGTGTGATTTGATTCTCTACCAGGAGATACGTAGGAGCAGAGGGCGGCCGACCTCTGTCAATTGCACTAATAAAAAACCTTTTTTAAGTCTTTTCCAAAATAATCACTTTCCCAAATAAAATATCAATTTTCTTCTTTCTTTTTAATTCACAATAAAAGGGTAAAAATAAATGTTTTCAAAATTAACTTTCGCTTCTACAACTAATTAGCAGGTAACCTTCCTTAGGAAGGATGTCGTGGGGTGCTAATACCTTCCCCAAACATAATCGACTCCCGAACCCTAATCTGGTCTCAGGGGCCCTTATCCATTCCAAAAGGGATTTTCCAATGTTTGCCCTTAAAATAAACTTTGGTGGCGGCTTCATCTTTGAACCTTCGAGGAATCCTCGCCCGGACTTTTCGGTCGCTACAGCTGGCGACTCCACTGGGGATATTTAGAGAGTCAAACCTAGTCTAATTAGTTGTAGGATTAGTTGTTAATTAAATGTTCTATTTTACCCTTCCCTTTCATTTTTTATTCTTGTTGCATGTTATGTATTTATGTGATATGTAAACCTCAGGATAGAAGACCACTTTTTTGTATATGTATTTATTTGTTTGGCAGCTTGGGGGGTATTCTTGATATTTTGCTCCTTCACACACTCCACTATCACATTTTTTCACACACGTGAGAATAGTCCTGTACCCGGACTGGAGAATAACCTAAGTTAGAACGAGACTGCGTAGTGATGGCCTACTGGATGTGCGTCCTGTTGGGTGGTCACGAAAGTCTCACCTAGAGTTTGGTCCCTCTTGAGAATGCTGGCACTCCTAATAGCTTGCCTATTGTTGTTGATCAGTGTTCTTAACTGGGGTCGTTGGCTCTAGGAACCTTGTGTAGGACTCTTTAGAGCTACCCTTTGAAAGGTTCACTTAACAGACAACCCCAAGACCGATTCTCTAAGGAACCCTCGTAGGACACAAAGGAGCCTCATACCCCTGCATTCAAACAAACACTGATACATTTTTCCGGTCTTCTAAAAAAAATTTTCAAAAAAATCATATGTTATTTTGGCAAATTATTTTTAGCATACCTCGTGCATTTTTACCTTTCCCTTTTGCATAGCATAAAAAAAAATTATTGCACATTAACATTTCATTCTTCATACATTTCTATAACCGCTAGGGAATTGTAAGACTTTCTTTCTGACAAGATGGATCAAACATTTGCATTAATAAAATAAATTTCTTTCTGTTCTGCGTCAAACAGAAACTTACAATTTCCCGGGCGTGACACGAAAGCATACATTTGCATTTCATGCACATCCATCCGTTCATTCATGTACTTACGAAAAAAAGAAAAAATTGAAAAAATAAACAGACAGTAAAAGGGCAAGCTGGTTCATCAACATCGCTATCGGACTCGTTCTCAAAAATGGCCAAAGAGGATAATCGGGCTCTGAGAGAAGACATTGCAAAGCTGAAGGATCAAATGAGCGAGATGATGGTATTGAAAGATCAAATGACCGAGATGATGGCGCTGAAAGACCAAATGTATGAATTCGTGAAACTCCTCGAGAGAAGAAATGCGGATGAAAATGCTTCGGCAGGGAATACTGAGAACAATGCTTCAAACCTTCCTCCTCCTCCCAGCTCCGAGACTCCACGCACAACTGGAGTGAACATCCATAGCTACCAATGGCCCCCTTACGGTCTCCCAGCTAGTTACGCTCCTCCTACTTTGGAAGCCAATCAAGAGGAAGGACCTTCGGGTGTCGCTGGACCTTCAGCTCAAAATACAAATGCAGAAATACCGCGAGTTCACTTCTCAAGTCTTACGACTGCTCCACAGGTCATTCCGCGGGGTTATACTTCGTCACCAGTAGTAGTTCATCATGTTCCTACACCGAACTCCGCTGCAATGCCAATGGTTCCTCCCCACTACAACATGAGAGGACCCACTCATAACTACTCAATGGAGGACTCTCAGCCCAAGGACAAATATCAGATGCTAGAAGAGCGCTTGAGAGCAATTGAAGGATCCAATGTCGGCGCAAGGGATGCATATGATCTGTGTCTCGTCCCTAATGTGATTATCCCACCCAAGTTCAAAGTGCCTGACTTTGACAAATACAGAGGGGTAACTTGTCCCGCTAGCCATCTGACTATGTATTGTAGAAGAATGGCCGCATTTGCATACGACGACAAACTGCTCGTCCATTACTTTCAGGACAGCTTGACTGGGGCAGCCTCAAGCTGGTACATGCAGTTGGAACGCACCCACATTCAATGTTGGAAAGATCTGGCTGATGCTTTCTTAAAGCAGTACAAATACAACATCGATATGGCTCCCGATAGAGCACAGTTGCAAAATATGGTGAAAAGAAACAAAGAATCATTCAAGGAGTATGCCCAGCGTTGGAGAGGGTCGGCAGCGCAGGTAGCCCCGCCTCTACTAGAGAAAGAGATGGTATCCATGTTCATAGATACGTTGCAATCACCCCTCTATGACAGATTAATTGGGAGCGTATCATCTAACTTCTCAGACATGATCACCATAGGGGAAAGGTTGGAAAACGGAATGAGAAACGGGAAAATATCTTACGGTTCAGCCGAAACCAATAACCCAAAGAAGCCCTTTGCAGGATTTGTTAGAGGGGAAACCAATTCCATAATAGGATCAGTGAAAGCCTCTTACACTTCCAAAAACCATCCTCAAGCCCTGCACTTCTCTACCCAAACCACTAAAAGCCATAAACCACCAAACTACCCAGAAAGGAGACATGTACAGTTTGATCCAATTCCCGCATCCTACTCAGATCTGTTCGACCACCTCACTAGTCACAACCTAATCTCCCCACACCCGATGAGGCCCATTGAACCTCCTTTCCCGAGAGGCTATGACCCGAACGCCATTTGCGAATTTCACGCAGGCGCAATTGGGCATTCAGTAGAAAACTGCAAGGCACTAAAACATGTGATTCAGGATCTGATCGAATCCAAATGGTTGAGCTTCAATGAGGATGCTCCGAACGGAGGCGCTAACTCTTTGCCAGGGGCACGAGAAGTCATTCGTCCGTGCTTTTGAAGGCGATCAAAGGGCTAAAAACAACATCGTCAACCTTGTGCGCCTTTGTCCTGCAACTGAAGCACTTATGAATTGGGAGATTGTTGATTTTCTTGTGATTTTCGGTTCAAAGTAATGTTACGTAATGCAAATCCTATGGCTCTGCCCAAAGCCTTAGGACATTTCAAAAAGGGCATGCATGTTTCTTTCCGGTATCAATATTAATAAAATAGCATTTTGAATTTTCCGATAAATTCCTTTTTACTCATTTGCCCGCTTTACTTTTTCTTTTATCCTTCTTCAATTTCTACTAATGCAGACTTAAATAACTTGTCCTTGAAAATAACAACGTCGGTAACTCATGTCATAACTTTGATCGCCCCATTAATCAAACCAAGGAAGATGTTGAAGATAACTGGGAAACTCTTCCAGAGGTAATGAGAATAATGGAACAAGAGGATAAAGTGACCCAGCCTCACGTGGAATCAAACGAAATGATTAACTGGGGCACAGAAGAAGATGAAAAGGGGTTAAAATTAACATCACACCCAAAGGATAGCAAATCAAGAAACTTTGCTTACATCACCTTGTCTGACATAAGACGCCCACTGGTGTAACAAGTCCGTGATTGTCGAGAAATTTGGTCTGCCGTTACGGCTTTCCTAAAAAAACATCACAGACAATGGTGAAAGGACTATGTAAAGACTCCAAGACGAGCATCATGATATCTTCCCATACTGCCCAAAAAAAAAAACAAATGGGGAAGTTGCAACAACAAACAAAGAATATCAGGGATGATAGTAACGTTTCACCTTACATGGAGATCAGACCTCATTCATACTTCAACAGGGGCAACCCCGTATGAAGGGAGTAGTACTTCCATTAAACCTCATCAAACAAAAGAACGGTTGTCTTATGTCATATCGGAAAAGACACTAATGGAAAAAAGGCTTTTTATATCGGTTAAAATTGACATTTCATATCGGTTCCCGAACCGATGCCGAAAAAGGAGATATAGAAAGTAGGGACATTTCATATCGGTTCCTGAACCGTTATGAAAAGTTGTTTTTATATCGGTCGCCCCTAGAACCGATATGAAAAGTCTTTTTTTTAAAAAAAAAATAGACTTTTCATATCGGTTCCCATAGAAAACCGATATGAAAAGTCTTTTTTTAAAAAAAAAACAGACTTTTCATATCGGTTTTCTTTGGGAACCGATATGAAAAGTCTTTTTTTTTAAAAAAAAGAGACTTTTCATATCGGTTTTCTTTGGGAACCGATATGAAAAGTCTCTTTTTTTTTAAAAAAAAAAGTGAGGTTGTCTTCCTGTAGGGAAGACTTTATAGCTTTGTAGCTTTGTTTGGATTAATCGATTCATCCAAGGAGAAAACTTAGGATATACTTATGTGGATTAATCGATTCATCTAAGAAAAAACATGACAGTCATTAGCCATATACTTATGAATAGTAACAAACAATTACTATGACAGAAGTAATTACAGAGGGGAATCTAAGTAACAGAACTAGGTGTTATTACAGAGGAAAGAAAGTCACTAATATGCTATCACACCTATACTCCACACATCAGCCTCTGTGGTGTAAGATCTATAGAGAACTTCAGGAGCAACATAATATGCACTTCCAACAATGTCATTAAGCCTTTCATCTGTATTAAAAAACATTAGCACATGGTGGGTATATAACAGCATCCTGTAATGCACCCTAGAAAACTATTAATACTACAACCCAAAACACCAGTAGAATGTAATCAAGCACTTCAAACAGGTCAAATATCTACAACCAATCGGGTTAGACACCAAACAACCCAAGTCTATCATGTCAAAAATCAATTCAAAGAATACGATGTATGGAAAGCTCATATATCAGTCCAATCAAAGCAATTTAAGCAATAGCGCTGATGTTCAATTTGTGAAACCCGATACTAGGTGAGATGAACAAATAAGAATCCAAATCAAAAGCTAACAGAGGCACAGCTTTTAACGAAAACAAAAATACCTGTGTTTTAGAAGCTTCTGTATTTTGCTGTAATGCCGATGCTTGATTTGATGGTTGCATCATCTGTAATTGTTGCTGAAGCTGGGAGAAGGCTTGCTGAGATGAATGAAAGCTTGCTTGTAAAGTCTGTTTTTGTTGTGACAGCAACTGAGCTAACTGAGAAGGGGATTGATGAAGAGACTGAAGTGGCTGCTGCAGCTGCTGCATAGAGGGAGGAATTCTCTGTTGATTTGGAGTAGCCAATGCTATATTAGATTGCATGCCAGTATCATGAGGGGTCTGACGACTTGTAGCAGACAAAGCACTCTGATGAGCTTGGGGCTGAGAAGTTGGAAACTGTCTACTCATGCCAAGTCCCTGCTGTGATGGAAGAGGGCCAGCAGAGTGAGGTGGTGGCTGACCATGCTGTCCAAGAGATGAAAGTGTTGATGTTTGTGGATGTGGCATTGGAGCTTGAGGATGCAACTGCTGGGAAGGTGGAAACTCCTGAGATGTTTGAATGGGTTTCTGCGATGGTGGTAATTGTTGATTGACTGATGGAATTCGCGGTAGAGACTGGTTGATATTCCGAAAATAACCGCGAGGCCAACGGAAACACTAAGTAAAGAAATCTTGTTATTGCCAACCTTCAACTTCACATTGTCACTAAATGTTAATTTAGGATTCCCCAATCCCCCATACACAGTTCCTGCATTCATAAATGAGATGAATATGTTACATTGGATATGATTAAAAAACAGTGGCTTTTAGGATGAGGAATCAACTAATTCCATCACCAGTATATCAGTCAAAGTGATCGTAGGATATAGAATAATCTGAACCACTCATGACATCTCTGAAGCACCAACATTGAAAAAACTGCTAAGCAAAAATGGCAAGCTCACCTGAAAATTGACCATTAACAAAAACATGGAGAACATGGCCTGCTGACATTACTGTAAGAACAAGAGACTGGCCATTCTTTATAAAACCTTCATTAGGACTAATGTTGACACTGAAAAAGGATGATTAGATGAAGAGAGAGTAGAATTAGTAACTATCAACATTCAAGAGATTAACATTTCAATTATTTAAGGTTTTCAATAAGTTAGAAAAGTTGAAAGATTCTTACTGTCAGATACCACAAATAATCTGAAGAAACTTTAGGCTAATGTGAAAATTTATCTAGCTTTAGCCATGTGATGCCTAAAGAACTATCCTATTTTTCCTTATGTTTTGAAATGCTTAAAATATGTATAATTATCTTCATTCAAAGCATGTAAACAATTTAAACATTACTACTGCTACTGCATACCGAATTCGTCGATGGGAGCATCATAGTCATAGCTTGTGGCAATGAAGAGTCCACTAGAAGTACGACCAAAATTAGTTGCATTGCTTGTAGTTCTTGTTGGGAGTGAAGTTTTCACAGTAGAATCCATTGCAGGTATCAATCTACACAACAACATAGTCAGCCAATCAGATAGTAAATGTTGCTATAGTAAATGTTGCTATGGTGATGATGTCCCTGTACCTTCAGCTGGCTACAACATGTCAGTTAATAACATTTGACCAAATGTTCGTTTGGTACCTAAGTTTCTCCCTCCCTTCTTTTTCAAAGCTTCTGGGGCAGGCTGCTGCACCAATTCGAAGCCATCATCATCGTCAACATCACCGACTTCATTTTCACTATCAGTATCCAACACTACGGTAGTCTTCTTTGCACCGCCTTTTCTGTTATTCTGTTTCTTCCCAGCAGGCAGAGGAGGTTCCTCAGTTTCCAAGGCTGTGGGAAGCAAATACAAACTTTAGCACTATCATCACAAAGGAACTGAAAGATTCAGAACACGTTTAACTACTACAGCCCAAAAACATGTACCTCCTGTTTTTTCACCAGATGGTATGAAGTTATATGCACCTAGGAGTTCTCGATAAGGAAGAAAATCATCATCATCAGGCAGAGGAGGTTCCTCAGTTTCCAAGGCTGTGGGAAGCAAATACAAATTTAAGCTCTATCGTCACAATGGAATTGAAAGATTCAGAAGACATTTAACTACTAAGGCCCAAAAACATGTACCTCGTGTTTTTTCACAAGATGGTTTGAAGTTATATGCATCTAGTCCTTGAAACTCTTGAAGAGAAAGAATAGCATCAGTAGCAGCAGAATCCTGATAGTAGGCATATGAGAGTATAAGTGCTCAACATGGTTGGTAAAAAAACATGCAATTATAGGAATTTGGCAATTGGCAATTGGCATACCTTCTGAATTTGCATACAACCTGCTATGCCTTTTGGTTTAGTGACTTTAACTACATTCTCTGATGTTGCAAAAACGATAAAAGATCAAAACCCAAATATCAGAAACCGAAATATTACACATGATGCATATGAATTGTATCAAACAAAATAATAATAGTACTAAATGCATATGAACATGTTATTAACTTACTCCTTTAATAACTAACCTGAAAACATTTGGAATCTATGCCTGTAGTAAATGTTGCTATAACAATTGCTAGTATTCCAATTACAAAACTCTGCCAACATTCATTGTCACATGTCAGCCAACAATAAAGACAGTAATCTAAGATCATGTATTTTATAGAGCTTAAAAAAATATATAAGAAATATTACAATGATGATTTGCCAGTCTGTTTTGTTTCCAGAGTCTGATTTGCTAATGCATTGGCCTCCTTCTGGTTCACTGCATGTATAAATATGTTCTAAACCACTCAAATCAATAGTAACAAAGAGGGATCAAAAAAGCAATATATGGATTGCCAGTTACACAAACTTAGCCAAATCAAACCTATCTTCGAAGTAATACTGAGAAAATTTCCAACATTATATAAAACATGAGTGAGTGATAAAAAAACATTATAGTATATATATGGAAATTTTAAAACAAATATATGATTACATTTCCAGGTGAAGGCTTGTGTCCATTCCAAAATACATAGGTTTGAATCACATCAAGACCTCCATCTTTGAAGAAGCTATTCTTTGAAGAAGCTATTCTCTGCAAATATTCTCTGCAAAGATGAATCGAAGAAAAGGAAGATGGAGATTTAGGATTAGGGTTTCACCTTTGCAATCGAGTTTGTAACAGCGCTTGACGAGCCACGGTGATGAACGGTGATGAACGATGATGAACGATGAGAGTGAGAACCACGGTGATGCAATGGTGAAGACAGAATCAATGGTGAATGAGAGTGAGAACCGTGATGAACGATGGAAGAGAGGGAGAGTGAGAAGTGAGAACGGTGAATGAGAGTGAGAGGGATCGAATAGAGACTGTAGAAAAGCGTAACTTTTTTGGTTTCTATAACGGGTGGTTTTGTGACCCGTTATGGAAGGATAAATTTTTGGACTTTCTATAACGGTTAGGCAAGGGAACCGATATGAAAGATGGTTTTCGCACTTTCTATATCGGTTCACGTGGCAACCGATATAAAAATTGTAATTTTAATTACAAAACTGCCACCGCGTCACTTTTAATATCAGGTCATTTTTAACCGATATAAATGACAGTTATAAAAGGCATTTTTTCCACTAGTGAGAACAAAGAAAGCTTAACAGAAGAATGTCTGTCCTCAATAATTTTAAGGAGACTTGGTGCCCAAGAAAGTCATACCCCAAAGGATTCCGCGGCCTAGGCAAAAGTTAGAGCGACCCGGTGGATTGAAAATCCAAAAAGGGACAATCCAGGCAAAAATTAGGGTCAAGAAGTTGGACTAAACAAACATTGAGGCAATCAACACTTCCAAAAGTCGGATGGTGAGTGATCAAGGTCGTGAACATGGGCAGCCGGCACCGTTACTTCAAGGACACTAACCACCGAGAAGCCTGCTTACTATTTCAGCTTTCCCATTCTTTCAATGAAATTCCTGACGTAATTTTCAGTCGGTGTGCCTTCAGCACATTTGGCGTCCAATGTCAATATCAAACACCTTCCTTTCTTTTTACTTCCGTCTATTTTTGAAATGATGTTTTGTGATAATTGATACTGAGTTGTGAAACATGTGGCATAATCAAAAGCATTACAATCATTACGAAATTTCCAAGGATCACAGAAGAGATATAGTCTTTCATTAAAATACCGATAAGGAAGAAAGGAACCGCAGGAATAGAGCAATAAATGCGTGATCATCTCAAATGATAACTCTCAGTCATGTGCAATTGACCTAACAGTACGAATGCACCTGATAGCCTCGTAACCCCACGCCGGAAGTCCCGCGAGTTGATGAGACCAGTAAAAAGAAAGCCAAAAAGAAAAGCAAAAAGAAGTAAAGAAAAACAAAAAAAAAGGGAGAAGAGAAAAGAAAGCAAGAGTGAACCATTCCATATTTCATTACATATGCATACATTGCATGCATGTCATATGCATAACACATGTTGCATACCGACCTCAAGTGTCGACCCTTTCAGTTTTTTTATTATTATTATTTAAACACGATAAGTGCTGACCTTCACTCACCAAACCAGATCGTAATGTTAACACCGCGAGCCCCAGCGTTCCTTAGACCTCCAACGGTCATCCATTTTAGATCGCACGTCGTGTTATCGAGCAACCGACGGATCATCCGACCCCAGGTCCATCAGTTCAGTTCGACCCAGTATGTCAAAGCAACGACTTCGAACTCTACCCTCAAGATCACTATGTCGCCACTGAGCGCGACGGATCATCCGACCCCAGGTCCTTCAGACTAGCTGTGTCAGCCTAAGACATGGTGGACGTCCTTGGAGGTGAGCAAATTAGGTCAACGACCTGATCTTGCGCCTCCGGCCGCTCGAAAAAGGCCACCCCCGAGCATACCATTTTACTAGTACCATTGCTAGTTTGTGCTCTTTTGGACCCCCAGTGGTCCTTCAAAGCCCCAGTGCACCTTCGGACCCCCAATTGGTCCTTTAGGGTTTAGGCAACCCCTTGGAGCCCCAGTGCTCCCTTCGAGCCCAAATGCTCTTCTAGAGCCCCAAGGCTCCTCCAGATCCCCAGCGATCATTTCTTTATTGTTCTCCGTTAACACGCCAAGTGTTAATCGTCCCTCGTTTCCCTAACACATATTCCCCCTAAGCGGACAAAATTAGCGTCTAATCTATCTTTATTTGTATTTCTACTACGAAAATCTGAAAACCGTTCACCTTTTCTAGTAAAATATAAATAAAGAGGGGCAGCTGTTATACCCTAATTTTGCCCGATCTTTTTATCATAATCACTTTAGCCCCGTGTCACAAGCCCATGGCATTTCAAGCGCTGTTTTGTTTAAAGTCGGACCAAATTGTCCAACCTTTTGAGCCTGTCTTCGTTAGCTTGCCTAATTGGGCTTACGCTTAGTGTTTTGAACCAATTTATTTATAAATGGGCTTATGGGCTTATGTCTAATGTTTTAGTCATTTGCCTAATTGGGCCTACATGGCTATTGGACTTGATTTTAGATTGGACCTGATTTTAGAAAATTGTTCTAATTGGGCCTTATTTTAGTCATTCGTCTAAATGGGCCTATGATTGGTATTTTGGGCCTAATTTAGTCCTTTGATCAAAAAGTCATAAAAAAATATATTAAATAAAATCAGAATTAGTTAAAATTTAATTTACAATAATCCAAAAATCCCAAAATACAAATAATAACCAAAAAAAATACAAAAAAAAATCAGAAAACGAAAATACAAAAATATAGCAACACAGCAGGTCCATGGGCTGATCCTTGTTGCCCAAGAGTCCAATAACCTGAAAAAGGAAATAAAATCAGGTTAGAATCAAAGAATTCATTTTCCTAAACCTAAAAATGCCTATAAAATCAACAATCCGCAGACACAGAAGAGGTCGAGAGAAGAATACACAGATTCAGAACCAAAAGATTAGGGTTTTCACATTGAAACCCTAATCACAAAACCCTAAAAATTCAGAAACAGCCACACAGAAAATCAGAGACGGAAATTCATACAGAAAATTCAGAAACAACCAAAACAATTAGAGGTTTGAATCTGAACGCTAATCATCAAACACCTAGTTTGAGTCTTGAAGGGCTGGTCAAGTGGCAATGTAAAAACGACGTAGAAGCAGCGACAGTAATGTCACGCGTTCACAACAGAAAATTCTTTTCCAGGTTGGTACCCTATTAACTTTGGTTTGAATATACATTGTGTTGTACATAAATTTGGTATTTCTTCTAAGTAACTCATCCAAAAAACAATAACAGGTTGATAAACTTTGTTAGAAACCGAAACAGATTTCTCAAAGATTAATAAATCTGTTTTTTTAAAAACAAGATGAAATAGGGATAGAACCAAATAGAAATAAGACCAGAACACGCATAAAAAAGAGATTGGTAAAATAGGTATAGTAGGTATAGTGATTTAAGAAAAAACGCACAAATCAGAGATAGCAAAGAATAGAGAGCAAGAAAAAAAGAAAAGGGAACCATGACAGACCTCCGACCACCATACACGGTGGTCGCTGCAACTCCGGCGAGAAAGCCCCACGCCGTCGCGAGCCTTTTTCGTCGTCCCCAAACGACGCCGCCGAGCCCCCAGTCGCGTCTTCGCCCTACGCTGTGACCTCCGGATTTTTAAAATAGGGGATTAAGTCGGCCGTACGGCCGGGTTAGTCACCGTTTTAGGACGAATGAACCGTACAGATCAAGAGTCTTAAAACCCCTATTCAAATAAAAT
The DNA here is from genome assembly GCA_039519185.1 of Astragalus membranaceus. Taxonomy (NCBI): domain Eukaryota; kingdom Viridiplantae; phylum Streptophyta; class Magnoliopsida; order Fabales; family Fabaceae; genus Astragalus; species Astragalus membranaceus. The sequence continues at coordinate 107,166,845 of CM076850.1, read as the reverse complement.
CAAACCATCACACATCAAACTATCTTCCAAACTTCAAAAAACTCCATTTTCACAAAGTAGGGGACTAAGCCGACTGTACAGTCGGGTTAGTCATCATCTTAGGACAAATGAACTGATCACTCAGGAGTCCTAAGATCCCTAAACAAAATACACCAACAAACAAAGTTTTCTACCAAGAACTACGTGTGATTTGATTCTCTACCAAAAGATACGTAGGAGCAGAGGGCGGCCGACCTCTGTCAATTGCACTAATAAAAAACCTTTTTTAAGTCTTTTCCAAAATAATCACTTTCCCAAATAAAATATCAATTTTCTTCTTTCTTTTTAATTCACAATAAAAGGGTAAAAATAAATGTTTTCAAAATTAACTTTCGCTTCTACAACTAATTAGCAGGTAACCTTCCTTAGGAAGGATGTCGTGGGGTGCTAATACCTTCCCCACACATAATCGACTCCCGAACCCTAATCTGGTCTCAAGGGCCCTTATCCATTCCAAAAGGGATTTTCCAATGTTTGCCCTTAAAATAAACTTTGGTGGCGGCTTCATCTTTGAACCTTCGAGGAATCCTCGCCCGGATTTTTCGGTCGCTACAGAAGGTAAAAATGTTTTATGAGATGAGATGAAAATGTTTTAATGAATGAGGTAAAAAATGTTTTGATGCATGAAGGTAAAAATGTTTTTATGTTTTATGAAATGGTAAAAACTCTTGGTATAAACTTAATGAAGAGGTAAAAGTAAAATGGTAAAATCTTTTTATGTTTTTGGTAAATAGTTAATGAATAGGTAAAAACCAAAGTGGTAAAAAGTGAGAAACACAATGTCTCAATTTGCATTCACTTATCCAAGATCAAATGACCAAAATCCAAGCAAACAAAGATGCACAAAAAGGCCCTTTTTGGCCGAATGCAACATTACCAACAATCATCTCTTTTATTTCTTACAAAATTAACAATTGACACATGAATCCACACAAAATGAAAACTCTAATCTAACATGCAAATTTCTAAGCTAAAACATCAACCAAATCACATTTTTATTCACATGAAAATCAAGGATTACAAAACACAACAATAACCCTAATTTTTCTAGGCAAACCCGAGGGCTATATGGCATGAAATCAACCCAAAATTTCACCTCAACTCATGAAACACACAAGAAAATACACGATCCCTAAAAAACAAACCAAGGCCGAGGTAAAATAGCATGAATATGAGTATTTTATTGATGAAAAATGATGCGAATATGAGTGAACATGCAAGAATACACGAGAATAACTCCTCTAATGCCAAGGGGTCACTTCAAACACCCAAGCCTACCAATGGGCTTGTCCAATAATGTTTGAAATGCCCCCTCAAAGCAACAACCACAAAATAGAAGAGTTGGAATGAGTAGAAGAGAGATTATGCAAGAAAAACTAAATATGAGATGCAAGGTCTCAAGGCTTACCTCAAAATCACAAAGAAACGAAGAAGGAGATGATATAAGCTCAAAATAAACTTGGATCTACCCTTGAACACACGAAATCCTCTTGATCTTCGTAGTTTGATGATGCAACCTTGAAGAGAATGGAAGAAATGATGATGATCTAACAAGAAATGGAAGATTTGATGGTGATTTTTGAAGAAAATATATGGAGGAGAGGTGGAGGAGCTCACAGCCAAGAAGGGAATTGGGAGGAGAAGATGGTGTGCTAGGTTTTGTGTAGGAGAAATGAGCAAAAAGTTGTGAGTGAAGAGCTAAGCAATGTATATATAGGAGGCAACTAGGCATAAGGGTATTTTAGTCATTGTGCTTTGAATGTGCTCTAGGATTGGATTTTAATTTTGAATCAAGTTGAGATTGATCATCACATGGATTGAGGACTTTGAAGAAGCACAAAATGAGAGTGAGATGAATAGTAACCCGGGTACTATTCATTTGGCCTTGGTGACCAAGTTTTGCTTGGTTATCATTTTGTACTATTGTACTATTATGAGACCACTCCCTTTTCTTTCATTTTTTGATTATTCCTTTGAAGATAATTCCATAAAATCTAACCATTTTGGGCCACATACAAGGAATATTAGGAGGATGTCAACATTATGAGATCACCATGACCAAAAATGTCACAAAAATCCCATCTTGTATTATTTGAAGAATATTCCCTTTTGATACCTTTTTTGAATTTGAATTTTTTGTAACACACATGCATGCATGCGCAACATGTGATGATCAAGAAGGGATATGCCTCAAATAATTTCCTCTAATATTGCACAATGATTTTTGATGAGAAATCTTCCTAATTTTATAAATGACCAAAATACCCGTTTACCCAAAAACCTTATTTTTTTTTGCCCCTAAAATGCAATTCCACTCTAAAAATGAATTTAAAACCCTAAAATGACTTTCAAAATCTAAAATGCAATGCATGATACTCTTCTCACTCTTCAAAATGATGTCTCACCTCTTAATTTATTTATTTTTTGTGGAAAATTAGGGTTTCGATCTTAGGCGGACAAAATTAGGGTATGACAGGAACGAACAGAGATCCACGAACGAACGGCGCACGGAGGACGACCCACGAAAAACGGAGATCCGAACCAGAAACGGAGATCCGAACCAGAACCAGAAACCGGACCACAAGAAATCACAGGGATGATCAGGACCCTACTGATACCATGTCAAACATAACACACGATATTGTTCACGCAGTTCGGCCAAAGTTTGCCTACGTCTGCGACTACAGAGTAGCTGTAGTTCCGTTTTATTGATTATGTTTCGATAATCTGAATACAAAGTACAAGAGAGTTTAAATAGCCTTCTCTAAGAAGACCTAACGGGCCTAGGCCAAAGCATAAGCATATAAATAAATCTATAACTACTATTTACAGCCTTCTTTTATTCCTTATTCACACTATGATCTTGTTAATTCTTTTACTTTCTCTTTTAAACTAGCTATTCTGTGAGCAAAATTCTTCCTTTCTTTGTATTATTCTTTCTATAGCGTCTATATCATCCCTTTCTCGCTCTTCTATATATATCTTATCATTAATCATATATGTAATTAATTCGTTTACTTGATCATAATTATCGAAACTTCTGTGAAATTTATTATCTATTTCTGGATTCATTCTATCTATATCATAGTCTGTCATATAATCTTCATACTCAGACTGGGTTATGGAACTCATTTTTAAAAATTGTTTCTTACTTTCTTTTTAAGCAAAATTCTTCCGTTTACAGAGGTTTCTTAACCAAATTAACAACAATGACATACTTAGAGAGTTAAATGGGTCTTACCACATTTCCTTCAGAGGATATAAGCTTGCCGTCCAACTCGCCTTGAAAACGCCTACCCGGCTATGAAATGGCAGATCGAAAATGGACCTCAGGCTCTCCGTCGCTCTTAGGGAATTGGGTTTAACTCACAACTTTCGTTTTATTATATCAGGTTCCTATTTGGCTAAGGAAACTTGAGGGAAGAACTAGGCTTCAAAAGGTTTCAGAAACTAAAATTTTATTTAGAACATAGAGGATAAGTTACAATACACAGAGGTTTTTTCAGGATTCGATGATCCTTTACAAACTGATAGTGGGTTTATATAGAACCCCAATATACAATACAAACCATAGTTTATTAAATGTAACTAGGGTGGAGTAACTTTTGATCTTTAGAGAATCTTTTTTTATCTTTGTCACGTTCTTTTGTTGGCCACGTTCTTGTCTATATCTTTGTCACTAGTCACGTTCTCTTGTCGACTCTTTATCTTTATCTTCATTACATTTTATCTTTGCAATAATGATATCTGTGGTCCTCGCTTGCCTTGACTATCTTGCAAAAATGCTGATGAGTCTCCATCTGTATTAAAAGAAATAGTAAATTCAGTATTAAAAGAAATGGATAAAGAAAAGTAAAGGAAAATGAAGGTAATAGACCTAATAAAAGTACAGGTTATGATGAAGGGATATTTTCAAGAAAAGTTAGATTCACCAATAGCTATGTACTTGATTGATGAAAGAATTAGACATAATATAAAAGATGCTCTGTTTGGAGCAGTTATGGGAAATTTATATTTTGGAAAGATAATTTTTGAGTATGAACCAAATTTTAGTGTCTCTATAAATGATAGAAATCTAGATAAAGCTTTAGTATTATATCATAAGCTCGAAAATTTTGAGATGCCTCAAGGAAGGCATTGTTATTCAATAACTTATAGAACAATATTTGGTATAAGTCCAAGTCATCATACAATGAAATTTAAACCAGAAAAGATTAAGTTTAAAGAAATATTTGATGGACTAGTAGAGTGGATACCACCAAGGAGACTAAGACCAGAAAAATTAACTTATATTGATGAGATTAGAACAAATGAAGTGCCAGGAATAGTTAATAGGTCTGGTGAGATCGTAGGAAATGAAACTCGAGCCATTATTCGAAGAACAAGGTCTGATAGGATAGATTTAGATAATAAAAATTTATCTAAATTCAAAAATTTAGAAATTGGAAGGAAGAGTTTAGATTTAACAGAAAAAAGAGGACGAGGTAGTAGACAATATTTTATTGAAGTAGAAATTAAGTTAGGAAGAAATTCAATAAAATGTCTAATGGATACCGGAGCAGGAACAAGTCATATAACCATAGATTTATTACTAGAAATAGGAATACCAATAAAAGAGTTAGAAAATAAGTATTTTTATTTAGATTACTATAATAATAAACATCATATTTCTCATAAAGCTGATATAGTAGTAATAATAAAAGAATATGAAATCTCAATATCAATAGAAGTAGAAGATAGCGTAAGTACAGAATTCTTATTAGGAATGGATTTCCTACATAGTTTTGATGATTACACAATAAAAGATAATTATATAGAATTATTTTATGATGGAAAAAGGATCGAAATTAGTAGAGTGTAAAAATTAATAAAAGGAAAAATTCTATAGTAATTGAAGTAATATATGAAAGAAAGATATATCACGCAGTAATAGACTCAGGATCAGGATTTAGTATAACGAGTCACTATTTTCCCAATATTCAGAAAATTGACATGATCATAGGAAGAGATATTCATAATAAGGAAACTGTTTTTGATCAGGGATATAATAATTTCTGGATTATTATTGGAAATCTACAAGTTAGATTTGACAAAATATTTTATTATGCCAATATAGTATACGATTTTCTTGTAACACCCCGGTATTTTTATCACCTAATAACACCCGAGTGCACCAAACCTAAATCATCAGAGATAATATTTCCTGCTCAGACACTGAATACCACTATAAATTTTTCACTGAATTAAAACAAAACAGTCTTACACATAATCAAGACCATACGGTTCTCTGACCATAAACGGTAGGGACTAATGTATTCAGTATCATACAGGAAACGGAAGAAAGATAAAGTACTAAAAACATAGGGTCTTAGTACATGGACAACAAAAAGGAAATATAAACAAAGCATAAGGCTATGTCAACGGCAACCATCCAAGCTCAACCTACTCGTGCCTCTTCGATTTCCGCTATCCCTGTGTCTCTGTAAAACAACAACATTTAAACACTGAGATACAATCTCAGTGAGTTCTACCGAGACCCCTACTAGCACTCTCGGTCCTTTTAAAACATTTTTAAGATTTGACACGACACCGACCGCAATCCACTTGCTAATCCCGATGAACTAACATCCTAGGCCTTTCTACGTACCACCGACCGCAATCCACTTGCTAATCCCGGCGAACGTAGTACAAACTTTTAACACAACACCGACCGCAATCCACTTGCTAATCCCGATGAACCCCATTACCAATAGTGTTTCCTAATGGCACGGAGCCTAGGGTAAGGGTTCATGACTTCCCCGCCTAGTATGTCAACATGGGTCGTCACCCAAACTCAATATAATATATATATATATATCTACAATCATATGAACATTTAGTTCATTTACATTAGACAAGTAATTGAACATTACAATAAATCCACATTCACTCTCGCATACTAATTCGTCACTTTTCAACACAATTTACGACTACAAAAACAGTTCATTTTACCTTAAAAATAGAATATTCAGTTAGGCCTCTGAATAAGCTTTCCAACGCATCTTAGAACACCTCAATCGGGTTCCCGGATCAAAAGATATCGCGAAAACAAAATCAGTGACAAACTGTTGAAAATCTGTAAACCGTCGCGACGCGATGCGAAACCGTCGCGACGCGAAAAGAGTCAGAAATATTTTCGTTGCAAAATGAAGCTTGGTCGCGACGCGAATGAGGGAGGTCGCGACGCGAAAAGAGTCAGAAATATTTTCACCTCTTCTTCTTCCTACTCTTCTTCTTTCCTCTTCTTCTTTCTCTTCTTTTCTCTTCTTTTCTTCTTCTTTTCTTCTTCTGTTCGCGTTCCCTTCTTTCTTTCTCCTCTTTAATTCTTTTCTTTCTTTTATTTAAAATACTAAGTGGTAATATGGTCCAATGACCATATTGCCCTTATTCCCTTATTCCTTGCTATCGGTTTAGCGATCCTGGGACGACCAAATAATTACTTTAGCACTCAATAATTTTACTAATCAAGCACTAAATTAATCCAATTGGGTTAACATCAAAATAATTTGCCTAATTATTTTGAGGATGTTACATTTCTAATAGGACAAGATTTCATAAATAGAAAATTTCCACTTACTATTGATAATACAAAGGTTTATTTTACAAGTCCATGTAGAACCCAGTTTTCAACCATAATGGTTAATCTACCCTATAGACATATATATAAGCAAAGCCAGCGTGGTGAAATAATACCACTATATTTAAACCAAAATCTTGATAGAGATTAATTATAAAGGAAAAGATTTTAAAAATATTAGAAAATTGTTATGAAGGGGACCCCCAAGCTTTTGCAAAAAGAAAACAATATTTTGCGAAAATAGATCTATTAACCGATAAACCAGTATGTGAAAAACCTATGATATATACTAAGGAAGATGAAAAGGATTATGTAATATTATTGATAAACATTTAAAATATAAGCTAATTGGAGAAATGAAAAGTGCATATAATTCAGCTAGTTTTCTGGTAAGAAATCATAATGAAATCAAAAGAGAAGAACCTAGAATGGTTATAAATTATAAGCCCTTAAATAAAGTTGTAAAAGATTACCCTTATCCTTTACCAAGAAAAGATATGATTTATGGAAAAATTAAAGAAAGAAAAATATTTTCAAATTTTGATTTAAAATTAGGTTTTTATCAAATATTATTAGAAGAAGAAAGTAAAGCTTGTACAGCTTTTAGTACTCCACAAGGGGGGTATGAATGGAACGTTCTGCCAATGAGATTAAAAACATGTCCAGGTATTTTCCAACAAAGATTACATAAAATCTATAAGAACTATTATCAATATATAATTATTTATATAGACGACAAATTAATTTTTAGTCAAAATATTAGTGATCATAATAAACATCTATTTATTTTTGCCACAAAAGCATACGAAAATGGTTTAGTATTAAGTAAGAAAAAACCGAGATAGCAAAAGAAAAGATTAGTTATTTAGGACTAATAATCGATAAAGGTGTTATAGAACTTCAACCACATATATCCGAAAAGATTTTAGATTTTCCTGATAAACTAGAAAATTTAAAACAAGTTTAGTCGCAACTGGCTTGGAAGTGGACTTGATTGATTGTCTTCCCCATATGAGACGAGGGGAATCTTCGGATTCTTTAGGAGCATCAATTATGCTTAACAATTTATTAAGGATTGTGCTAAGTTAAAAAGTAAATTACAGGCTAAAATAAGAAAAGATCAAAAATTTGAGTGGAGCGAAGATGATACTAGTTGGGTACGAGAATTCAAAGAGAAGGTAAAAAATTTAGGAAAACTTCCCTTACCCAGGGAAGAAGATGAATTATATATTGAGACAGATGCTTCTGATAAATATTGGGGTGCAGTTTTAAGACGACAATGAGATAATTTAATTTTAAGATATACATCAGGAACTTTTCAGAAAGCCGAATTAAATCATGATATTAATGAAAAAGAAGGCTTAGCAGTTAAAAGAACAATAGAATATTTTAAAATTTGGTTAGCAAGAAAAGATTTTATTATTAAAACCGATAATACTCAAGTGAAGGCCTTTCTAGAAAAAAAAAGATAATATTGCTAATCGTAGAAGAATTAGATGGCAAATGCGTACTAGTCCTTTAACGTTTAAAGTTGTTTATATAAAAGGAACTAATAACTATTTTGCTGACTATTTATCCAGACCAAATGATAATCAACTCCAAGAAGATAAATTCAAGTCTATATCATCCAAGCTTGAAGAAATCAATCAGCAATTTCATAAAATGGCAAATGAAATTGATGAGCATTTTGTTATAATAGATAGCCAGATGGAGGTTTTCTCCAACTACTACGATCAAACCAAGAAAGAAATTCTCAAGATCTTTGATACTTATCAATATCCAGGTTCGCCAAAAATCTTAGACAAGCCAAGTACGTCAAGTTTTTTGGAAAAAGAAAAAGAATCTAGGAAATTGAAATTGATCAAGAATACGTTTAAAAACAAGTTAGTTAAATCACCTGCCAAGAAACCAATTGATAAATTCAAAAAGATTTATCAATCCCTGGTAGATTTTGCATACCAAGGCGATCCAAGAGAACTTAGTAGTTATATTATTGAGTACAAAGGCATTTATCCAAGGATTATGATAATCCTAGATGATTGGGAGGACGTCACTCTCCTCACTGATCTGCTGAGATTTTGATTTATAGATTCAATTTATATTGACACCAAGAATGATTTATCCAAGCTTAAACATTTCCCAGAACCAATCATGACTAGAATCCGAGGATATATTAAGGGGGTTAACCCTCAGAGGGCTATTTTTGTCAAAATATATACAGCAAGTCCAGACCAAGAAGGTGATGCTATGTATTTCGTCAAGGTTGGAACCCTAAATGACGAAGAAATTGGGGCACAAGAATATTCCTCCAAAGAAGAAACCCCAACAGTAGACGAAGACTGGATTACAAGAAGGAGAGCATTAGGATTCCACGTTTTATTAATGATGATGAAGCAGACATATGACCAAGGTGAGTTTTGGAGCTATGCAATGACCGACAAGGCAATTGTCATATGCAAAAAGGACAAGAACCAACAGCCAGGAATTTTAAGAACACTACAATTATTCACCCAGAAGATGGAAAGAAATAATTTCCAAGGACAGATGGAGACTCATCAGCATTTTTGCAAGATAGTCAAGGCAAGCGGGGACCACAAATGTCATTATTGCAAAGATAAAATGTAAAGAAGATAAAGATAAAGAGTCGACAAGAGAACGTGACTACTGACAAGGATATAGACAAGAATGTGGCCGACAAAAGAACGTGACAAAGATAAAAAGAAGATTCCCTAAAGATCAAAAGTTACTCAACCCTAGTTACTTTTAATAAACTATGGTTTGTATTGTATATTGGGGTTCTATATAAACCCACTATCAGTTTGTAAAGGATCATCGTATCCTGAAAAAACCTCTGTGTATTGTAACTTATCCTCTATGTTCTAAATAAAATTTAGTTTCTGAAATCTTTTGAAGCCTAGTTCTTCCCTCAAGTTTCCTTAGCCAAATAGGAACCTGATATACTAAAACAAAAATTGTGAGTTTAACCCAATTCCCTAAGAGCGACGGAGAGCCCGGGGTCCATTTTCGATCGGCCATTTCATAGCCGGGTAGGCGTTTTCAAGGCGAGTTGGACGACAAGCTTATATCCTTTGAAGGAAGCGTGGTAAGCCCCATTTAACTCTCTAGGTATGTCATTGTTGTTAATTTGGGTAAGAAACCTCTGTAAACGAAAGAATCTTGCTTAAAAAGAAAGTAAGAAACAATTTTTAAAAATGAGTTTCATAACCCAGTCTGAGTATGAAGATTATATGACAGACTATGATATAGATAAAATTAATCATATATGTAATTAATTCAATTATTTGATCATAATTATCAAAGCTTCTGTAAAATCTATTATCTATTTCTGAATTTATTCTATCCATATCATAGTCTGTTATATAATCCTCATATTCTGATTATGTTAACGAACTCATTATTAGAAAAATTGTTTCTTACTATCCATTTAAGTAAAAGTTTTCTTTCAGATCTTGTTCTACGAATAAAAACTCGAGTTTCATTTCCTATGATCTCTCCAGACCTATCAATTATTCTTGGCATTTCATTTGTTCTGATCTCATCTATATAAGTTAATTGTTCTGGTTTTAGTCTCTTTGGTGGTATCCACTCTACTAGTCCATCAAATATTTCTTTAAACTTAATCTTTTCTGGTTTAAATTTCATTGTATGATGACTTGGACTTATACCAAATATTGTTCTATAAGTTATTGAATAACAATGGTGTAACACCCCGATAAATTCTAACATGTAGAAATACCGAAATGCACTAAATGGCATACATCAGAGTAACTTCCTGTTAATGAATATTGAACACAAACTAAAACTTTCGATAATACATATCAAATGGTTCTCCGAACCGTACTTAACTTTCCTCAAAATGCTTAAGTTTCATAACTTAAGACTTATACATAATCCTGGTGTTCAATACTCAAAACATAAAGTAGCGGAAACGATTTTACAACTTAACCAGTGAAAGTCATACAATCGGCAACATAACTAAAAGAAGCTACAAAGGACTAAACATGAAATCAAATCTCCCAAGACTCCATGAGTCGCACCGGCTAACCATGCTTCGTCGCCTTTGCTTTCCCTTGCTTCTCTGTAAAAACCACAACATATAAAGGGTGAGATAAACATTATCTCAGTGAGTCCTATCGAGACCCCTTACTAACTCTAGTTGTTCATTAAGCCTTGTCTTGTGAACTCATGGCCCTAATAAGCAACCATGTGGACATGTATCTTATTTTCATGTAACTTGTAGCCCTAATAAGCGACTACTCGTTAGATTAATTACTTTGTTGATGTAGCCCTGATAAGCAACTACACATCATATTTTCATGAACTTAGCACAACACCTCAAGCCTACCTTAGCATGGTTATTTCTCTGGCCTTTGGTGAACCCATCCAGCTAATCACTAGTGGGCAAAACATGTGGGCCTAGGATTTGGGGCTCATGACTTCCCCCACCCTAGTATGCTAATAAACTGGAGGATCGTCATCCTCGATATACTCAAAGTATACCATCTACCTTTCCCCGAGGGAAAGTAACTTGAATTGTGTTTACATGAATTGAGAGTTTTAATGTCTTTATAGACTTACAATCAATTAACTTAGCATGACAAGATGAACTCTATGTTCGTTATCTCAACATGATCCGTTTGCACTCGCGTTCACTTTGGTACGGTTTTTCTAACATTCTTGACGTTCAAAACATGGTATTTTATAGTTTGAATTACATCTCTGAATATACATTTCAATAAGCTTCAAAACGCAACTGAAAACATTTCAATCAGATTACCGGATCAAAAGTTATCGCGAAAACAAAATCGACAAGTTTTGCTGAAATTTACACTGCGTCGCGACGCGGACAGGGTCCATCGCGACGCGAAATCACACAGAAACATTTTCGTTGCAATTTTACAAAGGGTCGCGGCGCGAAGGGGGACGGGTCGCGACGCGATGTCATCCAGATAGTTCAGAAAACAGGTTTTCAAAATGCGATTTTGTTCCGTTCCACTTTCAATCCGATACCGAGACTTAAAACAAGTGTAGCAAGCAATTATTCCAGACCAGAGAAAGCGATAAACAATCAATCAATACATATCATCACAACATCAATCAACAATTCCATCAATTCGAACAATTTACAATTAATGGTTGTTCGATAAAACGGTTTTGTTTACTTTTCGAAAAGCGGATTTTAACGTATCGTTTCAGAAAACATTATGACTAGATATCAAAAACATCCCTAAGCGAGTATAGAACTCACCTAACGTGATGATAATCACGCAATCAACAACTCAACGGAACAACACGGTTGGAGTGATCCCACGAACGGTCCCGGACTCGAATCCACGCTACTCCAAACGCTCCAAAAACCGAACCGATAGAGCTTGGCCTCTACCACTTCGAACTTCAGCTCCCAACCTACCCTATGAAGGTTGCTAATCACCTTGTGGCTCTCAAAATAGACATGCAAACCATATCCAGCTACTAGACTCCATTTTTGGAGCTTGGAGTTTCAAAGGGATGAAAATGGTGATTTGGAGGTAGGGTGGGTGTTTGCTTAGAAAATGGGATCAATGGGAAGAAGAAGGAAAATGGTGGAGGATGATGGATTCAGATTGAACATGCAAGGACCTTTGAGGTAGGATTCCTCTCTTTCTTCTCCACTCTCTCTCTCTCTCGAATTCTCTCCTCCTTCTCTCTACTTCTTTTTTCTGTTTTCAGCTTCCAAAAATGATAGTGTTTGGGGTGTGGGTGTGGTTGGGTGGGTTTTGGGTGACCAGCTGACCCACTCACTAGAGAATGACAATAATACCCCTCATTTAATCATGTAAAAGGACTATTGTACCCTTCAGCAACTTGATTATTTCTTTTACTATGATATGGCCTTATCTAATGGACTTAGCTAAATTCTTTTCAACTTAACATAATATTTTAATTATGCATGAGTATAATCTTTTATTTAATTCAACCTCACATAATTTAGCAATGCTTGCCAACTAACCATTTCATGATAACCTCTTGTGCTAAATATTTCATTTAGCTAATAATTCACTTTAACCTCTTTGCTAATTTAATTAAATTAATTTTGGTAATTAGGGGATGTTACAATCACCCCAACTTTTAAAATTTTGTCCTCAAAATTGACAAAACGTACCTCAATCGAATAGATAGGGATATTTCACCCGCATGTTCTCCTCTACTTCCCATGTTGCTTCGTCGGGTGATGCACCGTCCCAAAGCACCTTGACAATAGGAATTGATCTCGTCCGGAGCATTTTCTCGCCACGTTCGATGATCCTGATTGGAGTAGGCTGATAAGACAAATCTGGTCTGATGTCGATCGCTTCATAACTTAAGGGTTGATTCAGGTCATGAATATACTTCCTTAATTGCGATACATGAAACACATCATGTAATCTGGACAATTCTGGAGGCAAGGCAATGCGGTACGCTACCGGCCCAACTCGCTTGATAATCTGGAAGGGTCCGACATACCGAGGATTGAGCTTCTTCGCCCGCAATGCGATACCGGTTCCGATGGTTGGAGAAAGTCTAAAAAAGACATGGTCTCCTTCTTCGAATTCTGACGGCCTTCTTCTCTTATCGGCATAACTCTTTTGTCGACTCTGCGCGCCCTTCATCCTTTCTCTTATCTGACGGATCTTCTCCGTAGTCTCACGGACCAAATCCGGTCCCAACAATCTCTGCTCACCTACATCCCACCAACACAATGGTGTTCTACACTTCCTTCCATACAATGCTTCATATGGAGCCATTCCGATACTAGAATGGTAGTTGTTGTTGTATGAAAATTCCACCAATGGAAGATGATCTTCCCATCTGCCTCCATTATCAAGTACACAAGCCCTCAACATATCCTCCAATGTCTGAATTGTCCTCTCAGTTTGCCCGTCTGTCTGAGGATGGTAAGCGGTGCTAACACACACCGTTGTTCCCAACGCCATATTTAATGCTCTCCAAAACCGAGATGTGAACTTGGGATCTCGATCACAGATGATACTTGTAGGGACTCCATGCAACTTCACAATATTCTTGAGATACTCATCTGCTAACCTAGCAACCTTGTGATTCGAACGCACCGGAATAAAATGGGCGGACTTGGTCAGGCGATCCACCACTACCCAAATAGAATCATTTCCGGCTTGGGACTGTGGCAATCCCATGACAAAATCCATAGAAATGCTTTCCCATTTCCATTCAGGTACATTCAACGGCTGTAACTGGCCACCTGGCTTCTGGTGCTCTATCTTGACCCTTTGACAAGTCAAACATCGAGACACAAACTCTGCAATATCCACTTTCATACCTGGCCACCAATACAACTGCTTCAAATCTCGATACATCTTGGTAGACCCAGGATGTATTGAGAACTGACTCTTATGAGCCTCTTCTAAAACTTGCCTCTTCGCATTCTCATCATTCGGCACACAGATTCTACCATCAAAACAAATTACGCCATCACCGTCTTCGGTGTAACTCGGCAACCTCTTCTGCGCTTGTAGGTCTAAATCAACCTCTTGGGCCGAGTGAATCAGACTTCTCAAAGGACTCGAAATACGAATGTGACTCAACACAAACATGTTCCTTCTTGCCTTCACTCTCAAATTAAGGTCTCTAAACGATTCCAACAATGACATCTCATGAATCATCAGTTCTGCAGTGTGGATAGATTTTCTGCTCAAAGCATCGGCCACAACATTAGCCTTACCAAGATGGTATTTCAACTCAAAATCATAATCTTTTAGGAACTCTACCCATCTCCTCTGTCTGTTTTTCAGCTCCTTTTGGTCAAACAGATACTTGAAGCTCTTGTGGTCACTAAAGACTTCGAAACGAGACCCATACAGGTAATGTCTCCAAATCTTTAGGGCAAACACAATCGCCGCCAACTCTAAATCATGAGTTGGGTAATTCTCTTCATGCGGTTTCAACTGTCTGGAGGCATAAGCAACTACTTGTTGATTCTGCATTAGGACACGTCCCAAACCCTTACCAGAGGCGTCGCAATAGATTTGGAATCCTACGGACAGATCTGGAAGAATCAGGACAGGTGTAGAAGTCAAACGATTCTTCAATTCCGCAAAACAATTATCACAGTCTAAGTCCCAAACAAACGGTTGACCCTTGCGAGTTAACCGAGTGAGTGGGAGAACCAGCTGGGAAAATCCTTGAATGAATCTTCGATAATACCCAGCTAATCCCAAGAAACTTCTTACCTCAGTAACTGTAGATGGTTGTTCCCAGTCTACCACAGCTTCAATCTTACTGGGATCCACTGCAACACCTGCCTGAGATATCACATGGCCCAGAAATTTAACTTCGGGCATCCAAAAATCACATTTGGATGGCTTAGTGTACAACTTCTTCTCCCGGAGTACGTTCAGAACAATTCGAAGATGTTGCACATGCTCTTCAATTGTATTAGAGTACACCAAGATATCATCAATGAACACCACAACAAACTGATCCAGATAGGGATTAAAAATCTGATTCCTGGAGCATTGGTCAAACCGAAGGGAATCACTACAAATTCGTAATGTCCATACCTCGTACGGAAAGCAGTCTTCGGGATGTCTAAAGTGTAACACCCCTTTTCTACCCAGAAATTTTTTGACAAAAATCAGAGTTTTCAAAAACATTATTCACTACACCAACAAGGGATGCTACACTTACACCGTTAAAACATCACACGTCAATAAATAAAATTCACCATTAAATAGTACGACACATAATAGTAACTCCATCACCATGCAGCGGAATAAAAATAAAGGGTTCAACAATAATCTTAACATCACCATAAAACTTCAAAAATTAGAATAATAGAGACACTAATAAAGCCTAGCGTTCATCCCCCCGAGTGCTACGTATCAGAGCGACGACACCGACTCTACTAGCGAAGGTAGACATGCCTTCACTCGCAATCACCTGCACGTTACCAACATATGGGTAACATTCAAACAGAAGGGGTGAGATATCTAACATTATAATAGCATATATGATAGGCAATATGCTAGAGTTACGACAACTATATCTACCGCTTCACAACAACATCAAATTACAAATCACCAAGAATTATCACCAACATCATGAGTAAGTATATGAGATGCAACCCACACCAACGAGTATATGCATGTGGTACCAATCATCACCAATAAAATAGCCAATAAGGGCAGCATCACCTGTATGAGCATCACCATCATCACCTATAGCTCCAAGGCCGGAGCCTTCATCACCAAAACAATGCATATGGAATGTATGAGACACCATGAACAATGCACCAGAGACAATCAACAACAATATCAACAAAGTGGTCATAGACCCATCACCTATCACCTTAGCCCATGAAATAGGCACATCACCTGTTACATCATCACCGATAACACCAACACCTATAGTACAGTCTAACAACTTGTCGTAACATCAACAACCACCAACACCAAAAACACCAATAGATTTACACAAACAGCAACATTTATTTTTTTACAGCAACAGCAACATCTATTTTACGGCAACAGCACATTTATTTTACAGTAACAGCAACATTTGTTTTACAGTGACAGCAACACCATTTTTAGAAGACAGCAACATTTGTTTTACAGTGAAAGCAACACCATTTTTAGAAGACAGCAACATTTGTTTTACAGTGACAGCAACATTTGTTAGACATGGCAGGAACTGGCAACAGCAGCAGACAGAAAATGGCGCCCAGCACCAGGGCGCCAACACAGGCAACAGCACAACAGAAACTGGCGCCCAGCAACAGGGCGCCTAGCAGGCAGCAACAACAACCAGAAAATGGCGCCCAGCAACAGGGCGCCAAGAGAGACAGCAGCACAACAGGAACTGGCGCCCAGCAACAGGGCGCCTAGTGACACAGGAACTGGCGCCCAGCAACAGGGCGCCTAGTGCAACAGTGGCATCAGCAGGCATGGCACCCAACAACGGGGCGCCTAGGACAACAGTGGCAACAACAGACTTGGCGCCCAGGAGCAGGGCGCCTGGCACAACAGGAAACACAACAGATTTTGGCGCCCAGGAGCAGGGCGCCTAGCACCACATCAGCAACAACAAACTTGGCGCCCAGGAGCAGGGCGCCTAGCACAACTGCAACAACATCAGAATTGGCGCCCAGGAGCAGGGCGCCTACGACAATCAGTAACCAAACAGGTATGGCGCCCAGGGACAGGGCGCCTACAGCAATCAGCAACAAAGCAGACATGGCACCCAGGAGCAGGGCGCCTACAGAAATCAGCAACCATACAGCAACTGGCGCCCAGGAGCAGGGCGCCTTCAACAGCAACAGACACAGGCACGGCGCCCAGGAGCAGGGCGCCTTCAACGGAACGCAACACGTAACAGACTTGGCGCCCATGAGCAGGGCGCCGTTTCCAGCAACTAAGACAGCAACACTGGGCGCCTAGGCGCCTTCCTCAGCAACACCCAAAACAACACTGGGCGCCTAGGGCGCCACTTCCAGCAACCAAGACAACAGCAACAACAATGGCGCCCATGGCGCCCAAAACCAAGACAACAACGACGCAACAACCATCAAACACCACATATGCAAACACAACATCACCAATGGCGCCCATGGCGCCTAAGAACATATTCTTTTCAGATTTTCACCATGATTAATCACCAACACCCAATTGCAATAAATCACTAATACATACAAAATCACCAAACAATTATCTATCAATCATCCAACAACATCAAAAGGGAAACATAGATCCTATCTCCCACATAACCCCCATCATACACCCTATTATAAGGATAGAACCCACCCTTACCTTAGATTTGCCGAACACGAGATCCCCTTGCACGAAGAACTCCAAAGAACCGCAGCAACAGAGCTCCTCTCCTCTTTCTCCTTGGTTTCGCGCCGTCCCCCTCCTCTCCTATCTTCGCAACTCTCTTTCTTTCTCTCAAAAATTCGAAAATGACCAAACCCTAGCCAATTCCTTCACCTATGCGCCTATGCCATTGGGCTCTTGGATCACGGGCCCCCGTCTACTACTCAGCTTAATTACTAAACACCACTCCCTGATTTAAATAAAACATCATATTATTATTTTAATATAACTATACTAATAAAATACCTAAATAATTTAATTAAATAAATAATTAAATTATTTGGGCGTTACAACTCTCCCCCACTTAGAATATTTCGTCCTCGAAATTTACCTGATTCAAACAGCTCGGGATAGGATTCCCGCATCTTGCTCTCCAGCTCCCACGTCATGCTCTCTCCAGCAGCTCCTAGCCAGGCTACTTTCACCAACGCAATCTCCTTGCCTCTTAGATTTTTCACCTCGTGATCTTCGATTCGTACAGGCATCGTCTCCACTGTGAGATTATCCCGTACCTCCACATCATCCATGCGGATTACATGAGATGGATCCGAAATATACTTCCGAAGTTGCGACACATGAAACACGTCATGCAAATTCGAAAGGTTAGGCGGTAAAGCCACTCTATATGCAACATTCCCGACTCTCTCTGAAATCTGATAAGGACCAATAAAATGAGGAGTGAGCTTCTTCGACTTCAAAGCACGTCCAACACTGGTCACTGGAGTGACTCTCAAAAATACATGCTCACCCGCTTGAAACTCCAAATCTTCATCCGCTTGTCGTGATAACTCTTCTGTCGACTCTGCGAAGCCTTCATTTTCTCACGAATCAACTTCACTTTTTCAGTTGTCTCTCGAACAATCTCCGGTCCAAGCACCACACTCTCTCCAGACTCATACCAACACAGCGGGGTTCTACATTTCTGACCATATAATGCTTCAAAAGGTGCCATCCCTATACTAGAATGGTAACTGTTGTTATGCGTGAACTCTATCAGTGGAAGGTAGGAATCTGACGAACCTCCTTGTTCCAAAACACAAGCCCTCAACAAATCTTCTAATGACTGAATTGTCCTCTCTGACTGACCATCTGTCTGAGGATGATATGCCGAACTCAACCTCAACTTAGACCCCAACTTCTCTTGCAAACTCTTCCAGAAATCTGAAGTGAACCTCGGATCTCTATCCGAAACAATACTCATAGGAACTCCATGAAGCTTCACAATCTCCCGGATATAAATCTCCGCCAACTTCGACATCGGATACGTGATGTTGATAGGAAAAAAATGAGACGATTTCGTTAACCTGTCAACAATCACTCAAATTGCATCATACCCTTTCGCAGTATTAGGCAATCCCGTCATGAAGTCCATCGAAATGCTATCCCATTTCCATTCTGGAATTTCTAACGGTTGCATCAGTCCAGCAGGCTTCTGATGCTCAACCTTTGACTTCTGGCAAGTCAAACATGCATAAACGAACTGCGCCACATCTCGCTACATACCAGGCCACCAAAACAACTTCTTCAGGTCTTGGTACATCTTTGTAGCTCCCGGATGAATACTTAACTTACTTCTATGACTCTCTTCAAGAATGGCTCTCTTCATGTCTGCATCATCAGGAATGCAAATTCTACCACGGAACCTCAACACACCTTAGGAATCCAACCTGAGATCCTCATTCTTAGATTGATCACTCTCAACCATCAAGTCTACCAGCTTAACATCTGATTTCTGGGTCTCTCTGATGCTGTTCAGAAATTCATTACCAATCTTCAACATTCCTAACTTAACACTCTGAGGCATCACTTCACAAACCAGACTCATATCTCTGAACTCCTCAATCAGCTATAACTCCTTAACCATCATTGCCGACATATGCAAAGTCTTCCGGCTTAAAGCATCAGCCACGACATTAGCTTTGCCTGGGTGATAGATCAAACCGAAATCATAGTCCTTCAACAACTCCAACCACCGTCGCTGCCTCATATTCAACTCCTTCTGGTCAAACAAATATTTCAAGCTCTTATGGTCACTAAACACCTCAAATCTGGAACCATAGAGATAGTGCCTCCAAATCTTCAGCACAAAGACCACTGCAGCTAACTCCCAGTCATGAGTGGGATAATTCTTCTCATGAACTCTTAACTGTCTCGATGCATACGCAATAACCTTCCCATCTTGCATAAGCACTCCACCTAAACCCATTTTTGAAGCATCACAATACACCACAAACGACCCTTCCAGATTGGGCAACGTCAAGACAGGAGACGTTGTCAATCTCTTCTTCAATTCCAAGAAACTTTCTTCACAACGGGCGTCCCAAACAAAAGCCTTTCCTTTGCAGGTTAACTGAGTTAACGGAAGTGCTAACTTAGAGAAACCTTCAATGAATCTTCTATAATAGCCGGCCAATCCCAAAAAGCTTCTAATTTCAGTAGCCGACTTCAAAGCTTCCCAATTCAACACTGCTTCTACTTTCGACGGATCCACCGCAATAACACTACCAGAAATGACATGACCGGGAAAACTCACTTCCTTCAACCAGAACTCACACTTTGACAACTTCGCATACAGCTTCTTTTCCTTCAATACCTCCAATACTAACCTCAGATGCTCGGCATGCTCTTCTTCCGATTTAGAGTAAATCAGAATGTCATCGATGAATACCACCACAAACCGATCTAAGTAGGTATGAAATATACGATTCATATATTCCATAAATACTCCTGGTGCGTTGGTAACACCGAGCGGCATCACCGAATACGAAATGACCATAACGGGTTCTGAAAGCCGTCTTCTGAATATCTTCGTCCTTTACCTTGATCTGATGATAACCTGATCTCAAATCAATCTTACTGAATGCTTGAGCACCCCCCAACTGATCCATCAAATCGTCTATCCTCATTGTCACCTTATTCAACTGCCGATAATCCACACAGAGTCTCATACTACCATCCTTCTTCTTTACTAACAACACAGGAGCTCCCCACGGCGATACACTCGGCCTCACAAACTTCTTCTCGAGCAGATCCTCAAGTTGCTTCTTCAACTCAGACAATTCGGATGCGGACATCCTGTACGGTGCCATAGAAACAGGTTTGGTACCAGGTACAAGATCAATAGAGAATTCAACTTCCCTCTCTGGCGGTACACTTGGAATCTCATCAGGGAAAACATCAGGAAACTCGCGCACCACCTGCAACTCTTCAATGATAGCTTGATTCTCAACAGACAACGATGCCATCAGCGAGAATAACTGAACTCCTTCCTTCATCAACTTCCGCAACTGACTAGCGGATAACAAACCAGACTCCTCTCCTCCAAAACTCACCGACTTGCTACGAAAATTAATATGGACATGGTTATGCTCTAACCAGTTCATACCCAAGATTACATCCAGACCGCTCAACGGCAAACAAACAAAATCCACAACAAAGTCTCTGTCGAAGATCGACAAGGGACACTGAGAACACACCAGAGAAGTGGTTACCGACCCCTTAGCTGGAGTGTCGACAACCATCTCTCCATTCATAGCAGACAATACAAGGCCCAATTTCTTACAACAATCAGCAGCAATAAATCAATGAGTAGCACCAGTATCAACAATAGATTTTAAAGGAGTACCATTAATGAAGCACGTACCTCAAATAAGTCCATCATCTTCAGTAGGCTCTTCACCTGCTAAAGCGAACACTTTTCCACTGGACCTTTCTTTCTTCGGCTTCGGACACTGCGTACTAATGTGCCCTCCTTCACCACAGTTGTAGCAGACCACCTCCTTACGCTCACACTCAGCCACCACATGACCCTCCCTACCACAACGGTAACACTTCTTCACTTCAGCTTTGCACACGTTACTCTTGTGACCAGCTTTGCCACATTTGTAACATACAATGCTAGCAGAAGCATCTCCCCCACTAGTCTTCTTGCCAACAGCAGCTTTCTGCTTACCCTTACCAGCAGGAACATCATACGGCTTACCACGACTTTGAAATTTGCTCCTCTTCTCATTCATAATCTTGTAGTGAGCATTGTTGTCTTCCTCATAAATTCTGCAGCTATCAATCAAGTCGGAGAAAACACGGATCTTCTGGTAACCAATAGCCTTCTTAATCTCAGGACGCAGCCCATTCTCAAACTTAATGCACTTGGAAAACTCAGCAGTAGCCTCACTGTAATGCGGGTAAAACTTTGCTAATTCCACGAACTTAGCAGCATACTCAGTCACGGACATATTCCCTTGTTTCAGCTCCAGGAACTCAATCTCTTTCTTACCTCGGACATCCTCCGGATAATATTTTCTCATAAACTCCCTGCGGAACACAGCCCAAGTGATCTCTTCGTTTGTAGTCTCCAATCTCTGCCTAGCCTCTAACCACCAGTCATCGGCCTCCTCTGCCAGCATATGCGTACCATAACGGACCTTCTGTGCTGGAGTACAGTCCATCACACGAAAGATCCTCTCCATCTCTTTCAACCAAGCTAAAGCCCCATCGGGATCATATCTGCCCTTGAAGCTAGGCGGATTCTCTCTCTGAAAGGTAGCCAAACTGTGAGACCCAGCATTCTCACCAGCATTATGTTGACCCTCCACGGCCTGAGCCATAGCAGCCAACGCAGCAGCAATAGCAGCATCGTTCCTTCCAGCCATCTCAACTAATCACTACAATCATAAGCAACAGTTAGAACTAATTGACAATACTTGATCGTCAATGACACAATAACTTGACAACTTGGCCGGACAGACCGAAACTGCTCTGATACCACTAATGTAACACCCCTTTTCTACCCGGAAAATTTTTGACAAAAAAATCAGAGTTTTCAAAAACATTATTCACTACACCCACAAGGGATGCTACACTTACACCGTTAAAACATCACACGCCAATAAATAAAATTCACCATTAAATAGTACGACACATAATAGTAACTCCATCACCATGCAGCGGAATAAAAATAAAGGGTTCAACAATAATCTTAACATCACCATAAAACTTCAAAAATTAGAATAATAGAGACACTAATAAAGCCTAGCGTTCATCCCCCCGAGTGCTACGTATCAGAGCGACGACTCCAACTCTACTAGCGAAGGTAGACATGCCTTCACTCGCAATCACCTGCACGTTACCAACATAGGGGTAACATTCAAACAGAAGGGGTGAGATATCTAACATTATAATAGCATATATGATAGGCAATATGCTAGAGTTACGACAACTATATCTACCGCTTCACAACAACATCAAATTACAAATCCCCAAGAATTATCACCATCATCATGAGTAAGTCTATGAGATGCAACCCACACCAACGGGTATATGCATGTGGTACCAATCATCACCAATAAAATAGCCAATAAGGGCAACATCACCTGTATGAGCATCACCATCATCACCTATAGCTCCAAGGCCGGAGCCTTCATCACCAAAACAATGCATATGGAATGTACGAGACACCATGAACAATGCACCAGAGACAATCAACAACAATAATCAACAAAGTGGTCATAGACCCATCACCTATCACCTTAGCCCATGAAATAGGCACATCACCTGTTACATCATCACCGATAACACCAACACCTATAGTACAGTCTAACAACTTGACTGTAACATCAACAACCACTGACACCAAAAACACCAATAGATTTACACAAACAGCAACATTTATTTTTTTACAGCAACAGTAACATCTATTTTACGGCAACAGCACATTTATTTTACAGTAACAGCAACATTTGTTTTACAGTGACAGCAACACCATTTTTAGAAGACAGCAACATTTGTTTTACAGTGACAGCAACACCATTTTTAGAAGACAGCAACATTTGTTTTACAGTGACAGCAACATTTGTTAGACATGGCAGGAACTGGCAACAGCAGCAGACAGAAACTGGCGCCCAGCACCAGGGCGCCAACACAGGCAACAGCACAACAGAAACTGACGCCCAGCAACAGGGCGCCTAGCAGGCAGCAACAACCAGAAACTGGCGCCCAGCAACAGGGCGCCAAAAGAGACAGCAGCACAACAGGAACTGGCGCCCAGCAACAGGGCGCCTAGTGACACAGCAACACCACAGGAACTGGCGCCCAGCAACAGGGCGCCTAGTGCAACAACATCACAACAGGAACTGGCGCCCAGCAACAGGGCGCCTAGTGCAACAGTGGCATCAGCAGGCATGGCGCCCAGCAATAGGGCGCCTAGGACAACAGTGGCAACAACAGACTTGGCGCCCAGGAGCAGGGCGCCTGGCACAACAGATTTTGGCGCCCGGGAGCAGGGCGCCTAGCACCACATCAGCAACAACAAACTTGGCGCCCAGGAGCAGGGCCCCTAGCACAACTGCAACAACATCAGAATTGGCGCCCAGGAGCAGGGCGCCTACGTCAATCAGTAACCAGACAGGTATGGCGCCAGGGACAGGGCGCCTACAGCAATCAACAACAAAGCAGACATGGCTCCCAGGAGCAGGGCGCCTATAGAAATCAGCAACCATACAGCAACTGGCGCCTAGGAGCAGGGCGCCTTCAACAGCAACAGACACAGGCACGGCGCCCAGGAGCAGGGCGCCTTCAACGGAACGCAACACGACACAGACTTGGCGCCCATGAGCAGGGCGCCATTTCCAGCAACTAAGACAGCAACACTGGGCGCCTAGGCGCCTTCCTCAGCAACACCCAAAACAACACTGGGCGCCTAGGGCGCCACTTCCAGCAACCAAGACAACAGCAACAACAATGGCGCTCATGGCGCCCAAAACCAAGACAACAACGACGCAACAACCATCAAACACCACATATGCAAACACAACATCACCAATGGCGCCCATGGCGCCTAAGAACATATTCTTTTCAGATTTTCACCATGATTAATCACCAACACCCAATTGCAATAAATCACTAATACATACAAAATCACCAAACAATTATCTATCAATCATCCAACAACATCAAAAGGGCAACATAGATCCTATCTCTCACATAACCCCCATCATACACCCTATTATAAGGATAGAACCCACCCTTACCTTAGATTTGCCGAACACGAGATCCCCTTGCACGAAGAACTCCAAAGAACCACAGCAACAGAGCTCCTCTCCTCTTTCTCCTAGGTTTCGCGCCGTCCCCCTCCTCTCCTATCTTCGCAACTCTCTTTCTTTCTCTCAAAAATTCGCAAATGACCAAACCCTAGCCAATGCCTTCACCTATGCGCCTATGCCATTGGGCTCTTGGATCACGGGCCCCCGTCTACTACTCAGCTTAATTACTAAACACCACTCCCTGATTTAAATAAAACATCATATTATTATTTTTATATAACTATACTAATAAAATACCTAAATAATTTAATTAAATAAATAATTAAATTATTTGGGCGTTACACAAAGCTCGGACCTTGATTTGGTGATAGCCGGACCTCAAATCAATCTTTGAAAATACAGAAGCTCCCCTCAATTGGTCTAACAAATCATCAATTCTCGGTAGAGGATACTTGTTCTTGATAGTCACCTTATTCAACTGACGATAATCAATACACAATCTCATACTTCCGTCCGTCTTCTTGACAAGCAACACTGGAGCACCCCACGGTGAGGCACTCGGCCGGATAAACCGTTTGGAAACTAGCTCTTCCAATTGGACTTTCAATTCTCTCAACTCTAACGGCGACATTCTATACGGAGCTATAGAAATTGGTCCAGTGCCCGGAACCAACTCTATAGAAAACTCCACCTCACGATCCGGAGGTAACGAAGGAACTTCATCAGGGAACACATCAAGAAATTCATTAACAACTTGCATAGAAGATAAATCCAGACCTGTCTCAGTGGATGCAGACAACATCATGACATAAGCTTCTGCGCCTTGGAACAGATAGTTACTGGCCGAAGTGAAAGAAATAACAGCTTCAGAATTGGGCGGTTGTAGCTCCACTGACTCGGAGGTGAAACCGATAGTTCGATGAAAACAATCTATAGGCACATGGTTGGCCGTCATCCAACTCATTCCTAGGACAACGTCCATACCTTTCATAGGTAAACAAATGAAGTCCACCACAAAATTTCTGTCTCCAATGGGTAGAAGACAGTTTTCACATATCGCTTGGGTTTGAACACTACCCTCAGCAGCACTCTTAATGGAGATTGGTTGAGGCAAAGGAGTTAAAGCCAATCCCAACCGTTCAACACAGATTTGAGATATTAAACAATGGGTCGCACCCGAATCATATAAAATACTAACCGAGTTATTAAAAAGAGATCACATACCCCTTAGTAGATTATCTGATGGTGTGACCTTCTGGGCGTCCAAGGTGTATACCCTCCCGTGAGTAGTAGTAGCAGAGTTGTCATTCCCCTTCTTCTGAGGACAATTAGATGCATAATGACCTTCCTTCTTACAATAGAAGCACTGGTTAGATCCCATCTGACACTTCCCCTGATGATATCTTCCACAGTTGGAACATGAGTTGAACTTTGGGGAGTTAGATGACTGAACTTGTTTTCCCTTGTTAGAGTTGTGCTTGGGACCCATCTGATTCTTGGATGATCCAACATTCTTCTTATTCTGATGGAATACTTTCCTGCTTGCATATAACCTCTTCAAATCACTTTCAGCTATGTAAGCTTGCTGAACCATGGCGGCATAGTTAGTATAAGCAAAAGAACTTAGACTCTGAGCAATGTCTTCCCTTAGCCCATACTTGAACCAATCAGTTTTCCACTTGTCATTGGGAGCATACCCGGCTAAACCGAAGAATTGATACAACTCTTCAAACTTAGCCGCGTACTGACCCACAGTTGAACTTCCTTAAGTGAGAGTCAAAAACTCATTCTCCTTGTCAAACCTCATAGCTGTCGGAAAGAACTGCTCCAAAAATACCTGCCTGAAATGTTCCCAAGTCTGGGGAGTACCTATAGTTGGCATCATGGCCTTGGCGTTAGTCCACCAGTTGTTGGCTTCTCCCTTTAGCATATGTGCCGCCAATCTCAGCTTGTCCTCATCAGTGACTTGCATAGTTAAGAAAATCTTCTCTATGTCATCCAGCCAATGCTGGGCTTCCATGACATCCGGTCCTCCTCTGAACTCAGACGGCTTCATTTTCAGAAATTCAGAGAAAACCCTCCTTGGGTCAACTTGAGGCTCAGGAACTTGCTGAGGCTGAGCTTGAGCATTTTGTTGCATTAGTAACATATCTTCCATCATCTTCTGTTGCCTCTCGATCATATTCTGCATCCATGCAGAATGCGGATCAATTGGTGGGTTATTCATCGATCCTCCTGCCATAATTCTGCAAATGATACACCAAGTATTAAGTTGATCAGTCTCAATGTCTCTTAGCATCATAAGAAGCAAAATAGCAGAATTACTCGAGGGACAATACCACCCTAACTGTCTAAGCCCGACTAGGTCGAACTGCTCTGATACCATAATGTAACACCCCGATAAATTCTAACATGTAGAAATACCGAAATGCACTAAATGGCATACATCAGAGTAACTTCCTGTTAATGAATATTGAACACAAACTAAAACTTTCGATAATACATATCAAATGGTTCTCCGAACCGTACTTAACTTTCCTCAAAATGCTTAAGTTTCATAACTTAAGACTTATACATAATCCTGGTGTTCAATACTCAAAACACAAAGTAGCGGAAACGATTTTACAACTTAACCAGTGAAAGTCATACAATCGGCAACATAACTAAAAGAAGCTACAAAGGACTAAACATGAAATCAAATCTCCCAAGACTCCATGAGTCGCACCGGCTAACCATGCTTCGTCGCCTTTGCTTTCCCTTGCTTCTCTGTAAAAACCACAACATATAAAGGGTGAGATAAACATTATCTCAGTGAGTCCTATCGAGACCCCTTACTAACTCTAGTTGTTCATTAAGCCTTGTCTTGTGAACTCATGGCCCTAATAAGCAACCATGTGGACATGTATATATCTTATTTTCATGTAACTTGTAGCCCTAATAAGCGACTACTCGTTAGATTAATTACTTTCTTGATGTAGCCCTGATAAGCAACTACACATCATATTTTCATGAACTTAGCACAACACCTCAAGCCTACCTTAGCATGGTTATTTCTCTGGCCTTTGGTGAACCCATCCCGCTAATCACTAGTGGGCAAAACATGTGGGCCTAGGATTTGGGGCTCATGACTTCCCCCACCCTAGTATGCTAATAAACTGGAGGATCGTCATCCTCGATATACTCAAAGTATACCATCTACCTTTCCCCGAGGGAAAGTAACTTGAATTGTGTTTACATGAATTGAGAGTTTTAATGTCTTTATAGACTTACAATCAATTAACTTAGCATGACATGATGAACTCTAGGTTCGTTATCTCAACATGATTCGTATGCACTCGCGTTCACTATGGTACGGTTTTTCTAACATTCTTGACGTTCAAAACATGGTATTTTATAGTTTGAATTACACCTCTGAATAGACCTTTCAATAAGCTTCAAAACGCAACTGAAAACATTTCAATCGGATTACCGGATCAAAAGTTATCGCGAAAACAAAATCGACAAGTTTTGCTGAAATTTACACTGCGTCGCGACGCGAAATCACACAGAAACATTTTCGTTGCAATTTTACAAAGGGTCGCGACGCGAAGGGGGACGGGTCGCGACGCGATGTCATCCAGATAGTTCAGAAAACAGGTTTTCAAAATGCGATTTTGTTCCGTTCCGCTTTCGATCCGATACCGAGACTTAAAACAAGCGTAGCAAGCAATTATTCCAGACCAGAGAAAGCGATAAACAATCAATAAATACATATCATCACAACATCAATCAACAATTCCATCAATTCGAACAATTTACAATTAACGGTTGTTCGATAAAACGGTTTTGTTTAATTTTTCGAAAAGCGGATTTTAACGTCGTTTCAGAAAACATTATGATTCGATATCAAAAACATCCCTAAGCGAGTATAGAACTCACCTAACGTGATGATAATCACTCAATCAACAGCTCAACGGAACAACACGGTTGGAGTGATCCCACGAACGGTCCCGGACTCGAATCCACGCTACTCCAAACGCTCCAAAAACCGAACCGATAGAGCTTGGCCTCTACCACTTCGAACTTCAGCTCCCAACCTACCCTATGAAGGTTTCTAATCACCTTGTGGCTCTTAAAATAGACATGCAAACCATATCCAGCTACTAGACTCCATTTTTGGAGCTTGGAGCTTCAAAGGGATGAAAATGGTGATTTGGAGGTAGGGTGGCTGTTTGCTTAGAAAATGGGATCAATGGGAAGAAGAAGGAAAATGGTGGAGGATGATTGATTCAGATTGAACATGCAAGGACCTTTGAGGTAGGATCCCTCTCTTTCTTCTCCACTCACTCTCTCTCGAATTCTCTCCTCCTTCTCTCTACTTCTTTTCTGTTTTCAGCTTCCAAAAATGATAGAGTGTTTGGGGTGTGGGTGTGGTTGGGTGGGTTTTGGGTGACCAGCTGACCCACTCACTAGAGAATGACAATAATACCCCTCATTTAATCATGTAAAAGGACTATTGTACCCTTCAGCAACTTGATTATTTCTTTTACTATGATATGGCCTAATCTAATGGACTTAGCTAAATTCTTTTCAACTTAACATAATATTTTAATTATGCATGAGTACAATCTTTTATTTAATTCAACCTCACATAATTTAGCAATGCTTGCCAACTAACCATTTCATGATAACCTCTTGTGCAAAATATTTCATTTAGCTAATAATTCACTTTAACCTCTTTGTTAATTTAATTAAATTAATTTAGGTAATTAGGGGATGTTACAAATTGCTTCCTTGAGGCATCTCGAAATTTTCTAACTTATGATATAACACTAAAAATTGTTGATAAACATTTAAAATATAAATTAATTAGAGAAACAAAAAGTGACTATAATTCTGCTAGTTTTCTAGTAAGAAATCATAATGAGACCAGAGAGGAGAACCAAGAATGGTTATAAATTACAAGCCTCTAAATAAGGTTGTAAAAGATTACCCTTATCCTTTTACCAAGAAAAGATATGATCTATAAAAAGATTAAGGAAGGAAAGATATTTTCAAAATTTGACTTAAAATCAGGATTTTATCAAATATTATTAGAAGAAGAAAGTAAGGCTTGCCCAGCTATAGAATATATATAGAAGAGCGAGAGAGGGATGGATTATTAGAAGAGAAAAGATCAGCTATTTATGACTAATAATTGATAAAGGCGTTATAGAACTTCAACCACATATATGCCAAAAAAATTTAGATTTCCCCGATAGACTAGAAAATTAAAAACAAGTTCAATCTTTTTTAGGACATATCAATTATGCTTCACAATTTATTAAAGATTGTGCTAAGTTAAAAAGTAGGTTACAGGCTAAAATAAGAAAAGATCAAAAATTCGAATGGAACGGAGAAGATACCCAATGGGTACGAGATATTAAAAAAGAAGGTAAAAAATTTAGAAAAACTTCCTTTACCTGAAGAAGAAGAAGAAGACGATTTATATATTGAAACGGATGCCTCTAATAAATATTGGGGTGCAGTTTTAAGGTGACAAGGAGATAATTTAATTCTAAGATATACATCAGGAACTTTTCAGAAAGCTGATTTGAATTATGATGTTAATGAAAAAGAAGTTTTAACAGTTATTAGTGCAATAGAATCTTTTAAAATCTAGTTAGCAAGGAAATAATTTGTAACACCCTGGTATTTTTATTGACTAAAAATGCCCAAGTGAACATTAGTAACACATCAGAGATATAAAATTTCTGCATAAATACTGAACACTGCAACATAGTTTCCACTGGACAACAACCAACCAGTCTTAATACACATAAGACCCAAAAAAAAGTTCTCAGACCATAACATTCAGCGAACTATTGTGCTCAGTATCATACGAGAAAGCGGAAATAAAATGACATTACACTAAAGTCATAGTGTTGTGATACATAGACAACAAAAAGGAAATGTAAACTTAAGCATCATGCTAAGTCATCAGCAACCGGTCCGAGCTCAACCTACTTGTGCCTCTGTGGTCCTTTCTTTCCCTGTTTCTCTGTAAAACAACAACGTATAAACAATGAGATACAATCTCAGTGAGTTCTACCGAGACCCCTACTAACTCTCTCGGTTCAAATAAGAATCCTTTTTAAATTAACACGACACCAACTGCAATCCAGTGCTAATCCCGGTGAACGTATTATAACTCAGTGTGACACCGACTGCAATCCAGTGCTAAACCCGGTGTATCGCACAGTACGACACCGACTGCAATCCAGTGCTAATCCCGGTGTACGTACAACAACACTCATAACATAACACCGACTGCAATCCAGTGCTAATCCCGGTGAACACCCTTACCAATAGTACATTCTCCTATTGGAACGGAGCCTAGGGTGGGGGATCATGACTGCCCCTCCTAGTATGTTAAAACCATGGGTCGTCACCCAACTCGATATAATAAATATATCTACAATAATATGAACTCAGGGTTCATTTACCTCAGACAAATAATTGAACATTTAATTCACATTACAAATTAAATCCACATTTACTCTCGCATACTAATTCATCACTTTTCAGCACAATTTACGGCTCCAAAAACAGTTCATTTTACCTTAAAAATAGAATATTCAGTTAGGCCTCTGAATAAGCTTTCAAACGCATCTTAGAACACCTCAATCGGGTTCCCGGATCCAAAGTTATCGCGAAAACAATTTCAGTGTACAGTTGTTGAAAAACTGCAAAGCGTCGCGACGCGAAGCGATTCCGTCGTGACGCGAAAACTCACAAAATCAAAATGTCGCAAACTTATCAGCTGGTCGCGACGCGATGGAGGGTGGTCGCGACGCGATGGCCACCTGCTGGTGCAGGATTTTGACGGTTTCGCGCGAATTGCTATTCCGCTCAATTCCGATTCTCGTTCCGATCAAAAACAGTCCAAACAACCAGAAAAACAGATTCAATCAATATCCCACAATCAATCAAAATTTCAATCAAAATGAAGTTTATCAAAATACGATATATTTCCAAATAACGGTTTTTAAGTCAATCTCTCGAAATCAAATCACGTAAAATTCATTGTAAAACGAAAACATCCTAAGCGTGAGTAAAACTCACCCTTGAAGCGAGAGCCGACACCGAGCCGAAATCACCGAGACTTCAAAATCCCCAAATCGAACCCTATCAACACCAATCCGCTTCTAACTTCGATTCGAGCTTCAACTCGCGTTCAATCGCACTTGGCTTCGATCCTAAACATGATTCAATCATCAATTTCATCACACAACCCTAGATTTCAGCAAACCTCCATCAAAACTCTCAAAATTTCGTAGGTCCTTAAAAGGGAGAAAAATGGAGGAGAATCTTACCAAGTTCTTGGGTTTTGAGATGATGAAGATGATGAAGTGTGGAGCTTGGGGGGTGGATGATCCTTCTTCTTCTCTCCCTTTTTCCTCTTTTCTTCTTTTCTTCTCTTCTTTCTCTTCTCTTCTCTGTTTCACGTTTTCTTCTTCCTTCCTTTCTTTCTTTTATTCCTTTCTTTTCACACTTAACACATTAAGTGGTAATGTGGTCAAATGACCATATCGCTCTTAATCCCTTATTTCCTCCCTAAATCACCCTTATTCCATGTAACTTGATTAGCGATCCTAATACAACTAAATAATTCGATTAATTAATTTGAGGATGTTACAGAATTTATTATTAAGCCTGATAATACCCAAGTAAAAGCCTTTCTAGAGAATAAAATAAAAGATAATATTGTTAGTTGTAGAAGGATCAGATGGCAAATGCGTATTAGTCCTTTTACTTTTAAAGTCGTTTGTATAAAAGGAACTAATAATTCCAGACCAAATGGATAATCAACTCCAAGAGGATAAATTCAATATCATATCATCCAAGCTTGGAGAAATTAACGAGCAATTTCACAAAATGGCGAGTGAAATTGACGAAGAATTTACCAAAATAGATAGTAGGATGGAGGCTTTCTCCGACTACTATAATCAAACCAAGAAAGAAATACTCAAGATTTTTGATATTTTTAATATCCAGGTTCACCAAAAATCTTAGACAAGCCAAGTACGTCAAGTTTTTTGGGAAAAGAAAAAAACCTAGAAAATTGAAATTTATCAAAACATTTAAAGACAAGTTGATGGATGTTAGCCTTTAGCAACACTAAAAATTGATCCCCTTTCATTTTAGTTATAGGTCATTACGGTTATACCTATGCAAGAATTTATCAAAATGATAATATCTCTGGAGTGTATTTCCTAAAAACAATGAACAGTTACCATTAACAATCTGAATTCAGTAATCAAAGAATAAAAAAGGAAGAATTTCATTATTTACAAAAGAAATAGCAAATTCAGTATTAAAAACATGGATAAAGAAAAGAAAAAGAAAATGAAAGTTATAGACCTAATAAAAGTACAGGTTATGATAAAAGGATATTTTCAAGAAAAGTTAGATTCTCCAATAGCTATATATTTAATAAATGAAAGAATTAGACATAATATACAAGATGCTCTGTTTGGAGCGGTTATGGGAAATTTATATTTTGGAAAGATAATTTTTGAATATGAACCAAATTTTAGTGTCTCTATAAAAGATAAAAATTTAGATAAAACTTTAGTGTTATATCATAAGTTAGAAAATTTCGAGATGCCTCAAGGAAGCCATTGTTATTCAATAACTTATAGAACAGTATTTGGTATAAGTCTAAGTCATCATACAATGAAATTTAAACCAGAAAAGATTAAGTTTAAAGAAATATTTGA
Organism: Astragalus membranaceus; assembly: GCA_039519185.1. Taxonomy (NCBI): domain Eukaryota; kingdom Viridiplantae; phylum Streptophyta; class Magnoliopsida; order Fabales; family Fabaceae; genus Astragalus; species Astragalus membranaceus. Next base: position 107,133,526 of record CM076850.1, on the reverse strand, counting down.
TGGGCTAGTAGAGTGGATACCACCAAAGAGACTAAAACCAGAACAATTAACTTATATAGATGAGATCAGAACAAATGAAACGCCAAGAATAATTGATAAGATCATAGGAAGAGATATTCATAATAAGGAAACTATTTTTGATCAAGGATATGATAATCTATGGATTATTATAGGAAATCTACTGCATGAACTAATACTCTTATCTAATAATTGAAGAGGATAAGCTCCACATGATAGGTTATGAAAACATTTTATGGTTTATAGAAGAATAATATATAAATGGTTTATGCATAAACACTTATTTAATAAACGCTTATACCATAAGCGCTTAATTAAACTGTTTATCCAAACGGTCCCTACATTCGGTACCTCTGGCAGCTACACAATTTTCCTTTTTGCACTGTATCGCTGTGAAATTTAATTATTTGCACCTCCACATGCCAATCTAACATAGAGTAACTAAGAGGGCGTGTGATGAGAGTCGCACGTGGAATGTGATATGGCTTAAAAAGTGTTTAAAAATGGAAGATATCTCTCACTTTACAAGTTGGTTTTGGAGAGTTGAGTTAGAACCAACACATTCTAAGAACTAACATGGTAGAAGCCAAGGCAATTTCCTCTCCTATGGTTAGAGGCGTCGTAGCTCACTAAAGTCTAATTGGGTTGTAGTAAAGCACATACTAAGATTTCTCAAGGCACTCTTCATCACGGTCTTTGATTCTGTCGGGAAAATTTGTATCATCACTAGCACTCAGCTCGAGGAATTCTGATTGGGCCTTGGATCCTCTTGACTGTAGGTCCACATCTAGGGAAGCCATACAACTTGGTCCAAATCTAATTTCCTGGTGTCTGGTAAACCATTGTTGCTCGTTCAAGTACTGGAGCTGAATACTACAGCTTGGCCGAAGCAACTGCTGACCTATTATTGTTACAAACACTGCTTTCTGAACTTGTGGTGCCTTTCACAGTTTTCATAATCTTTTGTAACAACTAGTGTGTTCATGTGTTGTATCCTTAACTCATAATCCAGTTTTCCACGGCAAACTAGCACACAGCTGGATCTGTTTTTATCTTTGTGAGAAGGTGAGTGCAAAGCAGTTCTGGGTTCAATATGCGCCTTCTTGGATCAATGGGAAAATCTCTTTAAAAAATCATTGTCTTCCTCCAGATTTCTTTCTTCTTAGGGACAAGCTTAGTTTCTATTTTCACCCATTTGAATTTGTTTTGGGCCTACCCCTGTATCTTAGCAGGATCTATTTTGATTAGCTAGGGAACATCTAGGGCGTTCCATGGCAGCCTTAATTCTGTTGTAACTAGCTATTATTAACCGATTACTTTTTCTTTCTACTATATATTATTATTACTTATTATTAATGAATCAAACTAGCGATAACATCATTTCATTTTCTCTCTATGAGATTCTCTGTACTCTTAAATGGGAAAAGGCCTTTTGATGTTGTTGGAGTTTGTCACTTTCTAACGAGACTAAGTTCATGCTTGTTTTCTTTGTAACAATCATTTTATATATATATATGAAAGAGATCTCTATCATAATTATATAAATTCACGAATGGTCCAAATCAGTAGTCCATGTCACTAATCAAAAAAGCCATGTATTATAAATTAAAAATAGGTGGCGTCCAAGTCATCCATCTGTCTAATCTGAACGGCCCAGTCTCAAAGTTACATATGTGTGGCGATCTTTCACAAAATTGCGGCTCCTTTTTTATGGGTAACAATAATTGCGTTTAATTGCGGCTCCTTTTTTTACGGTACCAGTGTGACTATGCAAAGCAAACACAACCGAGTCCTCTTCTAATCACCCGACTGAATTTGCATTCCAACTCCATTAGCGTTTCTCTTCCACGAAAATTTGATAAAGGGACAGGATTTGATGCATCCGTGCGCTTTATGTATCCACCCGTATACTACCCATACCCTTATTAAAAACGGCCAACATCTGCGGAAATTTTGATTCACTGCATTCATCACTAATAATATCGGGTAATTTGATAATCAACGGGTACCTTAATTATCGCATGGCTTATGGAGGAAGAATTTCGGTTATGATGGAAATGTTCCCATCACAACTGGAATATTATTGGCAATATTTTTCTTGATTCAAATTTGAAAGTCACAATGGTCAAACTACCAATTATACCTGTGCTAATATAGTGGATCAGGACCATTAAAAATTGAGCAATCAAATTTACTCTGTCTAATAAATTATATCTGTCTGATATAGTGATTTGTTTTACGCCATAGTTAAAAAACAATTAGACAAATTACATAATCTCACACAAACTAATCAAACCCATTAAACAAAAAAATAAATCAAATCCTTAAGAAATAAAACAATTAAATCTGAATCAAAACCCTTATAGAGCAACCAAGCCCAAACAACCCCAATAGGCAGTAGTAAAAAAACACCTACACAGTCTCACTATTGATAGGTCAAAAACAACTGCTTCAGAGGCACCAATTTCACGTAGGCATGGATCTCCCCGGGCATCTTCTGCATGATTTCCTCTTTCGTTATTGCCCTGTCAACCTTCGATCACTGCAAGCACCTCCTCCCACGCAGGTAGTACTTACAAACCTTACTGATCCATGCAATATGTTCATGGCTAATGTGTTTATTGTAATATCCGAAATACTCTGTTTATAACTAATGTTAAACAAATGTTTCATGCTATCAGGAACCTGCATATGTGGTGATCGCATGCATCACACATGTCCATTCAAACAACGCGTTAGTTTTGTTCTTCATTCGGTTCGTTTATTCTTTAATTCTGAATACTCTGTTGTACATGTATTAGGAGCCTATTCAGGTTATATGTTTATTGTTATATCCGAAATAATCTTTTTCCTTTTACCGTAGTTCTGGCATTGATGTGACCGTTCGGGATCACACCGAGACCGCAGTACTCGCACTTAGGGGCAAGGCGAAAGTCCACTTCTACGACATGCATTTACCTGGCCATGATCATGGGCATCCGGTAGCGTACTTAACTTGACATGAATCTAAGTGGATGCACCACCAAACAAGAAAAGATTCATCTTAGCTTCTGAGAACAGTGAACCTTGCACACCGATTAATGTAACGCGCAACACACAGATGTCGAATGTTACAAACGGCAGCCGAAATCGTGATAGCCTAACCAATGTACATTCTGATTCAGGTTCCATACACTCAGGTGTTACACATATTCATTTTCTGATCTGTGTCCTACAGTGGGTCTAAAGAACCCCTATAATTTATATGAGCACGTATTTATTATTATAATTAATACTAATAAGCAAGTTGTTCTGTTTTTAGTTTTCATGCCAATTCATAATATCTAATTTCAAATCTTAGATGGTCCATGTACTAAATTGTTGATTAAATTTGAATTCATTTTTTAAATTCAGCTTATGGGCCATCGGGTATTCTACAATCCTGTCTAACAAATGAGCACTCCATGCCGAATGTCCCCATTTATGGAGCGCCACACCGTATGTAAATATATCTAATCAATTTTTCAATATAAGAATTACATGCTTTTGAGAAATCCTAATTATATAATTTCATATATATATATATACATATATATATATATATATATATATATATATATATATATATATATATATATAACTACCATTAAAAAAAAAAGGTATGTCAACTTGGTGGTGCTGAAAGGAATTAGATATATCACATACTTAATTATAACATACAGCTGAATATTGTTGAACGGTCCTAATAGAGTATAGGACGTTGTTTTAAATATAAATTAAAAACGTCGGTTAGTAAATGTTTTTTTTATAAATGTCTACACATCTCTATTAAAATTTCCTGTTCTTCTTTCACCGAAATTACGATGCGCAATACCGAAATTGCAGTTGAACTAAATTTTTCTCAACTGATTACCTAATATAAATCCTATTCTGTTCAGTGCATGATTATAAGGTTATTCTACACTACTCTTTAAATAAAGCTGAATGAACCGACCCGTAAAAAGATTAATACTGGTACTACATCTCATTCTGTTGTCGAAACTATTATCGTGACATCATAATTTTTTAAACATAAAAATTTGTCTACCCCTGGCACGAGTGCTGCAAACTAGTTATATTAAACCATGAATCTTCCACATATACATCCACATAGCCGTCCACGTCAATAAATACGTCACCTCTATTTTAATCCACGTCACCATTTTAATCCCCACGCTATTACCACAATTAATTTCGAAATATATCACCAAAAAAACGGAAGCAGTGAATCAAACCTAATCCCTCATGGGGAGGGCTCCTGACGTTGACCATTTGAGCAACCACATTTTGATGGTACTAAAGCGTATTACAATTTATTTACCCTATTCCTTCTTTGATTGCAAAACCCTTTACCTATTATTTATATCTATTTATTATGTGTTTTAATACTTATATCTTAGTTATTATGTGTTTTATTACTTATATATTTGACGCTCCTAAACTATTTATTATGTGTTTTAATACTTATATATTTGTTATAAAGCGATGACATGTACACTACACATCACCAGAAAAGTTTAATTACGTCATTGGTGACGTAATTCCACCTCATCAAAATGCGCTAACATGTCAGTCCACCTCAGCTGCTTCAAATCGTGTAGAGGAAGCATCTGAACCATACTATTGTCGTGGTGTGCTGGGGAAGTTTCATGCTACAGCAGTACACGTTTGTAACGTTTCGGCTTTAATTGGCATTAATGAATATTAAAGATACGCATTCAAAACATCCTAAACCATAGCACTACGATCCCATTTCGATTCAAAATGTTTGAACCGAAAACAGCCTGCTAAATTAATACAACCAGCCTGAAACCGAAAACACCCAGCAAAAATCAGAAACATAGAGATTGTTGTTCAAAAATTAGTGGGGTTTGTTCAAAATCTTAAACAACTAAATTAATACAATTAGCTCGGTTTGTTCAAAGTTCTGAAAAAGTTTGTTGTGTTTTGATTTTTCTTGTGATTGCAAATTGATGTTATGTAGATTTGTCGATGGGAGAAACAGAGAGATTCATAGATGAGAGAAAATGAAGAACTACGAGCAAGGGGATTGGTAACGACATGATCCAAAGCAATATATATTTCACAAAATGTGATCTTTGATTTTTGCTTTATGTTTGTAATTTTCTATTTTTTATTAATTCTTATTTTCATTTTTTTACTCAATCAAAGTTAGTTGCTAAAAAGTTCACCATGGCAGGCTGAGGATGCTGCTGCAACTTGATCGCCGGAAATCGCCTCTTCATGGCTTAGACCACATATGGTTTTACGTTCTTTTATTATTTCTCAGTCTATCTTTCTCACTAATTGAATGATGTTTTGTTCATATGTACAAATTACATTGTAGAAACGGTTGAGTTAGAGCCAACTAAAAAGACCATGTTCCCATTTCTCTACATATGCCTTTAATCTTTAGTGATATTGATGGCAAAGAAAAAGAAAATTAGTTTTTTAGCTACCCTTATCTGAAAAAGAGACTTTGGTTTTTTGGGTTGATTCATGAATCATGATCCAGGTGGATATGTTTCATGAAACTTAGGCATGTGAAATGATGTGGATAGCAAAGCAATACTAAGCAAGTGAATTGGCTCAACGCAGTAAGTGCCTTTTACCTATATTAATCATTTATTGAAGCATGTAATTTATTCAATCCTAATAAACCAATTTTTGAGTATAGTAACATTATTATATTTGAAGTCTGAACTGCTATTACATCAGTTTCTGTTTGGAATTTGCTGTAGAGGATTTATGCATAGTGTTTATGAAATTTTGATGATATATGTGTTGTTGATTGTTGTGTCTTTTATAAATTGTTGGATTTGATAGTTTATAGTTCTTTTCCCTTTACAGATGGAAATTGATTTTTACAAAAAACATTTTGCATTTTACGTGGGTATAGTCAGCCTGAATTTTTTTAGATTTGTCTGCTTTCTTACATATATGTTACTGGGTTCCTCTTGAACTTGATGTACTATTTTCATTGATGTTGCTTTGAGTTGAGTTAAAGATGTCAACTCTGTCAAATTTAGATTGTTAGTTAAGCATATGGTCTGTGATGATGCTGAGTTGATAAAGTAACACTCCCAAAGTTTGAAGTTCCTTCTTATTCTTTTTTTGTTGTACAGGAAAGTGAAGTTGAATTCTACAGAAAATTGATGCTACTGAATAAGGACATTTCCTCATTGCCCTTAGTTTTTCAAGGGGTTCCAGTACCCTAAGAACAAATTCCTATAAGAGTTTCAAGGAAATTGAGTGTAACATTTCTTTCAGCTTAGGATGAAGTCTTTTATTTGAACTGAAGATGGGATCACACATTTTAAGTTAAAAGAATATGTGTGGGATCACACAGCTTCTATTTTTTAATATCCCACACAATGCACTTTTTTTTGAAGCAACACACAATGCACTTAAATATACAGCTTTTGTTTATTTAATTCCTAAAAAAATTTGTCAATTTTTAAATTACAAATGAATGTCGACCCGTGCTGGCACAAGTGAATCATACTAGTACTTAGTTATTCATGGGGAGCCTTTTTCAAATGCAGGACATATCAATTATGCTTCACAATTTATTAAAGATTGTGCTAAGTTAAAAAGTAGGTTACAGGATAAAATAAGAAAAGATCACAAATTTGAATGGAACGAAGAAGATACCCAATGGATACGAGATATTAAAGAAAAGGTAAAATATTTAGAAAAACTTCCTTTACCTAAAGAAGATAATGATTTATATATTGAAACGGATCCCTCTGATAAATATTGGGGTGCAGTTTTAAGACGACAAGGAGATAATTTAATTCTAAGATATACATCAGGAATTTTTCAGAGAGCTGAGTTGAATTATGATATTAATGAAAAAGAAATTTTAGTAGTTATTAGAGCAATAGAATCTTTTAAAATCTGGTTAGCAAGGAAAGAATTTATTATTAAGAGTGATAATACTCAAGTAAAAGCCTTTCTAGGGAATAAAATAAAAGATAATATTGTTAATCGTAGAAGGGTCGGATGGCAAATGTGTATTAGTCCTTTTACTTTTAAAGTCGTTTATATAAAAGGAACTAATAATTATTTTGCAGATCATTTGTCCAGACCATATGGATAATCAACTCCAAGAGGATAAATTCAAGATCATATCATCCAAGCTTGAAGAAATTAACGAGCAATTTCACAAAATGGCGAGTGAAATTGACGAAGAATTTACTAAAATAGATAGTAGAATGGACGCTTTCTCCGACTACTATAATCAAACCAAGAAAGAAATACTCAAGATTTTTGATATTTTTCAATAGGTTCACCAAAAATCTTAGACAAGCCAAGTACGTCAAGTTTTTTGGGAAAAGAAAAAGAACCTCGAAAATTGAAATTTATCAAAACATTTAAAGACAAGTTGATGGATCTTAGCCTTAGCAACACTAAAAATTGATAAGGCCATAGTGGCTCGTATTAAATTTTTATCTTGGTGTTGGTTTATTTGTGGGGTGGGTAGAGACTCTAGTTTGTTACCGTCATTGTGGCGGAACAATGCTTTTATTTGCCTCAACAATTTCTAATACTTTGGTGTTTTGTGGTTTTGAGCATACCTAATGCTCTTTTCAATGAATCATTGTCTATCGGGAAAAAAAACTATTCATGTGTCACGACCCAAGTTGGACCATGACCGGCGCACAGACTATTACTGCATTTGTCTGGCAAGCCTCAACAAACTCAACTTGACATGGGGAATAATCATTATATTAAACCTATAATAATCTATATTCAAAGAAGTTTCCAACGAAAATTCGGCAAAACCTCTTCTAAAATATGGACATCCAAAAGTACTGTATATACCTGTCAATACAAAATACCAGCCAACATAGATCCTCACAGAGACCAACAGAGTCAGATCAAACTACTATTAGACAACCCAATAATATAACAGAGCCTCTAAAGATTTAACAAGACAATAAATACAACGACAAAAGGAAATATTGGTAACATATATAGTGGCCCTCCAAAACCAAAAAGGGGCCTCAACAAGAAGTAAAAGACTAGACTCTCGTAGAGGAGCTCGGTCAGCACGAACTTGGGAATCTGAAACATATAAAAGAGACGATGTGAGTCACCACTCAGTGAGTAAATAATAAAGAGAATAACAAGCGGGACACGCTAATATCGATCATAAAGTGATTTCCATGAAAATCATAGTTAAATAAGTAAATCGTATAAAGTCGTAAATGGGGTAATACATATAGAGAACTGAAATAGGCTCCCCGCCTCGAAAATATCAACAATAGGCTCCCCGCCTCGAAATATCAATAATAGGCTCCCCGCCTCGAAATATAAAAGTAGGCTCCCCGCCTAAAGATAAATCATGGTGCACCAAGGCTAACACATACTGCTGTTAGCATGCAGAGTTCTGACAAAGTTTTACCCCAAATCGTTTCGAAACTCCAATAAAATAAACTCATATATATAAAATATCTCAATCACAAATATCAAACCAAATGTCCAACAAAATCCATTTATTTAAATTTTGTAAACTATATGATCATAATACCATGTCCCTTTAAGAAAACAAAGTGCTTCAAGTAAACATAAGCAAAAAATGTCATCAATAAGTATAAAATGAGTGAAAAGAAATATATAGGATTTGTTATAGTCCCAATTATTTACTCACCAACTTCTTAAACCACGGAGAGATGCCGAGGACCGATACCGAGATGAATTCTCTGAGTCTATAGTATGATAAAGCTAAATCAGTATTCTAAATAAAATACAAAAATATATATTCATATATATATATATATATATGATAGAACTAGTTTTCCAATATCTATTTACTTATAATTTGGTAACGTGCGTAGCTCATATTTTTCCTCAAGTCTTTCAATACTCTAAATCTCTATAAATTTGCTTAGCTCCTTTTTTCCTCACGATGGCAGCAGCATCATCACATCCACATCATCGATTCCACTGCGCTTCATCACTTCCCCTCGGCTTATGCTTCCTTTTTCTAATCTGTCAGCTAGTGTTTTGAAGAGAGATATTTTGAAAGTGCTTTTGATTTCTATCTCATATCATATTGTAACACCCCGGTATTTTTATCGAGTAAAAATACTCAAGTGCACCATCCCTAAATTATCAGAGATATATTTCCTGTTTAAATACTGAACACCACTATAAAATTTTCACTGAATAACAACGGGACAGTCTTAAACATAAATAAGACCATAAACCATCAGTGAAACACAGTGTTCAATATCTTACAAGAAAGCGGAAATAAATACATAACGCTAAAGACAAAATGTCTTGATACACCGATAACAAGGAAAGATAATACACTTAAGCATAAAGCTAAGTCTTCAGCAACCATCCAAGTACGACCTACTCGCGCCTCTTGGATCTCCACTTTCCCTGTTTCTCTGTAAAACAACAACATATAAACAGTGAGATACAATCTCAGTGAGTTCTACCGAGACCCCTACTAACACTCTCGGTTCAATTATACAACCATTCGAACACGACACCGACTGCGCGAACGCTAAGCTGCGGTGTACCACGTTCTTTAACTTTAAACAAAATGCCGACTGCGCGAACACTAAGCTGTGACAACTTATTACAACAAAGTACGACACCGACTGCGCGAACGCTAAGCTGCGGTGTATCGCACGACAAACTTTTTAATATAATGCCGACTACGCGAACGCTAAGCTGCAGCTAACCTGTTATAACTTGGTACGGCACCGACTGCGCGAACGCTAAGCTGCGATGAACCGCACTGTACGACACCGATTGCGCGAACGCTAAGCTGCGGTGTATCGCACAACAAACAATTTAACATAACACCGACTGCGCGAACGCTAAGCTGCGGCGAACCCCCTTACCAATAGTACTCTCCCTATTGGCACAGGGCCTAGGGTAAGGGATCATGACTGCCCCGCCTAGTATGTTAACATGGGTCGTCACCCAACTCGATATATGTTAAATATATCTACACTCGATGACCTGTTAGTTCACCTATACTCAATGAACATTTAGTCCATCTACATTTGACCGTTAATCGAACATAATATATACCCGCTTTGGGCCGTTCCCTATAGTCGATATAATATATATATCGTGAATCGTAGACCGGTTTAGACGAATAAATAATAATCATCCCGCGTCAGTTATACCATACCACGTAGGACTTATAGTCCGCTTTATTATTAATAAAACATATCCGCACACGCGTACTATTGTTCGGCTTTTCGAAAGAATTTCAACTTCAAAAGTATTTTATAAAACCCTTTTGAAACATACCCAAAATCATGGCATTATGAGCCTAATATCATTATAGAAGGGTTAGGAAAGGATTAGGAGAGGATTGGAATCGATCGGGATCGTTTCGGGCAAGTTTGGAAAATTTGGACAGAACACAGCGCACGGTCCATGCTCCCACACGCACGGGTCGTGCACCCTGTAAGTCATCTTTGCAAAACACAAACCGAAAGGGGCGCACGGTCCGTGCGCCTGGGACGCACGGGTCGTGCGCTTTTGACAGCACTGAATTTTATCCCGTTTTCGCATTTTTCGTCGTTCCGATCAATTCTGATACATGTTCCAGTCCAGTCCCAACATAAAAACAGTCCAAAAACATATTCAATAACATCACTCGATCAATCAATCCAATCAAAACTCACATATACGAATTTCGTCAAAACGCAATATATTTCAAAATAACGTTTTCGACTCAAAATCTTTCGAAACCAATTCACACAAAATTCATTGTAAAACGAAATAATCCTAAGCGTGAGTAAAACTCACCCTTGAAGCGAGAGCCGATACCGGGCCGAAATCACCGAGACTTCAAATCTCCAAATAACCACACGAACAATCCCCGCATAAACTTCCACGCTCCGACGACGCCCAAATCCGCTTCCGATCTTTCCGCTCCTCGACCATCCGGCTCGCGAGACTCAAGAAATCTTCGCTCGGTACCAATTTGCACCTAGACACCAACAATGGCTCCCAAGGCTCCAAGCTCCTCTCGCAAACCCCGAACTCGATTCCTAAGCTTTGAATTTCCAAAATTCCACTTGACTTCCAACAAACACTATTCATCATCCCTAACCTCCAAATTGCTCCTATTCACATAAACCCCAAATTTTCAACCCTAACCCTTGATTCCTCCAAATGCTCCAAGACTTGAGTGATTGAGCTACCCAAACAACAATATGGCTTCTAGGGACCACCAATCACCTTCCCAATCCTTCCTTTGAGCTACAACCATCAAAACTCCAATTTTGTTCTTGAATCTCGAAAATGGCAAAGTGAGAGAGAGTGAGTTGATGATGATGATGTTGGTACCAAATCAAAGAGGGAGTAACGCTGAACGTTTTTCGTGTTGGAAGGAAGTCGTTTTGATGAGCCTAAATCCTCCATTTTCCCCCTTCTTCCTCCTTTTCCATTCTTTCTCTCCTTTCTCTCTTTTTCTCTTCTCTGTCTCTCGCTTCCTTCTTTCTTTCTTTCTTTTAATTATTTCTTTCACTCACACACACACACATACACGCATACACATATATTTATTAATATATACGTGGTAACGTGGTCCAATTACCATATTGATCTAAATATCTTATTTCGATTCCAAAACTTTCTTGACCCGTATTATCCGGTTAACGATCCGATGACAACCAATAAATAATTTTAGCTCTCAATAAATTTACCCGTCAAGTACTAAATTAGTTTAATTGGGTTAACACCCAAATAATTCTACTAATTATTTTGAGGGTGTTACATTCTCCCCAACTTGAAAGAATTTTGTCCTCAAAATTTCGTCAAGTCTTTCATCTGACTAACCGAGAATCGACATTCTCAGAAAGATCTTAAGTTGCTGGAACACAATCTTGAATTAACGAAATAAGTGTAGAAAATCTTCCCAAAGTTGGCACATCAATCTCCAAGTATGATCCACTACTACCTTGATACGAACTCTCTGGTTACGAATCTACACGAGAAACTCATCATTCGCCTACATACGCTCGGCACCGCGTTTGAAAACACTTCCGAAGTTCCATTCCAATTATCCTCGCTTACACCCACTTTTATTAATCGAAATCAAAGGGTCTAATACAAGACACTTGATAGAAATATATGTTGAAAATGAGATCCACAAACTGGCACTCCTCGGTAGTGGTAAAAACAAACACGATTTCCTCAAACGGTGTAAACACGTTCTCAACAATTTTTCTAAAAATTACATAACAGTTCTCGTACACATTGACAATGTGACGGAAAAGTCATCTGTGAAACTTCTTGACTCGTACCCATGATTTCGAGATAAGACTTTTCAAAAAGATGAAATGAGGGTTTTACTAAAAATTTGACCTTAAACGTAGAAATAAACCGTGGGGACAACAAATAAATTTGAACGTAACGAAAATCACCTCAGTTGTTCTCAAAACAACTATCAAACAGAACTCAGAGCTCCTTTCCCTCTATTGCAACTTCCTCACGACGTATTTACCAACGACGCACCTGATTCCTTTCTGAATTAGTCAATAGCGTCGAGAGTTTCCCACCAACCTAAGTAATCCTCCTAGGATTTTTCCTCAATCAAATTTTTATTAGCCTCTTGATTCGTTCCCAAAATTAACTTTAGCATGCGGGTTTTCACAAAAAAATGATTTTTCAAAACTACCGTACCGCACGCCAAGCTTCATTTCGGAAATTTCAGTCACTTGCAAGCAGATCCATCAATTAACCCTTTGGTGGTCATTCACAATGTGAAAAACAGTCAACAGTCACCTCACTTTCATATTCGTATTCATGTTCGACTCGTCAAACGGAATCTCGTAAGACAATCTCATTGTTAACCTTCACCAAGGAGAGGTTAACAAACTAATAGCTCGCCACCCAAGTGAAGACTTATGGATGTACCCCAACTTAGATCTAAAAGACTCTAATAATTCCATTTCTTGCGTCATTAACTCTGCCATGTGAATGGATTCCCTACTCAGCGCATCCGTTACAACATTGGCCTCTCTTGAATGCTACTTCAACACGAATTTATAATCCTTCAGGAATTCAACACACTTCTCCGTCTGCTATTCAGTTCTTTCTGATCAAACAGATACTTTAAACTTTTGTGATCACTAAAGACTTCGAAACGAGACCCACTTAGGTAATGTCTCCAAATCGTCAGTGCGCACACAATAGCTGCCAACTCCCAAATTATGAGTCGGATAATTCCCTTCACGAGTCTTCAATTGCCTGGATGCACAAGCTACCACTTATTGATTCTGCATGAGAACACATCCTTAATCCTTCCCAGAAGCATCGCTGTAAATTTGGAATTCCATAGACGAATCCGGAAGAATCAGGATTGGATCAGAAGTCAACTGAATCTTCAACTCTTGAGAACATTCTTCACAATCGACATCCCACGTAAACGGTTGACCCTTTCGAGTTAACCGAGTAAGTGGAAGAACTAATTGTGAGAACCCTTGAATAAACCTCCTGTAGTAACCAGCTAGACCCAAGAAACTTCTTATTTTAGTGACTGATGTTGGTCGTTCCCAATTCAACACCGCTTCTACTTTACTGGGATCCACCGCAACTCCCGATTGGGAAATCACGTGTCCCAAAAACTTCACTTCCGGCATCCAGAAGTCACACTTCGACGGCTTGGTATACAATTTCTTCTCTCGGAGTACGCTCAGAACAATGCGGAGATGTTGGACATGCTCCTCAATGGTCTTAGAGTACACCAAGATATCATCAATAAAAACCACAACGAACTGATCCAGATAAGTGTGGAACACTCGGTTCATGCAATCCATGAATACCGCTGGATCATTAGTCAAACCGAATGGCATGACTACAAACACATAATGTCCATACCTAGTACGGAAGGCTGTCTTCGGAATATCTAAGGCTCTAACTTTTATTTGATGATATCCTGACCTCAGATCGATTTTTAGAAAACACTGCAGCACCTCAAATTGCTCAAGCAAATCGTCTATCCTTGGCAAGGGATATTTATTCTTGATCGTCACTTTGTTGAGTTGTCGATAATCAATGCACAATCTCATGCTACCATTTTTCCTTTCGACTAACCACACCAGAGCACTCCTTAGAGAAGCACTCGATCGAATGAATTTCTTTAACATCGACTCTTCAAGTTGAGACTCCATTTCCTTTAATTCTAAAGGAACATTCAATAAGAAACAATAGATATTGATCCTGTGCCAGGAACCAATTCTACAGTAAACTCTACCTCTCGCTCTGGAGGTTCAGAAGAAACTTCATCGTGAAAACATCCAGAAAGTCATTCACAACCTGAATGTTCGCCAAATCTAAACTAGTTTCAGTGGATGCAGATAACATACTAACATGTGCTTCCGCACCTTGGAATGAAGATTGACCGTCTAAGGTGAACTAGGTAACCGCTTCAGAATTTGTCCTAGACAATTCAACTGATTCTGAAGCGAAGCTGATAGTTGATTAATACAGTCGATTGCAACATGATTTGCAGTCATCCAATTCATACCCAAAATGGTGTTCACACTTCTCATAGGCAAACAATAAATTCTACAACGAAATTTCTGCCTCCTATGACAAGTAGACAATTCTATACAAAGATTATGTCTGGACACGACCCTTAGCAGCAGTTAAAATAGTTATCGCCTCGGATAGCGATGATAAGGCTAATCCCAACCGATTCACACGCGATCGGGATATACAGCAATAGGTTGCACCTGAATCATATAATATACTGATCGAGTCATTGAATAGGACTCCCATCCTTCTAAGTACACCGTCAGCATTCGTAATTGTCTAAGCATCCAGAGAGTTGACTCGTCATTGCCTTGGAGTTGCTTGTGACTCCTTGGAACTCTTCCTTGCAGGGCACTTTTTACCATAGTGTCCCTCTTCATTATAATAATAGCATCGATTAGATTTTTGCTTACGTCCACCACTGTGACGCTTTCCACGGTTAGAACATCTTTTGACTTCTGAAGAATCGAAGAATTGCACCTGTTTTTCCTTTGATGAAATTATCTTTGGACTTTACATTCGGAGTTGATAACTCAACTACCTTCTTTCCTTTCCCATACTCCTTATGAGATCATCCTCGGCGACATAGGCTGATTGCATTAAGGCAACATAATTGGTAATAGTATAAAAACTGGGACCCTAAGTCATAAAAGCACTAAGGCCCCTCTTATACTTCTGCATTCTCCATTCGTCATCCGGAGCTTACTTTACCACTTGGTAAAACTGAGACAACTTCTCAAACTTAGCGGTGTATTCTTCCACCGTCATGCCACATTTCCTGAGGATGCACCAATATATTTAGCTTACACATATATTTATTAATATATACGTGGTAACGTGGTCCAATTACCATATTGATCTAAATCTCTTATTTCGATTCCAAAACTTTCTTGACCCGTATTATCCGGTTAACGATCCGATGACAACCAATAAATAATTTTAGCACTCAACAAAATTTACCCGTCAAGTACTAAATTAGTTTAATTGGGTTAACACTCAAATAATTCTACTAATTATTTTAAGGGTGTTACACATATTTTACCGAGTGCCATTTACCAACTTGCGCTGGGTTCTTTTTTTTTTTGACCAATTGCGCTGGATTCTTCTAGTCCTCCAATCTTATTAATTTATTATTATATAACTCCTTTATTCACTTATAATATTTTATTATATTTTTCTTTGTGAATTATCATACGGACATATCTCTAACCGTAATCTTTAAATTTGACATCTTGATATTCTTTTAAAATATCACAATTTATATTTATATGCTATGCCTTCAACAATTTATTTGTTTGAGTCTAAATCTAAACTTAAAAAAAAATATGAGAGCGTTAGATCATGTATTATGACTTTATAAATATATTTATTTTCTTATAACTGAATATTTTATTTTTTTTATAACTTATTATTTTGCATTTGAGTCTCGATGAGAAAACACTAGAAATTGTTATATAAATATTTGTAATATTTTGTTTTTGAGTCTCAACAGGTAAAAATCAATATAATTAAACAAATCAATAACGAAAATACTATATTACTCATTTTTAAAAATTTGACAAATCATCAATTTTAAGAACAAATATGTTATTTCAAATTATTTTATCTCGCTTTTATCTTTTTGCGGGTCCTACTCTCACATCATGTTTAAATTTTTTTTCACTTTTAAAACATAATTTTCTCTTTCCTCTCTCTCACTCTTATCTTTCCCACTTCTCTCTCTCTCTCCCTCCCTCTCTCTCTCTCTCTCTCTCTCTCACACACATACATGCACATGTGCGCGCTTGCGCGCGCGTGCACACACACATACTCACTCATTTTTATCATCAAAATGCAAATAAGGAGCTCAGTAATGAAGATAGCATCTAGTTTTGATCATCAAAATCCAGCGCTACAGCGTCTAAACGCTACAGCGTTTGATCACCAGGCCAAAAGTTTATGCATCGACCAATATTCTGAAAAATGCCTAATTAAAGCCCTTTGTTGTGCTTTAAAGCCCTAAGGCTTTGTGTAAAATTGTTATTCCACTCTTCTTTTTGAAAAAATTCTTTGCCTAACCTAAAAGAAATCCATTCTTCCCAAAAACCTTAGAGAAATTCTGAAATTAACTAGGGACTAAGTTAAGCTTTGATATCACACACTCACAACTGAGCAGTAATGATTCTATTTGAATTGTGGACCACAATGGTGTGTGAAAATGATAAGAATTAGCTTATGCATAAATTCTGTTTAATTTAAAAGCTGCAGCTAGTTATATGATCAGTTTGTCTTGTTCAAGTGTCATTAGTTGGGGACAAGCAATGGTTTAAGTTTGGGGGTGTGATAACTCTATTTTATATAGGTTATTTATGCTCCTAATAGTTAAGTCAAGCTTACTTCGCAAGTAATTCTAGTACTTAAATATGTGAATATATGAATATTAGAGTAAATATAGGTTATAAGTCAATTCCCTAAACATTGGGCATAGTCAATGCCTTTGTGAATATGTTTGATGTTTTGCTTTAGCGCTGCAGCGGTATGCTATCAAGGAGACGCTACAGCGTTATATGACGGCTGACCATTGAGATATTTGTGTAACCACTTGAGGACATGATGAGTCATAACCCTTATCTCTTCCTCTCAGCTGGATATTTTGACTTCCAAGTGGATGCTAAATTACACTTGGCGCCCCCTAAATGGAACCCATGTGATAGTTGGTGTATTCCATCATTAGCACTTTTTGTAAAGTACTTTAAAGATAATATCTAAGTCTTATGATCATGATTTATTATTATTATTTTATTAAGACTTAGTTAGTTTTTTAGATTAGATTAGATTGCTTCATTAGGTAAGAAACATACGTAGACACAAGTAGTTGTAACTTGGAAAAAAGAACTTCTTATGACATAGTAGCTTTTCTCCATTGTTATACTACCTTTAAGCTTTTTATTTTTAGCATAGTTTTCTAGTCTTCATTCAAGGTTTTGCTCACGCCTCAACTTCATCCTTTGTATGCTACTTGGGATCATTGGAGTGTATCTTTTGCAACCACTTTTCTCTTGTCTTCATACGGTAATACATACTCTCTAGTTGTATTATGTTGATGGAACTTGTGATGAGCTAACTTTGTTGTAGTTGGATTGTTCTTGGTGTGTAATGAACCTTGAGTAACTTTTGTATAATATTATGACGTTTGTGTTTTATTCCTTGTGTCATAATGCTTTCAATCTTGGTTTGGGAATGATCAACTAAAACAAGGTAACTTTGTGGGTACATACATGGTTCACAAAGAGAACTCAAGGAATGATATGAATGAAAACCCTTTAAAGACATTTAAAGAAAACATTACTTAACTCTAGACATAGGGGAGTAATAGTTCATAAGACAAATGTTGTAAGAGCTTAATATATAGGGGTAAAACTTATTTAGAGCCTAGACATAGGAGTCTTGTAACATAACCCTGACGAAAGTGACTGAAAGGCACGCTACCAAAGCGCTACAGCGTCTACGGACTTTGAAGCGCTACAGCGTCTAAATATTATTTGAACATTACTCTTGGGAATTTACATAACTACTGAGCTATCCAACTCACCTTTAATTACTTCAACTTAATACTGTTTTATCACAACTTATCATGTTTACAACTCTTTACTTTTATTTGTCACTCAATTCTTTTCACTAAGCTTCTAATCACTTAAACTTCTTAGATTAACTCCAATCCCTGTGGGAATGAACTTTACTTATCATTATATTACTTGTTGCGATTGTGTATACTTGCACATCTACTTTTCGCACAACATTCATCGACGATACCATTCTGAAACCTGCCGATTCTGATCCTAATCTTTTCACTGGAAACGATGTAACAACTTGACTCGTTCTTGGATCAATCATGTTATGACACCAGAAATCACAACCAGTGTCATTTGGCTCACACAAGCATCTAACTTCCGGATTGCACTGCATAATCGAATTTCTCAAGGTGACAACATTTGAATTTCACAATTGCATTTTGATCTTTATCCTTCGAAGCAAGGTGGTCTTTCGGTCACAAATTACTTCGCAGGTCAAGATCCTTTGAAACTAACATTGTCAATTCAGGCCTCTAGCTTCTTGTGATTCTTCACCCACTCGTTCATGCCGGTCAGTTGTGGCCCTGCAGAGATATATTGTGACACTGATAGTTTATTGTGCTTCCTTCAAGGTCTCAATGACTTACACTGTCTTTGGTTCACTTATTAGAGCAGTTCAACCATGGTTTCATTCGATTTTAAGTGGTTTAAAATGGTTGAACCATGATTCGAAAAACTCGCTTATTCGATGTTAGGTTCGAAGGAAATAATTGAAGAATGATGCAAGCCCTTACGTCATCAAAGTGTCGATAGAGACCGAAAAAAATGTAGGACCCAAGGGTTCTGAGTACATTTCTCGACACATCAACTTTTGTAAATTATTATCTTTACTTTAATAATTGTGTCTAGGTGTCGGCCTTATCTTGCCACGCCGTAAGTTTTCAATTGTTGTTAAAGGGTATTATGGTCTATATGCCAGCCCTTAACCGTGTAGACACTACAATAAAATCGCTCATTTGCGACGGCAATTTCCGTCGCAAATGAACCTTTTTCCGTGGCAAATTGGTATTTGCGACGGATGAAGCGTCGTGGCAAAACAGCTCGTCGCAAAGCGTTTGCGACGAAACTCCCCGTCGCAAATAATCCGTCGCAAACTCGTCGCAAGTCCGTCGCAAATATCCGTGGCAAAGTCGTCGCAAACTCTGACACCTTTTCATCGCAAATCCATCGAAAATTTAAAAAAATTTAAATTATACATCCAAAATACTATTTAATAGTTATATCTATACATACGAATCAGTATTAATACATAGTTACACAATCATAGTTACAAAATCATATCATCTAGATGGACTTATACTGACAACACTATGTCCTTTTAACACAAAATCTCAAATATCATCATATAACTATCCAACTACTATAATAAAAATTAAAAAGTGAGTAATATTTGCTCAGAACATTCTATACCTATATTTATTGGACTATCCAACTACTATGAATGCATTTGAATTGCCCACATCAAAAATATATTTACACAAAACATAAAGTCCAAGGGATTACAGCATCCACAGAGGCATCAGCAGGGCCTTTGAAGTAGCTTATAGATCCTTCAATAAGTCTTCTGTAGCCTTGCTCTGGGGAAATCAGATGGGACTGATAACCATCAGCTTCTGTAACAACTCGCTGCACGTTTTTTAACGAGAGATGACGATCAAAGGGAAGTTTTTCAAAGCAGCCGGTAGTTGGTTGTCAAAAACGCCATAAATCCGATCCCCACCGGGACGCCTGCAATATAGAAGATGGTTAATTAAACATACTAACTCACCAAAAAAATAACATAAGAAATACAAGTAATTGAAATGAGAAGCTATATATAGTCAAGCTAAATATCCGTACTACATAGAGTGTATATGAACCAGATTACCTAAGAACATGGAATATTCAAGCTAAATATAATGTTTGTTGTGTTACTCTACCAGGAATGCATTGGCATTAAATAAAAGAGAAGTTATATATAGTCAACTACAATTATAAGCTAATGCTAAAATTTAACAAAGGAACTTACTGTTAGGCAGTTATTTTATTAGGCAGTTAGTATTATGTTAACTGGCAGCAGTTAATATATTATTAGGTAGTTATTATGTTATTAGGCAGTAATTATGTTCTTCGGCAGTTATGGTTATGTGTGCTGTCAGTTTTTCGTAGTTATGGTCTGTGTTGTCAGTTATTTATTTATTGCTGAGAGATAGAGTCAAGGTGGAAGGATATCTTGACATTTGATTGGGTATTGGAAAGGGGGAGACCAAGGCTCTAGAATTTCTTGGAAGGGAGAGACTAGAAACTCTCATATGTTCTCTAGAATTAGTGTATGCTAGTGATTTTGATAGGCCCTTAGTAATTGTGGATTTTGGGGTTGATCTTGTAAGGGGGTGATTGGTTGCAATTGGTTAGTTACCGTTAGTTAGTTAGTTAAGGTGGTTAATAGTTGTATGTTGTTAGTGTTAGTTAATTGGTTAGGAGTAGTTTGTTATTGTAACCATCACCCTACTCTTCTACGTTATTATAAATAAATAGGAGTATGGAGAGCAGAGAAGGATATCTTTTTAGACATATTTTATTCGTAGTTTTCTGGGTGAATCCAGATAGCTGGGCTATGCCATCGGGAGGAGAACCATTTCTCTCCAATTCTTTCCGTGTTCAATAAAATTGTCATTCCGTTTCTACTCAAATTCTCAGGAAACTATCAGATTTCTTTGTAAATTCAGATTCTGCTATCAATAATAATCCAAAATTCTGTCAAAAATTATAATCCATTAAAGATCAGTTTCTATCACTTACCCTCCATCCAAGTGTTCCTTGAATACTTTGTCAAATGCTCGACACATCTCTAAAATAGTGTATAGTTGGGTCTGTAAAAGAAAAGGTGACACTTGTTAGCACAAGTAGTTTTGAATCTAAGATGAATGATTTCAGCATTAGTGTAAGTAAGTTCTGACCCCTGAATCCACAGCAATAGGCCTGCCAATACGGTCCAACTCTGCATTAATTAAGCTCATCAATGGTTTTATTTATCAAAGCAATGATACTAGGTATCCGCTGCCTAATCACAACCTCCAAATGCTAATGTGATATAAATGCCAGTGAATGAAAGGAAGGGAAATTACTCATCATTGGATGAACTACAGCATAAAAAATCAATTGAAAAAACAGTAATACAATTACAAGTTAAAGCTAAATACTGTGGAAAAAGATATTCATTAGAATACCTCAGATAGAAGCTTGGCAAGATATTCTGCACCCATTTTATGTGCCATATGTCCATACTCAGGACTCGTTTCAAAATATTCATGTTCCCTCTGTGAAAGAAGCATAATAAATTTTGATATTAAAACATTATTATGGTGATTGGTGAGTTGTATAAAAATGCCAAGAAATGTGTGACGCCTTACCTACAGCAACCTTTGTCAACCCAGGAAGGTCAATGAGGGTTAAGTTCACAACTGCAGAGAAAACCAACCAACCATGCAAATTCATCATACAACTCCAAGTGCATTTAAAAATACAAGAGTCTACTCCAACCAAATGAAGAATTAGGTGAAAACTAGTAACAACAAAACTAGAATTAAATCATTGTTTTATAAAATATAAATTAAACTGCTTTTGTCTATAATCATGTTACTATATGTTATGAAGGGTAACAGAAATAATACCATTTGGGGAATATATACTAAGGTGAATAGGAATATTTGAAATTTGCTTTGTCTTCCCAGTTATACGATCTGTTTCATCTGATATTTCCTTTCTTATAGCAGCTGCATGCATGTGACAGAAAAGGTAATGAATTTGGTTAATGGATATTTCAAGTGTCACAACTCATCAACTCATCTAGATTCACTACTGGAGTTGCTTGAACTACTACAGTTTTTGTATCTGTTTGTGCTAGCAATCTCAATCTCAACAGGAGGGTAGCTGAGAAGAGGATCAACACCACCTACAATGTCAACAGTTTTTGTATCTGTTTGTGCATGATCTCTCTGGCGTCTCAGCTCTTCAATTTCCATCTCCATCTGGATTAACAGACTAACAATTTCAGTAATATGGTATTATATTTGTTCCAAATAATCATTTTGATTTTCAATTTACCTGTTGAATTTTCCAATCCTTTTCGTTGGATGGATCAGGAGTGCGCAGCAGTGCCTCCAGTCTTGCTACTTCCTTTTGCAAGTGTTTAACAAGTTGTTTGTCTGATACAACCTATGCATTTGAAAATAAACACGATAAGCTTTGTTTCAGAGAGATGAAAAATATTAAGAAAAATCATAAAAGTGAGTCAGAACTAGTAGCTACCATGTTAACTTGAGCATTATTCAAAACTTCCTTTGCCCGGGTAGCAAAATAGAGTGTGTTTCGTGATTGCTCTACATGGCTTAGTGCTGGACTTAATGTACAAATGATGGTCGTGTGTGCATTCCCACCAAGGGAATGTTGCAATATGCGTGTGAGCTTTGAATCTCTATAAGGTATATGACCACTTCTTTTTCCAACACTGCATATGGTAATATGAATACTGACAATCAGAGGAAGAAGAAATCTAAAGAGATACCTAATTCTAATGGCACTACAAGGTGATATCCACCATTATAACAACTAAATCAACTTCCCGAAAACAACATTGATACTGACCTAAGCTTCTTGATAACAGTTGTAAGAGTCATCAAGCTAAGGTTAATATGGCAGCCTTCTTTGAGCCTAGTGCCATCTGCATGTATCTGTGCAGCCCTCTCACTTCTTGCCAGATCAACAAAGTTCTGCATTCATTGACATGAATTAGTCAGTATGAGAACAAATACAACCATTTTAAGGTAGATACGTGAGAAACCTCTATTTACCAGAGTTGCAACAAAAGATTTCACACAATCTGCTTCTCACGAAGAGTACTTTGAATTGTCTGCAATATACACCAAAAGAAATTAAAGATATGTTTCCATATCAGTTGAGAGTTTAAGAGGATCCTCTTTTGCAAGTTCTACTTAGGAGTTTTACTATGACTGACCAGTCTTATTATCTGGTGAGACCGTGAACTGTTATCGTTTAGAGCAGTTTCACCCACTTGTCTTTGAGCTGCCAAATAAAAGAAAAGTTAGTATACTAACTTGTTTGAATAAGAAAACACGTATACTTCATTGTAAGCCCAAGAGAAATTCCTACCTTCACAAATGGAGATCAAGTGTCTCAAGTGTTGGTCGTCTTTTGCTATTTCTTAACCACGGTACCTTTCTACATTACACAAAGGATATTAAAATACAAAATTGCGAATTCTAGAAATGTGGGCAACTGGATTGCTAGCTCATTAAATAAAGAAGTTAAAAAAGATTTATAAAAATGATTCAAAAATTTGAAGTATGAAATTCAAAATTTGGCACAACAAAGCTGTTGAATTGCTCAAGTGTTATTACCTCAGGATCATCTAGAAGCCTCAAGCTGCGACCAGATTCAGAATTTAACAAATCCCTGACATTCTCGTTGTATATTTCTAGACCAGATATTTTAATATTAAAATTTCTTTTAGGGGTCTGTAATCATGTAAATTGAAAAAGATTAGTTGTAAACTAACAACCTTTAAAATCTTATCTAACCTTTTAATACAAATTACAACTAGACAAAGCAAATTGTCTTCATTAACTAACAAGAATCCAAGTAGTTGAAATGTATGGAAGCTTTGAAAAACTTACATTCATTATATGGTTATATATCATGGACAGCCTTCTCTGTTATTCCTCTCATTGTATATGTCTTTCCACTGCTAGTTTGTCCATAAGCAAAAACAGTTGCTGCAATAAAATGAGCATGCAGTCATTACATAATGAGGAGAAACACAGTCGCTGCAATAAAATAAACATGCACAGGGGGGTCAGGAGGACACACGGATACAAATACTTGAAATCTAATACAATACCATTGACACTTTTGACCTTGCAGTTGCAGATTTAATTCTCTTCAAATCAGAAACTCTCACAAAATCAATACTTTTCCCAAACCCCAAACCAAATTCGCATTTCCTGAATAAAACAAGAACAGATTCATATCAACGTCAACAGATTCACATGAATAAAACCCTAAATTCAAAATCAACAGATTCAATATCAACATTTATCACAAGAGAAATCAGGATTAGGGATTAAGGGTTTCAAGAGAACATAAAACTCTAACCTTGAGAGTTTCAGAGGCATGGAGATAGAGCTTGCGGTAGAGGGGATCTTGAGATGGAGGTTGACGGCGCCAGTGGTTGCGAGACTAAGGGTGGAGGCCGGAGTTGGGTTAGGGTTTGGGTTTCGCAGTACTTGGGGAGAAGAAGGGCGCTGGTGGGGGGCAATGTGAAAGAGGGAAGCTTGGGTGGAGGGCGATGGCCGATGGTGGGGAGTGTGGGTGGAGCCGTGGAGCTTGGTGATTGAGAGTGAGGGAAACGTACGAGTGAGAGTGAGGGAAGCATACGAGTGAGGGTGAGAGTGAGAATAGTGAGGGAGAGAACGAGTGAGGTTGCCCATTAATGAATTGGGATTTTCACTTTCCGACGGAAATTAAGCGAATTGCGACCGATATATCCGTCGCAAAATTGCGACCGTTTTCTAATCCATCGCAAACGCCAGCGGGAAATTTCGCACTCCTTACTTTTTATACATGTCGTCGCAAATCCGTGGCAAATTACTGACGGATTAAGCTCCGTCGCAAATCTTGGTAGCTAAAACAGGCTTTTCTTGTAGTGATAAATAGAGGCTCAGACCTCACAAATAAAGAAGAGTTAGTTGCATCAAGCAAAGATATCTCTCCACCTTAAAAGTCTTTAAGTGTGAAAATTCCTTGAGTTGAAAAACTCTAAAAAGGGAATTGGTTCTTTCAACTCAGAAGAGTTCCGAATAGATAACAAACCAAGATAATCATCAAAAACAAGCAGCATCAAGAAAAATATTCAGGTATATTTATATGCATTATTTATAATGAGTGATAAACAAATAACTATCGAAGAAGATAATATTCATATTATCAAAGAACAAGAAGACCAGGAAGGATGTTTCCTCGATGGTATTTTTGATGGTCTAAACGAAAAAATAAGAAAAATTGATTTTTCATTAAAAAAAATCATAATTTCAAAAATGATCTTTTCAAACAACTTAGAAATAAATTTTCTAGAAAAAATATTATTCAATTTGAAATAATGACCGGAGAAGAAGCAGCTCCAATCGAATATGCTTCTGGAAACGTAGTTTTACCAATAATAAGTACATATCAAGGGTTTTGGTTTATGTCCCCCCTTGCTTTTTTGTATCCTTTTTTGCTTTGTTTTAATATAATCGGGGGGTACTCTTTCCTTCTTGGTGTTTTTTCCCTAATGAGGGTTTTGCATCAGAAGGTTTTAACGAGGCTCCTTTCTGAAACAAGAAATAACTCGGAAGATATGCTATATTCACATATCAACGATCCAAATAATGGTCAAAAGTACCTTCTTAGAAGGAGTACCTTCTTAGAAGACGCCTTTTTTTGTAAAAGTCTGAGTCATTTTCTTTCTAGTAGGCTATCCCAGAACTGTACATCTTGACCTTCTCTACCCACCCCTGTAGAGTTTTTGCCTTCCGTAAGAATTGAACATAGTACCTGGGACTTAAAAAAAATATAATGGGTCTTCTTCTTCTTGCTTGTAGAAATTCTCTTCCAAATAAATATAGACAGCCGGGCCAGCTGGCATACACTGATACATCAGCCACATAAAAAAACACTCATAATCATACACCAGCACATTGATCGACATCTATTACGGCCGATCCAAATGAACCTCCACGTGGTCTTATCTTGGCCCATCTCTAGTTTACTTTATTGTTTATCTTGTAACAGCTTTCTTTGTTTCATATTTTATAACAAAAATAATAATATTTTTATTGACATATAGAAATTTCAAAAAGAAATAAAGTGTTATTTTGTAATTAAAAAAACATTGCCGACATCATTTCAAAAAATAATAATAATTCCGACATAACTCTTAAGATTGCTTGAAAATCGTTTAATTGGTAGCCACGGAAACAATTAATGAAATAAGTGTGCAGAGCAGAACAGTAATATTATCTTTTGCGAGCTCCTTTTAAATATCGTGCGTCGTTGTTTCTTTCGTTCATTAGAAATTAATCTTGTGAGTTTTGAGTTAAGGAAAAAGATGTGGAATAGGGTGAGTTTACAAGAAGATGCAGTTCAGTTGATGAACTCAGATTTCAGGGACCTGAGTTTAGCTGCTCATAGACTCGCTGATCATGCGCTTAAACTCGGTGGCATGGGCTTTGGGGCCTCTTTGTTTGGATTGATTGCTGCCGTTGCTGCTATGTAAGTTCCCTATCTCTTAATTTCTTCACTTGCTTCTCTTAATTATAGAACTGAAATGAATGAACTTGTTAAGGTCTTGTGATCCTGTGTGTCCATAAACAACCACACTTTTGAATTCACTCGAATCGATTTAGTTCTTGAAATATGGGGACAGGATAAATAGCTTACTACTAGATAAATTTTTGTTACGATACTCGCTCTGGACTTGAACATAAGTAAAAAGAAAAAAAGTCTATATATTGAGTATAAACTTGGACTAAATACATAACTTTATCATTTATATTTAATTCTAGAGTAGTACGTTGGGACTTACTAATATTAATTGCAGAAACTAGGGGTGTTTAAAACCGAATCAAACCAATTGAAAACCGCAAACCGAACCAAACCGAAAACCGCAAAAAACCGCTTCTTATAGGTTTAGTTCGGTTCTTTTTTTCATTGCACCGCGCGGTTTGGTTCTGTTCGCTGTTTTATTTATAGAAACCGAACCAAACCGCAAGTAACACTAAGACTTATTGACTTACAACCTTCCTTACTAACTTACTATCCCAAATGCAACTAAAACTCAACTCTCACTCACTTACTAGCCCAAATACAATTAATTCTTTGATTCACTTACAAACGATCTATATTGTTATGCTATATTTAAAAATTACAATAAAATATTTAATTTAAATTTTTTTAAACATTGTCTTAACTATCTTAAAAAACTTAAAAGAGCGTAATTTATATATTACATATATTTGAGTAGATCTTTTCTTAAAGATTTATGTTAGCCAATTTTTATGTTAGTTAATTTTAATTTCGTTTTAAATTATGTTTTGTCTTGGAAAAAACCGAACCAACCGAACAAATCCAAACCGCATTAGTTTGGTTTGGTTTGGTTCGGTTTTATTTTAGAAAGCCAACCGAACCAAACTAAATCGCATGTAGTTTTACCTTGCGGTTCGGTTCACTTTTTATCTCAAAATTAAACCAAACCGCACCGCGAACACCCCTAGCAGAAACTAGTGTCTTCCTATACTTGATTGATTAATATCTTAACATGTTCTGTGCAGTTATTTGTTGATTTTGGATCGTACAAACTGGAAGACAAACATTCTTACAGCACTACTCATTCCATACATTTTCTTCAGCTTGCCTTCAATAGTTTTCAACGTCTTCAGGTGATTTCATTAGCCTGTCTCTCACGCTTTATATATTATTGCTATGAAACTTGTAACATCGATCATTTGTTCTAATATCATCTTATTTTCATGGCTACGCAGGGGAGAGATTGGAAAATGGATTGCTCTAGTTGCTGTTGTATTAAGACTTTTCATTCCAAAACATTTCCCAGGTATATATATATATGCTACAACTTTACTCAAAATAACAAATACTAGTGTCTATATATAGTTTACTAACTAATCATGATTGTTAATATTGCAGATTGGCTGGAGATGCCTGGTGCTTTGATTCTTCTTGTTGTTGTAACTCCTGGACTAATTGCAGACAACTGCAGGAACAACATTGTAGGAGTGATAGTATGCCTTATTGTTGCATGTTATCTGCTACAAGAACATATTCGGGCTTGTGGTGGTTTCAGAAATTGCTTCACTAAAGCCAATGGCATTTCAAATATCGTTGGCATAATCATTCTGTTAGTTTACCCCATCTGGGCGCTTGTGGCCATAATTCTTTAGGCACCGGCGGAGTTTGAGTGTGAATTCATTGTCTTCTGTATTGTTCTTTTGTTGCAAATTGTTTCAATGTATCACCTTTGTACTTTGGTTTGTGTTCTGGACTGTACTTACGAGCTTTATGATAAGATCGAAGTAGTTAGTAGGTGTTTTATTCTTGATAATGTGGCGATCTTAAAGTGACGGTCTTGTTTGATTTTGGGACAGTGGTCTTTCTTCGATCTTGAGATGGTGGTCTTTGTTCGATCTTGAGATGGTGGTCTTTGTTCGATCATGACGTGGCGGTGTTGTACCTGTAATAACACTCCGAAGCTCAAGTTAGTGTTTGAGTAAATATGTGGTGGTTGGAGAAAAATTACCTCCATTTATGAGTATTGAATGTGGTATTTATAAAGTTTATGTGATGTATGTTCTGACGATCTTGAGCCGTCAGATCTCGCCGAGTTATCTGAGTCGTTGGTCGATTGGGCTAGATTTTCTGGCTATGGGCCGGTTTGTTATTGGGCCTTGCAGGGGGTGTAAATATTGCTGACGCCTTTTACTTATTACCATAACAGTGGCCCCCCAAGCCTGGTCACCTGAGGGGCGATCTTGGCTTGATGAGTTGGTGTCACCTTACGTTGTCGATCATAGGACGCCCCGAGCTTTCTTTTTTGCGGGGCGATCTTGGCTTGAGATGTACCAAGCTTCCCTTTGAGCAGTTGGATCAGTGCCTTGGAGTCAGTGCCATGCATTGAATGTTTCTGACATGGCATGCATTACGATGGCGGCTAATGATGGTGACGTTTTGTTTTTAGTGCCTGACCTTTGGGCTTTGATTGGACGTGTCGATTCGACTTTCAGGCTCAGCCCATGATATTCGGTCCACTATAAATAAATGGTCACTTGCTCTTGTTTTGTTCGCTGCATAACTTCTTCTGCTCTGACTTCAGGTCGTCAGGTCAACAAAAAGAGTTCTTTCAGATCCAATCTCCGTATTCGCTTTATTTCGAGGTTAGTTTTTAATGTTTTCTATTTGTATTTTGTGTTTTGAACCCCTCCTAGTTTTTCATTTGTTCGCTCAGAGTGGGGGTCGTCAGGTCGGGTTCCGACTTGTTCGCGGACCCATTTGCGATTTTTTGTCCTGACACTTCGTCCCCCATTTCTGCAGCTTCTTAGATCTGGCGAGGACCAAGCAAACCCGTAGGGACATAACCGAATATCGAAATGAGTTTGTGAAGATCATGGCTTCTGGTGGTGACATCCGTGAAAGTCGAGAGAATCAGTCAATGGTTGGTACTCCTGACGAGCAAGATCATCCGCCCTCTGCTCCTTCCAGCGAGCAAGCGGAGGAAAATGTCGATGTTGAGAGTTTTTCTCCGGTAGACGATGTTAATGAGTCCGCTCCGGAAATTGTGGGAGCTATGGAAGAAAACCGGAGGATCGATGTTGTGGCTCTCTCTTCTGATTCTGATGAGGAGGTTCGACCGGAGGAAAGACAGGGGAGCTCGGATACTGTTGAGTCGGAGAGCTCTGATGCTGATTCCGGGACAAGCTCAGTGTTTGGAGATGACTATGATCGGGTCGATGCCGATGGCATGGATCAACCAGTCACGAGTCGTGCTTCTGATGTTTCAGTCGATGGTTATTCCAGTACCGGTCTTGGGGCCCATGACGTGCCGGTGCGGGAGGTTCGTCCTTATGATTGGGTTTTCGCGAAGGTTTTGGAGATCGAATCGTTGTACCGTTCGGGTCAAAACCTAGAGTCGGTAGGTCGGAAAAATTGCTGGGCGCTTTGAGAGGAATATTTGGAGGGTCGAAGGCATGAAAGATGGAGAGCACATGGCTTCCTGGGCAGGAGATCTTAAATTTACAATGTACCACGTGACGATAAATGATATGAACATCCGGCCTCCTTTTTCTTCTCTCGAACAGACAGTTCTGGCGGAGCTGGACGTAGCACCCTCCCAATTACATCCAAACGCATGGGTTTTCCTCCGAGCCTTTGAGTTGATGTGTATTCACCTGGAGAGACCGATGTCGTCCCCACTTTTCTTTCATTTGTTCGAGCTTAATCGGAATAGTGGGGAGGACAAGTTCGGTCGTGAGCATGTCAGTTTTCGCTCGAGGCGAGGAGCGAAGATCTTCAAAGCTTACGCGGACTCACTGAGGGGAAGCTGGAAGCAGCTTTTTTATTGGGTCGAACCGGTTAATGATAAGGCCATAGACTGTGTAGGGAAGTTCGGAGCTGATGGTCGGACCTTGGTGTCCACCAAGTTCCCTATTGACTGGAGTAATGGTCATTTTAATCGGTCTTCACATTCCTACTCCGTCAGTGAGGATCGGTTGAGCGCGGAAGATCATCTCACGAAGGCGATTCTGATCTTTATTTGCCAGAGGGTCCCGTTCTCAAAACATAAATACCGGGGTATCCCTACAGATCATTTAGTCCAGGCTGGAAAGCGATCGCGGGTGCAAAGGGTTTTAGGTAGATCGTCTTTCTGCTGTGGATTTTGGTGTATTCGAATTTTCTTTAAGTTACATAACTCGTATTTTTCTTGTTTTTCAGACACGATGGCGCCTAAGAAGCTCGCGTTTTTAAAGAAGCTAGCGATGCAATCGGCTGGTGTTGAGCAAGCAGGGGTACCGCTGCAAATACCTTCTCAACCTAAACCTGTTGTCGAGGCTGAAGAGGTCGCCATCGCTGCCGAACCGGTGACCACCGTTACTCAGAAGGATCTGGCACGTGCCGAGGCTGAGAAGGGGAAGAGGATCGATGTGGGGACCTCTGAAAAAAGGGGGCGAGCTGGTGTCGAAGAGGAGTCTGGGTCGGCCAAAAGAATAAAGACTGGGAAGAGGTCCAAGCATAAATGCAAGGTCGTTCCCCTGGATGAGAAAGTTTTAGAACAAAATTACGAGCAGTGGCGGGAGGATCCCATTGCAGCGTTGGCCCAGATCTTCCTAAATTTTGCCGAGGTTCATAAAATTGCAAAAACGAAGTATGAGCAACGAGCTGAAGGTGGGTTTTTGTTTTTCCTTTTGTTTTGTTGATTTATTTATGACTTTCCTCTTTGTTTTGATATCTTTTTTGACACGTTTGTAGAGTTGCTGGAGACCGAGAAGACAAAACGTTTTAAAGTTTTGGAGGAATTGACTGCGAGGACCACTGAGCTGGGTCAAGTCAAGTCCGAGCTTCGGGCTCTGAAGGAAGGCGCAGAGATCCTTACAGCGTTGAAGGTGACTGCCCTGAATCGTGCAGAGGCTGTCGAAGCTCGTGTGAAGCAGCTCGAAGGTCAGCTCCGGGTCCTAGAGGAGTCTGAGGCCGAGGTAAAGAGAAAGGCAGGGGTCTTGGAAGAACGAATAGTCGAGCTTGAGGAAAGCTTGAAGAAAAGCTTGGAGGTGAGGGCGGAATCTAGTACCGACCCAGAAGCTTGTATTGTCAATCTTCAGGCTGCCCTCCAACAAAGTAAGAGGGACGCAAAGGAGGCTACCGAGGCGGCACTTGAGATGTACAAAGAAGGTTTTCAAGGTTCCCTTTTGCAGGTTCTTTTACTTCATCCTTCTCTTCCGCTAGACCCGATGATTGTCGATGCCGATGATGAGGTCGATGGGAGGCGTATTGTCAAGGTCGACCCTGTGACGGAGGAGAAGATCGTCGTCTTTCCGACCTCAGACGTTTAATCGGTTTCCAACATTTTTGCAGAAGTTGAGTGTATGCTTTTTCGATCAAGTTTTGTATAGACTTAGAACTTCTTTTATGTAATTTTGGAATTTTGAAGGTTCAGCCCATCCGTGGTGCTTTGTAATTGAAAATACCTTTAATCGATCTTGATTTTTGGGTCTCATTTACGAGCTTTATGAATATTTTTTTAATTCTGCAAGTCATATACGTCGTTTTTAGATATTGTTTCGCACCTGAGGGCCTCGAGGTGGTTTATAAGTGTTGGCCTATAGAGCAGTTTACCAGGACTCAGCCCAGATTTAACTCGCCCTATAGGGGTATTGGCAGCTGTGGCCAATGGTCGTTCTGAGGATATCTTGATCCTAAAAGACCTGGTCCCTTTGAAACAGTTTACCAAGACTCGGCTCGGATTTAACTGGTAACAAAGGGTTGCGACCTTAGTTGGTCGCTTGGGGAGATCTTTTAAGATCGATCCCAGTCACTTCTGGAGAAGGAATTTGGTTCCTACATTCTGTTTGATTTGATAAATCAAGAATGTGTGGAACGTCGGTAAGATCACCGCAAGAATTTGACGAACATCGGTAAGGTTACCGTTCTTTATTAAAAATGAGCAGCTCATTTTTACAAGAGATTGGCGCACCCTATGGTGCCCTTTGTGAGAGATTTGCCCAATTTCTGCCTCTAAAGGTAATAACTTTTTAGCTTTGTTGCGTTCCAAGTTCTATCGATCTTTTTTCCTTGGAGGGTCTCCAATTTAAAAGCTCCATTACCAGTTTTAAATGTAACGCGGTAAGGTCCTTCCCAATTTGGTGCGAGTTTTCCCTGGGAAGCGTTTTTCTGTCCAACACCAGCTCTTCGGAGTACCAGATCGCCAAGATCAGTCCCGATGAACGACTTTAGCATTGGACCTGATTGCTACACTTTGCTTGATGATCGCTTCTCGAAGTGAGGCTCGACCCCGGACTTCATCGATGAGGTCGAGCTCCTCTCTTAGGGCTTGGCTATTGTCGTTTTGAGATTTGGGGTTTGTCGTTCTCCAACTAAATTCGCCAATCTCGACGGGAATGACCGCCTCGCTGCCGTAAGAGAGCCTGAAAGGTGTTTCTCCTGTGGAGCTTTGAGGGGTAGTCTTATATCCCCAGAGGACATAAGGTAATTCTTCTACCCAGTTTCCTTTAGCATTGAAAGACTTTTTGGCTTCATTGAATGTTTGAAATAAAAATGATTAGTAACAGTGCGGAGTTCTCTCCTTTCTTCATCAATTTCTCTGTTCAAGCTCGTTCTTCCTTTGTTCAAGGTTTTGATTTAACATGTGCATTTGCTCCTTGTATTGTTCAATTTCCTTCGATGTTGCAACCAGGTTATCCTTAGTGACACTCAACTCTTTACTGTTCTCCACAATCAAACTATGTTGCTGTCTATCTTAGCTCTTAAACTGTCCTTAAATGGTTTGAGAGTTGAGGAGGAATGGTGGTGGAGGTTGAAGACAATCGTGACTCAAGTTTTTAAATAAATAGAAATGGAAAAGCCATGGAGAACAAAAAAATGACACATCGGCATTTTTTAACGGAAAAGTCAACAGAAGGACTAAAGTAATAGACGATTGTAGGGAGTTATTTAAACAAAATTGTAGGGACTAAAACCAAATTTTCCTATATTTGGAGAGATGAAAAACAATTTAAGCCAATCGAAAATACGGGATGGCAAACTCCCACACCCAGTTGAATGTTTTTAGATACCTTGAAACAAACACAACACACCAGAAAGCATAATTAACAAGCATAAGATCAGGAGAGCCATGAAAATCCAAGTCAGCTTGCACATTACATCAATCTTTCATATTCTCATGGATAGAATTATGGATAAGATGACAATAAGATGACAGAACAGAACTAACAATCAGGGCCAAAATAACATCACACAATCTAGGAAATTGTAGTGTTGCAAGGTCCCTGAAATATGTAGCTTTTCGGATTTTTCCAAATAATCTTATTTTGTAATCATTTTAAGAATGGCTGAATGGGCATATGCAGATGCTATTTCAATATACTACATCACACAATCTAGGAAATTGTAGTGTTGCAAGGTCCCTGAAATATGTAGCTTTTCGGATTTTTCCAAATAATCTTATTTTGTAATCATTTTAAGAATGGCTGAATGGGCATATAAAGATGCTATTTCAATATACATGTTTTGTCTATAGCTTTCTCACATCACTTGATACATAATGAACCAAAATATACTAAAAAAATAAAATGGATTCTGAAAACACCATAGATTTCATGCCTGCCACTGGCTCACACCATTGCTCCTTTCGCTTCCTTGTATAGTTGATCAATACAATCCTGAAAAATAATGTTGGCAAACAGTGAATTTTTATTTATTTAGGGTACATACATGAGTAACATTTTATTTAATTAGCTAGTAAAGCACTCCAACGTCTGATTGAAATTGTTGACATGTATTGACTTTATGGCAACTCCAAAGTAATGCATATTTTGGGACAAATTGTGAATCATATTACTAACTCAACAAGTTAAAAAAAAAAACCAATGAAGATAAATTTGTAAGAGACAAACCTTATAGTGCTTGAGTAATTGTGGTCTCTTCAATTTGAATGTTGGAGTTATTAGATCTCTCTCTATGTCAAAGGGAATTGGTTCCAGATGAACTGCTTTTAGCAGTTCAAAACCTCTAAGCTGAGAGAATATTAATCATGTTAAATATAGCAACCACAACACCAAAAATAAAGTGTATGGAATTGGGCATTGCATCTACATACTTGGTGTTCCTGACCAGTGCTGTTGAGCTTATCCAAAATGTACTTTCTTGCTTTCAGATTTCCACATAAAGATTTATAATCATCAGTTAAATCATGCTTCCTTGCCCAATCCTCAAGGGCCTGTCTTTCAGGGACCACCACTGCCACCAAGAAAGACTCATAACTGTTTCCATACACCCATATCTGTACACCAGAGAAAAACTTATGCATTAATTGATTTGCATTAAGTCAATCTTCACATAAAAACTTTGCATCCAACAGAAGTGAAATGTAATCCTAGTGTCTCTAATTTTACAGAATGTTCTATTGAAGGAAAAACATACCGATGCTATGAGAGGGCACCGCAAATACTTGTTTTCAAGGTTTTCGACAGCAACATATTCTCCTTGAGACAATTTAAAGATATTCTTTTTTCTATCAATAATTTTCATGGCTCCATTTGGCAACCATTCTCCAATGTCACCTGTAATGATTTTTCACAAGCATTCCAAAACACACAGCATTTAGAGGCAAATTAGCAATTTTAATCATCTATATGCAGTATGTATGTAATAGAATTTTAATTCATTCTTGTTTTTCTTCTAATTATTTGTGCCTAAACAAATAAGAATAGTTGACATTCAAGTGGAGAATCCTAATAAAGCTCAAGAAAACGAATTCTTCATTGATATTGTAGAGTCCTGTCTAATGAGGATTTTACCTGTATGAAACCAACCATCAACCAATACCTCTTCAGCGAGATCTTGACGCTTGTAGTAACCAGAGAACAAGGTAGTCCCTCTCAGGCAAATTTCTCCACGGGCTTGACTCGAGAGTGCGTCATATCCCATCTCTGGCAATGATTCAAGCCTGGCCTCAATGGTTGGCATGGGGACTCCAACTGTTCCCAACATTGAAAACACATTGGCTATTGAAGTGAAACACCCTCCACAACTTTCAGTAAGACCTGACACATTCAAAATCAAATCAAGGAAGGCCAAAATCATGCTATACAGATTCATAAGATGAACCATTAAT
Organism: Astragalus membranaceus; assembly: GCA_039519185.1. NCBI lineage: Eukaryota > Viridiplantae > Streptophyta > Magnoliopsida > Fabales > Fabaceae > Astragalus > Astragalus membranaceus. The sequence goes on along the minus strand of CM076850.1, from coordinate 107,097,907 downwards.
ATAAATTTTTATAGTGAGTCTTTTCATCACATTGACATAAAACAATCCACTTCCACTTTTTAAACCAGAGATTTAAATACTATACCATATCCTTGGGCCAAAGTGGATCCAAAAGTGACCCTCAGAAACTCCTCCACGTGCCTAGATAAAGGAGCAGCTCCTGATAACAAGATACGAACTCGTCCACCTAATGCTTGTTTAATCTATCAAAAAATGCAACATTTCAAGTTTCAAACAGAACTTTCTGAACTAAAATTACAGTATAAAGTGCAATACCTTGTCAAACACAAGCCTATCAAGCAGAGGTGCTGCTTTGTCTTGTGGAAGACCCTTCTCTAGATATCCTAACTTGCTGTCAGTAGATTCCAGATTAGTATGCAATAGGTCAGAAAAGTAAAAGTTTGAAATGGTAAAGAGTTCAGCGGGAAAACGTACTAGCTATATGCATATTGAAATAATGTCTTTCGCAGGGATCCTTCAGATGAAATTTTGTTATCGATCCCTTCAGACACAAAACTTATAGTCAACGTTTAAAAATGACAATCTCGTCATACAATCACAATTAGCTTGAATTCATGCTTAAAACATTACTCAAGTACGGTAGATACAACACGATAATAGCACTAACAAAAGAAGTATTATTGCCTTACCAGTATAAACACGGTCATAAACTCGAGGAACACCACAAAATATAGTTGGTTTCAGTGCCTGAATATCTTCCATTAAGAATCTGATATCCTGCAAAAATTAACATGAAAATTTCCATGAGGGAAATACTTTCAAAGAATGAACCGAAAATTGCTAATGAGAACTGAATCCAAAACCTACGCCTTGCCAAAATCCAATTGAGGAACCCTTGTAGATGCAATAGGTCTCCATTATCTGGTCATATACATGAGCAAGAGGAAGAAAAGAGAAGTACACATCGTCTTCGGTTGCCTACAAATAGTACATAACATATGTAACATTCCCACCCTTGTTTTTTTCTCTTCATCCTATTCTAGAATATGACTACCACATTAAAGAAAAGATGTTGAATGAAACTGTGAAACTTAAAGAAAGCTAATTATCTTACGGCTTTGTCTGTTAAAGAAAGTATTTGATCAACCGACAATACTTGAGCCATGAAAGCCTCGTTCTTAATAACGACACCTTTGGGTTCACCTGTTGTTCCACTTGTGTATATGATTGTGCAGATGCTACTCTTCTTTTTTAATGGTAGATCCAAATCAAGATTTCCCTGGAGAAATAAATATATAGGTTAAAATATTAAGAAATATAATATTTCAATCTCTATCAAAATGGTTCATGTTGTCAACTATGAAGTGTAAACATCAATAAGGAACTGAATATCAAGGTTCCTACCAATTTGAGAAACTCCCCCCATGAGAAGCAGGATGTACCAAGTTCCTCAGCTTCCTTCTTTTGTGTGGTTGAAACATTACCAAAACTCACAATAGCTAAACCATTAAAATACAAAGAGTGATTAACATTAAAAGAAGGATAGACCCTAAAACTAATAGTAGCAGAGAGAACATAGAGAGGTTTGACATACTTTTAAGATTTGAACACCGATCAAGACATGACAAAATCTGTGGAAACAGTCATTACTAATAACTTCAGTGGAAACAAAATTAAAAACAAATAATAATGAATCAACAAAAGATGGGCGAAGCTGTCTAAAACTCTAAGCTAATTATCTTCAAGAAATTCAATGGATAAATTAAACTTACAAGAAGTAAAGTAAAAAACTTAATAGAAAACGATTAGCAGAATATGTAACATTTCTCAGCTTCAACTGGAATACCTGATTTCAATCACTATTCTAAGCGAGTGGCTTACAGAAACATCAGAAAATAATTTTGTACATAAGTCATTTTACAAAGCTGCTAATGCCTTTTCATCCTACAATTTCTTAAGAAACAACTCAGACAAAATATAATTGATAGCCAACTGAAACACTTTTATATTGAAGTTAGCACACAGAATAATAGAGGGAATAATCACTGTCAGACAGTTCATCATGCTGAAATAAAAGTCCCTCTAAGGAAACAATAATGAAAAGGCCAAATGTAAAAGATTGTGCTCCAAGAAATAGGAAAGAACTTACAGAAGGAATCTTGCTTTCCTGTACAAATGCTATTGAAAGTTCAGCGTGGTTTATGATAAACTCCACGGCATTAGGTCCTGTTAGGCATAAACATAAAGTCATTAGGACCTGTCGAACATAAGAGCCCGTCGACAAACACTCGAGTTCCTATGTTCTTTGGAAAAATTTTAGAAATAACAGAAGCAACCAAATTGAAACTGATAGGGAAGGCACAAAACACAAACCGAGTGTGTCATATAACGGGACATATGTTACTGCATAGCCATTACAAGCCTGCAAACAGCAAATTTGAATCAAGTCACTCAAGTACCAATGCAATAATTAATAAGGCTAATTATATAACACAATAATAAGGTATCAGCTCTTGTCACCCTATATAAACAACAATACAGACAAGGTTAATTAAGAAACTTTCAGTTGTATAATTATAACCAAAAACAAAGAAAAACGCTAATAACATACCAATTAACACTTCCTTTTGATACACCCTTTATTAATGGGGTGGATATCTATTTATATTGGCCCCAATAGAATATGTTGCTACCATTTTTCATAAACCAAATATTGACTAAGTTTAATTTGGCTCCTAACTTGATTAACATACTTAATAGCTGCTTAAGAGTAATGTGCCCTACAAAGATGAACTACTATACATACCTCCATTGCAACTATCCATTCAGGACAGTTGGATCCATATATGCCACAGCGGTCTCCCTTGTGATATAAAAAAGTACTAGTTAGATTAAAAACATGGATTTGTCAATACATAGTATCTTAAGTCTTAACAGCTCAAGAACTGTTACAGGATTGATGCCACTGCTCCTCATGGCGGAACCCATCCGGATAGCAGCATCATAAGCCTCCTGATATGTAAGCCATTCATAGGGACCAGCCTGCAAATTCAATTGAATGCTCACATAACTTACCTAATTCAACAACACCAAAATTGTTTTTTTGGTGGTATAATTTATAAAGCTATATGTCAAAAATTCTATGTGGGTCCATTAGTAAAGTGTTGATTGGAAGTTGGGGCTATTCTGGAGTCATGTCATGTGCCTAATTAATATATCCAACCAATGTACAACATAATAAAATATCTTCAATACATCTGTGAGCTTCATGTAGCACTTGTTACACCATCTACAGATCAAAAAAAAATATCTTCAATACAATTTTTGATGACCCTTTTATTATTCTTTTAAATACATCTTGAGTGATCATATAAGAATTACTCTGTTATTTATCAACATGTTATCAAAAAGTTTTCTTTTGTTCATTCAACCCCCACAAATCAAAATACACTCTCACAACAACTCACATGAAATTAAAGTGATACAAAAAAATTTAAATGAGGAACAAAAAAATGATAAGTGAGAAATAAACGCATTAGCGAGAGACTAAAATAGGTTAGAGTTGCTAAGCAACTAACAAGTAAGAATGATGCATTCAATGGAAACACAGGAAAGTTGTACCTTTGAATCAGTTTTTTGACGCCGACCCAGCATTGGGTTGCCGGGGCACTTCGTCGCTGAGTCCCTGCATAGGGAAGCATCAAAATCACACTGCTGTGTTATATTATTATTCTGGAATAAATAAATAACGGTATAAATAACTTTCAAATGGCCCATTAGCTCAGTTGGTTAGAGCGTCGTGCTAATAACGCGAAGGTCGCAGGTTCGAGACCTGCATGGGCCAATTTTCTTTTTTTTTTCTGGCAAATTTTACTTTTTTGTTCTTCTTTACACATTTTATATACCGTAGCATTATAAGCGCGTTTTCTATGCAAATAAGTAGCTTAACGTCTAAAATGTGTGAAATGGAGTGAGATCGAAGAAGGAATTAACAACTAAGAAGGGCCAAATTTCCCTTTTTTTTCTGGGCAAATTTTACTTTTTTGTTCTTCTTTTTTACACATTTTATATTCCATAGCATTATAAGCGCGTTTTCTATGCAAATAAGTAGGTTAACGTCTAAAATGTGTGAAATGGAGTGAGATCGAAGAAGGAATTAACAACTAAGAAGAACAAAACGATTTTCTTTGGGTTTTTGGGGTACAAACCCAAGATCAGTGAACATATGAACTTTGCTTGCTTTCTATTAAGCTCAGTTGATACCTGAAAAAGTCCCATGGAGACTCAAAGTGGGAAGGCAACTCCAATAAACCATCTTTAGCATAAATACATCTGTAAACAGGACCTGCTGATGGCATTTCATGAGTAGCTGGCCTTGCTTCCTCCACCTTCACAGTGTACACATCCACCATTGTGATGATGATGATGATGATGATGATGATGATGATGATGATAACTTCACTGGAATCAATGTGATCAACAACAAAAATGGGGTGTTTTTTTTATTTCAAAAGCCTTTGTAAGAGAGGTAACTATACGGTAGATGAATTTAACAAGGGATCGGTGGTTTTGAAGAGTGTTAGTTGAGCTGAAGCAATAAATTTAGAGATTACGTTGTGGAGTGAACTTTTTTTTAACTATTTTCTCAGCGGTGTTTTTATTAGCCTCTTTTTTGCAGTTTGTGGCTTTGTCTGTTTTGAGTAAGGCATCCCATCTTGAGCATTTATTTTTGCCGTAGAAGTTTGGTGAAACTATCATACCTTTAATAATCCCATCATTCGGAAATAAAATGAAAGGGAAAGTATTTGTTACTAGTATTTTGTAAGAATTTTTTTTTTCAAATAATTTTCTTAAAAAAAATAAGATAAAGTACCAACTAAGTTGAAATAAATTTCTAGAAATTAGATCCAATACTATTTTTCTATATGGTGACGCATCTAACATGGGCACATGATGAATTTGTTCATCATGGATAAATCAAGTTTTAGTTGTTAGTATCGGTGTTATCAGACCCGGACCGGCCATCGACCCGGTCAAGGCACTGGGTCACTAGACCTGGGGTCGGACCGCGGGTCTCTAGTTGGACCGGCATGACCCGGTCTATATTAAATAAATTCAAAAAATTATAATATATACTAAGAAAGTATACCTTTATTACTATAGAAATTTTATTATAATTTTATTTATAATTATACATTTACTAACATGTTTATGAGTGTTGAACTTGAATCAATTTGTCAAAAAAATGTGTGTTTAATCAAAACTATTAATGAAAGAATCTGCAAAAAAAATTAACATATCCGGAATTGATTATATTTAATGAATGCGGGACAGTATCAACAAATAATAGATAGCTTAGTGGTTAAAAAGTTAAAATACAACTTTAACAAATGGAAGATTAATGGAAAGCTTGGCAAAAAAATTTAACGCTAAATGAATACATATATATCATAAAAGCAACGCCTTGACATCAATTAAGTTGTGGCTTACTTGGTTGCAAGTGCCAAGGTTGAATTCTAGGTGATGAGTTCGAACCCCAGGTAGGACATTTTTGCGAAAAACTGCAAAATATATCTTGGTCAACACCGTGTTTGACCGGGTCAAAGGCGGATTTGACCGGACTGATGACGTCACCACCGGGTCAATTGCAGAACCGGACCAACATACAGACCGACCCGTCCAAGCCACCGGGTCCCGGTCGAACCGGTCCGACCGGCCGGTCCGGTCCGGTTTTAATAACACTGGTTAGTATAATAGTAATAAACAATTCTGATTTTTTGAAAATGAGATGAGAAGCCTTCCACTCAAGTTTTATGTGTTAATAATGATATTTGCTTAAAACTTAAACGGGTCTGTTGGAACAATTGTGAGATTGTTCTCAAATCATGCACACTATCAGCAAGAAAGAATCTGTTCTTGCTTGCACGCACACACACACAGTTTCTATATCTTGCACTCTCACTCACTCAGTTTTGAAAAAAAAACAGTTGCTAACGGAATGAAAACAGAATTAGAGAAAGAATTGTTGAGTGATCAAGGTGATCATCTCACTTTTATTCAATCACACTTGTATGCTTATACATTGTACACATAGGACATAGAATAGTCAATGCAGTCCACATGGATGCTGACTTGTACACTAGGTAAAATTTACAACGAGTAAAAACTAACATTTTACCTATATTAGACAGTAAAATTACAATTAACTTCTAACTTGAATTATTATCAACACACCTCCTAATTCAAGCTAGATACATTCTTCAAGCCAGTCTTTCTTCTCAGCTCTTCAAACCTACTAGTCTTTAATGGCTTGGTCAGCATGTCTGCCAAGTTCTCCTCTGATTTGCAGTATTCTAACTTCAGTTTCAGTTTTGTCACCTGATCTCTTAGAAAGTGGAACTTGGTTTCAATATGCTTGCTCCTACCATGAGCAATTGGGTGCTTTGCCAAGTCTATGGCAGATTTGCTGTCCACTAACAGTTTCATAGCATCAATGTTCTTCAGTCTCAGTTCACAGAGCAGCACGTCAAGCCACTGTGCTTGACAAGCAGACATAGCAGACATAGCAGCAGCTATGTATTCAGCTTCACAAGATGATAGTGCAACCACACTCTCCTTCTTTGAGCTCCAAGATATTGGAGCCTTTCCATACATGAAAACATAGGCAGCTGTGCTCTTTCTATCTCCTTTATCACCACACCAATCTGCATCAAAATATCCATACACCTCCTGACCCGATTTTCCAGCTCCATTTGGATAGAACACACCAATGTCAATTGTTCCCCTTATGTATCTCAGTATACATTTTGCAGCAACTAAGTTGGAGGTCCTAGGTTGCTCCATAAACCTGCTAATGAGACCAACACCATAAGATATATCAGACCTTGTGTGACACAAGTACCTTATAAGGAACCAACCAGCTGCTTATATAGTGTAGCATCAACAAGCTTCTCATCAGTATCTGCTACCAGCTTCACTGCACAGTCAGTTGGGGTTGCTACAAGGTTGCAATCATTCATATTGAACCTTCTTAACACATCGCTAGCATATTTACTTTGATGTAGCAGTGTGCCACTCTCTGTTACAGTAAACTCCATTCCTAGAAAATAAGTGACCCAAATCAGAAATTTCAAATTCAGTCATCATGCTTTTCTTAAACTTTCCCATTTCACCTTCATCAATCCCTGTCAGTAGCATATCATCTACGTACGGACATACAACTATACAGTTGTCTATGCTTGATCCTCTAGCATAAATTCCATGTTCAGTTGTACACTTTACAAACTGCTGCTGCACCATGAATGCATCTATCCTCTTGTTCCATGCTCTTGGGGCTTGTTTCAACCCATAGAGAGCTTTTCTAAGCTTGTACACCTTGTTCTCCTTGCCTCTTATTTCAAAACCAGGTGGCTGGCTAACATACACCTCCTCTTCTAGGTAGCCATTTAGGAATGCTACCTTTACATCAAGTTGATACATTGGCCAGTTTTTGAAACTAGCTACTGCCACAATCAATCTTATTGTTTCTATTCTTGCCACAGGTGCAAATACATCATTGTAGTCATGTCCTGGTCTTTGTAGGAAACCCCTAGCCACCAACCTTGCTTTGTACTTCCCAATTTCACCATTTTGTTTGATCTTGGTCTTAAAGACCCGCTTTACATCTATGACTTTCTTCTGTTTAGGCAAATCAACTAGCACCCAAGTATCATTTCTTTCAATTGATTTCAACTCTTCTATATCATTACTTGCTTCCAATTTGGTTCCTTGAGGGCCTGCTCTACTGTTACAGGCTCAGATTCTGCCATTAGGGCCTCCTGCAGTAACTCACCAGTACTGCCAACAGCATTATCAGGAAACATTAAGTATTCATTTAGTCTTGGTGGAGGCTGCTTGTTCCTCCTAGGTCTCTCTACTTCACCACCAGCATTGTAACACCCCAGTATTTCTAACTTGTAGAAATACCAAAATGCACAACATGGCATGCATCAGAGTTCACTTGTATGCCTGGAATATTGAACACAACTAAAAACTTGGATAAATAATTATCAAACGGTTCCATGAACCTCATTAACTTAACATAAAGTACTTAAGTCTCATGACTTCAATCTTATACAACCTGGTGTTCAATATCCAAAACATAAATAGCGGAAACGATTTACAACTGTTAGCTAGTAATAGTTATACAATCGATAATACAAAGACAACCAATGGGAAAAAGGCATAAACATAAAACTGAGTCTTCTTCAATAATAGCTCCATAAAGCACACCACCGTCTAGCCGTGCTTCTTCGCCTTTGTCTTTCCCTGTTTCTCTGTAAAAATCACAATAATAAAGGGTGAGATAACATTATCTCAGTGAGTCCTATCGAGACCCCTTACTAACACTAGTGATTCATTATGCTTTATTTTCATCCGTAGCCCAAGTCTGGATAGCTACGTATAACTTGTCATACTAACACAACATCGAGGACCCGCAGTTTCAGTTCCCCGATGAACCCAATCCACTAATCCTTTTATCAGTGGGCAAACATAGAAGGGCCTAGGTTATGGGCTCATGACTTCCCTCCCCTAGTGTGTTATCATAGAGGTCGTCACCCCCTTTCTCATACCATGATCCTTTCATCAAGTAATTCATTATCATACCTTGAATTATATCAAGTAATTCTTTATCATATCATTAATTAACATACCTTGATACAATATCAAGTCATTTTAGTGGTTATCAAAACCTCAATGAACCTTTAGTCCATTGTATTAACATATACTTGTGTTTTCTCACTCGTAACCCTAACCGGTTATCGTACATCTAACATACTTGAACAATTTCCAATATCTCATTCATACTTACGCTTATTTATGCGAATTACGGTTTATTTGTCAATACATAGGGTTGGGGAAGGGATTAGAATGAACTTGGAATCAATTGGAATGGCCTAAAACATGTTTTGAAAGAGGTTAACAAAAGCTGACGCACGGTCCGTGCACTAAGGCGCACGACCCGGGCATGTTTTAAATGTGTTTTGCGTAGCACGCGCACGACCCGTGCGCAGGGGCGCACGGTCCGGGCGTATGCATCAGTGCCCAGAAATTGGTGTTTTCGTGAAACATTACCATCCCGTTCGATTTCCAATATTCATCCCAATCGATTTCCTAACACAACCAACACCATTCCAGTCCAGAAGAACAATCATAGCAATCACATATTCACATCATCATTCAACCATAATTCATTATTCAACGCGTAATTTTTATAAAAACGGTTTTGGACTCGAAAACTTAATGAAACGAAAATCAAACATAATTTCAGGGACATGCAGAGTTTGACACGAATATTAAATATCTGAGCGAGTATAGAACTCACCGTATTGTGATGAAAATCACAAATCAAACCCAAGAGTGAAGTCCAAGCACTCAAAGTACCACCACAATGAATGAGAATGTAGCTCCAAGCACTCAAGAGCTGAACCCCCAACACTAATTTCGAACTGAGGAACCTAAATGCCCCTTCTTGCTATTCTGAAATACTATGTGGTTGTCTCAAGGTCTTCTTCTTGTCCTTGATTAAACATGCAAGGCCTTAGACACACATACTTCACATAATTATTTAATCAAACACATAGTCAATTATTTATCTCATGACAATCACCTCACATGTAATTAATTATGCTAACATATATATATATATATATATATATATATATATATATATATATATATATATATTAGCTAATCAGTTAACTCATAATCTCTTGCTAATTTCAATAAATGAAATTAGCTAAATTGGGGATGTTACAAGCATTTGTTTCCACTTATTCTGTCTCTTCTTCATCAGGTTCCAGTATTACAGTGGCAGGAACATTACTCTGCACAGAGTTGTTCCAGGTCCAGCCCTTTGATTCTTTAAAGACCACATCTTTGCTAATCACCACCTTTTGTCTTTTAGGATCATACAACCTGTATGCACCAGTTGATTGATATCCCAATAGTACCATTGCTTGAGCCTTATCATCCAATTTCTTTCTTAATTGGTCAGGCACGTGCCTATAACACAATGAGCCAAATACTCTCAAGTGTTTAACACTTGGTCTTTCACCAGACCATGCTTCTTCAGGAGTTATTTTCTCTAGCTTCTTAGTTGGACTTCTGTTCAGTATATAGACTGCTGTGGTGGCTGCTTCACCCCAAAAATGATTAGGCATTTGTCTACTCTTTAACATACTCCTAACCATGTTTAAAACTGTCCTATTTTCCCTCTCTGCAGTGCCATTGTGCTGTGGAGTGTAAGGTGCAGTAACTTCATGCTTAATTCCCTCTTGCTTACAAAATTCTTCAAATTCTATGGAGGTATACTCCCCACCTCCATCAGTTCTCAGTCTACTAATACAGCAGCTACTTTCCTTCTCTATCATTACTTTGAATCTCTTAAACACATCAAATACTTCACTGTTTCATCTAGGTCAATAAACCATTCTCAGTTGCCACTCATATGACTTGAACAACCAGTATCCAAGTACCACATTTCTTCTTTACTGTCATCAGTTTCTGCCATCATTACCACTTCATCAGAATCTGAATCACCTCTTGCCAATTGTGCTTCTTGTGAGTTCTTTGATCTACATTCATCCGCAAAATGACCAAATTTGTCACAATACCTTGTAACTCAGCAACTTTCATAGTTTCTAGGTTCTTGGATTGTTCAATTGAAGTTACCACATAATCGAATTGGGGAATTAGGGTTCTAAGTACCTTTTCAATCTTCCTCCGATCAGAAACTGTCTTTCCATTTGTGCGCATTTAATTAGTTAGCAGCGTCAATCGATTGAAATACTCCGCAATCGTCTCCTTCTCGCCCATCTGAAGTAATTCATATTCTCTGCACAGCGTTTGCAACTTTACCTGTTTCAACGACGCATCACCGGAATACTCCAAAGTCAACGCGTCCCATGCTTCCTTTGCAGTCTCGTATTGAAAGATCTTCTCAAACGCCTCTGAATCCACGCACTGCTGAATCAAGAACAGCGTTTTGCTGTCATTCTTCTGTTGATCACAAAGCGCGTCACCGGCGGTAGCCACCACACCATTTTCGCATCAAGAACGGGAAGCTTCGTCGGAAGTTGGCTGTTGGAATTCGCCATGTTGTTGCCGCAGGATCACAATCACGAGCTCTGGATGCCAAATCTGTTGGAACAATTGTGAGATTGTTCTCAAATCATGCACACTATCAGCAAGAAAGAATCTGTTCTTGCTTGCACACACACACACACACACACACACACACACAGTTTCTATATCTTGCACTCTCATTCACTCAGTTTTGAAAAAAAAAACAGTTGCTAACAGAATGAAAACAGAATTAGAGAAAGAATTGTTGAGTGATCAAGGTGATCATCTCCCTTTTATTCAATCACACTTGTATGCTTATACATTGTACACATAGGACATAGAATAGTCAATGCAGTCCACATGGATGCTGACTTGTACACTAGGTAAAATTTACAATGAGTAAAACCTAACATTTTACCTATATTAGACTGTAAAACTACAATTAACTTCTAACTTGAATTATTATCAACAGGGTCTAGGTAAGGAAATAATTTTACGAACTGTGCAGTCTATGCATTACAAAATGGAGTTGCAAACAAGACAAGTCACTCAATAGGGGTGTTTAAACAACTTCTGCTCAATCTACATCTGAATATCCAAGAACATTAGTATGGTCTTCGTTCGTTTAAACAACCATGTTGTCCAGTGATCATTTGGTGTACTTTAGGATCTGAACAATTGCATTCTAACGACTCTCACATGATGGAGTGAGAAACTCACTAATGACATTGACTAGAATTGCAATGATGTTTGGTCTGGTCATAGTGAGTAATTTAACTTTCCAATCATTCTTCTATATCAGGGCCTGGATAGGGTTCCCCCTGACTGGGTATAAGCCTCACATTTGGGTCCATAATCCACAAGCTTACAATCAAGCATCCATGTTTCCTCAAAAATGTCGAGCATATTTCCTCCGAGAAATGGCAATACCATATTTAGATCGAGCAATGTAAATTCCATGAAAGTATTGCAAGCGACCAAGATCTTTGGTCCATAAATGTTTATATAAGTGTTGGTTTAGTTGTTCAATTCCCTCTTCATCATCACTTGTAAGAACAATAGCACAAGATGCATCATCTTTTTCAGCGGTGGACATTTAAAGAAAACCGGAGATCCACGGCAAATCATGCCAAATTGTTGGATGAATTTGGCAAACTTTCCAAACCAAGCCCAATGTGACTGTTTTAACACGTACAATGGCCTTTTAAGCCTACAGACAAAATCTAAACCCCCCCCCCCCCCCAAACAAAAAGGCCATCACTTTTCTCACACTCCTCCCTACTCACCCCACATCCCCTAACTCCAAATATTCCAAAACTACCCTTAATGAGATGACGTGTTTACATGCGATTCGGTTGAGGCGAACCGAATATATTCGGCTAGGCCCAACCGAACGTGTATTTTTTTGAGACACCATTTTTTTCAATTTTTAGGGGGTTCGGGGCACCCCCACCGAACACCCCCACTTTTCATTTGATCACATTGTTCTTCCTCTGTAATTAAAAAGAAGCATTTTTTACCTTCAAGTTTTGTGGATGGGGTTTCTATAGTGGTATGTAAGTGGTGTTAGGAGTTTCTTTCAGGTTTGGGAGCAATGGTAGAGATGAGTTATTGCATCACGTTCATGAAGTGTTGGATGATAATAAAAATTTAAGTAGTTTGGTTGAAGATGTTGCAATTGATGGTAGTAGCTTGAGAGTTGGTGTAACATCCCCAATTTTAGCTAAGTTGGTTAATGAAAGTTAGCAAGAGGTTATGTTTGATTAATTGGTTAATGGAGCAATTTAGCTTAATTAATTGATGATGAGGCGATTGTCATGGATTGGATTTATGGATTATATGTTTAGTTGCTAAATAATATTAATTGTTTGAGTTATGAACCAATATAATTTAATTATGTTGGGTAGTGTATAAGTAAAGGGGGAGGTATGTATGGTAATCTGAAATGTTATAAAGTAGAAAGAGCCCAACAACCATAGGCCAGCCCAACTTGAAGACACCACCAGCTGAAGTAAAACAAAGTGAACCCATTTCTTTTCCTCTTCACTTTCCATATTCAGTTTCCAGAATGAAGAAGGAGAGAAAAGCTAGAGAGAGGGAGAGTGAGATCCGATGAGGGAAGAAGAAGAGAATTGGTGAGAAAACCCGTCACCCCCATTCACTACAAAACTGAACATACACTCCATTCTTCTCAGTTCACTCCACCATTTCGACATTCCCTTCATTTTAGACCAACTCATAATCTGCACACTTCAAAAGCATCCTCCTATGGCCTTCATTTGACATGCATGTGATCAAAGGAGCTGGGAATGAGTAGGGAGCTACTTGCATGTGAGTTTAGAGCTAGCTCGGGATCCTTGTGGAGCTTGAATACTGATTGGGATTCTGGATCGTTGGGTTAGGAAGCTTAGATGGGGGTTTCAAAGCTTGCATGTGAGTTTTGGAGCAATGTTGAAGTCATAGGAGCTAAGCATTTGAGAGACGAACAGAAGGGAGGAGATGGACGTTGGAAGAATCAGCTTGCACGTTGGATTTCAAAGAAGTTGGAGCACTTGGGTAGCTGTCCAAAGGTTCCATTTTCTGAGTTCGTTGTTGGAGCGGATCCGAGGAGAGTTCGTGATTTTTGGAACGGTTGAACTCTCGGAGTCTCGGCGTTGTGAGCGATTTACATCGCTATAGGTGAGTTCTATACTCACTAGGATTGAGTTTCATATGTTATATAATCTGAATTGAGTCAATGGATTAATTTGGTGATTGCTTGGTGTTGATTGTTTAGCCAATTTCACTGTTTCTGAATGTTCTAGAATAGGTTCAGTAATTCTATAACTGGGCATTATTTGGGCATCCAAAAATTATATAACTTACCTTTTTAGAAACTAGATTGAAGGCTTGACATTTTGGCTTTGGAATGGTTGCATTTGGACTTGTGTAGCTCAAGATATGAGCATCACAAGTTAGGGTAGAATTCTGGAGCCAGTTTGAGAATAGGTTCGGTTTCTGAGTATCTGGAGATGATATAGGTATCCAAAAATTATGTGGTCAATTGTTTTAGAAACTAGACTGAATGCTCGTCAATTTGGTCCTGATTTGGTTGAATTTGGAATTGTGTAGCTCAAGATATGAGCATCACAAGTTAGGGTAAAATTCTGTGTAATCTCGCGTCGCGACCCGTGGCCATCGCGTCGCGACCTCCCTTAATTTTTGCAACGCAAAACTTTCTGTCACTTTTCGCGTCGCGACGGAACCAGATCGTGTCGCGACGCTTTGCAGTTTTTCAGCAAAATACCCTAAACTTGTTTTCGCAATAACTTTTGATCCGGGAACTCGATTGAGGTGTTCTCAGATGCGTTTTAAAGCTTATTCAAAGACCTATCTATATATATAATTTATACTGTATAATTCCATGATTATGTTTATTTTTATAAGCGGCCCTTGCGGCCCACGGTCTTATTAACGGCCCTTGCGGTCCATGGTTTTATGAACGGCCCAATGCGAGTACATGGAATGTGTTGTGGATTTGATTGTCATGCTATGATTGTGATTGAGATAAGATTATGCCATGGATATTGCTTAATGTGATTGATGTATTGTGCTGGACTGGCTGGATTATTATCAGGATAAGTTAGAAGAGTAAACCTTAGTAAGCCGTGTGAGATCACCTAATAATAAGATCATGTTAGTACAAGACTAAGTTAAGTACAAGTTCACTGTTAAGCATAAGCTCATGGTTTGATTAAATTCACTGTTCACTGCTCATTGTTCATGTATTTATATTATACATCATGTTAGGGTGACGACCCTAGTTTTCAATATTAGTGTACTAAGGGCGAGGAAGTCATGATTCCTTATGACCTCAGGCCCCGTCATTGTTTGTCCCTTGGTAGTAGAAATGGCCGGGGACCGGGTTTGCCGGTGCTTTCAAATAAAGTCACCGGTGATATGCTAAGAATCATTGTCATTGTGTGTGCCTTGTGTGTCGCTTAGAAGGGCCACGAGTACACGTTGTATGTTCCACGTAGTCGAATTAAAGACTACGAACTCATGAATCAAGAATAACGAATCAAGCATAATTGAACCGAGAGAATTAGTAAGGGGTCGCGCTAGAACTCACTGGGACAAGTTGTCTCACCCAATCCATTGTTGTTGTTTTTCAGTTACGCAGGGAAAGTTGAAGACCGTGAGGCACGTCTATGGAGACGCTTGAGGAGCGGCTGCTATCTCTATTTCATTATGTCTTGTATTTCAGTTTCCCTTGTATTTCCGTATTTCTATTCAGTATCTTAAGACTATTCGATTGTACGACTTATGTCTTTCAAGTTGTAAATCGCTTCCGCAAACTTTCGGTTTTGAGTATTGAACACTAGTTTGAGTTATGTGAGGACCGACTTTATTTATATTATGTTCAGATGTGTAAGTGCGTTTGATGAGTTTCATCGAAGTTTAGAATGTGTTCAATATTTTAAAAGGGAAAGTCACTCTGATGTATGCCAGTAGTGCATTTCGGTAGTTTCTACAAGTTAGAAATTACCGGGGTGTTACAATTGGTATCAGAGCAGTTCGACCTAGTCGGACTTAGAAATCAAGAGTCTCTTACGTCTTCTAAGTGTGATTCCTCTTGATATGCTATTAGACATTGAGCCTGATCTACTCAATACTTTGTGCATATTTCGCAGAATCATGGCTGGTAGAGGTAGGGGAAGCGTCCCCGTCGACCCACACCTTTAGCCTTCTCGTTTCATTAGAACGCGCAGCAGGAGCAGAGGGCTACAGACACCGTACCGGAACAACAGGTGGGCACCAGTGATGGTTCGAAGAAGCTGTGGGCGACCGTTTTATATTCTTGAAAACCGATTCAACCATAGGATCATGTAGAGAGTTCAGGTTACATTAAGTATGGACGAAAACTTGATTGCACTAAAGAGCAAAACCACTTTTGAAAATGTATCTTGCTTCTTTCCTAAACTCTTTGATGCAATCATGATTTCCTTCGATAGTTAATGTACGGGGATAGAATTGACTATGGTCAATCCAAGTTGGGGTGAATCGCTTTAAATGTCATAACAGGAGTTAGGGTTTAAATCCTGAAGTGGAATGAAGGTACAGGAAGCTTCAGGACTATGTTCATTGGGTAGCTTGGACGATTTTGAGGACAAAATCTTTCAAGTTTGGGTGATTGTAACATCCCCAATTTTAGCTAAGTTGGTTAATGAAAGTTAGCAAGAGGTTATGTTTGATTAATTAGTTAATGGAGCAATTTAGCTTAATTAATTGATGATGAGGCGATTGTCATGGATTGGATTTATGGATTATATGTTTAGTTGCCAAATAATATTAATTGTTTGAGTTATGTACCAATATAATTTAATTATGTTGGGTAGTGTATAAGTAAAGGGGGAGGTATGTATGGTAATCTGATATGTTATAAAGTAGAAAGAGCCCAACAACCATAGGCCAGCCCAACTTGAAGACACCACCAGCTGAAGTAAAACAAAGTGAACCCATTTCTTTTCCTCTTCACTTTCCATATTTAGTTTCCAGAATGAAGAAGGAGAGAAAAGCTAGAGAGAGGGAGAGTGAGACCCGATGAGGGAAGAAGAAGAGAATTGGTGAGAAAACCCATCACCCCCATTCACTACAAAACTGAACATACACTCCATTCTTCTCAGTTCACTCCACCATTTCGACATTCCCTTCATTTTAGCCCAACTCATAATCTGCACACTTCAAAAGCATCCTCCTATGGCCTTCATTTGACATGCATGTGATCAAAGGAGCTGGGAATGAGTAGGGGGCTACTTGCATGTGAGTTTAGAGCTAGCTCGGGATCCTTGTGGAGCTTGAATACTGATTGGGATTCTGGATCGTTGGGTTAGGAAGCTTAGATGGGGGTTTCAAAGCTTGCATGTGAGTTTTGGAGCAATGTTGAAGTCATAGGAGCTAAGCATTTGAGAGAGGAGCAGAAGGGAGGAGATGGACGTTGGAAGAATCAGCTTGCACGTTGGATTTCAAAGAAGTTGGAGCACTTGGGTAGCTGTCCAAAGGTTCCATTTTCTGAGTTCGTTGTTGGAGCGGATCCGAGGAGAGTTCGTGATTTTTGGAACGGTTGAACTCTCGGAGTCTCGGCGTTGTGAGCGATTTACATCGCTATAGGTGAGTTCTATACTCACTAGGATTGAGTTTCATATGTTATATAATCTGAATTGAGTCAATGGATTAATTTGGTGATTGCTTGGTGTTGATTGTTTAGCCAATTTCACTGTTTCTGAATGTTCTAGAATAGGTTCAGTAATTCTATAACTGGGCATGATTTGGGAATCCAGAAATTACATAACTTACCTTTTTAGAAACTAGATTGAAGGCTTGACATTTTGGCTTTGGAATGGTTTCATTTGGACTTGTGTAGCTCAAGATATGAGCATCACAAGTTAGGGTAGAATTCTGGAGCCAGTTTGAGAATAGGTTCGGTTTCTGAGTATCTGGGGATGATATAGGTATCCAAAAATTATGTGGTCAATTTTTTTAGAAACTAGACTGAATGCTCGTCAATTTGGTCCTGATTTGGTTGAATTTGGAATTGTGTAGCTCAAGATATGAGCATCACAAGTTAGGGTAAAATTCTGTGTAATCTCGCGTCGCGACCCGTGGCCATCGCGTCGCGACCTCCCTTAATTTTTGCAACGCAAAACTTTCTGTCACTTTTCGCGTCGCGACGGAACCAGATCGCGTCGCGACGCTTTGCAGTTTTTCAGCAAAATACCCTAAACTTGTTTTCGCAATAACTTTTGATCCGGGAACCCGATTGAGGTGTTCTCAGATGCGTTTTAAAGCTTATTCAAAGACCTATCTATATATATAATTTATACTGTATAATTCCATGATTATGTTTATTTTTATAAACGGCCCTTGCGGTCCACGGTCTTATTAACGTCCCTTGCGGTCCATGGTTTTATGAACGGCCCAATGCGAGTACATGGAATGTGTTGTGGATTTGATTGTCATGCTATGATTGTGATTGAGATAAGATTATGCCATGGATATTGCTTAATGTGATTGATGTATTGTGCTGGACTGGCTGGATTATTATCAGGATAAGTTAGAAGAGTAAACCTTAGTAAGCCGTGTGAGATCACCTAATAATAAGATCATGTTAGTACAAGACTAAGTTAAGTACAAGTTCACTGTTAAGCATAAGCTCATGGTTTGATTAAATTCACTGTTCACTGCTCATTGTTCATGTATTTATATTATACATCATGTTAGGGTGACGACCCTAGTTTTCAATATTAGTGTACTAAGGGCGAGGAAGTCATGATTCCTTATGACCTTAGGCCCCGTCATTGTTTGTCCCTTGGTAGTAGAAATGGTCGGGGACCGGGTTTGCCGGTGCTTTCAAATAAAGTCATCGGTGATATGCTAAGAATTATTGTCATTGTGTGTGCCTTGTGTGTCCCTTAGAAGGGCCACGAGTACACGTTGTATGTTCCACGTAGTCGAATTAAAGACTACGAACTCATGAATCAAGAATAACGAATCAAGCATAATTGAACCGAGAGAATTAGTAAGGGGTCGCGCTAGAACTCACTGGGACAAGTTGTCTCACCCAATCTATTGCTGTTGTTTTTCAGTTACGCAGGGAAAGTTGAAGACCGTGAGGCACGGATATGGAGACGCTTGAGGAGCGGCCGCTATCTTTCTTTCATTATGTCTTGTATTTCAGTTTTCCTTGTATTTCCGTATTTCTATTCAGTATCTTAAGACTATTCGATTGTACGACTTATGTCTTTCAAGTTGTAAATCGCTTCCGCAGACTTTCGGTTTTGAGTATTGAACACTAGTTTGAGTTATGTGAGGACCGACTTTATTTATATTATGTTCAGATGTGTAAGTGCGTTTGATGAGTTTCATCGAAGTTTAGAATGTGTTCAATATTTTAAAAGGGAAAGTCACTCTGATGTATGCCAGTACTGCATTTCGGTAGTTTCTACAAGTTAGAAATTACCGGGGTGTTACAATTGGTGACAGAGTTTGTGTCAATGAAGAAGTTGTTTGTGTCAAAGAAGAAGTTGGAACTTCAAGAGTGGTGGGTGAAGATTCAAGATCCAGTAATAAACAAAAGCAAAATGGCAAGAAGATAACCTGTGGTAACTAAAAAATTTATAAATAGGATCGGGTTTAAGAGAGAATGAGAATTAAAACAATTTGAAATGGAATGGATAAAGAGAAGAGAAAAGGTAGGGGGAGTTGGGATTGGAAAGGGTGAAGCAAATAAGTCATATGCTTGTATCATGTGAGAAAGAGAGAATTAATGAATAGACTGAATTTATCCTTGAATTTGTCTAGGCGTCAAAAATACAAGACACATAATTTTGAGATTTCATGTGTGACATATTTGAATGAATTGAAACTAGATTAAACTATTAGATTTTTACAGATAGGCAGGGGTCAAAATCAAACATAACCAAAAAAAAATGTTTTTACTTGCATGTAGTTGTTTTTTACAATATTAACTAGTACGATACGTGTGTATACGCACGGGTGCTGTTGTGTTCTTTTTATGAATGAACTTAGACAGAATTTAAATAGTCTAAATATTACCCTGTGAAAATAAAGACAATTTTAAAGAAGATAAAAAATAGATAAATATTAAAATTTAAAAATGTAAAAGTATCATTTAAAAACAATCTGTGCATTTATTCCGTGTTTTTTTATATATCAGTGTTGTTATCCCGTGTTTTTTTATATATCAGTGCAGTTATCCCGTGTTTTTATATATATCATTGCAGTTATCCCGTAAGTGCAGTTATCCCGTGTTTTTTTATATATCAGTACAGTTATCTCATAGTTTCAACTGATTATTTTAGTTGATTAGTAGATTATATATAATAGATAGTAAAAGATAAATAGTAGGTTATCAATAAGAAATATTTATCTCGTGTTTTTTTATATATCAGTGACAATTATTTGTCCTTTTTTAGGTATTAGTGACAAATATTTGTCACGTGTGTTTTAAATATTAATCAGTAGTTTAAATAGTCATTAAGTCTTCTTGTTTTTTTAGATAGTGGGTTTATAGTAGTTTTCAAAAATTATAATTATCAATGGCAAATATTAATCCCGTATTTTTATATATTAGTGCAGTTATCCAGTGTTTGTTTTATATATCAGTGCAGTTATCTCATAGTTTCAATTGATTATTTTAGTTGATTAGTAAATTATAATAGATAGTAAAAGAAAAATAGTAGATTATCAATAAGAAATATTTGTTTTAAATATTAATCAGTAGTTTAAATAGTCATTAAGTCTTCTTATTTTTTAGATAGTAGGTTTGTAGTAGTCTTCAAAAATTTAATTATGAATGACAAATATTAATCCCATGTTTTTTATATATCAGTGCAGTTATCCCGTGTTTTTTTTATATATCAGTGCAGTTATCTCGTAGTTTCAATTGATTATTCTAGTTTTTTTTAATAGATTATTCTAGTTGATTGGTAGATTATCATGCATAGATAGTAAAAGAGAGATAGTAGATTATCAATAAGAAATACTTGTTTTAAGTAATAATCAGTAGTTTAAATAGTCATTAAATCTTCTTGTTTTTTAGATAGTAGGTTTATAGTAGTCTTCAAAAATTTTAATTAACAACAACAAATATTAATCCTATTTTTTTTATATATCAGTGCAGTTATCCCGTGTTTTTTTATGTATCATTGCAGTTATCTCGTAGTTTCAATTGATTATTTTAGTTGATTAGTAGATTATAATAGATCGTAAAAAATAGATATTAGATTATCAATAAGAAATATTTATTTTAAATATTAATCAGTAGTTTAAATAGTCATTAAGCCTTCTTGTTTTTTAAATAGTAGGTTTATCAATGACAAATATCATTCCCGTGTTTTTTATATAGTAGGTTTATAGTAGTCTTCAAAAAATATGGAACAAATATTTGTCACTAATTTTTTATAGTAGCTTTTTAACTTTATAATTTTTAATGACAAAAAATAATTGTCTTTCTATTAGTTATATCATTGTCAAATAGTAGTTGTGTCTCTTAGTTACTAATGACAAATAGTTGTCTCACATATTTTGATAAAAAAAATAGTTGTCTCACATATACCTTTCTCTTTTCTCTAATGACTAATTTGTATAGCTTTTTCTAGTTGGATGTGAAAGAAAGTGGGACCAAGATGTGAGTGTGGATAACTGAGAAAAAGATTTAAACTTTTTTTTATTTAAAAAGATTTAAACTTTAGTCCAATTACCATTGTATCATTTCTCATTAAATTAAGCTATCTAGGTGTCAAATAAAGTGAGAGGCTAAAGATGGAATTTTAATTTGTAGTTTATTAGTATTAGTATAAATAGATATTAGAAAACTGAAGTGAAGTCATAAGAGAAATAGAAGAATTATTTATGAAAAAAATAGAAGAGATGGAGAAGAAAGGAGATAGAAAGATGATATATGGGATATAAAGAAAAAGAAGTGAAGTAAAAGTCAAAATTTTGTGAAAGATAATAGTACTAAAGTAAAAATAAAAAAGGAAGAAAAAGAGTGTAAGAGAAAAGTGAAAAGGAAGAAAGACAGTGTAAGAAGAAATAGAAGAAAAATGAAGAAAGAGAGGGTAAGTAAAAAGTGAAAATGAAGAAAGAGGGTGTAAGAAAAAAGATAGAGTAGTGACATTTTTGCCCTTAAATTAGATATGTGTCTTGTTAATAAGAAATCCAAATTAGTAAATTCATAGATGGTTTGTTTGTATAAATACATATTAAATTAGATCAGATTAGTTTTTTTAAAATCTATTTACAACGTAGTAAATGTTGTTGGATGTACGTATAATATTTATTTAGACTATTATTTTACAATTATTCAAAACCCTAAAGGTTAACCTATTGGAACATGATTGAGATCGTACCCATTAGTCTTCTCGTGGAGAGGTAAATCTAGTTTCTTTTGTAAATATTTATTGAGCCTAGGATCTTTCATGTCATCATGAACTGGAGCGTTGTACTTTCATCCTAAACATTTGTTATACAAAATTACAGTTGTCAAACGCTTATTTATTTACTTAAACTAAAAAGGAACATTGAATTTTTTTGGGTCAAAAAAAGTAACATCGAATTTTTAAGGGAAATCGGATTTACCTACTAAAAGATAAATCCGATTTTGGAAAAAAAAACCAAAATTGAATTTATCTTTTAGTAGGTAAACCCGAGCGAATTTTTTAAGTGAGAGATATTTTGGGGTTTCACTTTTATGTGAGGGTAGACAGTGAGTTGATGGGGTAAAAAAAAATTCCTTCACTTTTTGTTGTTTTTATGAGTTTCTTTAAGTACTTGGACCAACTTGAAATCTAATAATGGGCTGGGACTTACGCCATCAACACTCAAAAGAGCTAAGTTTGGGCTTAAAGGCCATATTACCCATATATAATCAAGCGTAGGGATTTTTTTTTTTACCCCCATCATAATTTGATAAACCGAAAATACTTCTGTCAAACTAAAACTCGCTCGGATTTACCCCCACTCAAGGTAAACCCGCTTTATTATTTTTCCAAAGCGGACTTATCTACCCAATAGGTAAATCCGACTTTTAAATAACAAAGTGGATTTACCTTATGTTGGGGTACATCCGCTTTTAAAATTAACAAAAACGGATTTACCTAATGTGGGGGTAAATCCGATTTTCTTGTTTTTTTAGGGAAATCGGATTTATCTTTTTTAGGTAAATTCGCTTTGTTATTTTCCAAAGCGGATTTATCTACCCAATAGGTAAATCCGACTATTAAATAACAAAGCGGATTTACCTTATGTGGGGGTACATCCGCTTTTAAAATTAACAAAAGCGGATTTACCTAATGTGGGGGTAAATCCGATTTTGAAATTAAAATTAACATTAAATTTTTTTTAGAAATATAAAATAGATATGAATATCGGTCGTCTTTTGGTTCTGTTTAGTGTATTGTTCGTTAACATGTGACGATGTTGTACGTCGGGTGAATAATTTAGGCTAAAAAATCGGTTTTCGAGTAACCTACTCAGATTGTAATGAAACCACAGCCATTAAATCAAAAAAAAATCAGGGATCAAGACTCCTCAACAAGAGACTTCTTTTAGGACAAGAGACTCCTCAACATGTGACGATCGTTTACTATTTTTTATTAATTTTTTAAATTTTTCATAATCTCCAAAAAATCTGAAAAAAAAAATGCATAGCCTTATTTTGGTTTTATAAGATTTATAGTGGTGTTTTTATAATTTTTAGATTAGTTTTGACTCTTTAACGGATTTTTAGTAGTATTTTTATAACATTTTTTAAAAAATTAAATAAAAAATAGGTATTTTTAATACACAAAGCGGATTTAACCCCCACCTAAGGTAAATCCGTTTTTAAAATTAACAAAAGCGGATTTACCTTAGGTGGGGGAAAATCGGATTTACCTACTAAAAGATAAATCTGATTTTGGGAAAAAGCCAAAATCGGATTTATCTTTTAGTAGATAAATCTGAGCGAATTTTTTAAGTTAAGGGAATTTTCGGGTTTCACTTTTATGTGGGGGTATATGGTGATATTATGGGGGTACAAAAAAAAATCCCTAAAAGGTACCCCTCCCCCCCCCCCCCCCCAACTTCATTGATTCTTTAAAAAAAAGATTAAACTTTTCTTGTTTTTTTGCCAATTTTACCCCAAACTTTTCTTGTTTTTTTGCCAATTTTACCCCTATTTGGAACTACTTCGCATGGAAATTGTTCGGATGAACACAATCGGAAAGTATAGAGATCATAAATTAAAACCTAGACCTCACCACTCTCACCCTAACATCTTATCACCATACTCTCTATCTCACTAAATTTCTTACTAAATACTTAACTCACTTACTCCAACAATATTTTGCCCCACATTACCATTATTTGATTAGGTAATGTGTATCTTAATCTCTTCTCATTGTTCTATTTTTCATTTCTGATCGTTTTTTCTTTACTTTTTTTGTTCGGACGTGTACTTCCTGATGTTTGTTATTTTAAAACACCTGGCTCCAGATATGTATATCTGGTTCTGGGCAATATGGATTCGAAAGTGTGGTTCTCTGGACAATGCATTTTTGACAACAGTCCTATGTTTTCATTTTTGATATGGATGATCCTGCCAATTTGAAGCCTTACATTAACGAACTGAATGATGAGCATCCTGATATTGGTCATTACTTCACTACTGATCAGGTTTATGTATAATTCTCGGACATATTTGTTGTTTTTATCTTTTAGTGTTGTTTATTGCTGAATTTTTATTTTAGAAATTTTGAACTCGAGTTGAACTACTAAAATGGGTTTGAGATAGGGGTGTCAAAATGGATGGATTGGATGGATTTGGATTTGGATTATAGTGGATGGATTGAAGACAATCCATTTATCCATTTATATCCACCAAAATTGTGCCAAAAAAATCCAATCCAATCCATCCGTTTACAAAAAAATTCATCCAATCCATCCATTTGCAATATTTTTATGGATAGATATCCAATCCATCCACTAATATGTTTATAATATAAACAAATCTTTTGATAAAAAAATCTTTTAAGTCAAAAAAAAGTTTAATATTTTTTTTTTGTAGAAATTGAATTTATTATTATTTTTTGACAAAATTGAATTTTTTAGATTTATAAATATATATATATATATATATAACTATATGTATATAATATTGTTAATATATATATATATATAATATAATATATAAATATGTATTTATATATGTGGTGGTGGTGGGGTGGCCGGCGGCGGAGCTCCGGCGGCCGGCGCGGCGGCCGGCGGCGGAGCTCCGGCGGCCGGTACGGCGGCCGACGGCGGAGCTCCGGTGGCCGGCGGTGGTTCCGGTGGCGGCGCTCCGGCGGCCGGCGGTGGTCCGGTGGCGGCGGACGGTGGCCGGAGGTGGCTCGCGGTGGCCCTCCGGTGGTTATATTATATTATATTATATATATATATTATATATTATATTAATTTTTGATTGAGTTTTGGTCAAAAAAAATTATTTATAGAATGAATTTTTTTAAAAAAAGTTTCTGGAAAAAAAATATATTTTAAAAAATGTTTTTTGGTAAAAAAAGTATTTTTATAATTATGCAATAGATTTATTTAAAAAAATTAATTATCCAATGGATTTTAATTTTGTAGTTATTGTAATCCAATGGATTTAGAAAATATAATGGATGGATCACAACCATCCACAAAATCAAACGGATGGATTCAATCCAATCCATTAATATTTTTTTTTTGTAGTGGATGGATTGGATGGATTTTGCTATGGATGGACCGGATATCCGGTGGACAAATGGACTATTTTGACACCCCTAGTTTGAGAAGAAGTAGTTAAATTATAGTTTGTTATTGTTATTACAAGGTTGGATCATGTGAGTGATACAAGAAATATGACACTTGTTTTGGGATGTGAAAGAGGTGAGAAATATAAGGAATAAAGGAAGCAGATGAAGCGCAAAGATATGTGATCTATAAAATGTGAATGTCTAATCATATTATAGGGCACATTTTTTAGCGTTGGTGTTTGGAAGATTATAGTGGAGTGTGGAAAATACAATCATGTTACCACAAAAGTGCTGAAAGTTCATCCACGTACAGGTCGTCTAAGTGGGGAAGGGAGACAGATGGTTGGACAGATGACAAGAAGCTTGATCTTGTTGGAAAAAATTCTACTCACAATTCAAGAAAAAAGGGCCAACAACAACCGTACTATAAAGTATATTTACAATGCGATTTACAAATATCATTAGTCTAAGAGGGGTCAAATATCAGAAATGCAACATCTTATGAAATTGATATTAGATGATAACTATGTGTATAGGTATAAAATTGTGGGTGGTCCTGAGTGAAATGAGACGATTTTGGCGTTGAAATGGAGAGAAACCAAGGTTTGAGAGTGTATAGGGTTTTTGAGGGAAAATATGAAAGTAGGGTAGATGAAGAGGGTATCGTGTGTTATAAGATTAGAATACACGTGTGTATTTCCGAAAAATTCCAATCCGGAGATTAGGAGTGAGCATGGGAGAGGTTATAAGTAACCCTAATTTGGGCTTAAATTTTAATCTGGCCATTTTGTTAACCCAAACAAGCAAACCCAGAAAATCACGAGTCAATTTAATATTGTGCTTAATTAAGATG
Source organism: Astragalus membranaceus (assembly GCA_039519185.1). Lineage (NCBI taxonomy): Eukaryota > Viridiplantae > Streptophyta > Magnoliopsida > Fabales > Fabaceae > Astragalus > Astragalus membranaceus. Next base: position 107,071,669 of record CM076850.1, on the reverse strand, counting down.
AGACCGAGTTGTTCCAAAATATAAATAATATAATTTTAAAAAACATTGTTATTAATTAAATTAAATATTTTATATTTGGTAATGAAATTTATTATAAAATTCACTAAAATTTCTTATAAAAGTAATGTTAATGTGTGTTCAACATTATTAAATATATATATATAATTTATGTAAATTACAGGTATAATTTCTATTACTAGTTCTATTACTAAAAAATTAAAGGGTAAATTATAGTTTTGGTCCCCCTATTTTCAAAAATTCAGACATTTGGTCCCCCTATTTTAAAACTCAAACATTTAGTCCCCCAATTTTAAAAATCTCAGAACATTTAGTCCAAAGAAGGATATTTTATTTTTTTTGCTGTGTTGGCCTTCTTCCAAAAACAAAATGTTGACGTGGCAGCTGATGCAGCTTGGCCACGTCATTAAATGATGCCATATCATAAATTAACAATTATAATAATGAAAATAATTAAAATAACTAAAATGAATAAAATATTAATTAAAAACAAAATAGAAATTCAGACCCTACTCCCTAATTTCACATCTTGCTTCTTCTTCATCTCTTCTCCCATTCTTCTTCCTCAAACGATGGTGGTAATTCCAAGAGTCGCCATCTGAACGCATCAACACTTGTTTTCGTTTTTGTTCTAAGCTGGCTTCGTTTTCGTTCTCAGATGTATTTTCGTTTTCATTCTTAGATGCGTTTTCATTTTCGTTCTCAGCTTGCTTCATTTTCGTTCCCAGACACGATTTCGTTTTCGTTCTCACTTGGCTTCGTTTTCGATTTCAAAGACGTTTTTGTTTTTATTCTTGTTTCAAACGCAGAGGTTCCATTTCCCATATTCGTTTTCGTTCCAATCCCCTATTTGTTTTCGTTCTCAGTTGGCTTCGTTTTCGATTTCATTGTTCCGTTTTTCCTTTTACAGTTTTAGGGTTGCTGCTTCTGATCGCAACCGCAAACAACCCATGGCCGCTGTGACAGATCCACGTGTTTTTCTTCTTCTTCTTCGCCATTTTTTAACCTTCAGATCCACGTGAAGGAGAGAGCTTCGCGCTACCTTCTCCATCGATTTAGGGGGGTCGATTTAGGGTGAGATAAGATTTGGGGTTTCGATTTAGGGTTCATAACAAGCTTCGAAGGAAATTTCTGGGTTGGGTAGAGGGAGAAGAACGATGGAAGAAGAAGAGGGTTCACGATGGAAGAAGAAGAAGAAGAAGAAGAAGAAGAAGAAGAAGAAGAAGAAGAAGAAGAAGAAGAAGAAGAAGAAGAAGAAGAGGGAAAGGTTGAAGAACGATGGAAGAAGAAGAAGAAGAGGGTTCTGGGTGAAGAACGATGGAAATTTCTTATTTCTTATTATTATTATTAATATTAAGAGTTAATAATAATAATAATATAATTTAGTTAATTATTTTAATTATTTTAATTATATTAATCTGATGTGGATTTAATATAATTTATTTAATTATTTTAATTATATTAATCTGATGCCACGTCAGCCCCCCTTTTTTTTGAATGACAAATCAACAAAAAAAAACTGAAAATCCCTCTTTCGACTAAATGTTCTGAGTTTTTTAAAACATAGGGACTAAATGTCTGAGTTTTAAAATAGGGGGACTAAATATCTGAATTTTTAAAAATAGGGGGATCAAAACTATAATTTAGCCAAAATTAAAATAGCGATAGTATGACTATAAAGTTAAAGTCTCCATATATGAAATTTCAACATCAATGATCAAACTATTTGTTTTTGTTTTAGCATCGTTATCACAACTCACAAGTATTAATATTAACTATAGTATATGCATATGTATATTAGGGGCGAGATAAATAACTCGAAGGTCTGGTCAAAATAAATAAATAACTCGAAGGTCAATTTGAACTCGTCCAAACCAAGAGTCAATTTACTAATTTGAAGAGTCTTATTTATCTATTTTTTATGTGGACAAAATTGAGTTAAACTCAAAATCATTGAGTTAAGACGAGTTACCGGATTGAGATAGATCCTACACACCTCTACCGGAGAAGTACTTCCGGAGAGGGGTAAATTTGCAGCAAAAAAAAAAAAGAAAGTGTTCGGTACCGTATCTCCTGCTACGTATCCGATCTGGGATAGGTAGACCGATCCGAGATAGTTGGTACGTGTATCCTTGGTTGTCCGAGTTGGTGCTCCGGTCCGAGGTGGGGTGGTACCTGCAATGACACTCCGACGCTCAAGTCAGTGAGTGAGTCAATTACAAGTGAGAGTAGGTGAGAGATGAATACCATTAATGTGAGCATTCAATGCTTATTTATAGGTATCTGGAGTGGAGGAGGGCTGTTGGATCTAGGTCTGCAATCTCCACCGTTGGATGAATTGGACCCTTTGGTGTTGGGCCTTTTTGGTGGATTGGCCATTGAGGCACAATCCATAACAGTAGCCCCCCAAGTCGGGTCGCATTAAGGCGAGCTAGACTTGTCGTTAAGAGATTTCGTTGGGCGCAAGCTCGGGCGAGATACTTCACGGCATACCGGGCCGATCTGAGGGACTCAGGTCGCGCCGAGTGACTCGAGGCTGACCGCTTTGAGAGATTCCGGTCACGGCGGGGTCAAGAGACCGGGGCGAGTCGACGGAAACGGAGCGATCCGGTCATAGTTGTGCCTTGATTTCTGTGCCAGCTGGCAACGTCATTGATGGGACGCGTCGTTCGAGGAAGATTGGGGTAATGATGGCGCTTGGAACGACGCGCCTGTCTAGGGGCTAGTCTTGGGAAACGTAGCCTAGGCCCAGGCCCATTTGTGGCCTTCTTAATGTTCTATAAATAGGAGGGGGGATCCCCCTTACTTGGATTGTTTTTCTGCGAATTGCTCTGCTTCCGATCTTAAAGTCGTTCCGGAGCTTATTCCTCTCTTCAGAGTTGTGCTGTATCTCGGTGACGCCTTTGTTGTTCGCGACCTGCCTCCATTGTTCGACGAGCTTCGATTTTCATAAGGTTAGTTTTCCTCTTCTCTTTGTTGCTTCCGGCTTTAGATCACGACCGGGTTCTTTTCGGACCCGCATTTGTAGATACAGAGTGGGGGTCGTCAGGTCGGGTTCCGACTTGGTTGTGGACCCACTGTTTACGTATCAACCTGACTCGTCAAGCCCCCATTTCTGCAGGACCGATCTGGCGAGGACGAAACAAACCCGTCGGGTTGCTGACATAGATCGCCCTCATTTCGCACAAACAATGGCTTCCGGAATTGGAGAGTCGATGGAAATTCGCGCTAGTCCCCCCGGGTCAGCTATTCCCGAGGTTCAAGCCGACTTGGACTCCGCTCCTACTCATGCAGAAGACCGGTCTCCCGGGGTTCCCAGCAACGAGCCGGTAGATGAAGACAACACAGAGGTGGTGGTTCTTGATTCGGGTGATTCTGATGCCGAGCCCGACTGTGAAGAACAAGGCAGTACTAGTTGGAGTTCGGAGGAGAGTGAGGAGGAGGTGGCTGAGAGCCGAAACAATGAAGACGGTCTTGGGCACTGCGGGGAGCCCGCATATGAAGAAGGTGATTCTGATCAATATCCCCGAGCCGGAGTAGGGGCGGTCAATGTTCCCGTGTCCCTTCCTCTCACTGTTCCCCGGGAGTATTCCTGGGTGTCGGAGGCGTTGAGGGGGATTCCGTCCCTTTATAGGACCGGGGACGATATGAGTTTCTTCGTAAACCGCCTTTCCCGGAAGGATCAGATCTGGAATGTGGAGGGAATGGCTGAAGACCAGCATGTGGCCGTCTGGCCGAGAGCTCTAAAATTTGTTATGTACGGGGTGACGATCCTTAATATGCACGTTAGCCCCCCGTTCACCGCTTTTCAACAAGAGGCTTTGGAGATCTTGAACCTCGCTCCTTCTCAACTACATCCCAACTCATGGGCGTTCCTCCGGGCTTTTGAGTTGATGTGCATTCATCTGGAGAGGCCGATCTCCTGTGACCTCTTCTTCCACCTTTTTGAGGTTAACCGGGGGCATGAAGACGGAACCAAAGATCGGTGGGAACATGTGAGCTTCCGGGCTAAGAGAGGGGTAAAGATTTTCATGCCTTATTCCGACTCTCTTAAGAACTGGAAAAATAAGTATTTCTTTGTGGAGCCCGTGAATGAGGAGGCAGTGAGGCACGTCGGCCAATATTCTGTGGACGGGAAATCATTGGAGTTCACAAAGTTTCAACTAGGGTGGCCTCTCTCTCACTTCAACCGGAGGCCTCATTCCTACACCGTCGGCTTAGGGCGGTTATCCCAGGTTGATCAGGACACATTGGCGATCTTGACGAACTTTGCCGACCTGATTGTCTACCGAGATCCCAAGAAATTTGGGATTGACGTAGCCCGATTGGTCGGGGCCGGGTCGAAATCTCAAGTAGTCGCCGTTCTTGGTAGGTTTCTTGGTAGATAACCCCGCCCATTATAATTTTTTGACTGCCGTTTCTTCTAACATTGTTTATTTTTCTTACTTTGCAGATAGCATGGGGCCGGACAAGTTCTCCCGCCTGACAGCTCTTGCAGAAAGGAAGGCCGGGGTTCAAAAGGAAAAACCCGTTGCTGCCGTCCCAATCAGCACCATCCTGGAGGCAGGCTCGGCTGGAGCAGAGGATCGGGCTGCGGATCTCTTGCACCGAAAAAGGGAGCGCCCCCTACCGCAAGCAGACCCTGCTTCTACTTCACATGCCCCGGCTGCTCGAGCTTCAAAAAAGGGGCGTCATGGAAAGCACCGGACTTCTAGGTCTTCCGGCCTTTCTATTGACGCCGACTTCCTGCAGAAGCATTTGGAGGATTCCCGGGTCGACCCGGTTGAGGCGTCTCTCAGGTTATTCCGGCATCTGGCCGACGTGACAAAGCTTCAGAAGGTCGAGGCAGAGAATCAGGCAAAAGGTGACCCCAAGCTCTGAGGTGCACTTTTGACTTTCTTTCTTGGTTATCTCGGTTGTTGACTTCCTTGTTTCTATTATTACAGGGGCCCTGGTGGAGAGGGACAACGAAAGAAGAGCCCGGGAGGAGTTGCAAAAGAAATACGAGACTCTGGAGAGGGATCAGACCGAGCTTAAAGCGGCTGCGGAAAAATTTGAAAAGGAGAGGGACTCTGCCCTTAACTTGTGCATGGAACACGAGGTTCGAATCCAAGATCTCGAGAGTCAAGATAGGCAGTCTGCCGAGGTTATTTCTTCCCTGAGGGCTCGGATTCAGGAACTCGAGGCCGATCTTGTGAAGGCGAGGCAGGCCCAGGTCGGGTCTAGCGTTGATTCTTCGCCTCGGGTTGCTGAATTGGAAAGGGAGCTTCAAGAGGTACGTGCCAAAGCAGAAACCTTGGAGGGCGAGGTGGTGGAGGTGGCTCAACTGGCTATGGACGTGGCCGAGGAGAGCTTCGAAAAAGCCCTTGCTCAAGTCACTGTCATCCATCCCTCCCTTTCTCTGGACCGGGGATTTATTCGCTTGAACCATACCGTAGCAGATGGGCGTATTGTCCGGCCCTATCGTGACTCTGAAGCGTTCGATATCATTTACCCTCCCCCTTCCTTGCCGTGATCGCTGCTGATGGGGAAGTTCTGAATTTGCTGCTTTTTGGGTTCCGGGTGGAACCGGTGGGGAAATAAAGCCCCGGGTTCCGGGCGGAACCGGAATTTTGTAATATGTCATTACCTTTTTGAACTAGAGGACTCGGCCGTATCCGGGATAATTTGTAATGAAAATGTGATTTAATGTGTTTCCGGTTTCATTTACCTCGGTTTAGTCTTTATACTGTTGTTTTACATTTGTGCACTTGCGTTTAATTCGCTCAAGTGGTAAACGTCGCCTGAAGGACAGTTTACCGGGACTCGCCCAAATCGAACTCGTCCCTTAGGGTTGTGGCAACCTCGGCCAAATAGTCGTAACAATGATCGCCTTCGGGGTAGTTTACCGGGACTCGGCCCAGATCGAACTCACCCCTTAGGATAGCGACAAACCTCGGTCAGCTAAAGGAAAATAGAATAGGCGATAAAATCGGTAGACACCGCAATCATATAGGATAACATCGGTATACACCGTTCATTAGATGAGTTACAACCTCGGTATACACCGCAAACATAATTGATAACATCGGTATACACCATTCTCCAGATAAAATAAGAATAACGTCGGTATACACCGCTCTTCAGATAGCATGAATTACGACGTCGGTATACACCGTTCTTTAGGTAAGATGAGAGTCAGCTGTAGTATTTTCTCAGTTTAGTGGCGTTCCAAGTTCTTGGGATCGCCTTGCCGGACAAGGTCTCCAATTCGTAGGCACCTCTGCCGGTTTTAGATAAAACTCGGTAAGGTCCTTCCCAGTTGGGGGCGAGCTTGCCCTGTGCGGCGTTCTTCAAACCGACATCGGCTCTTCGTAAAACTAAATCACCGACCTCAAGGTCCCTAAGGATCACTTTCGAGTTATATCGTACTGCTACCCTCTGTTTTATTATTGCTTCTTTAAGGAAAGCCTGACCTCGGACCTCGTCGACGAGGTCGAGGTTTTCCTTCAACGCCTGGATATTGTCCCCCGGAGGTTTCGGGTGGAGTGTCCTCCAGCTCAGCTCCCCGATCTCCACCGGAATCACGGCTTTTGTCCCGTACGAAAGTCGGAAAGGGGTTTCCCCCGTTGAGCTCTGTGGAGTAGTTCTGTAGGCCCACAGCACGTAAGGTAGCTCTTCAACCCAGCTTCCCTTTGCTTCGTCGAGTCGTTTCCTCAGTCCATTGAGAAGGACTTTGTTGGCAGCCTCGGCCTGACCGTTTGTCTGAGGGTGCTCTACCAAGGTAAACCGGTGTTTGATCTTAAGGTCTGACATGAGTTTCCTGAAGCCTTTGTCGGCGAACTGTGTTCCGTTGTCCGTGACTACAACCTCGGGGATCCCGAATCTAGTCATTATATTTTTCTTGAAGAATTTGATGCAATTCTTAGCGCTGATGATGGCCAGGGGCTCAGCTTCAATCCATTTGGTGGAGTAATCCACCGCTACTATGAGGTATTTGATCTGGCCGGGGGCAGTTGGGAATGGTCCCAAGAGATCTATTCCCCACCAAGTAAATGACCACGGCGAGCTTAAGCTGGTGAGCTCCGTAGGGGGTGCTATGTGGACCTTGGCGTGGATCTGACACTTACTGCACCTCTTTACATAATTTCTTGCATCGGTCTCCATGGTTGGCCAGAAATATCCCGCCCTTAATGCCTTTCGAGCCAGGGATCGACCTCCAAGGTGTTGCCCGCAGATTCCCTCGTGGATCTCGGCCAGGACGTAGTCCGCTTCTCCTCCTTCGATGCACTTCAACAGTGGTGCCGACAGGCTTCTTCTGTAGAGGCTTCCATCGATTATGGAAAAAGAGGAGGCCTTCCTCCGGAGGATCTTGGCTTCGCTCGGGTCCGGAGGCTCGTTCCCCGTTCTGATATAGTCTATTAATGGCGCGATCCAACCCTGGCTTTCTTCTACTACATTAACAGAAAAATTTGCTTCCGGGTTCAAGATTACGCTCGGCTTGCTCAGTATTTCCTGGATTATTGACCGGTGATTCCCCGGGATTTTGGTGCTGGCAAGCTTGGAAAGTATGTCCGCCCTGATGTTTTCCGATCTTGGAACGTGCTTCACTTCCGTGAATGTAAAAAGGGAGAGCAGCTCCTGCACTTGGGTTAGGTATCTTTGCAAGATCGGATCTTTAGCCTCGTACTGTTTCCCGATTTGGGATACCACCAATAATGAGTCGGTATTTAGGGAAAGCCGGGAGACCTTGAGGTCGATCGCAAGCCGGAGTCCAGCTATGCACGCCTCATATTCCGCCTGGTTGTTTGAGGTAGGGAAACCGAATGTGAGTGATACTTTGATTACGACGCCCGTCGGGCTTTCGAGCATTAACCCTGCACCACTTCCTTTTGGATTTGAGGACCCGTCTACGTGAAGTGTCCACACCCCGTCATCCGGATCGGCGGGTGCCATCTCTGTGATAAAGTCGGCAAGTACCTGGGCTTTCATGGCCGGTCTTGTCTCGTATTTGATTCCGAACTCGGAGAGTTCTACTGCCCATTTGATCATTCGTCCTGCTAAGTCGGGTCGGTGCAAGATCTGCCGAATTGGATAATTAGTCCGTACCACGATTTGATGGGCGACGAAATAGGGTCGGAGGCGGCGTGCCGAGATGAGTAGAGCAAAGGCGATCTTCTCTATTTTCTGATATCTCACCTCCGGTCCATGCAAAGCTTTACTCACGAAGTATACCGGGCTTTGGCCAGCTCCGGTCTCCCTGACAAGCACGGCTCCGATGGCCTCATCTGATATGGCTAGATACAAAAATAAATCTTCCCCTGGGCTCGGCCGACTTAGTATGGGAGGTTCAGACAGGATCTTTTTGAGCCGGGAGAGTGCATCGTCCCTCTCTGGAGTCCATTCGAAAGTTGCTTCCTTCTTAAGCAGTTTGAACAATGGGAGTGATTTGAAGGCGGCGTTGGAAATGAAGCGAGATAACGCAGCTATCATGCCGTTGAGTTTCTGAAGCTCTTTCTTAGTGGACGGGGTCCGCATTTCTGTTACCGCTCGGCATTTATCCGGGTTGGCTTCAATGCCCCTTTCCGTGAGATAAAAACCCAAGAATTTTCCAGCCCGGACTCCGAAGGTGCATTTTTCCGGGTTTAGCCGCATATTATTTTTTCGAATTTCCGCAAAAATCTCTTCCAGATCGAATATATGGAGGTCTTCCCTTTCGCTTTTTGCAATCATGTCGTCGAGGTAGACTTCTACGTTACGACCGATCTGATCTCGGAATACCTTGTTCATCATCCTTTGATAAGTGGCCCCCGCATTTTTTAAACCGAATGGCATGACCCGGTAGCAGAAATTACCGCGGTCAGTCATAAAAGCCGTCTTCTCTTGGTCGGGGGGAACATCGGAATTTGATTGTATCCGGAATAAGCATCCATGAACGACAGTAAGCGAAAACCTGAAGCATTATCGACGAGCCGATCAATGCTAGGAACAGGGAAGGCGTCCTTAGGACAGGCCTTATTAAGATCGGTATAGTCAACGCACATACGCCACTTTCCATTGCTTTTCTTAATAAGTACAGGGTTTGAGAGCCAAGTTGTATACTTGACCTCTTTTACAAAATCAGCCTTAATTAAATCTTCAACGACCTTCGCCGTAGCAGCTGCCTTTTCCTGGCTTTGAGCTCTTTTGCGTTGGGCGACCCATTTTGCCCCGGGGTTCACTGCTAGCTGATGACAGGCAACCTCTGGGGGAACCCCGGGCATGTCCTTTGCTGACCACGCGAAGAGATCGGCGTGGGACTTGAGGCAGAGGGTGAGCTTTGTTTTTACCTCATCAGGGAGATCGGATCCGATCTGGACAGTTTGATTCGGGTTCTCTCCCAGCTGGATTTGCATGAACTGCCCATCAGGTTGAGGTCGCCTAATCTTCTTCTTTAGCTCTCGTGCTAATTCGTCGTCGCTTTCTTCCTCCGAGCTGTCCGGGTCATATCTTGCATCGAGGTCCGTGACGTTGACCTCGGCCGCTGGACCGGTTCTTTCCTTCTTTTGGCTCTTCTGAGTCCTTGCCTCTATGGGGGAACCCCCTCTTCTGAGGCCTGCCTGTCCGCCTTGACATGAAGATAGAAGCATCTTTGGGCGGACTCTAGGTCGGCGTCAAGGGTGATAACTTCGTCACTCAACGAGTAGAACTTCATCTTGAGGTGAACCGTTGAAGTCACGGCTCCGAGCCTTCCAAGGGTGGGTCTCCCAATGATACAATTGTAGACCGAGGGGCATGGCAATACCAAGAACTTGGTCTTGACCGTCCTTTCCAGCGGCTCCTCTCCATAGGTGACCATCATTTCCAAGTAGCCGAGAGGTTTGGTCCGAGACCCGTTGAAGCCCGAGAGATCCGACCCCCGGTAAGGGGTGAAGTCTTCCTCTGAGATCTGCAGTTTTCTCACCAGGTCGATGAAGATGATATCAGCGGAGCTCCCCTGGTCGACCAGAATCCTTCTTATCTCATGATTTGCCATGACCGCCCTGATTATGAGGGCTATGTGCTTATTTGGCTTGCCATCCAATAAGTCTCGGTCGCTGAAGGCCAAGGGAGGGCGCTCCGGGCCTGAGATGATTGCGGAGGTGGAAGCGGCACACATGACTTCTTTCCATTTTCTTTTCATTGTTTTGCCCGATGCCTCGTCGGGATACCCCCCGGATATCATCATCATTACAGGTCGGCCCTTTGATTTTCGATAGTCGCGCTCGTCCTCCGAGCTCTCTTCTCGTTTTTGCGGGGCTTTACCCTTTCGTTTCGGATCGGCTTCTTCCTCCTTAACCTCGCCCTCGTGCCTGGGTGCTTTAGCCACGTACTGGCTTAACTTCCCTTTCTTAATCAGGTCCTCGATGTCATCCTTCAAAGCATTGCACCGATTTGTATCGTGCCCTTTGCTCCGGTGATACCGGCAGTATTTGTTGGATCTCTATCCCGGCCTGTGTGGGAGCGGATCATGGAACTTGATTTCTTTGAACTCAGCGTTCATACATTCCGCCAGAATCCTGGCCCTAGTCTCATTCAGATCGGAATATTGTTGGTGTCGGTTCCGAGGTCGGAGCCTATTGTCGTTCCGGGGTTCCCTTTCATAACGGGCCTCTGCTGCCTGACGCACCGGAGCCTCCTTTTCATACCGAGGCTTGCTCGTTCCGGGGTCGGCATCTGTCTTTCTTGCAACAGCGCCTTCTTCATGGTCAATGTATTTTTGAGATCGCTGGAGGAACTCGGCAAGCGACTCAGTTTGGTTGATTCCGACATCGATCTGAAACAGACTTCCTTCCCGCAGACCGGCTTCCATGAAGAATAGTCGAAATGAATCGTCCAAGTTCCGGACCTGAGCCGCCTCTTTATTAAATCTTTCAATATAGTCTCGGAGAGACTCGTTCTCTCCTTGCCGGATGGCTTGTAAGACTTTGCGAGATTTAGGCTTCATTTTGGAATGGGCGAACTGGGCCGAGAATAGCTTTGCAAGCTGGTCCCAAGATGAGATCGAGTTTGGCTTGAGGGCTCTGAACCAGTCCAGAGCCAATTTTTCAAGAGTGAGAGGGAAAATTCGGCATTTGATCTCCTCTGGAACGTTCCGGTATTGCATCATTGTGTCGAAGTAATCCAGATGTCGGTCGGGGTCGCCCGTCCCGTCATGCATCTTTAGACCCTCTGGGGGCTTCTCTAAGTGCTTGGGTACCGAAAAATAGTCAATCTCCGCTGTGAAGGGTCCCTTCCGCGACGCGGACCTTTCCCTCGGAGGATCCGGGAGATCGAGGTCGCCGACGTTCATGCCTCGGGGGACTTCCCCGGCTTATAGAACGCCGCCTTGGGGACGAAGATGCTAATGATGAGCTTTGGTGAGTCGAGTTTCCGGGGTAATAAGTCCCGTCATAAGCCTCGGTTGGGGGAGTTCCAGATTCCTGCCTCCCTCTTCTGCGTGGTGGCGAACGATGGTGGTGCCTCCTCCAAGCAGGGGACCGGTGACGTCTTTTACTGGAGGTCCTTCTGCTAGGAGAGTAAGTTTGAGGGGAGGTGCGGTCCGGGATATCTCTGGCCCGGACTTCGGCCATCTCGGCCTCCAGCTGGGAGTAACGCTGACTCCTTTGATCAGCCTCGGCCTGCCTTGTTAGCAGTTGGATGAGCTGTTGGACAGCATCGATCGGCACCGGGACAGTCGGGGCTGGAGGTTGAAACTGGTTTCTAGCAGAGCTTATAGGGACCATCGCCCTGGATGAGTTCCGGCCATGGGCCGAGCTGCGAGGGAGAGTAATCGCTACCCCCTCCGGGGTTTCCTGTTGCTGGTCGGGTCTGACCACGACGCTGGAGACGTTTCTCCGTCGTAATTCCAGAGCCATTTATGATCAAGGAGGTTGGGGGAAAGACTAGAGTATAAGGCTCTCCCACTGTGGTCGCCAATGTTCGGTACCGTATCTCCTGCTACGTATCCGATCTGGGATAGGTAGACCGATCCGAGATAGTTGGTACGTGTATCCTTGGTTGTCCGAGTTGGTGCTCCGGTCCGAGGTGGGGTGGTACCTGCAATGACACTCCGACGCTCAAGTCAGTGAGTGAGTCAATTACAAGTGAGAGTAGGTGAGAGATGAATACCATTAATGTGAGCATTCAATGCTTATTTATAGGTATCTGGAGTGGAGGAGGGCTGTTGGATCTAGGTCTGCAATCTCCACCGTTGGATGAATTGGACCCTTTGGTGTTGGGCCTTTTTGGTGGATTGGCCATTGAGGCCCAATCCATAACAGAAAGTAAAAACGGGTTTTTTTTAAGAACACGGGGGAAAGTAATTCGCTGTAATGAAACGGCGAATCTTTTTTTTGATGAATGAAACGGCGAATCTGCCATTCTGTTTGTGCATGGTGATAGCTACAAAAGTTAACTAACAGGTAAAAAGAAGGGTGAAAGAATATTCAAAAAAAAAAAAAGAAGGGTGAAATAAAAAGAGAGAATAAACGAAAAGAGCACCATGACTTCTGGTTCCCAAAATGCCATAGGTGGACAATCTTTAGATCTGTTTTGTCAAAAAGAGAAAAGAATGGATTTGTGATGATCACCTTTATAATCAGAGAGCCCGCGTAAATTGACAAACATGGCCACAAGATAGAAATTGAGGTAGGCCAAACGTTGCATTAAATCAAACCTAATTTTCGCATACGCAATACACACCATAACCCACCCCATAAATTTTCAATGCCATCCACACACCTTCCCAATAAGCCAATACTAGTTGGTCAAGAAAAATAGGCTGATACTAATGGCTGTTTTTTTTCCCTCCCCTTATACCATATACTCCCCTAAATGGTCAAACGGACGAAACTACCATTTAAATCCACAAAATTTTTGGAAATACGTCAAATCTAGATAAATCCGGAAGTATGTTTTTTTGATTTACCGGAAATATCGCATTTTAAGGTATTTCCGGAACACATTTTACATTCCGAAAATACCGTAAAATGTGATATTTCCGGAAATACCATATACCCCCTTCAATATACCTTCCGGAATTATGTTAAAAATAGATATTTCTGAAATTCCCAAAAAAATGACTTCCGAAACTATGTTAAAAAGGGATGTTTCCGGAAATGAAAATGTTGTTTTGGAAATTTTAAAAAAACTGAACTTTTACCCACGGTTTTGTCCGTGGGTAAAAGTGTTGTGTTTTATTGAAAAAAAAAATGATATTTCAAAAGTGGGAAGTCTCAAATTGTTTGGCTTTGGACTCACCAAAGTCTTTAAATATTAAAGCTTAACGAGAGCTTGTAAACAAGCAAGTAGAAGAGACTCACTCGCGCGCACAAGTATGGACCAATATGACCGTTTGTACCTCGGGGAATTTGCGCTGTAAAGGTGAATAAGCTTCAAACTGGTTTGCTTCCAGAATTATGTCAAAAACACATAATTATGTCAGAAACTTTTTATACCCCAATTTTTTAAACTTTCCGGAAATACCTCAAAATAAGGTATTTTCGGAAGCGAATTTGGGGGGTAAAAAAAATAATAGGCCAATACTACTAGTCACCAATATTACGGAGTGACTTTCAGCTAAGCCATTGTTCACCCCTAACACTTGTTTTCCATTAGTTAATTAGCCTCTCACGTCATCAGCTAATTGTAAAAAACAGAGTGAGAGAGAGAGAGAAGTAGAAGAAGGAATTGGGAAAGGGATCTGCATTGTTGATCACAATCCAATAAATGACATTAATTATCAGATGTGATGATACAGAAAACCAAAACCAATATCGGTTGTCAGCAAATAGCATACCCCCAAAACCACAATTAATGCCTTGCGTATGTGGGCATAAACCTAGAGAATCAACCAGCCCAATTTAATCCTTCCACATGGGGTTTTCAGTCGGTGGCATTAATAAAGAATTGAAAACACATAGCAAAACTCCGAATTCCGCCCCCCACACCAAGCATCCAAACAGAACACATTTAAAAATCACCAACGTGGAAAAAAGTCCAACCCCTCCCTATATATCCATCATCTATCAAACCCAATCCTTCTCTCATTTATGAGTTTCCCATTTAAAACTCTCTTCTCCCCACCATGGTCTGAACATAGCCACAGACACAAAGAGAGAATAATAGAGAGAGAAAGTCTCCTCTCACCTCTCTCTCTCTTTGTGCAATTAAATGCCGTTCTTACCATCCATTAATGAGTCTCTACGAATTGGCAGAGCAGTGTCATTAAATTAACTCGCATGCCACCACCTCCATTTAATTCTTACTTACCTGACCCACCTCACACCACACCTTCTCTCTATTCCATTGATTCCACTCTCCCCGTCCATCTCCGACCGACTATCCATCCCCACCAATCACGTACTTCCACGTGTCCACTTGTTGGCCATTCTCATTAAACCCAACATTTAATTCCAATTTCAACACCTCCTTTTCCTTTTTTAACCTTTTGACCTCACCTCCGGTTAAACCTGTCCGGCGAAAGCAAAGCCTCGGGATCCCCGCACCTCAACCGGCTCGACGAGAACGCCGCTGTCGTTGCCGATGACCTCAGAAACATTGGACTCGCTATTGACTTACTCCTCCGCGACGAACTCCCTCCGCCGGCGTACCTCACGCTCGACTCCGACAGTGGGAAAAACCCCCTCCGCCGGAAAAATGGAGATTTCATTCCTCTATAATACCTGAACGAAAACACCCTTGACTTCCCCAATGACCCAAACGGCGACGGCCTCTTGCTCCAAAAACCAGTAGCGCTCCCTCTCCGGTATCGCCACGGGGAAGCCGTGGCAGGGTCCATGGTCATCCTCTCAGACGGCATACTCCGTTCAAAACCAAACGAATAAGACCGTTTCAGCAGAAAATTCCCAGCGTTAAACCGATCTTCGATTCCGGCAACGTTGATTCTCCCGGGAGAGTGATCATCAACACAGGGAGTGATCTCCGGTTCAACGGAGCGAGATGGAGTAGTGATGGGATACGTGTCGACGTGAAAAATGGTGTGGTCGTCAAAGGAGGGGCGAATTCTTGCAGCCATGAGAGGAGTGAAAGGTGATTCAAAACAGAGCACACCAGCACGGCAAAGAGGACAGTTAGCGTGGGAACGAAGCCACGCATCGATACAATCCACGTGGAAAGTGTGAGAGCAAATTGGAAGTGTGCGAACGTAATCATCGTCTTCGAATTCTAATAAACAAACGGCGCAGTCACGGCGGGACTCTTCGTATTTAGCTGTGTAAAGGTTGAAGGGGATTGTTTTTATAACTGACTCGTCAAGGCCGTAGGGAGAGAACACGTGTAAACCATCTAGTGTTGATTCGTATTGAAGAGATTCTATGTCACCCGCAGAGGAAGGGGGTAGAAAACTCCGGCGACGAAACTTTCGGATTAGTCGCTTGATGGGAGGTTTAAGGTGGCGACTGATGAGACGGAAATAGGTTACGACTACAAAGGCGGCGGCAACTACGACTACCATTGCTATAAGGGGTGGGCTGAAGTCTACCGCCGGTGAGGGTAATGAAGACTTGGTGGCGATGGGCGTTGGAGATGGGGCCCAATGGTGATGGTGGTGATGATTGAGGGGTGGCTGAGCAGGAGATATCATCGTTATGATGATGAAAATGGGAATAGTGGTAGGGTTTATGTCATTTGTGTCTGTGCTTGTGTTTAGAGTCAAGACATGGAGAGAGAGGAAGGCGACTGTGTAAGTGTAAATTGGGTTTAATGCAAAAGAAAAGAAAAACGATGACCGTGATTGTGTTTCTTTTCCAATTTTACGCGCACTTTCCAGTGTTCTGGCTGCTTCTGCTCCAAAGAGACACGTCAACTTTGGTGAATTTAAGACCCACGGAGTTTTCTCTAGTAGGGGTGTTCAGTGGTTCGGGCAAATCCAAACCAACCCACGATCCAATCCAAACCGATATGTTTGGTTCGGATATTTTTCGTGTTCGGGTCAAAATCGAACAAATCCAAACTAGCCCGTAGTTGTTTGGATCGGGCAACGGATTTTAAAAATCAAATCCGCGAACCCGAACCAACCCATATTACGTCATAACAATTTTGTAATTTTAGATGCACACGATTTTATTTGCTTAGAATTTTTACCTTAATAATTTATGATTAAGTTGTAAAATTTTAATACTATGAATGGGAAGACTATTAGTGGATTTGAGTTTGATTTCGTGTGATTTTCAAATTTTTTAGCTATTTAAAGTGTTGGAATATCATAAAAAAGTATTGTTTTTTATATTTTAGAAAATTAATATTTTAGTGAATGACCCGTGAGCCCAATCCAAACCAACCCGTCCAATATCGGTTCGGTTCGGATTTTGGAGGGAAAAATATAAAATCCGAACCAACCCAAACCGAATAATTATCATTGGTTCGGGCAACGGATTTTGTCAAATCCGATCCAAACCGACCCACGAACACCCCTATTCTCTAGTGCGTCCCTCGCCTTGCTTCTATTATGTACCCCCCACTTTCTTTAAGTGACACGTCATTGTTAGTTTTCACATGTGCCATGTGCCCACTGCTGACTGGATTCCCCACGCCCGGGTATCTAAGATAAGATACGGAGTACTCTTATTGCTAGGGACTTTTTTGTTTTGACAACAAGATATTGCTAGGGACTTAAATATAAAAATATAAATAAAGAAAATTAGTTTAAATTTAAACTAAATAAATTAGGTATTTTTGTTTCTAAAATTATACCCGAGGTCCTTTAAGTTATTTTTTTTGTAATATTTGGTCATTTATGGTTTTTTTTGTACCAATTTAGTCTTTTAAGTTAGCTAACGTTTACACCGTTATCTTTTTTTTTATTTTCCATCCAACTCCGTTAAAAAAACCTATGTGGCGGTTATTTGCTTATTCTAACATCCCAAAATAATTGATTTAATTATTTTGATGCTTGAACCATTTAATTTATTTTTATGGTGTTTGATTGATAATTTTATTGCTTGAGTGCTAAATTAAATATTCATTGATGTGTAACTGGTTTAGAAATTTAGAAGAGAGTAAGGGTATGATGGTCATTTTACCCCACCACACCCTCACCCTCATTTAAGTTGACTTTTAAAAGAAAAGAAAAGAAATAAAAGAGAGAAAAGAGGAAGAAGAAGAAGAAGGAGGAGGAGGAGGAGGAGGGTGAAACCCATCCACAAACTTGGCTAAAAATCTTCAATTCTTCCCTCTCCATTTTCGTTTTCATCAACATCTAGGTGATTAGAGTACCAAAAATCAAGTTCTAGGGTTTATGTGAGATGGTGAGATGATTTGGAGTTGTCAAGAGTTGTGTGTTGGATTGGAGGGTTCCTAGAGGTTTAGAATCACTCACACGGTAGATTGATGACGGATTGAAGCTTGATTTCGAGTTTGGGAGATTGTTGGTGCCTAGGGTTCCCTTTGGGGGTTTTAGGGCTTGAATTGATTTTCATCTTTCGCTTCCTTCGTATTGATTCCGACGTTGAGGTGAGTTCTTCGCTAAATTGTGTGTTTGTTTATGTCCTACCTGATGCAAGTTGATAAATTCGAGTCTCTAACACTTTGGTATCAAAACCGTTATTTTGATTTGTGTATATGTGTGGATTTTAATTAATGATTAATGACTTGAATTTGGTTGTTTGAAGTGGTTGTTGTGGCTATTATGGACTGTGCTTGAGTTAGGAATGGAGCGGAATGAGTAATGGAATCGAACGAAATAGTGAATTTCACAAAAATGGAAATTTTTTCAAAGCTGTCAAACAGGCACGACCCGTGCGCCTAAGAGGCACGACCCATGCGCCTCCTGTTGATACTTAAAAGTTGAAATTTTGGGCAAGCACGACTCGTGCGCTTTTGAGCACGATCCGTGCGCCGACTTCTGTAACCGATTTTAAAACACGTCTAAAGCTATTCCTTTTGGTTCCAAACCTCTCCCAATTTTTTTCCCAATCTTCCCTAATGATATATAAATGATAATACTTCATTTACGCTTATGATTGAGATGTAAATTGATTGATGGTTGAATTATAATTATTGTTATAAACCGTATGATTTGTACCGAGAGAGAACATACAACATTTAATGAATGAAAAGGACTTGGTGTCCATGAAAAGGTGTTGGTAACCGAATCAATGATGAATATGTGAGGTGACGACCTCAAGATGTAGCATACTAGGGGAGGGAAGTCATGAGCCCACAACCTAGGCCCGTTCCATGTTTGCTCGTTAATTAGATATTATCGAGGGGGATCACCGTAGAAACCGTGTACGTAGATATCCAGACTTGGGCTACGAGTAAGATATGAATAAAACACCATGAGTATAGTTGTGAGGGGTCACGAAAGGACTCACTGAGATTTTATCTCACTGTTTATGTTTTGTGGTTTTTACAGAGAAACAGGGAAAAGCTAAGGCGAAGAAACATGAGTAGCAGTTGTGCTATATATGGAGATATGGTGGATCTTGGAGATCCGCTGGATATTTTGTTTAGTTCCCTAGTTTCTATATGTATTTCGATATTATGACTTAGACATTGTTAAAGTTATGTATCGCTGTCTTTATTTCTGTTTTGGGATGTTGAACACTAGGACTAATGGCGACACATTTGAGTTATGGTAATGATGAGTCCTTTTGATAAGTCTTGATACTTTATACAGGATAGTAGATGAAAATTCATCAACGTTAGTGTGTTCAATGTCTTAAAAAGAAATATTACTCTGATGTATGCTTTTATGTGCGTTCCGATATTTCATTAAAGATGAAATACATGGGGTGTTACACTTATTTGGCATGTCCAACATGTAATTTTCAAAGTTGACTCATAATTTTTTTTTTAATTTATTAAATTAAAAAATTGAAAAAAATTGATGAACACATTCATATTCAACAAGTGAAACCCAGGAACGCCCCTTCCTTCTTCCTTCTTCCTCCTTCTTCTTCCTTCCTCCTCTTCCTCCTCCTTCTTACAAAAATCAAAATCAAATGAGATTCAATTTCGTTTTGATTATGAACTAAAAACGAATTGAACCAGAAATAAGATTCAAAATGAAATAAAAACGAATTGAACCATAAAACGGGAAAAGGATTCCATCAGATTCGATTTCGTTTTGATTATGAAGATTGGATTTCATTTTCAATGAGATTCGATTTCGTTTTCAATCCGATCTGGACAAGATTGGATATCGTTTTGATTATGAAGATTTGAGTTTCAATCAGATTCAATTTGATTTTACAGTTTTACAAATCGAAACCCAAGAACATTTCCATGTCCATTTTCGTTTCACATGAGTGCTTCCAGATCTGTTCCAGATTCAGTTTTGTTTTCTGAATTTCTATTCCAAATTCATGGAAATGGGTTTTTGGGAAGATGAAGATGATAAATTTTTGGGAATGGGTTTCCATTTTTTTAATACAAATTCATTAAAAATAATGATTCATCAGCCACCTAAGACCCAGTTACTGCCACATCACCTCTTATACTGCCACATCACTTACGTTACCGCCAAATCACTATTTTTGTAACGGAAAATGGAAAAAGGATTAACGGTGTAAACGCTTTAAGACTTAAAGGACTAAGTTGGTAAGAAAAAAACACAAAAGACCAAGTTGTTACAAAAAAATAACTTAAAGGACCTGTAGTGTAATTTAGCCTTGTTTCTGTTTAGATATGTATTATTGTTTTTATTTAGATAAATACAGAGGGAATACATATACATGAACTAATTACATCCTAAAAATACTTTAAACTAAGTCGGCTGAACACCCATAGCTAGAGGATTGGAGAATTAAATTGTTTTTTTCTTTTCAAAAAAGCAACAACTTCCTTCAAGCTCAAAATGGTTCGTCCAAAAATAATGGAAAGAAGAAAAACTATGTGTTTTCCTCCAATTTGTGTATCGAACTTAACATGTGGTAGTTTTGCGAGTTGGAGGTTTTCGACGAATGGTTGTTCAGTTGGAAGCTACTATGGGAGAGTGAGCGGTTGGTCAAAGGAATATGACATTGGGAGCTCAAAGACGTGAGAGGTTGTCAGAAAGGAAGGTTACGCAGAGAGGGGAGAGATAGGGGGGTACGGAGGGAGGGAGCGGGAGAGAGGGGAGAGGAAGGTGACTTATGTGGGATTATAGCTGGCAAAACGGGCTACCCGGCCCGCATTGGACCGGCCCATATCGAGCTCGGACTTTTATGGACAAGGCCAAAAAGCCCGGGTTGAAATTCGGGCTTGACCTTTGCGGCCAAGCCCAGCCCTATGCAAGTTGTGGGTTTTTCGGGCTAGCCCGCATTATACGCGATTTCTTAACAACACCATACCGTAACTATAAGAAGGTTCAACATATTTTAATTTTCAAAAACCACATTCCGGAAAAAGCATATTTCAATTCAAATAATTCCGGAAAAACTTGTTCTAATTTCCTATCCCCTAAATTAAATCAATCGGTAATTGCTACTTACGTGAAAATTGGAAAACCGCAACATAAAAAACCAAACTGTTATGGTAATTATAGTCTTTTCTCTTTACACCCCCTCCAAAGGCCCAATTACTAGGAAAGCCCATTTACATGGAAACAGGGTCCAATCATCAATGGCCAAGATCACTCTGCAGGATCGGACGGCCCAAATCGACCATAGCAAACACCACTCCAAATCTATAAATACAGCATTCAAAGCTCATTAATGGTAAGACTTTTTCCAACACAATACTCATTAACTCAAATACTGACTTGAGCATCGGAGTGTTATTGCAGGAACAACATCGGACACCTCAAGATCGACAACCTCGGACACCTCAAAATCGACAACCTCGGACACCTCAAAATCGACAACCTTGGACACCTCAAGATCGACAACCTCGGACACCTCAAGATCGACAAACATCGAACATCTCAAGACCCGGACATTAAAACAGAATCAAGGATAAAACACCTACTAACTGCATAAAAACGATCACCAAGGTCGAAAGCACAGTACAGAACATTGGCGACCACAGTGGGAGAATCAATACCCTATTTTTCTCACCATCTCCTTGATCTTATTAATGGCACCAACACGCCGTTCAATACCGACTAGTCTCATGGCCGAACCTGAGCTCGGCCCTCAGCAAACCCTTGAAGGCCACGTCCAGGAACTCACAAATTCGTCACAGACACGAAGCCGATACCCCAACACGGGACCATCCCGAGCACATTCGGGCGCAGATGAAGCGAGCCTACCACCTCCTCCTCAATTACTTCCAGCTTTGACGGACGCGGTTCAACAGCTCGTTCAGCTATTGGCTCGGCAAGAAGCCGTAAATGAAGAAAGAAGCAACTGTTTCGCTAACCTCGAAGCCGAAGTAGCGAGACTGCAAGGTCGGAACGTTCTGGACCAGCAATCGTCCGGGCAGGGCTGCCTGGAGGAACGACACCCAACTCGAAAAAGACTCTTTCATCGATCACCCCCTAGGAGAAAGCTCAATCATCGTTCTCCCGCACGCCGTCAACGAGGAAATGGTTCCCGTTCTCCTCCGGCTCGACAATATAATGGTCTCGACGATCTTCATCCTTCCCCATGCCATCACCAAGGGAATGATTCTCGTTCTCCATAAGCTCGACAATATGACGATCTTGATGATCCTCATTCTCCTCTACGCCGCCACCGAGGGAATGGTTCCCGTTCTCCTCTGGCTCGCCGTCTCGACGATCTTGAAGGCTCGACCTCGTCAAGAAGACGATCAAGAAGCCGTGACAACGTTCAAAACAATCAACCACGACGTTACGGACGTCCTGATCCTCATCACAGACACCAACCACTGTCACGGGCAAATCAACCTGGGCGAAAAGGTTCGTTCACAAAATCAATCGACAATTTCCGGGTCCCACGGTATCTCGAAAAACCACCTGGAGGACTGAAGACTTACGACGGAACGGGCGACCCCGACAGGCATCTCGACCAATTTGACACGACCATGCAGTACCGAAACGTACCCATGGAAATGAAATGCCGAATATTCCCGTTAACCCTGGACAAAATGGCTTCCGAATGGTTTCGGACGTTAAGATCGAATACCATTTCCTCATGGGACCAGTTAGCGAAACACTTCTCGGTGCACTTTGCCCATTCCAAGAGCAAACCCAAAAACAAAAATGTTTTAGCATCTATTGTCCAGAAGGGAAATGAGCCCCTGAGAGAATATATAGAGCGATTCAACATCGAAGTTCTTCAGGTTCGGCAGTTAGACGACGCTTTCCGAATCTTCTTCATGGCCCAAGGTCTGCTCCCTGGAAGCTCGTTCCGAAAGAACATCAACACCTGGGAACCTAACACCCTTCAAGAATTTCTCGAGCTATCCCAGTGCTTTATTAATGAAGAAGAAAATTCCAAAGTTGACAAAACATCGTCACATGCAGAACAGTCGAAACGCCACATCGAGATCGATCCTCGTAAAAATTCGTGGAACATCGGTAAGAAAAATCGTCACCAGGTATTGGTGTGGTTTATTATATGCAAGTATACATAGTCACACAAGTAATAAAGTGATAAGAAAGGTCGAACCCACAGGGATTATGTATTGTAAATTTTTGTAGTTCAAAGTGTACACTTAGTGTGTCTACACTATTCAGTATTTTTGGTTTGGAGTTTTCAAAGTAAGTAAAATAATAATAAGCAATAAAATGTGTGAGAAATCAGTTGGAAAAAGTAGTTGAGATGTTTTCACCAAGTACTTTACTTCTAAGTGTTTTAATGGAGTATGTAGTGTGGGAACACTGGATGTAGGTGCATCAGTTTATGCCTTTCAGCACTTCTCTTCAGAGTTTCATTACAAGCTCTTATGATCTTTGTTTTTTACAGTAAAGAAAGGTTTGTCAATTCCTCCCTTGCCTCCTAACAATGATCCAAGTTGCTAAATAGGTTCACTCTTGTAATTTTATTATCCTAAGGACTATGCTATCCTATGTCTAGGTTTTAGCATGTATTTAACAAAGTTTCCTTTATTAAATACTTGTCCCTATTAACTCTTGAGTTCATAAATGTAGCCCATGTCTGTTGCTACAAGTTTTACCTATTCTAAAGTGATCAATTCCAGAATAAGTTGAAAGAAGTGTTATGCAAGAGTTTAAAGTGTTTACACTACATAAACCATAATAACATATTTAGAAGTTCATTACAAGGTTAGAACATCTCAACTTAAGGGAATTTAGCTCATGTTACTCATGTTATAAAGCAAAGAATGTGCAAAGAACATAAGTAAATGAATAATAAAGCAAAAGAACTTAAAAGAGTAGAGATTACTTGAATAGAAGATCTTTTGCATTAAGTTCCCAAGTTGAAGTACAATAAAGATTTCTTACACGAATTTCTTCAAAGTAGAAGTGAAGGGAATGGTTGTCAAGCACTTCCTCACCTTCCTCTCCTTAGAAACTTGAAATGAAAATAAACTAAACCTAAACTAAGCGAAAAGATAAAGGATGTAAAGATGTGAAAGATGATAGAAGATAGGATTCTTTTCTTGTGAAGATATGATATCTATTTATAGGCTTGAAAGCTTTCCTCTTGCAAGGGGTTTCCTTTGACGTGAAAGATCAGCTGAGGAGACTGAACATGGTTAATTTGTTGACAACCAATCAAGCAAGCTGCATAGGTGGTCGCTTGCATGCATAACAAAAGATGAGGTCCATTGGAGAAGTGCCACATGTCTTTTAGATAAGTTTGAGTCTTGCAACTTGATTTTTATGTGTATCGCCGACTTCAGCAAGTGGCTCAGCTCCAGGTGACTAGGCATGACGTCACAAATCAAGTGTGGAAGCATTGAAATGGTCTTTGAATGTTTTGGTATAAACTGCAGAATTTAGCAGGTGTTGGCAGTGTTTCCACTCCTAGTGTTTCCACTCCTGGTGTTGGCAGTGTTTCCACTCCTGCAGTAGCTGCACTGAACAAAAACATCAAACCTAACAAGATGTGTGCATTTTGCCTAGATCATTTCCCTTTATCCATTTGAATATTTAGAATGCTGTTCCTTGATAAATAAGCTATAAATATATATAAATGTTCTTGAAAATAAGCAATAACTCAAGCTTGATTGTATGAATAACTCTATATAAAATAGAGTTATCACACCCCCAAACTTAAATTGTTGCTTGTCCTCAAGCAACGACAAGAAACAAAACACAAAACTTATATAATTATGAAGACATCTCAACTCATGTTTTTCAAGAAGTGTTTGAAGTGTATTGTAATGAGCCTTTCTCTTTTGATGTTTTTTCTTCCATGCCCTTGCTTTAAAACATTCAGAGTTATAAAAACTCATTTGTGTGAGTGTGTGGCCCATTGAGTTTCTAATTGGTTCCATAACTGAACAAAGAGTTTTTCCTTAGCTTTTTGAAAAAGATGGAACTCTTTTGGTCACTCTTAGAGATTTTTCAAAATATGGCCGAGACTAACAATTTCTTCAAGTATTTAGGGGACTCTTAAGCACAACAAAGGGTTTTTGGTGTTCCAACTTGTTGAGCCAATACCTTATTTCTATTCTTGGTGTTTGATTTTTGTTGATGTAATGCAGTGAGTGCAAAAACATCATTTTTGGATTGTAGGTTCACCTTATTTTGAGTGTAGGTGCCTTTTGATGTAGATGGTGTTGGCACACTAAGTGTTGCCACACTTGGAACTCTTTGAGTATTTTTGGTAGCATACACTGCCTTCCTCACTGACCTCCACATGCATTTTCTTCTTTTTCTTCGTTTGTTTTTCTTTTCTTTTTCTCTTTGAACTTTGTTCATATTTTTCAAACCAAATTGCACTTAAGGGACAGGTTCAGTTTATATGACTCAGGCAAGTGTAGCTCTTTTTTTTTTTGGGATATTTTTGGTATTTTTGAGTGGTTTTGACACTTGTGGCTTGCACTCTTCAAGCTGTCACACTTTGGCCTTTGTATTCATGGAATTTTTCCCCCAAACTTTAAGTCTTTATGCTCTTCTAAATTTTTAATAAAAATCTAATTTTGACCTCAAATTTCCAAAATTTCCTTGGCTTTAGATAGCTCTTGATCTAGCATGGTTCTTTTCAAAACTCAATTTTGTTGTGTCAAAGTATTTATAAAACCGATCATTTTTAGAAAACAAGGCTTTTAAAATTTGACTCATTGATACACTTCTTCAATTTTTGAGAAAAAAATGAATTGATCATGTTTCATAATCATTTTAATTCTAAAAACAAATTGATGCACTTAATTCACCATGTTAATACAAATTATCATGCCTTGTTAAGTACATCTAAAACTTAAATCATACTAACACTACATACTCACATGCTATAAATACTTACTCAAACATATTTTTATATTCATACATATATATTAGTATTAGGTTCAAAACATGCTGCAAATATAGTGCATACACAAAAATATATACTATTCTCCACTCTCCCCCCCCAACTTAAATATGAGCAGTGTCCCCACTGCTCTAAGTTGAGTAAACAAGGGATCCAAAAGTTTGGGAGATACAATCAAAAGTAATTAACACATAGCAGCAAGTTAACACATAGTATTTAGCACATAGAGTATACTACTAAAGCATATTATAAATACTGGAAACAACATTAAAATGTATCTTTTTACTCTTTCTTCTGGAATCTGGGGCTGACTCTCACAGCAGGGCTATGCTTTGACTTTTGTCTTCTTTGGCTTCTTAGCAGTGGCCACATCAGAGGTAGGCACACCAAGATCATCTACAGTAGCCTCAGGCATTTCTGCCTCTTCAGGTGTAGCTTCTGCAGGAACATCTGGTGTAGCCAGTGTTTGGACTTCAGGTGCAGGTACACTACTCTGCACTGGAGTGTGTTCTGTTTGTTGCTCAATTCCCTCTGGTTGTTGCTCTGCTACCTTCTCAGTTTGTTCTTCAGTTTCTTTATTTGTTGCCTTATCACCAGTTTCTGCTCCTGTACCCTGTTCAGCATAGAGAGAGGACATTGTCCACATCTTCTTTGTTGGAGCTGGCTTCATTGTTCTTCTTGTGTATCCCAGCATCTGTTTCTTCTCTGCTAAATAACAAAACATAAAATTGCACAAAATAATAATATTAACTATATAGTGATGGGTTGCCTCCCTCAAGCGCTTGTTTTAAGAGTCTTACAGCCTGACTTGTACCTTGGTCTAAGGTTTTGCAAAGTGAGTGGTGATCTTGTCTCTCTCTACATGCTCTCCATAGTACATTTTCACTCTTTTTAAATGCTTAGGTAGTTCTTTCAATTCTAGCTTAGGAGGTTGTTCAACAGAAGGTACCTTTTCTTTAAGGTTGGGATCTTCTAAATTAAGAGATTCATAAGTTCTAGCCCATACCTTAGGTGTAGCTTGTTACTTGGGAAATATGCTTTCTTCAATAAATTCCTCAGCAGGCAATGCAGAAACATCAGGTGCTAGTGCATTGGCAAGGTGATCATACTGCTTGTGAAACTGCTTCTCTACCAAATGATCAAGTGAGATTGATGAACACTCTTCATTCTCCTCTGCAGGATATTTCAAAGCATTCAAGACATTGAATTTTACTTCTTGATCATTCACTCTCATGGTTAGCTCTCCTCTTTGCACATCTATCCCTGTTGCCAAGAATGGTCTTCCAAGTATGACTGGCACTTCTTCATCTGCAATGAAATCAAGTATAACAAAATCTGCAGGAAACACAAATTTGTCAACTTGCACCAATATATCCTCAATAATTCCTTCTGGATATGCAATTGATCTATCTGCCAAAGATAGTGTCAATGTGGTAGGTTTTGCATTTCCAATCCCTAGCTTTGTGAAGATAGATTTGGGCATCAAATTGATGCTTGCACCTAAATCACATAATGCTCTTCCTGTATAGTACTTACCTATTGAAAAAAGGATTGTAAAGCTACCTGGATCCTTTAGCTTCCTTGGAATTTTGTTTTGTAAAATCAGGCTACATTCTTTTGACATAACAACAGTTTCAAATTCCCCTAATCTTCTTCTTTTAGAAAGCACGTCTTTCATGAATTTGGCATAGTTTGACATTTGTTGAAGTGCCTCTATCAAGGGAACATTGATATGCAATTGTTTTAAAACATCTAAAAATTTACTGAATTGCTTCTCCTCATGTATTTTTTTCAATCTTTGAGGAAAAGGAGGAGGAGGGTATTCTGGTACTAACCTTGGAGTAGAAGATGTAGGAACACCAGGTGTTTCTGCATCTAGAGAATTTTTTTCATTTTTATTTTTTTCTCCCTTTTCTGTACCTTCAAGCTCATATGGTTCTGTTAGATCCTTGCCACTTCTCAAAGATAGGGCTTTGACCTGCTCCTTACCTTGCCTTTGTGAGGGTGAAGCTTCTGTGTTTGATGGCAAAGTACCTACTGGTCTTTGCTGCAAAGCAGTTGCTAATTGCCCTACTTGGTTCTCTAGGTTCTTAATTGATATATCATGAGCTTGCCTAGCAGTTCTAGTTTCACTAATGAATGATCTAAGCAATTCTTCTAGAGAATTAGCACTGGCAGGTGGGTTTGATCTTTGTTGGCTTTGAGGTAGGAATCCAGGAGGAGTACTTGGTGCAGGTGCATTAGAATTGTTCCACCTAAAATTTGGGTGGTTCTTCCATCCTGGATTGTAGGTATGAGAGTAAGAGTTGTTATTTTTATTGTAACCTACATAATTGACAGAGACAGGGTTGCTAGGACATTCTTCATATAGATGGCCTCCTCCACAATACACACAACTTGTAGTTCCTGGAGGGGCTTGTTCTATAGCTGCTGCAGTGTTTTCTTTAGGTGTTGCTACACTAGATGTAGGTGCACTAGTGCACTGTTTGATCAGATTGGTTAAAGTGGCTACTTGAGCAGATAGGGCTGATATATCATTAATCTCATGTACTCCAGAGGTTCTCTTTTGAGCACTTACCCTCTCAGTAGGCCAACTTGAACCATTTGTAGCAATTTTGTCAATAAGATCACATGCTTCATTATAAGACATATTCAAAAGAACACCACCAGCTGATGCATCTAGCATCACTCTGGTTTGTGGTTCTAGACCATTGTAAAAAGTTTCCACTTGTATAATGACAGGTAAACCATGATGTGGACATTTTATTAAAAGTTCTTTCCATCTTTCCCATGCTTCAAACAATGATTCAAATTCTTTTTGCTTAAAAGATGTAATATCTTGTCTCATCCTAGCATTTTTAATAGGAGGAAAATATTTGCTTAAGAATTTTTCAGCTAATTCATTC
Organism: Astragalus membranaceus; assembly: GCA_039519185.1. Taxonomy (NCBI): domain Eukaryota; kingdom Viridiplantae; phylum Streptophyta; class Magnoliopsida; order Fabales; family Fabaceae; genus Astragalus; species Astragalus membranaceus. Next base: position 107,043,480 of record CM076850.1, on the reverse strand, counting down.
CATGTATGAATAGAATTGGGCTCCATAGAATTTAGCCATGATTTTTCCCTATCTTTCAAAGAGTATGGAAATAACTTAAGCCTAAATGCATCCTCACTAATGCCAGGAATGATAAAGTTACTACAAACTTCTATGAATTGCTTTAAATGTTCATGGGGATCTTCATGTGGAGATCCACCATATTGACCAATTGTTTGCAACATTTGAAACATCATAGGTTTAAATTCAAAATGAACAGCATCAATTTGAGGTCTAGCAATACTAGTTTGTATGTGCTGCTGGTCATATTGAGCATAGTCTCTCATAGGTCTATCTCTATCATTAATCATACCTATTGGTCCCATTTGAATGAATTGTTGTCTGTGATCTGGTCCACCTTCAGTTTGTTGATGTGAATTAGGTCCTCCTCTTACTGAGGCATCTTCACTGTGGTGAGACATTGTTCTGCAGTCTTGTTGTCTTTGTCTTTGTTGTCTTAGCAATCTCCTAAATCTTCTCTCAATTTCTGGATCACAATCAAATTCTGGTGGTCTATCTCTGGGCATAAACTAGTGTTTCCACACTGAGTGTTTCTGCACTAAGTGTTTCTGCACAGAAAACAGAATACCAGTAGTACTAATAAAACACTAAATTAACAATCTAAACAACAAAATTTTACTATAATCCCCGGCAACGGCGCCAAAAACTTGGTGTGGTTTATTATATGCAAGTATACATAGTCACACAAGTAATAGAGTGATAAGAAAGGTCGAACCCACAGGGATTATGTATTGTAAATTTTTGTAGTTCAAAGTGTACACTTAGTGTGTCTACACTATTCAGTATTTTTGATTTGGAGTTTTCAAAGTAAGTAAAATAATAATAAGCAATAAAATGTGTGAGAAATCAGTTGGAAAAAGTAGTTGAGATGTTTTCACCAAGTACTTTACTTCTAAGTGTTTTAATGGAGTATGTAGTGTGGGAACACTGGATGTAGGTGCATCAGTTTGTGCCTTTCAGCACTTCTCTTCAGAGTTTCATTACAAGCTCTTATGATCTTTGTTTTTTACAGTAAAGAAAGGTTTGTCAATTCCTCCCTTGCCTCCTAACAATGATCCAAGTTGCTAAATAGGTTCACTCTTGTAATTTTATTATCCTAAGGACTATGCTATCCTATGTCTAGGTTTTAGCATGTATTTAACAAAGTTTCCTTTATTAAATACTTGTCCCTATTAACTCTTGAGTTCATAAATGTAGCCCATGTCTGCTGCTACAAGTTTTACCTATTCTAAAGTGATCAATTCCAGAATAAGTTGAAAGAAGTGTTATGCAAGAGTTTAAAGTGTTTACACTACATAAACCATAATAACATATTTAGAAGTTCATTACAAGGTTAGAACATCTCAACTTAAGGGAATTTAGCTCATGTTACTCATGTTATAAAGCAAAGAATGTGCAAAGAACATAAGTAAATGAATAATAAAGCAAAAGAACTTAAAAGAGTAGAGATTACTTGAATAGAAGATCTTTTGCATTAAGTTCCCAAGTTGAAGTACAATAAAGATTTCTTACACGAATTTCTTCAAAGTAGAAGTGAAGGGAATGGTTGTCAAGCACTTCCTCACCTTCCTCTCCTTAGAAACTTGAAATGAAAATAAACTAAACCTAAACTAAGCGAAAAGATAAAGGATGTAAAGATGTGAAAGATGATAGAAGATAGGATTCTTTTCTTGTGAAGATATGATATCTATTTATAGGCTTGAAAGCTTTCCTCTTGCAAGGGGTTTCCTTTGACGTGAAAGATCAGCTGAGGAGACTGAACATGGTTAATTTGTTGACAACCAATCAAGCAAGCTGCATAGGTGGTCGCTTGCATGCATAACAAAAGATGAGGTCCATTGGAGAAGTGCCACATGTCTTTTAGATAAGTTTGAGTCTTGCAACTTGATTTTTATGTGTATCGCCGACTTCAGCAAGTGGCTCAGCTCCAGGTGACTAGGCATGACGTCACAAATCAAGTGTGGAAGCATTGAAATGGTCTTTGAATGTTTTGGTATAAACTGCAGAATTTAGCAGGTGTTGGCAGTGTTTCCACTCCTAGTGTTTCCACTCCTGGTGTTGGCAGTGTTTCCACTCCTGCAGTAGCTGCACTGAACAAAAACATCAAACCTAACAAGATGTGTGCATTTTGCCTAGATCATTGCCCTTTATCCATTTGAATATTTAGAATGCTGTTCCTTGATAAATAAGCTATAAATATATATAAATGTTCTTGAAAATAAGCAATAACTCAAGCTTGATTGTATGAATAACTCTATATAAAATAGAGTTATCAGGTATATACCGAACTCAACGTCTCCAACGCCCAGTTACTAGGGGAATGTTGGAACGTCGAATTCAGGGACGTCAAACCTCCCAGGTCCTTACCTATCCGACCCGGGCAGAAGGCCAACAAATACTGCCGATACCACAGAAGCAATGGCCATGACACAAACCATTGCAACGCCCTGAAGGATGACATTGAAGATTTGATAAAGCGAGGAAAACTATCTTCTTATGTCAAAAGGGAGGGAGAACGATCTGACGATCTCAGAAGAGAAAGAAGTGAAAATCCTAGAGCAAAAGAAAAAGAAGTGATCGACCCAGACCACAAAGAACTGGATAAAAAACGTTCGATTATCATGATGATAACTGGAGGATTCGATCATGAAGGATCGGGAAAATCAATGAAAAGAAAATGGAAGGAACTTTTATGCGTGGCTTCAACGTCGACAACCCCGATCAAGACCAATCGACCTCCATTATCTTTTAGCGATAACGACCTTATTGACGGAAAAGCTAACAAACACGTACCTCTCTTAATATCGGCAATCATAGCTAACAAACCTCCCAGGTCTTTTCCACTTTTCAAAATCCCCAAAAAAGAAGAAAGAGATTTCGAATGGACGCCTGAACAAGATGAAGCTTTGAAACAACTCAAAAAATCTCTCTCCGAGCCTCCAATTTTAACTCGACCAAACGAGGGGGAAACCCTATACCTATATCTGGCGGTCTCGGAAGAAGCTTTAGCTGCCGTTCTGGTGCGCGAGCTAGTGACCGGACAAAGCCCGGTCTACTTCGCAAGCAAGGCTCTGCACGGAGCTGAGAGTCGTTATCAGAAGGTCGAAAAAATCTCCCTGGCTCTCATCGTCGCAGCTCGACGCTTTCGAGCCTATTTTGTCGCTCACCAGGTGGTCGTCCGAACTAACTACCCCATCAGACAAATACTCCATAGACCCGATCTTGCTGGGAGAATGATTAAATGGGCTGTGGAACTCTCAGAGTTCGGAATTAAATACGAAGCTCGAACAGCACTTAAAGCACAAGTTTTAGTGGACTTCATGGCCGAGATGACCCCTCCTAACATCGATCCCGATATGTGGATCCTATATGTTGATGGATCCTCAAACCCAAAAGGAAGTGGCGCTGGAATCATGCTAGAAAGCCCAACAGGGATCATCATCGAAGTTTCCCTAACGTTCAGTTTTCCAACATCGAACAACCAAGCGGAATACGAGGCTTGCATCGCCGGACTACGCCTGGCAATCGACCTCCAAGTTCGGCAAATAAAATTACATACCGACTCTCTCTTGGTGGTCTCCCAGATCGGAAACCAATACGAGACGAAAGAATCGACCTTGCAAAAATACTTACTTCAAGTACGGTCGCTATTGGCTAAATTCGAAGCAAGCGAGGTAATCCACGTGCCAAGAGCGGAAAATCAACGAGCTGACATCCTCGCCAAACTCGCAAGCACGAAAACCCCAGGAAACCAAAGGAAGACCATCCAAGAAACACTCCACGAACCCAGTGTCTCTCCAGAGCCTCTGTTCAACCCGACCATCTGCATGCTCGAAGGAACTGACAGCTGGATCACTCCAATTTTAGAATACATCGTCACGGGAGCTGAACCCCTAGATAAAAACGATGCTAAATATATTAGGAGAAGGGCCTCGGCTTTCTCAGTCATCGATGGAATGCTTTACAGAAGAAGTCTCTCCTCCCCGTTGATAAAATGCGTCGAGGGAGAGGAAGCGGCTTATGTCCTATCAGAAATTCATGAAGGAATCTGCAGCCACCACATGGGAGCTCGATCTTTAGCTCGAAAAGCTCTTCGAGCCGGATACTACTGGCCGACCATGATAGGCGACGCTAGCGATCATGTAAAGAAATGCAAAAAATGCCAAATTCACGCCAACGTTCACATAGCTCCCCCCACAAATCTCACGAGCTTATCCTCCACATGGCCCTTCGCATGGTGGGGAATGGACCTGCTCGGACCGTTCTCAAAAGCACCAGGACAAGTCAAATTTTTGATCGTCGCCGTGGACTACTTCAGCAAATGGATAGAAGCGGAACCCTTGGCTACCATCACTGCAAAAAACTGCATAAAATTCTTCAAGAAAAATATTATGAGCAGGTACGGGATTCCCGAGGTAGTAGTAACTGATAACGGGACTCAATTCACAGACGCGGGATTTCGAAAACTAATGCTCGAGCTGAAAATTAAACACCATTTCACTTTGGTAGAGCACCCTCAAACCAACGGTCAAGCAGAAGCGGCAAACAAAGTAATACTGAATGGGTTGAAGCGACGTTTGGACAGTGCTAAAGGAAATTGGGTGGAAGAATTGCCTTACGTCCTCTGGGGATACCGGACGACCCCCCAAAGCTCCACTGGAGAAACACCTTTTAGGCTCTCCTACGGCAGCGAGGCGGTCATCCCCGTCGAGATTGGCGAACTTAGTTGGAGAACGGCAAATCCCAAAACACAAAGCAATAACGATCAAGCCTTAAGAGAATAACTCGACCTCATCGATGAAATCCGAGGTCGGGCCTCGCTCTGAGAAGCAATCATCAAACAAAGAGTTGCAACCAGATACAACACCAAAGTCGTTCACAGAGATTTCAATCCAGGCGATCTGGTACTCAGAAGAGCTGACGTCGGTCAGAAAAACGCCTCCCAAGGAAAGCTCGCCCCAAACTGGGAAGGCCCCTACCGAATTTTATCTAAAACCGGTACGGGAGCCTTTAAATTGGAGACCCTCCAAGGAAGAAAGATTGAGAGGACCTGGAACGCAACGAAACTGAAAAGTTATTATCTTTAGAAAGAAATCATGTACTCCGACCTTATGTAAACTCGAAACGAGTTATTAATTAAAAAGAACGTGACCTTTCTTTCAAACGCTTTCAAAGCTTCTCAAGGTTCTCACCAAGTCTCCACACATTCTTGATTTTCATCAAACAGAATGTAGGGACCAAATTCCCTCTACCGGGAATCAGCTGGGACCGATCTTAGATGATCTCCCCAAGCGACCACCCAAGGTCGCAAACTCTTTGAGAAACAGTTAAATCCGAGCCGAGTCTTGACAAACTATCTCAAAGAGACCGGGTCTTCAAGGATCGAAACGTCCTAAGAACGACCATCGGCCACAGCTGCCGATACCCCTATAGGGCGAGTTAGATCTGGGCCGAGTCCTAGTAAACTGTCCTATAGGCTCGAACCCGGTGTCATACCCCAATTTTGTCCGCTTCTTTTTACTTCTTTTTTTTACTAAGTTAGTTTCGAGCTTACTTGGGGCCTACTCTTCTTATTTGGTCCTACGCTTGTGAATTTGGGCCATATTTTAGCGTTTGTTGAATTTGGGCTTTGTTTTAGCATTTGTTCAATTCGAGCCCGATTTTAGCGTTTGCGATTGGGCTTGATTTTAGCGTTCGTTCTAATTGGGCTTCATTTCAGCCATTTTTCTAAGTTGGGCCTATGTTTGGTTTTGATTGGGCTTGGCCCGATTTAATCATTCTCATCCACTTCAACCAAAAACAAAAATCTGTCCATAGCAAATATAATCAAAATCAATAAAAATCAATTTACAACAATCCAAAAGTCCAAAAAAAAAATTAAATTAAAAAATACAAAAAAAATTACATCAAAAAGGCCAAAATGGCCAGATCCGAAAATAATAATAAAAATAAAAAAATCAAAAAAACGAAATTACATAAAAAATAACAGCAGCTTCCTAGCTTCCTTGGGCCTGTTCTTGCTGAGCAAGTTTTCTCAACAAGTCCAAATACCTGAAAATGGAAAGAAATGGAGAAGGATCAACAAAAAAAAACCTAATTTTTTACCTATATAAACAAGTTGCATTCAGAGAGAAAAGGGCGGCAATTCACACATACAAGAATACACAGATTCAGAACCAAAAGATTAGGGTTTTCACATTGAAACCCTAATCACAAAACCCTAAAAAAACCCAGAAACAGCCACATAGAACAGAAGCAGCAACAGTCATCAACGGTAGGAGCAGTAGCAGGCAAACAAAAGGAGTGATTCAGAGGCTGGAGAAAGAGGTAGGTGTCCATTTTCTTTCGTTTCTTTGTTTTGTTATTTAGGTTCCAATCATGTTAGTAATTGCATTTTGAAACCAAACCTAATAACAACAAGATCAAAGCAATATGAACCGAAAACCATGTATGTTTCAGTCTCTATTTGTTCTATTAAAAATGTAGGATCTGGTGAAACTATGCTGTAAATAGGCCAGGGTTTAAATAAAGAAATCTATAAGTTTGTAAATAGTTTAGAATTTTCAAGGTAAGAACAAATTAATTTTTTTAATATCCTGTTTGTGTTAAAAGAAAACAAATATAGGGGCTAACATCAGAAATTAGTTGCGAATAGGTTAGGGTTTTGCTTATCTGTTTTTAGAAAAAGAAACGAAAATTAGCAGATAGAGATTAATCAGTAAAAGGTCTAGTAAAAAAAAATAGAGCTAATGTGCTGTTTGCTGTTCTTGAGATAGAAAAACACGAATTAGATTTAGTATCCTTTTGTCAAAATTTAGTTAGGGTTCAGATTTAGTTCTTTTTTTTCAAAAAGTAATAAAAAGCAATAAGGAACCGAAACTTACCCAGATTCCGACTGCCATTACGGCGGAGGTCGTCGCCGTAAGGCGTGGCCACCGTGCTCCTCCGCGTCGTTGTCAACCCCGCGGTCGCCCCGTCACCGTGTCGTTCGCGTTCCACCACTGTGAGCTCACTGTCAGAGCCGTCCTTCGGTCACCGCCACCGCGCCAACAGCCACCCAGAAACAGCAAAAAAAAACCGAAATAAAAAACCAGAAAATAGGATAGGAGGAGAAAACAGCAAGCGAAATAGAAAAGAAAAGGGGTAGAGATTACCTCCGGCCACCATATACGGTGGTTGGCCCTCAAGTCGCCGTCACGATCGCCATCGCCGTTCCAGCTCCTTCCCTCGTTTCTCACCATTCTGGAGAGCAGCGCCGTGAGGAAGGGAAGATGAAGGCTTGGGCGGCGTCGGTGGTGGAGAAAACGGAATTTGGGGTTGACGGTGAAGGAAAGCAGAGGAGGAGATGGGCTCGTAGATCCGTGAGGTGAGGCGTGAAGTGAGGAGAGAAATGAGAGAAATCAGAGTGAGGGTTTCGGCCATAGAGCGCGCCGTGAGAGAGGGGAAGTGAAAGAAATTAGGGTTGAGAGAGAGATTAGGTTTGGGACGGCGCTGAGAGGGTGGAAGAATGAAAACTAGGGTTAGCTGATTGTAGGTGTTGCCTTATATAGTCTCATTATTTTTAATCTCTTTTTCTTTTATTTTCTTTTTAAAAAAAAAAACATCAGATTGCTATTTGAACCCCCCTCGTTTTTACCATACAGTTCCCCTGAAAAAGCCCATGAATTTGTGGACCGGTTCACAAAATGGGCTGCTGCTTTTCATACCCAGTTTTCAATAATACAACACCCTTGCGACTAATAACACCCTATTTTATCATTTCACCCCCTTTCTCGTTTTTTTTCTTAATTTAATTTAATTTAATAATTTCTCATAAATCAAAAACTTTGTTAATAGTCTTGCGAAGCTTTTGCTTGCATGATTATTAACAATGAGGTACTAGTGGCGATCACTTGGAGCCTTTGCTCAATTGATCGTCATGAATGCCTAATTTTCCTAAAGGTTTTCACTAAATCAAAAACTTTGTTAGTAGTCTTGCGAAGCCTTTGCTTGCATGATTATTAACAATGGAGTGCTAATGGTGGTCACTTGGAGCCTTTGCTCAATTGATCATCATGAAAGCTCAACCTTCACAATTAAACAAGTAAAAAAAACAAAAACCGTTTTCAAAACAAACAAGAACTACGTAGCTTTGAATTCTCCATCGCACTGAGAGATACGTAGGAGCGGGCCATGTCCTGTCAAGCACTTCTTTCTAAAAACCCTTTTTTTTTCCTTTCTCTCCAAAAATAAAAATTTTATTAAGTCCTTTTCAATAAGAAATAAAGAGGCAAATTAGATGTTTTTCAAATCAACATTTAAAACCACGCATTTAATTAAAGGCTCCATCTCAGTAGAGAGGACGTGTGAGGTGCTAATACCTTCCCCGCGCGTAACCGACCCCCGAACCCAAAGCTCTCAGTTTTCAAAGGCCAATCGCTTTCCAAAAAAGGTTTTCCTAATATTTCCCTTAATAAATATTGGTGGCGACTTCATTGTCTTTAAGAAAAGTTGTGAACGATGAAGGTTCTCCCTCGGGGACTTTTTCGGGCGCAACAGCTGGCGACTTCACTGGGGACACAAAAAAAAAACAAAACAAAACTTTTTTTTTAAAAGTGGGTCAAGCCTAATTAATTAAGTGTGTGGTTTACATGATTGATTTGAATATGTTACTTCTTTGCTTAGTTCTCTCATGCATTTCTTCCCCTTTTCTTATCATGTCCCCTTTTTCTTTGCTCCCTTTCTTGAGGTAAGTAGTGCATTGTTATTGGCACCCAAGATTAGTCGTATTTGATGATATTAAACCCTAGGGTAGACAACATGTTATCGCTTGCTTTTGTCTGGGCTGTTGTGTTTTCTCTTGCAGGTGGGGAAGGGTAGTTATTTCTAGGTGTTGTGCCCTCAACACACACTTCACACCCAATACTTGTGAGCATTGAGTGGGGCCTAAAACCCAAGGTCTGAACAAAAACCTAGGAGAGTGGGAACGATTAGTGACTGCCATTCGTAGACCTTTGTCTGTATGGCTCTCATGAAAGTTCCGCCCAAGAGCGCGCTTTGTCATGATGCCTCACACTCGGTAGCTTTCTACGATTGTGGGTGCCATCATGAGAGAGACTTTAGCTCTTGGTCGCCATTGTAAGGAAGTGATTAGAACCTACATGGGAGGATTACCCCTTTCGTCGACTTTAGACCCTAGGATTCCCACCCTTTGTAGGACACAGGGGCATGCCTTTGTTTGTTGCATTAGTTTAGGCATCCCTTTTTCTTAAACTCTTTTTCAAAAAATCGTAGAAAATAATGTCATTAGTTTCTTACCCTCTTTTTATGTAAATGACACATCATTTCACATTCACATCATTTCGCATTCACATCGTTTCGCACCATTGCATTTGCATCTAACAAAAGTTTGAAACAAAAAAAACTTTCATCATTTACATTCTTCATGCATTAAAGTTTGTTTGCCGGAGATCGCAACATAACATCGAACCTTGTCATAGGTGTGTAAGAAGCAACATGGGATCCAAAGGCAAAACCACATTCAATTCGAGGTTCCCTATCGTAAAAAAGATTGATGTAACTAGGTTGAAGGAGTATGCTTCCCTATTAGGTCCTATTGAGCTTCGGTCCTTCGACAAAACTTATGGGAACATCCGCAAGTTATTACAGTTAGAAGTACAAGAGAGCGCCATCGCCGCCCTATGTTGGTTCTATGACTCTGAGATTAGATGTTTTCTTTTCAAGAACTTCCAAATGGCACCTACCCTAGAGGAGTATGAGAAGATTCTGGGTTTTGATCGCTCAGAGGCTAGACCTTACCAGTATCAGAGGCAGTACTATTCAGATGAGAAGTTTGCTTCCTTGTTACAAATCAGTGTAGAAGAAGTGCGGTCCCACAAAGTTAAGCGTAACAAGATATTTGGGTTTCCTCAGGAGTACTTCGAGAGCTTGATGACTAGTTATGTAGCATCAAATGATTGGGTTTCTTTCAAGCAAGTACTAGCTTTGACCATCTTCGGCATTGTTCTTTTCCCTCAGATTGAGAAACATATAGATGAAACCGCTGTTGGTGTGTTCCTAGCTTTCAAGAGTGCAAAAAGTCTCATCAACCCGGTTCCCGCTGTTCTCGCCGAGATCTATCGTGCCTTCACCCGCCATCATGAGTTCCGAAAGGATAAGATGTGTTGCTCCTTCCCTGTGCTATACGCTTGGTTGATCCGTCATGTGTGCATTAATAAAAATGAAGTTGGGGACCTGCTTTCCTACACCTTGGGTTGCAATCCGAAGACTATGAGCCCTCAAGAGTGGAAGGATACTCTTAAGAACCTTGATGCTCTTCAAATTCGGTGGTACCTGCACAAGTTTTGGGAAGATAGACCCTCAGTAATATTCCAATGTGGCAGTTTCCAGAACGTCCCTCTCATGGGAACACGGGGATGCATCAATTATAACCCGTCTTTGACCTTGAGACAACTCGGGTACCCTATGCGGGACTCACCCTCCGAAGCTATGTTGTTCCGTTTTTACCTCCATGAGGGGATCCCTAAAGACGAGGACTTACTTCGGCGAGTCTTGCAAGCTTGGGAAACCGTGGTGCGGAAAAACAAGGGCGAGTTATCTAAAATGGCCACTGCTATCTCCTTCACTCAATGGCTAGAAAAGAGGATTAAGGAAACTCGATCATCCAACCAAGGAATGCCATCACTTGAAGAGAAAATACTAGAGCCCCACGTTCCCCTAATTGAAGAACTAGAAGAAGTTAAGTTGGCCTTATCAAAAGCAGAAGAAGAGAAAAGGGCTTTGCAAAACAGGTTGGGAAAGGTGATGCAAGACAAGCGGAAGCTAGAAAACGAAAATGCTCTTCAAACTGCCGCTATTGAAGCAACCAATAAGAAGCTTGAAATAGAAGAAGAGAGCAAGAGGGGAATTCAGAAATATTTGGAGGGAGCTAAAGAAGAAGTAAAGAGGTGCGTCTCAAGGATGAATGAGGCTGTGGCGGAAGCAAGGGAATGAAAGAAATCATATACCAAGTCAAAGAGGGATGAGAAAATGGTTAGAGAGGCGCTAGCTAGGTCAAAAGAAGGATCCCAAAGGATGAAGTTTGAAATGGAGAACCAAGTGGAAAACATCAGGCAAGATAGAGAGTCTATCATAGGGATCTTGAAAGAATATCAACAAGCTTTGGAGTTTGAACAAGGAAGGTCGGATGAATTGAAGAGGAACTTCCAATACCTAAGGGAATCTTATGAGCAAGTGCAAGCAGAAAGCCGGTACTGGGAGGAACGCTTCATGGCATTAATTGGCAAAATAGAAGACCAAGAAGTCATCAAGGAGCTAAGGGATGAGATTCGGCTTTGGAGCAGCAAATTTTCAAAGCTAGCAGGGCTAGCTAATCAAGCTGTGAGAGTTGTTCCCAAGAAGCTAAGAAGAGCTGAAGCAGAAATGAACCTTTGCAACACTCCGGCCAAGGTGCGTGAGTTTGTCGAGTATTGCAAGATCCTGACAGAAGAACTCATGGAGAAGGCCAAGGGGGCAGCCGAAAGCAAGAAGAGAAAGAGGAAGGAGAAATTGAAGGCTATATGCCTATGAAGTCCACTTTAGATCATTGCAATAATTCTTAGGAAATTGTAATTTTCTCTAAAAAGTTGTAATTTTCTTTGAATATTGTACTTTGTCCTCAGAATATTGTACTTTGCTTTTCCCTCGAGTTTGAAGTATTCTTTCCTTTTGAATAAAGTGTGTTCGTTTTGCCTATTGTTTCCAACTTCGTTGCAAAAAATAATAGCAAAAATAAAATATATATATATATATATATATATATATATATATATATATATAAAATAAAATGATTTTTAGACCTACACGCCTATGACAAGACGAATTACACCGCGATTCCCGGCACCCAAACAAACATAAAATCATGCATGTTGCATTGCATCTGCATTCGTTTATTTAATTCTCGTGCTCATAACGTGTATTCCCTCAATAGAAAAAAGGCAAGCTGGTTCGCCAACATCGATACCTGACTCGTCTACAAGCAAGGCTCATGGCAACTAACCAGAATGACCGGGGCAGTCCTGTTATTGAAGACTTAGGAAGTGGGGAACCAGACCATGGTAACACCTCTGCTGAGGTTCCCAATACAGAGCAATTGGCTCAAGAGAATCGGGAGTTGAGAACGAAAATCGGGGCAATGGAAACACAGATGACGGAAATGATGGGCATACTACAAGCTTTGAGGAACGGAACTGCCACTGGAAGTCTCGACGTCACTACCGGAGTTGCTGTCACTCTTCCCCCTCCGAGTCTCGAGACTAACACCTTTGCTCATACTTCAGGAACCAATAACCAGGGCCAACCAGTTACGCATGGGATGCCTTGGGGACTCCCAGCCGGATACACACCTCCGGGAGCCGAGGCTAATGCAGGAGGTAATCCCCTTAGTGTTGCAGAACAAGTCCCACCCATCTCAGCCACAAACGGTGGAGGAACGGGAGCGCTTCAGGGCCAAATTCAGATTCCTATTCCGCCGGGAACTCTGTTCGACTTTCATTCACCAGTAACGGTCTATCCCCCAATTCAGGGACCAATTCCTGGGAATATCACTCACTCACGTGACCCACACGTGAACCCAGCCGTAGTGGCGATGAGTAATCCTCACTACGGTGTGAATGGTTTTCCTCAGAACTACCCTGCTGAAGCTCCTCAAGTTAGAGACATGTATCATATGTTAGAGGAACGCTTAAGGATGATTGAAGGGTCGGGCTCTAGAGCAAGAGAAGCTCGTGATCTGTGTCTCATCCCTGATGTGGTTTTACCTCCCAAATTCAAAGCACCCGACTTTGACAAGTACCGAGGCGTAACTTGCCCTAAAAGCCATCTGACCATGTACTGTAGAAAAATGGCTGCACATTCTCATGATGACAAGTTGTTGATCCATTATTTCCAAGAGAGCCTTGCTGGGGCATCCCTCAACTGGTACATGCAACTAGAACCGTCCCATATCCATTGTTGGAAAGACCTGGCTGATGCTTTCCTCAGACAGTACCAGTACAATACAGATATGGCGCCAGACAGAACACAGTTGCAGAGTCTGGCGAAAAGAGATAATGAGTCATTCAAAGAGTATGCCCAGCGGTGGAGGGCTTTGGCTGCACAAGTAACACCCCCTTTGTTAGAGAAAGAATTAGTCTTCATGTTCATGGAAACCCTGCCGTCGTTATACTACGATCGGTTGATTGGTAGCGTGTCTTCCAATTTCTCAGACATGGTAATCATCGGTGAAAGACTAGAAAATGGGATGAGAAGCGGCAAGATTGCCCATGGTTCCACAAGTATAACCACCCAGAAGAAGCCATTTTCCGGATTTCCGAAGAAGAAAGAAGGAGAAACCAACGCCATCACCATAAGCCCACCTTATCAACCACAAAACATCCCTGTCCCCGCTCAAACACGACTAACCCTTCCACCACAAAATAACTACCACAAAAGCTACCCAGACAAAAAACAGACCACCTTTGATCCCATCCCCATGTCCTATACTGACCTCTTCAACTATCTTTCTACAAACAAACTCATCAATACCAGACCCATGAGACCAGTTCAACCACCCTACTTCCGAGGCTACAATCCCAATGTTACCTGTGCATTTCATGAAGGGGCAGTAGGACACGCTGTTGAGGACTGCAAGGCATTCAAAATTGTAGTGCAAGATCTTATTGATGCCAAAGGGATAACCTTCAAACAAGAGGACCCGAGCATCACAACTAATCCGCTGCCTGGTCATCAGAAACATGCAACCAATGCCATCCATGATACGGGAAGTCAATCCTTAATCAGAACTGTGGAGTGTATCCAAACACCCTTAGAGGTCATTCATGCAAAGCTATGCAAGTTCGGGGTCATTGAGAGAGGATGTGCTCAGAAAGAAGTATGTGTTGATGATAATTGTGTCGGAACATGTGAGACCTTCAAGACAGTTTTGCAGGACCTGTTGGATCGTCATATAATCCAAATGGGTGTGCAAGAGAAAGAGGAAGATGTGCTGACCTTCGAGTCAGATAGGAATGGAAATGTTCAGGTACCAATTGAGGTCCCGTATAGCCGAAAGCCGATCGTGGAGAAACCTAAGGCCATTGTGATTCCTGTCCCAGCTCCTCATCAAAAGAACAATGCTGTTCCATGGGGCTATGGGGTGTCAGTTCCAATTCAGACGCCTCAAGTCGTTCCCGATGTCACCAACATTGCGGGAAGCAGCGGAGTCACTAGAAGCGGACGTGTTTATGCCCCTGAAGTCCTGAAAGAAGGTCCCTCAAAGGAGGAGGAGGAAAGAATCCGCAAAGGCAAAGCGCAAGAACCCAAGGAAAGTAGGAAAGTGTCAGAACAAGAAGCCACTGAATTTCTGAAGATCATGCGTCAGAGTGATTACAAAGTGTTGGACCAGCTGCACCACACCCCTGCAAAGATCTCTATCATGTCCCTACTGCTCAATTCTGAGGTTCACCGTGCAGCCCTAATGAAAGTATTGAATGAAGCTCATGTAGCTCAGAACATCACCGCTGACCAGCTCGGTGGCATTGTAGGGAATATTGTTGCATCCAATTATATCACTTTTACCGATGATGAGCTCACCCTTGAGGGAAAGGGGAATAATCAGGCACTTCACATTTCAGTTAAATGCGGTGAGTATACACTATCCAGGGTCCTCATCGACAATGGATCCTCTTTGAATGTCATGCCCAAATCTACTATGAGCAGATTAAATGTAGACTGTTCATATATGAAGCCTAGCTCAACACTAGTTAGGGCATTTGACGGATCCAAGAAGGAGGTTATGGGAGAAATGGAGTTCCAGATGCAGATAGGGCCAGAAGTATTTTATGTGAATTTTCAGATCATGGACATTGCATCATCCTACAGTTGTCTCCTGGGGAGACCCTGGATTCATGCTGCCGGTGCTGTTCCTTCATCCCTCCACCAAAGGCTTAAGTTTGTAGTCGACGACAAGCTGATAGTCGTTTTTGGAGAAGAATAGTTCATCGTTAGCAAGCCCCATCCCTCTCAATACATTGAGGCTGCAGAAGAATCACTTGAATCTGCCTTTCAATCACTAGAAATTGCAAATGCTGCTTTTGTGGGGGAAGAGGCCCAGTTGCCCGTACCAAAGATATCTGACGCTGCTATCATGGTAGCCAAAGTCATGCTGCAAAATGGTTACCAGATCGGAAAAGGGTTGGGAAAGTACGAGCAAGGAGTTCTGACGCCGGTTCAGCTGCAAGAGTACAAGGATAGGCGTGGGTTAGGATATTGGCCCACTTAGGCTGATAAGAAGAGAATGGCTGAGGAAAAGCGAGAAAGGAGGCTAGCTAAGCTTCAGGGACGGGAACCAGGCTTGAAGAAGATTCCTATCTATGATCTCTCTCGGAGCTTTAGGAATGCGGGTATGCTGGATCCCGATCAGGTGGCCGTCATTGAGGAAGAATCAGTTGTGGAAGACAAAGGCGTGGACTTGGTGCGTCGCAGTGCTGCAGATGAAGAGCTTGATAATTGGAAGATCATTGATTTCCCTGTTATTTTCATTCCAAAGTAATGATTTTGTAATGCAAATTCTTTGGCTCTGCCCAAGGCCTTAGGATATTTCATAAGGGCATGCATGTTTTTCCTTCAAATATCATCTATCAATAAAATGTTGTTTTGGATTCTCAAATAAATAAATTTTCCTTTTATTATCGCGCGTCTCCTTCTTGTGTTTCTATTTTTGCTTGTTCATTTCTTTCTATTCCCGCAAATGCAGATCTAAAATGAATATCTTTGAGAATAACGATGCCGACAGTTCATATGTTAATTTTGATCACCCCGTTAACCAAGATGAGGAGGATGTTGAGGATGACTGGGAAACTCCTCCAGAATTGATGAGAATGGTTGAACAAGAGGAAAAGGTTATCCAGGCACATGGGGAGTCCGTTGAGATAATTAACCTAGGCACAGAGGACAGCAAGAAGGAAGTAAAGGTGGGTACTTCAATGAAGGAAGGTGAGCGCAAGAAACTAATTGAACTCCTGCATGAATATGTTGATGTCTTCGCATGGACTTATCAAGATATGCCAGGTTTAGATACCGACATAGTGATGCATAAGTTGCCAGTCAAGCCGGAATGTCCTCCGGTAAAGCAGAAACTGAGAAGAATGAAGCCAGAAATGTCCTTAAAGATCAGGGATGAAGTGAAAAAGCAGTTTGACGCTGGATTCCTAGCGGTAGCCAAGTATCCGCAATGGGTTGCCAACATCGTGCCAGTTCCGAAAAAGGACGGGAAAGTTAGAATGTTCGTTGATTACAGAGATCTGAACCGTGCTAGTCCCAAAGATGATTTCCCCCTGCCCCATATTGATGTCTTAGTGGATAGTACGGCGCAACATTCACTGTTCTCCTTCATGGATGGGTATTTAGGGTATAACCAGATCAAGATGGCTCCTGAGGATATGGAGAAGACAACTTTCACAACTCTTTGGGGAACATTCTGTTACAGAGTCATGCCATTCGGGTTGAAGAACGCCGGTGCTACTTATCAAAGGGCTATGGTAACGTTGTTTCATGACATGATGCACAAGGAAATAGAGGTCTACGTGGATGATATGATCGCCAAGTCTAAAACTGATGAGGAACACATCGTCAACTTGCAAAAGCTCTTCGAGCGGTTGAGAAAATTCAAGCTCAGATTAAACCCTGCCAAGTGTACCTTTGGCGTGCGATCAGGAAAGTTGTTGGGTTTCATCGTCAGCCAAAAGGGGATAGAGGTCGATCCAGACAAGGTGCGTGCGATTCTTGAGATGCCAGTCCCTAAAACAGAAAAAGAGATTCGGGGTTTTCTCGGAAGACTGAACTACATCTCTAGGTTCATATTCCAGTTGACTGCCACTTGTGAACCAATCTTCAAACTTTTGTGCAAGAATCAAGAGACCAAATGGAATGATGATTGTCAAGAAGCATTCGAAAAGATCAAAAAATATCTTCAGAATCCACCTATCTTGACGCCTCCTGTACCCGGCAGACCTCTGATCCTGTACCTAACCGTGCTAGACAGCTCGATGGGTTGCATGTTAGGGCAACATGATGAATCTGGGAAGAAAGAGCATGCCATTTACTATTTGAGCAAGAAATTCACTGACTGTGAGACAAGGTATTCGCTGCTAGAAAAGACTTGTTGTACTTTAGCTTGGGCTGCTCATCGTTTGAGGCAGTACATGCTGAGTCACACTACTTGGTTGGTATCTAAAATGGATCCTATCAAGTATATCTTCGAGAAGCCCGCACTTACAGGGAGACTTGCCCGTTGGCAAATGCAGTTATCAGAATATGATCTCCTATATGTCACTCAGAAAGCAATTAAAGGTAGTGCGCTGGCCGAGTACCTGGCACACCAGCCTGTTGAAGATTATCAGCCTATGCAGTATGACTTTCCTGATGAAAATATCATGGCTTTGTTTGAAGAAGGGAAATCCCCAGAAGACGAAAGATGGAGAATGGTGTTCGATGGTGCCTCCAATATGTACGGGCATGGAGCCGGGGCAGTGCTGGTTTCCCATGATAATCGCTTCATCCCATTCACTGCCAGACTAAGCTTCTACGTCACTAATAATATCGCAGAGTATGAGGCATGCATTCTTGGTATCCAGGCAGCCATTGATTGGAAGGTTAAGAGACTTGATGTGTATGGAGATTCAGCTCTAGTGATTCACCAAGTGAACGGTGATTGGGAGACCAGGGACTCCAAGTTGATCCCTTACCGAGATTACGTTCTAAAGCTGGTCGAGCCTTTTGAGGAAATCACATTCCAACACTTTCCTCGCAATGAGAATCAGTTGGCTGATGCACTAGCCACTTTGTCTTCAATGTTTAATATCAGCTGCGACAAAAGCTTGACTCACATCGGGATTCAGCATCGAGATTTGCCAGCACATCATTATTGCATGATCGTCGAGGAAGAGTCTGATAACAAGCCCTGGTATTATGACATCAAGCAGTACATCTTGAACAGAGAATACCCTCCTGGAGCGTCAGAGAATGACAAGAGAACCCTCAGAAGATTGTCAAGGAATTTCTTTTTGAGTGGTGAAATTTTATACAAGAGAAATTATGATATGGTCCTTTTAAGGTGTGTGACAGAAGAAGAGGCAACAAAAATCATGAGAGAAATCCATGAAGGCTCATTTGGGGTTCATTCCAGTGGGCACACCATGGCAAGGAAAATATTAAGAGCTGGCTATTATTGGTTGCAAATGGAATCAGATTGCTATAGTTTCGTAAGAAGATGTCACAAGTGTCAAATCTACGCTGATCATATTCATGTACCACCTGCTTCCCTAAATGTCTTGACCGCCTCTTGGCCATTCTCAATGTGGGGCATGGACGTCATAGGTCCTATCGAGCCCAAGGCATCAAATGGGCATCGCTTCATCCTGGTCGCCATTGATTACTTCACCAAGTGGGTTGAAGCTGCTTCATATTCCAGCATTACCAGCTCTGTGGTTGCTAAGTTTGTAAAGAAAGATTTGATTTGCCGCTATGGGCTTCCGGATAAGATTATCACAGATAATGGCAGCAACTTGAACAGTAAGATGATGAAAGAGTTATGCGAGGACTTCCAAATCCAACATCATAATTCTTCTCCATACCGTCCCAAGATGAATGGGGCAGTTGAAGCGGCCAACAAGAATATCAAGAAGATTGTGCAAAAGATGGTAGTAACCTATAAAGATTGGCACGAGATGCTTCCTTTCGCCTTGCATGGGTATCGTACCTCAGTGCGTACTTCAACCGGGGCAACCCCTTTCTCTTTGGTGTATGGGTCGGAAGCAGTCATCCCCATTGAAGTCGAGATACCCTCTCTGCGGGTACTAATGGAAACCAAGTTGGAAGAAGCAGAATGGGTTCAAGCTCGTCTGGATCAGTTGAATCTCATTGAGGAGAAAAGAATTGCTGCCCTGTGTCATGGCCAGTTGTATCAACAAAGGATGAAGACAGCTTTCGACAAGAAGGTTCGTCCCCGAGAATTCAGCAAGGGAGACCTTGTGCTCAAGAAGATTCTGCCTATTCAGAGTGACCCCCGTGGGAAGTGGACTCCTAGCTATGAGGGACCATATGTGGTAAAGAAAGCCTTTTCTGGAGGAGCATTGATACTCACCAACATGGATGGTGAAGAACTCAGAAACCCAGTCAATTCAGATTCAGTCAAGAAATATTACGCCTGAGAAAAATAAAGAGGAAAAAGAGAAAAATGAGCCAAGCAAGAATTAGCTCGCTAGGTTGAAAACCCGAAAGGGCGGCCTAGGCAAAAAAAAGAGCGACCCGGTGGACCGAAAACTCGCAAAGAGCGGTCCAGGCAAAAATTAGGGTCAGAAAGGTTGGACTAAAAAATAAAAGAGGCAAGCAGTGTCTCCAAAAGCTTGGGTAAAAGGGTGATCAAGGATATAGGTATGGGTGATTGGCATCAACACTCCAAAGACGAAAAACGCTTATAAGATCTGTTGCGTCCATTTTTCTTGTTTTTTTTTCTTAGTTTCAAAGTTCTCAATGTACTCTTTTCAGTCGGCGCGACCTTTTGCGCGTTCGATTTCCAAATGAATAAAAGTCCAAACTCTTCACTTCGTCTGCTTATTGTTTTGTCATTGCTTCCTTTTCATTTGTGCTTTAAAATGATGTTTTATGGTAGATGATAAATGAATTATGAAAACGTGCATAAATCAGAGCATTAAACTCATTGCGAAACTTTTGAAAATCATGAGAAAAGAAATGATCTCTCAATCAGGCAAATTCATAAAAGCCAGACAAAAGCACTGAGTGCGTCAGAATAATTCACAAAAAAGGCTGAAGCATGACCCTCACACCATTATGGACGATCATCGTGCCTCGTGACGCAAGTTCTACGATTTGGTTGAACCAGTGAAAGAAAAGCCAAAAAGAGCAAAAGAGCAACAGAAATAAGAAAAAAAAGAAAACAATAAAAAAGGGGAATAGGAAAAAAAGAGAGCAAAAGAGCAATAAAACGAATAAAACTCATGCATTGCATTCATCAAACATAATTTTTTTTTTCATGCAAGCAAGAAGAAGCTCCTGCATCACATCACATTCATCCCATCAGAAAGCAATCATGGCATTTGCATTACATGCATTTGTTCATATCACTCGCAGGTACAAGGACGGGTAAATACTTCGGTATTAATCTTCGCCCTCAGTTCCCAGAAAATGCTCCCTTAGTTCGGAGTTCAAATGTTTTTCAGTTCAGCGCTCAAGCGTGCATTGCAGTTTGGAGTTCAAAACCGCTCTCGTCAGAGTTCAACGCTCCCTTCTGTCCAGGTCTCACGTCGTGTACGAGCAACGCGATGGACCGCAGCCCCATGTGAGGTTCAACGGAATAGTTGTTTCGGCCTAAGATACAGTGGACGCCGTGCATTGATCAGTATATCAGTTCCGGAGCTGATAACGATCCCCCCGGTCGCTCGAAAAGGCCAACAGGAAGCGTGCTCCTCAAAGCCACGTGCAAACTCGGATTCGTCAAGAGTCCGTTTAAGGATTACAGGTTTTAGGCAGCCTAGGCAATTTACCGCTTTCTGCACGCCAAGTGCTCATTTACCGCTTTCTGCACGCCAAGTGCCCATTTACCGCTTTCTGCACGCCAAGTGCCCGTTTTACCTTTTGCCCACACGTCAGTGTTCATTTACGGTTTTCGCATCGACACGAAAGTGTCTACTCTTTATCTTCATTTTACCTCGGAATATGTTTCGGCCAATTCATATTCTTTGTTAAAATCCAGATAAAACGAAAAATAAAAAAAAAATAATAAATAAAAAGAGAAGGAAAAGGAAAAGAAAGCTCAGGGTTCTCCAAGTAGACAAAATCGGTATAACTTCTGAATTCTTTATTTTCATTTTGCCTCGGAATATGTTTCGGCCAATTCGTATTCCTTGTCAAAATCCAAATAAAGAGGGGCAGCTGTCATACCCCAATTTTGTCCGCTTCTTTTTACTTCTTTTTTTTTACTTAGTTAGTTTCGAGCTTACTTGGGGCCTACTCTTCTTATTTGGTCCTACGCTTGTGAATTTGGGCCTTATTTTAGTGTTTGTTGAATTTGGGCTTTGTTTTAGCATTTGTTCAATTCGAGCCCGATTTTAGCGTTTGCGATTGGGCTTGATTTTAGCGTTCGTTCTAATTGGGCTTCATTTCAGCCATTTTTCTAAGTTGGGCCTATGTTTGGTTTTGATTGGGCTTGGCCCGATTTAATCATTCTCATCCACTTCAACCAAAAACAAAAATCTGTCCATAGCAAATATAATCAAAATCAATAAAAATCAATTTACAAATATTTACAACAATCCAAAAATCCAAAAAAAAAATTAAATTAAAAAATACAAAAAAAATTACATCAAAAAGGCCAAAATGGCCAGATCCGAAAATAATAATAAAAATAAAAAAAATCAAAAAAACGAAATTACATAAAAAATAACAGCAGCTTCCTAGCTTCCTTGGGCCTGTTCTTGCTGAGCAAGTTTTCTCAACAAGTCCAAATACCTGAAAATGGAAAGAAATGGAGAAGGATCAGCAAAAAAAAACCTAATTTTTTACCTATATAAACAAGTTGCATTCAGAGAGAAAAGGGCAGCAATTCACACATACAAGAATACACAGATTCAGAACCAAAAGATTAGGGTTTTCACATTGAAACCCTAATCACAAAACCCTAAAAAAACCCAGAAACAGCCACATAGAACAGAAGCAGCAACAGTCATCAACGGTAGGAGCAGTAGCAGGCAAACAAAAGGAGTGATTCAGAGGCTGGAGAAAGAGGTAGGTGTCCATTTTCTTTCGTTTCTTTGTTTTGTTATTTAGGTTCCAATCATGTTAGTAATTGCATTTTGAAACCAAACCTAATAACAACAAGATCAAAGCAATATGAACCGAAAACCATGTATGTTTCAGTCTCTATTTGTTCTATTAAAAATGTAGGATCTGGTGAAACTATGCTGTAAATAGGCCAGGGTTTAAATAAAGAAATCTATAAGTTTGTAAATAGTTTAGAATTTTCAAGGTAAGAACAAATTAATTTTTTTAATATCCTGTTTGTGTTAAAAGAAAACGAATATAGGGGCTAACATCAGAAATTAGTTGCGAATAGGTTAGGGTTTTGCTTATCTGTTTTTAGAAAAAGAAACGAAAATTAGCAGATAGAGATTAATCAGTAAAAGGTCTAGTAAAAAAAAATAGAGCTAATGTGCTGTTTGCTGTTCTTGAGATAGAAAAACACGAATTAGATTTAGTATCCTTTTGTCAAAATTTAGTTAGGGTTCAGATTTAGTTCTTTTTTTTCAAAAAGTAATAAAAAGCAATAAGGAACCGAAACTTACCCAGATTCCGACTGCCATTACGGCGGAGGTCGTCGCCGTAAGGCGTGGCCACCGTGCTCCTCCGCGTCGTTGTCAACCCCGCGGTCGCCCCGTCACCGTGTCGTTCGCGTTCCACCACCGTGAGCTCACTGTCAGAGCCGTCCTTCGGTCACCGCCACCGCGCCAACAACCACCCATAAACAGCAAAAAAAAAACGAAATAAAAAACCAGAAAATAGGATAGGAGGAGAAAACAGCAAGCGAAATAGAAAAGAAAAGGGGTAGAGATTACCTCCGGCCACCATATACGGTGGTTGGCCCTCAAAACGCCGTCACGATCGCCATCGCCGTTCCACCTCCTTCCCTCGTTTCTCACCATTCTGCAGAGCAGCGCCGTGAGGAAGGGAAGATGAAGGCTTGGGCGGCGTCGGTGGTGGAGAAAACGGAATTTGGGGTTGACGGTGAAGGAAAGCAGAGGAGGAGATGGGCTCGTAGATCCGTGAGGTGAGGCGTGAAGTGAGGCGTGAAGTGAGGAGAGAAATGAGAGAAATCAGAGTGAGGGTTTCGGCCATAGAGCGCGCCGTGAGAGAGGGGAAGTGAAAGAAATTAGGGTTGAGAGAGAGACTAGGTTTGGGACGGCGCTGAGAGGGTGGAAGAATGAAAACTAGGGTTAGCTGATTGTAGGTGTTGCCTTATATAGTCTCATTATTTTTAATCTCTTTTTCTTTTATTTTCTTTTTATAAAAAAAAAACATCAGATTGCTATTTGAACCCCCCTCGTTTTTACCATACAGTTCCCCTGAAAAAGCCCATGAAGTTGTGGACCGGTTCACAAAATGGGCTGCTGCTTTTCATACCCAGTTTTCAATAATACAACCCCCTTGCGACTAATAACACCCTATTTTACCATTTCACCCCCTTTCTCGTTTTTTTCTTAATTTAATTTAATTTAATAATTTCTCATAAATCAAAAACTTTGTTGATAGTCTTGCGAAGCTTTTGCTTGCATGATTATTAACAATGAGGTACTAGTGGCGATCACTTGGAGCCTTTGCTCAATTGATCGTCATGAACGCCTAATTTTCCTAAAGGTTTTCACTAAATCAAAAACTTTGTTAGTAGTCTTGCGAAGCATTTGCTTGCATGATTATTAACAATGGAGTGCTAATGGTGGTCACTTGGAGCCTTTGCTCAATTGATCATCATGAAAGCTCAACCTTCACAATTAAACAAGTAAAAAACAAAAACCGTTTTCAAAACAAACAAGAACTACGTAGCTTTGAATTCTCCATCGCACCGGGAGATACGTAGGAGCGGGCCATGTCCTGTCAAGTACTTCTTTCTAAAAACCCTTTTTTTTCCTTTCTCTCCAAAAATAAAAATTTTATTAAGTCCTTTTCAATAAGAAATAAAGAGGCAAATTAGATGTTTTTCAAATCAACATTTAAAACCACACATTTAATTAAAGGTTCCCTCTCAGTAGAGAGGACGTGTGAGGTGCTAATACCTTCCCCGCGCGTAACCGACCCCCGAACCCAAAGCTCTCAGTTTTCAAAGGCCAATCGCTTTCCAAAAAAAGGTTTTCCTAATATTTCCCTTAATAAATATTGGTGGCGACTTCATTGTCTTTAAGAAAAGTTGTGAACGAGGAAGGTTCTCCCTCGGGGACTTTTTCGGGCGCAACACCCGGTAAATCGAGTTCCTCATTTACCGACGTTCTTACATCATACGCAACGTGCAGAATTAAAAAAGCACTCATAAAACCCATTCATTAAAAGCTCCACAAAAAAAACGACATACATGACATGCGGAATTCAAAAAGCATTCATTAAAGCTCGTAACCAGGTTTCGAAAAATAAAGGTCTGATAGACATGTTCCAAAAAGAATTACAAATGTCTCCGGTCTAAACCGAACCCTCAAAGTTCCGGATCTATACAAAACCTACACGGATAAAAGCATACACCAGGAACTTCTGCAAAAAGAAACGCCATTAAACATCAAGCAGTAGAGGTCGGAAAAACCACGGTTTTCTTTTCCGTCCGAGCATCGATCTTAACGATCCTACCCCCTTCAACCTCGTGATCAGCATCAATGAGCGAGTGATCCAAATTGATGGAAGGATTGACCAAAGCAATTTGCTCCTGGGCACACTCAAAACCCTCCCTGTACAGCTCGATTGCAGAATTTGCGGCTTCACGAGCCTCCTTCCTAGCTTCATTTGCAATCTTCGCAGCCTCCTTAGCATTTTTTCTGCTCTGCTGAAGGGCTGCTTGGAGTTCTGCAATTCGAGCCTCAGCATCGCTGCTTGTTCCGACCCCTGCCTCGGAGGCTTTTTTCAGATCGTCTTCCAAAACGACGATTAGAAGCTCCAAACTTTTAATCTTCTGATTAGCCTCGACCACTTGCCCCTCCAGACCTCTCTCCTTTTCTTCCAGCTCCTTCACACGGGTTTCTGCGAACTCCGCCCGGCGTATAATCTCCCCCTGGCTTTCCTTTAAAGTTTGAAGTTCTTGTTTAGTTCGAGCGAGCTCTTTCGACTTCAAAGACACATCTTCCACAAGCTTCACTCTTTTAGACTTCTCAAGCTCCAACAAATCTGCGAGCACGAGAATAAGAAAAATCAGGTTGAGGGAAAAAACCATAAAAGCGAAAATCAAACAGGAAAACACCTACCCTTAGCCCGTTTCTCATATTTCTCTTTCTCGATCTTATGAACCTCGCCCAGGTTCACCAAAATTTGAACAGACGCCCCGACAGGATCCTCCCGCCATTGGGCATAGTTTTGTTCCAAAAAACCCTCCTCTAAAGGAACGGCCTTATTTTTATGCTTCGGTCTCCTTGAGGTTTTACTCCTTTTATCCGGCCTTGGCTCACCACATGCGTCGGTACGCACCCTCTTCGCCGAGGTCCCTGCACGAACATCGGGAGCAACTGGAGGAGGAGAACTGGAAACAAGATCGACCCGAGCCTCATAGGCAAGATCCTCTTGGGTAACAATGTTGATCGGAGAAGCAGCAGTAACCGTCCCAACGGCAGTCTCAATCTGGGGAGACGTCGGAAGCGGAGCACCCACTTCCTCAACGTTGTCAGATATATCGAAGCTCTTCATCGCCAACGCCTTCATTGCGGCAAGCTTCTTTGGGGCCATGGTATCTGGAAAAGAAATGTAACATCCTCAAAATAATTTATAGAATTATTTGGATGTTAACCCAATTGAATTATTTTAGTACTTGACCGGTAAATTTATTGAGTGTTAAAATTATTTATTGGTTGTCATCGGATCGTTAACCGGATAATACGGGTCAAAGAAGTTTTGGAATCGAAATAAGAGATTTAGATCATTATGGTAATTGGACCACGTTACCACTTATTTATTAAATAAATAAATAAGTGTGTGTGTGTGTGTTAAAAGAAAGAAAAAGAATTAAGAAAGGAAAAAAAAGAAAGAATTGGACGCGAGAGACAGAGAGGGAAAGGAGAGAAAGAAGGGAGAAGAGAAAGAATGGTGAGGAGGAAGAAGAGGAAAAATGTGGGGATTCGGCTCTTCAAAACGACTTCCTTCCAACACAAAAAGCGTTCAACGTTACTTCCTCTTCGTTTTGGTACCAAAATCTTCATCATCAACTCACTCTCCTCAAATCCACCATTTTCGAATTTGAGCTCAAAAGTGAGGTTTCGATGGTTGAAGCTTAAGGATAGCTTAGGATTGTGTTTGGCGCGAACCCAAGGATGATGGATCGGTGAAGGATGTTCGATTGAAAGATTGGAAGCTAGTTGGGTGATTTGGGGTTGAAAATCAAAGATTTGGGGTTATGGATGAATAGTAGTTTTGGAGGTTAGGGAAGATGAATAGTGTTTGGGAAAGATTTCGAGGAATTCGGTATTTCGGTCAAAAAGAGGTTTCGCGATCGAGTGGAAAGCTTTGGAAGCGGATTTGAGCGTCGTAGAAACGGAAAGTTTATGCGGGGAACGTTCGTGTGGTTACTCGGTGAATTCGGCTCGATCGTGGTTCACGCTTCAAGGGTGAGTTCTACTCACGTTTAGGATTTTACGTTTCGAATTAATTAATTAACTGTTTTATCGCTTTCGCTGGGCAGGAATATTGTTTGGTAATTGAGTTTGAGAGATTTTGGGTTAAAAACCGATATTTGGAAAATACGTCGCGTTTTGATAAACTCGATTTGATTGAGTTATCGATTGATGTTTTAATTATTGTTTTGGACTGGAATTACTGGTTGTTATATCTGTTTTTGGGTCTCGGAGGTCACGTAATGTCTCGGTATCGATTAGGGAGCGAAATGGGGTAAAACTGAATTTCAGAAAACCTGTTTTTGGCCATTCTTCCTATTTTCGCGTCGCGACGGAGTCCCATCGCGTCGCGACGGTTTACAGAATTTTCAGCAACTAAATACTGTTTTTGTTTTTGCGATAACTTTTGATCCGGGAATCCGATCGAGGTGTTATAAGATGCGTTGGAAAGCTTATTCAGAGGCCTAACTGAATATTCTATTTTTAAGGAAAAATGAACTGTTTTTGATATTGAAAATTGTGTCGAAAAGTGGTCAACTAGAGTGCGAGTGTGAACTTGGATTTTATAAAATGTGGATTAAAGTGTTTCACTGATTGTCTGATTTGATGGACCGTGGGTTCATAGTACTGTAGATATATATATTATATCGAGTTTGGGTGACGACCCGTGTTGACATACTAGGCGGGGTAGTCATGAACCCTTACCCTAGGCTCCGTGCCGTTAGGAAACACTATTGGTTATGGGGTTCGCCGCAGCTTAGCGTTCGCGCAGTCGGTGTTATGTTAAATTGTTGTTGTGCGATACACTGCAGCTTAGCGTTCGCGCAGTCGGTGTCGTATAGTGCGGTTCATCGCAGCTTAGCGTTCGCGCAGTCGGTGCTGTACCAAGTTATAACAGGTTAGCCGCAGCTTAGCGTTCGCGCAGTCGGCCTTATATTAAAAGTTAAAGAATGTGGTACACCGCAGCTTAGCGTTCGCGCAGTCGGTGTCACGTTCAAACGGTCATATAATTGAACCGAGAGTGTTGGTAGGGGGTCTCGGTAGAACCCACTGAGATTGTATCTCACTGTTTAAATGTTGTTGTTTTACAGATAAACAGGGACAGAAGAAACCTCAGAGGCACGAGTAGGTTGAGCTCGTACTGGTTGCTGATAGCTTAGCTTTATGCTTAAGTTTGCACTTCCTTTATGTTGTCTATGTATTACAACTCATTGTATTGGTATTATAATTTTATTCCGCTTTCTTGTATGATATTGAGCACTATAGTTTGCTGAAGATTCTGGTCAGAGAACCTGTTCGGTCTTATTTGTATTTAAGACTGTTTTGTTGTTATTCAGCGAGAACTATATTGCAGTGTTCAGTATCTATGCAGGAATTTTATATCTCTGATGAATTAGGGATGGTGCACTTGGGTATTTTTACTCGATAAAAATACCGGGGTGTTACAGTTGGTATCAAAGCAGTTCGACCCAGTCGGACTTAGCTTAGGGTTGAGTCAATTACTTGTTAGTCCTGGTTGTGATTACACTTGTGATGCTAAGAGACATTGAGCCTGATCAACTTAATACTTAGTGCATCATAAGCGGAATTATGGTAGGATGATCAAGACGCAGTCCTCGACCAAAACCGGAATCTCCAACCGGTGCATCCTCAGGAAATGTGGCATGACGGTAGAAGAATACACCGCTAAGTTTGAGAAGTTGTCTCAGTTTTACCAAGTGGTAAAGTAAGCTCCGGATGAAGAATGGAGAATGCAGAAGTATAAGAGGGGCCTTAGTGCTTTTATGACTTAGGGTCTCAGTTCTTATACTATTACCAATTATGTTGCCTTAGTGCAGTCAGCCTATGTCGCCGAGGATGATCTCATAGGGAGTATGGGAAAGGAAGGAAGGTAGTTGAATTATCAACTCCGAATGCAAAGTCCTAAGATAATTTCATCAAAGGAAAAGCAGGTACAATTCTACGATTCTTCAAAGGTCAGAAGATGTTATAATTGTGGAAAGCATCATAGTTTAGAAATTGTAGGGGATGCGGAAAGCATCGCAAAGGTGATCGTCAGCAAAGATCAATCGGTGCTATTATTGTATTGGTAAGAGGGTCACGATGCAAAAGAGTGCCCTGCGAGGAAGAGTTCCAAGGAGTCACAAGCAGCTCTAAGGCAATGACGAGTCAACACTCTAGATGCTTAGACAGTTACAACTGCTGACAAATTGCTAAGGGTCGTGTCCAGACCCAATCCTTTCGTTGAGATTGTCTACTTGTCATAGGAGCCAGAAGTTTCGTTGCAGAGTTGGTTTGTTCGCTTTTGAGAAGTATGGACATCGTCTTAGGTACGAATTGAATGACTGCAAATCATGTTGCAATCGACTGTATTAATCAACTATCAGCTTCGCTTCAGAATCAGTTGAATTGTCTAGGACAAATTCTGAAGCGGTTACCTAGTTCACCTTAGACGGTCAATCTTGATTCCAAGGTGCGGAAGCACATGTTAGTATGTTATTTGCATCCACTGAAACTAGTATTAGATTTATCATCTGTACAAGTTGTGAATGACTTTTTGGATGTTCTCTGGAGGTTTTTCTGGATGAAGTTTCTTCCGTACATCCAGAGCGAGAGGTAGAGTTCTCTATAGAATTGATTCCGGTACAGGATCGATATCTATTGCTCCTTATCGAATGTTTCCTTAGAATTAAAGGAATTGAAATCTCAACTTGAAGAGTTGATCTCTAAGAGGTTCATTCGACCGAGTGCTTCTCTATGGAGTGCTCTGGTGTGGTTAGCCAAGGAGAAAGATGGGAGTAAGAGGTTGTACATCGATTATCGACAACTCAACAAAGTGAAGATCAAAAACAAATATCCTTTGCCAAGGATACACGAATTGTTGGATCAACTTCGAGGTACCGTGGTGTTTTCTAGAATTGATCTGAGGTCAGGATATCATCAAATAAAAGCTAGAGCCTTAGATATTCCGAAGACAGCATTCCGTACGAGGTATGGACACTATGTGTTTGTAGTGATGCCCTTCGATTTGACTAATGCTCCAGCGGTACTCATAGATTACATGAACCGAATTTTTCATACGTACCTGGATCAATTTGTAGTCATTTTCATTGATGATATCTTGATGTGCTCGAAGACCATTGAGGAGCATGTCCAACATCTCCGCATTATTCTGAAAGTACTCCGAGAAAATAAGTTGTACTTGAAAACCTCGAAGTGTGATTTTTGGGTGTCAGAGGTAAAGTCTTTGAGACATGTGATTTCCCAAGTCGAGAGTTTCTGTAGATCCCAGTAAGAAGGAAGCGGTGTGGAATGGAAGTGACCGACATCAGTCGCAGAGATCAGAAGTTTTCTAAGTCTAGCCGGTTACTACAGGAAGTTTATCGAAGGATTCTCACGGTTAGTTATTCCACTTACTCGGTTAACTCGTGAGGGTCATCCGTTTACGTGGGACGCCGATTGTGAAGAATGTTTTCAAGAGTCGAAGATTTTGACTTCTGCTCCAATCCTGATTCTTTCGGATCCGTCATTGGAATTTTAAATTTTTGATGACGCTTCAGGGAAGGGTTTAGGATGTATTCTAATGCAAAATCAACAAGTGGTAGCTTATGCGTCCAGACAATTAAAGTCTCATGAGAAGAGTTATCCGACTCATGATTATGAGTTGGCAGCTATTGTGTATGCACTGAAGATTTGGAGACGTTACCTGTATGGGTCTCGTTTCGATGTCTTTAGTGATCACAATAGTTTAAGGTATCTGTTTGATCAGAAAGAACTGAATAGCAGGCAGAGAAGTGTGTTGAGTTTCTGGAGAATTATAAATTAGTGTTGATGTAGCATTCAAGAGAGGCCAGTGTTGTAACTGATGCACTGAGTAGGAAGTCCATCCACATGGCCGAGTTTATGATGCATGAGATGGAAATATCAGAGTCGTTCAGAGACTTAAATCTGAATTCAAGATCAAGGAGGAATCAGTTAGTGTTGAGCCATATGAGAATCCCTAGTTCCCTAAGGGATTCTATACGCTTAGCACAGGAAGTTGATGTGAAGCTACAATCACAAAAGGTATTTCTAGATTTTACCATGGATAGTGATGGAGTCAGTTGTTTCAACGGTAGAATCTGTGCGCCCGATGATGAGAACAATAAAAGGCAAGTGTTAGAGGAAGCACACCGAAGTTTATATTCTGTTCCAAGGTGTACAGAATATAAAGCAGATGTATTAGTGGTGAGGTATTAGTTTGTTAACCTCTCCTTTGTGAAGGTTAACAAGGAGATAGTATTATGTGATTCCGTTTGACAAGTCAAACGTGAATACGAATATGAAAGTGAGGTGACTGTTGACTATTTTTCACATTGCAAATAAGCACCAGAGGATTAATTGATGGATCTACTGCAAGGGGATGGAATTTCCAAAGTGGAGTTTGGCGTGCGGTATGGTAGTTTTGAAAAATCGTTTTGTGAAAACCCGCATGCTAAAGGTAATTTTGGGAACGAATCAAGAGGATAGTAAAATCTGATTGAGGAAGAAAATCCTAGGAGGATTACTTAGGTTGAGGAGAAGTTCTCAACTCTATGGACTAATTTGGAAAGGAATCGGGTGCGTCATTGGTAAAAACCCCGTGATGAAGGAACCAGTAAAAATGGCACTGGTTCCAAGATTACACTGATTCCAAGATTACACTGATTCCAAAGCAGCACTGAATCCAAAAACTATCTACCTCGCTCGGAAGCTCGACGGCCATTTAACATCGGCCAAAAATCCCAGGCTCGACATAAACTCGAGACTGAAGAAATTTCTACTCAACAAAGACAAAAATACGAGGCTACGTCGCCTATTAAAGTCCAGATCGCCCCAAGCGACCAGACTTGGGGGGCCACTGTTATGGTAATTATAGTCTTTTCTCTTTACACCCCCTCCAAAGGCCCATTTACTAGGAAAGCCCATTTACATGGAAACAGGGTCCAATCATCAATGGCCAAGATCACTCTGCAGGATCGGACGGCCCAAATCGACCATAGCAAACACCACTCCAAATCTATAAATACAGCATTCAAAGCTCATTAATGGTAAGACTTTTTCCAACACAATACTCATTAACTCAAATAATGACTTGAGCGTCGGAGTGTTATTGCAGGAACAACATCGGACACCTCAAGATCGACAACCTCGGACACCTCAAAATCGACAACCTCGGACACCTCAAGATCGACAACCTCGGACACCTCAAGATCGACAAACATCGAACATCTCAAGACCTGGACATTAAAACAGAATCAATGATAAAACACCTACTAACTGCATAAAAACGATCACCAAGGTCGAAAGCACAGTACAGAACACAAACCAACCTGTTTCTTTCTATAACTGACATGTAAAAAACCAAGCCACATTGCAACTATATAATTCCAAACTCATTTCAAACACTGAAACACCCTCTTCCACCAATATTTTATAAAGATATATTAAGAATGAATTTATTAAGATTATTTTTTTAAATATTCCTTCAAGGTATATTAAAATCTGACGCAAAGAGAGATGGAGAGATAGATATTTTTTCCAATATATATTTTTAGTCCCTTGCCATGTGTGTCCTTGGAAGTAATGCATTTTTTTTTTAATTTTCAGGCTTGCGGGCTACCCATAGCCCGACTGGGCTAGCCCGGTACAGACTCAGACTATTATGAACCGGGCAAAAAAACCCAAATGTAAAAATGAGCTCTAATTCTTAGGCCCAAGCCCTATATTTTTTCGGCTTAGCCCGGTCTAGCCCAACGAGCCCAACCCATTTTGTCAGCTCTATGCGGGATGGTGGAGATTAATGCACTTAATGCAAAGTATAAATTATTAAAAAAATAACTCGTCAAGTTCGTCAAGTTATTTTTTTAGTTTCATATACATGGTGGAGATTAATGCACTTAATGCAAAGTATTTTTTAAAACTTAGCTTAAAAAAATACTTTATTTGGTTTAGGCGTCTAACCGTCGTACTTTCCTTTATAATTTTTAGTTTGTTTAATATTATCATTTTTTTCTAATAATTTGTTTTAGCTTTATACTTCCAAATACCTCTAAACGATCTTAACTATTTATATATTGAATGTGTGATTTGAAATTAATTTTTTTTGGCATCAAATGGGGGCGGAGCCCCAAAAACGATCAATTAACTAGGAATACGACGAGGGGTAGATAACCTCATACAATCTGCGAGCACAAGAGCTTCCACACTCAGAGGGATATGCTCAAAAACTATCAAATACTCAGATTGATTACAACCAATGGAAGCTAAGGCATCAACACACCGATTAGCTTCCCGGAAAACATGACAAATACTCACGTCCCAATTGAAAGCTAGCATCTTTCGAATCTCCCGGACCAGCCCACCACCAGCAAGAAAATCAACGTGCTCCCCTTTGATGATCCTAGCAGCCCCATCAGAGTCCACCTGGCAGTCTATGTACTTCCAACCACGAGCCCAACACAAGCGCAAACCTTCCAAGATACCCCATAACTCTGCTTCTAACACTGAACAATAGCCAACAAATCTAGCAAAACCACAAAGCCAATTTCCTGACTGGTCTCTAACAACAACACCAGACCCAGCTCTTTTATTTGTAACTCTTACCGTTCCATCAGTATTGAGCGAAACTCGACCATGAGAAGGAGGATACCAATGCACATCAATCCAATTGTAATCACGCACCTGAGTTGTGGTAGAAAGGTCCCACGCATTCAGGTAATCCTTTTCCAGCCGAAGAACCAGAGCCCAAGGTCGAGTAGGTCTAATGAACGAAGCTTCGTGGACCTCCTTGTTCTTCCAAGACCATAGTAAATGACAACCAGTAGCCCAAATGGTGGCCCAATGCATCCCATCAATATCCCAATCCTTCTTAGAAAGATTGAGGTTGGCCCAATGTTTGATATCGCCCATGAAAAATTCACACCTCCTAATTGGTCTCACCAAACCCAACCAAAGATCCCTAGCCAACGGACAATCCCGAAGCACATGATTGAACTCTCCACATCAATCGAGCAATGATCACAATACTCATCACCAATCCCATCCCATGTCTTATGAGCTTAGTTAGAAGCCTATCACGCACCATGATCCAAAGAAAGGACCTCACCCTTTCCGGAACCTCGCACTTCCAAAGTCTCTTGCATAACTCGAAATTCTCATCCTTCAAGCGGCCAGCCATTAAAGAATATGCAGTAGACACTGTGAACTCCCCATGCGCATTTCCTGGCCAAAGTTTCAAGTCAGAGCCATTCTCCCCACTCAGTGGCAACAAAGATATTATCCGATTCAACACTTTCATTGGAATTAAATTAGCAAGATCATTTAAATCCCATGATCTGTTAATATCTACCAGGCCAGCAACACACAACTGAGTCAACTCAGTTGGAATCATTTGAACCGTATTCCGCAACTTCAAGCTCGACACAATCCAACTATCATTCCAAACAGAAATGCTTGACATTCCCTATAGACCAGAAAATGTTATCAAGCATAATATCCCAATTGGCAGCTATGCATTTCCACAAAGATGAGTCAGTAGCTTTAACAAGGATACCATATTGCAAGGGCCCATCGCGCTCATACTTCCCCCGCAACACATCGCACCACAACTTATCATCACCCTGCAAAAGCGACCAAGCTAACTTCTTAACTCAAGCAACATTCATCTGCTTGAGGTTTCTTATACCAAGACCTCATGCTACTTTTGGTTTTGTTACAGTACTCCAAGACACCGCATGATACTTAGGATTACTTCCTTCCTCTCGCCAAATAACTCTCCTTTGTAACCTTTGAATTTCGTCCAAGCAACCTTTGGGAATAACCGAAGCCATCATGGCATAAAGGGGGAGAGCCTCAATAACGGACTTTGATAGCGTAAGTCTACCCGCAAGAGATAACTGAGAAGCTTTCCACCCAACTAACTTATTCTTGACCATGTCATTGAGATAATTATAATCCTCCTTTCTTAGGGCTCTGCCTATTAGAGGAATGCCCAGATATCTACCAAGATTATTAACTTCCTTGAAGCCCAAAATATTAACAAGATTCGTACGAACTTGATGGGGAACACCTTTGGAGAAAAATCATAAGGCGTTTTATCCATACTAACTTGATGGGGAACTTGATGGGGAGCACCTTTGAAGAAAATTATTAACTTCCTTGAATTTATTGCTTGTTTAATATATTTCCAGCTGGTATGCCTTTCTGTTTATCAGCACCTATACAAGCACATATCTCCACTTAGTTTGAAGCAATTGCGTTCTCCACTTTATTCATGAGTGTTTGTCTGATTTAATTCACTAGTTAGGAGTAAAATAATGTAAGATAAGGGATATGTAATATTCATGGAATCTGGTGTTTTTATTGTCAAGCATGTTTTGTTGTAGTTTGGCCGAGAAGCCTTTTTTTAAAAAAAAAACTAGGTTAGCCACGGTTAAACTGTGGCTAAAGTTTAGATAACCGTAGCTAATTAGCGAGGGAATATTTCCTCGCTAATGCTTAGCGATGGATTGAAAATTTCGTCGCTACGCATTAACGATGAGCGTTTTAGCGACGGAAATAGGTCGTCGCTAATTCCGTCGCAAATGTGCATTAGCGAGGGAAAATTTCGTTGCTAATGAGCATTTTTTTTGTAATGGTAGAGGTTTCCAACTACCTGTACTAACAGCATGGGAGATAAGATGAGAGAGTTTGTCTAGAGTACAAAAATGTACGGCGACAATGGATCACCCTGACGCAAACCCCGTTGCGGGTGAAAAGACTCCCTTCTATTTCCATTCCACACATTACGTTAGTTTGGACACTAGTAATACAAGCCCTGATAATATCACAAAGCTTGTCTGGTATTGATGCTCCTTCAAAACAAGATGAGCAAAGGAACACTTTAGCCTATCATAAGCCTTAGAAAGATCCACCTTGATAGCAACACCACCCTTCATACCCTTCATTCTTTTCATAGCATGGACCAGCTCTTGTGCAACAACAATATTTTCTTGAATATTACGTCCATGAATTAAACCTGTTTGAAAAGGAGAGACGAGTTTATTCATAAGGCCTTTCAATCTATTAACAATGACTTTTGTCACCACCTTATACAAAGTATTACATAAAGATATGGGTCTGAATTGACTTACAAATTCTGGTTTGGCAACTTTCGGGATAAGGCAAATATCCGTCTTGTTGACGTCTGCAATACTGATCATAGGATTCTCCCAAACATTATTCACATAGCTATTCAAGGACTCTTTAACCAAGTCCCAATCCTTTTGAAAGAAACCAAGAGGAAAACCATCAGGACCTGGAGACTTCCAAGACCCAAGAGAAAAAAGAGTCTTTTTTACTTCAAGAGGACTTAGATTAGCATCCAAGGAGTATAACTCCTCCCTGGCCAGTGAACCAAAAGTGAAAGAGGAAACATTCCAAGTGCCAAAGACACTGTCTTCGGTAAACAAGTCCCTATAAAAATCATTCACCACACCTCTGATCACACTTTCATTCTCTTGCCATACACCACCCCCATTGCGTAGAGCCACAATATTTTTCCGCCTCATTCTATTAACAGTCTTCAAATGATAGTATTTAGTGTTGGGGTCTCCATCAGTTAGCCATTTTGACCGAGACCGTTGATGCCACATAATTTCTTCTTGAGCCAATAAATCCATGAGTTCACGCTGCAAAGAGACTTCAAGATTTCTTAAAAAACGATTGCCCCTACCATTAGAATTGGATTTTTGGAAAACGATTGCTCCTACCATTAGAAGTAAATTGTTTTTTTCTTTTCAAAAAAGCAACAACTTCCTTCAAGCTCAAAATGGTTCGTCCAAAAATAATCGAAAGAAGAAAAACTATGTGTTTTCCTCCAATTTGTGTATCGAACATAACATGTGGTGGTTTTGTCGAGTTGGAGGTTTTCGACGAATGGTTGTTCAGTTGGAAGCTACTTTGGGAGAGTGAGCGGTTGGTGAAAGGAATATGGCATTGGGAGCTCAAAGACAGAAAAGAAGGTTAGGCAGAGAGGGGAGAGAGAGGGGGGTACAGAGGGAGGGAGGGAGAGGGAGAGGGAGGTGACTTATGTGGGATGGTGGAAATTAATGCACTTAATGCAAAGTGTAAATTATTAACAAAATAACTCATCAAGTTCGTCAAGTTATTTTTTTAGTTTCATATACATGGTGGAGATTAACGAACTTAATGCACAGTATTTTCAAAACTTAGTTTAAAAACAATACTTTATTTAGTTTAGGCGTGTAACCGTCGTACTTTCATTTATAATTTTTAGTTTGTTTAATAATGTTACGGATTGGGCCACTATAGCCAATCCACCTAAGGCCCAACAATAAAAGGCCAAATCCACCAGCCAAGGGTGGAGATCTAAGACCTAGATCCAATGGTCCTCCTTCACTCCAAAAACCTATAAATAAGCATTCAATGCTAGCATTAAAGGTACTCACTTTTTCCAATCCTCTCACTTGTAATTGACTCACTCACTGACTTGAGCGTCGGAGTGTTATTGCAGGTACCACCCCACCTCGGATCGGAGCATCAACCCGGATTGACCAAGAACTCAAATACCAACTATCCCGGATCGGACCTGGTATTCAAGATCGGATACCAAGTCAGGGATACGGTAGCAAACATTGGCGACCACAGTGGGAGAATCTTATACTCTAGTCCCTCCCTCATCTCCTTGGTCAGCAATGGCTCCAGAACTACAACGTAGGAACATCTCCAGTGTAGTAGTTAGACCCGATCAACAGCAAGAAACGCCCGAGGGGGTAGCGGTCACTCTCCCTCGCAGCTCGGTCCACGACCACAACTCGTCTAGAGCAATGGTTCCCATAAGCTCCGCCAGGAACCAACTTCCACCTCCTGTCCAGACCGTCCAGGTACCGGTCGACGTTGTCCAACAGCTCGTCCAACTGCTGACAAGGCAAGCCGAGGCTGACCAGCAAAGGAGTCAGCGCTACTCCCAGCTGGAGGCCGAGATTGCCGAGATCGCCGAGATCCGGGCCCGAGACATCCCGGATCGGTCCTCTGCTCAAAATTACTCTCCCAGCGGAAGAACATCTAGCAAAAGGCGTCACCGGTCTCCTGCTTGGAGGAGACACCACCATCGCTCACCGCCTCGCCTAAAAGAGAGGCGAGGATCTAGAACTCTCCCAAGCGAGACTCGGGATGACACTTATTACCCCGAGGACTCTCCTCACCAGAGCTCGTCATTAGCATCCTCTTCCCCGAGGCGACGTTCTATAAGCCGGGGGAGTCCCCCGAGGCATGAACGTCGGCGCCCTCGTTCTCTGAGGTCCCCTGTTCGGTGCCCTATCCAGAGACCTCCCCCGAGGGAGAGATCGACGGCGCGAAAGGGACCCTTTACAGCAAAGATCGACTACTTTCCGGTGCCCAAACACGTGGAGAAACCCCCTGAAGGTTTAAAGATGCATGACGGGACTGGCGATCCCGATCGTCACCTTGATTATTTCGACACAATGATGCAATATCGGAATGTCCCGGAAGAAATCAACACTACAAGAATTATTGGTTTTTCCGGCCAGGAGTTTCCGGCGGATATGGATCCGCCGCAAAGTTACCGGCAGAATCTACGCATTTCCGGCGGATTTTATCCGCCTCAAAGTTACCGGCGGAATAATTGACCGTTGCGGCGGATTAAAATTCGTCTTGGCTTTTGCGGCGGATTTAACGGTTCTTGCGGCGGATTTGGGTTCACAATTTTTTTTTTACGAGATTTTAATTAACCGCCGCAAATGCACCTCTGTCCGCCGCAAATCCCTTAAGTCCGCCGCAAATCCCTTAAATCCGCCGGTAACTGCCGTTTCCGGCGGATCTTGCCTTTTGACTGTTTGACCTCGTTTCACCTATATAAACCCCTTCTCCCCTTCTTCTTTTTTCACACCTCTACCAATACTCTCATTCTCTTGATACGGCACTCGATCTCTTAATACGACACTCTCTTGAGCATTGTCGGCAGCGGGGTTCCAATAGAGTGGCGTACGTCTCAATTTTTTTGTAAAAAATTTTCACATTGTCATGAAGACCCTTCATCTTTTTCGTTAAAAGTAACCCCTTTATCAGCATAAAGTTCATCCTCATTATTTTCACCACAAGAGACATATACGCTCATCAAACGCTCGGTATCATCCTCCAACTTAACAACCCGTCCTTGCAGTTCCTCAAACTTTCTATTTAGAGATTCAATCATCTTTTCAAAAGATGGTTTCTTGTGAAACTTTCTATTTTGAAAATATGGTTGAATCTCTAAATAGAAAGTTTGAGGAACTGCAAGGACGGGCTGTTAAGTTGCAGGATGATACCGAGCGTTTGATTAACGTATATGTCACTTGTGGTGAAATAATGAGGAGGAGCTTTTTGCTGATAAATGGGTTACTTTTAACGAAAAAGATGAAGAGGTGTTCACGACAATGTGGAAATTTCTTTACAAAGAAATGGAGACATACGCCACTGTAATGGAGCAGCTGCCGACAACGCTCAAGAGAGTGTCATATCAAGATAATGGCGTAGGTCTCCGTTTAGGGGTAGCAGACATTAAATATATATTTTACTGTTTTTCCCAATTTTTATTGCTTTAGATTATTTTATTTTTTTGTATGGATATTTTATTAATTGTATGGATATTTTTTTGGTGATAATATTTTACTGCTTTTCCCAATTTTTATTTTTTTAAATTAAAAATTAATTAGTTATTGGATTTTATTTTTTTATCAATAATTAAAAAAATTAATAAAATAATATATATTTTTAATTAAAACGATTTTTTTAAAAAAATAAAATTTATTTTTTAAAAATAATAATAATTTTTTTAAAAAAATAATAATTTTTTTTTTAAAAAAAAAAATGGTACTTTGCGGCGGATTTGTGTCATTTGCGGCGGATGTTGAGTATTTGCGGCGGATCTTTGCGGCGAATTGTAGCTTTTGCGGCGGATTGTTTGGTGTTTTTAAAAAAAAAGGCGCGGTATTTTAATTTGAATATCCGCCGCAAAGTACCACGAATCCGCCGCAAAGCTCCGTAAATAAAAAACCCGCGGATTTTAAATTTCAAAATCCGCCGCAACCCTCCATAATCTGCCGCAAAGCTCCGAAAAAAAAACCCGCGGATATTGAAATTCAAAATCCGCCGCAAACCGCCTGAATCTGCCGCAAATCCCTTTTGACCGTTGGGCTGCGTTTTTCTATATATATCCATTCCCCACTCCTCATTCTTCACACTTCTAACAATCCTCCCATTCTCTTCTTAAAATTTCTCTTTTACTCTCTCCCAAATTCTCTCCTTCTCTACTAAATCTGTTTTTGAAGTGTAGCGCTTCCTCCCTACGAATTGTCTTCTGCTCTTATTGGGAAATTTCTTCAAGGTATGTTTTTGATATGAGTTAATAGTTTTAGTTTTTAATTTTTTTTTAATATTCATTTTTAAATTATTTTATAATAATATGAATTTGTTCCTCCTTTTTCCTCTCTGCTTGAGTTCAGGATAAGCTTCAAGCCAGAGCCTTCTCTTCACTACGGTTAGTTGTTAAAGTAATTAATAAAATATTACTTACTTCACTATTTTTAGTAAAATTTTGTTACAAATTTTGTTTGCAATAATAATACAAATTAATTTATATTGAAAAAACTTATTTATTAAGTTCACTTATAAATTTTATTAACATATATTGTCTTATAAAAATTGAAATTTAAAATTAAATTTGGAATTATTATTTATAATGTTTAAATTATTAGTATATAACATTATTAAAAAATTAATTCTGTTGCTTGTAATTAATTGGTAGTTTATTGAAATATCAAAATAAAATGAGTAATATATAAATATATATATCAAAATATGAAGTAATTGATAGTTTATTTTATTTATATTGTAGTGTAGTATACGTATAGTTCTTGAAAATGGATCGTAGTTGGATGTATGATCCATTGTATCCTGGAAGAACTGGTGTAAAACGACGTTTTGTAGAAGGAGTAGAAGAGTTTATTTTTTGTGCTAAGTACATTGATCATGAAGAATTTGGGCGACAAGGCGGTATTAGATGTCCGTGCTTGAAATTTTCATTTCGAGCTATAAAAAATGAACATGAAGTTAGACTTCATTTGTACAATAATGGGTTTAGGCCAAATTATTGGACATGGAGTCGTCACGGGGAAGGAGCGCCAGGGGTAGCTGCAGTTCCTGCGGTTAGTGTTCCGGTTGAAGTAGTAGATCACACATCAAGTAGTTATCCAGTGACTACGACATCTGAAGGGTGGGGAATACAACCGTTAGATGTTTATCAGGGAATGATATCTGACGCTGTTGGAGTAAATTTGGATTTTGAAGAACCAGATGCTGACGAAGTTCCAAATGAGGAAGCTCAAAGGTTTTACATGTATTTGAGTGAGACAAATAAACCCATATTTGAAGGATCTACAGACTCAAAATTATCAATGTGTGTTCGGTTGTTGGGTCTTAAGTCTCAATTTAATGTTGCTGAGTTGTGCATGGAATATATGACCAAAATGATGTTGGATGCAACCCCCATTAGAGGGAGTTTACCGCAAAGTTATTATGAAGCTAAAAGAGTGGTATCGAAGCTTGGCTTAAAATCTAAAAGTATTGATTGTTGTGTGTCTGGTTGCATGCTCTATTATAACAATGAGTTTGGCATAAATGATGGAGAGTTGTCAGAATGCAAGTTGTGTGGACAACCACGCTATCGTGTCAGTAGATCAGGGATGAGCAGAGGCAAACCGGTTCCACGAAAATCAATGTTCTATCTGCCTCTTATTCCAAGGCTACAGAGGATGTTTACTTCAATGGAGACCGTAGGTAAAATGACATGGCACCATCAAAATAGAAATAATTCTGGTGAATTACGTCACCCATCTGATGGTGAAGCTTGGAAGCATTTTGATCGTGTTCATCCAGATTTTGCCAGTGATCCACGCAATGTTCGGCTTGGTTTGTGCTCTGATGGTTTCACATCATGTATTCAAGCCTCGGCAACACCGTATTCATGTTGGCCAGTTATTGTTACCCCATACAACATTCCTCCAGAAATGTGTATGTCCAAACCATACATGTTTTTAAATTCTATTATTCCAGGGCCAAGTAATCCAACAGCTGGTATTGACATCTATTTGCAACCTTTGATTGATGACCTAAAAAGGTTGTGGAATGGTGTTTTAACTTATGATGTGGCACGCAAACAAAATTTTGTGATGAGGGCGGCTTTGATGTGGACCATAAATGACTTCCCTGCCTATGGAATGTTGTCTGGATGGGGGACACATGGTAAGATGGCGTGTCCGATTTGCATGGTTGACACAAAGGCTTTTAGTCTTAAATACGGATGAAAAGTTTCATGGTTTGACTCGCACCGTAGGTTCTTACCTATGGATCACCCATTTAGAAAGCAGAAATATGCGTTCATCAAGGGAAATGTTGAAACAGCTGGACCTCCTCGTCAGTTGACACTAGAGGAAGTTTGGAATAATGTTAGGGATATCCCTCCTGTGGAAGTCGTAGCCGGTGTTGTTTCTCGTCCAGATGGCTATGGACAATGGCACAATTGGACAAAAAAAAGTATTTTTTGGGAACTTCCCTATTGGAAAGATAATCTATTGAGACACAATCTCGATGTCATGCATATAGAGAAGAATTTTTTTGACAACATATTTAACACTGTCATGAACGTGAAAGGCAAAACGAAATACAATGAGAAAGCTAGGAAGGATATAGATCATTTCTGTAGACGAAAGAATTTGTTGTTGGTTGAGCAAGGTACTAGGATTTTGAAACCCAAAGCCAATTATACTTTATCTACCGAACAAGCGAAAGCAGTTTATCAGTGGATAAAAGAGTTGAAAATGCCAGACGGTTATTCTTCCAATTTATCTAGATGTGCGGATGTGGATAATGGGAGGTTGCATGGGATGAAGAGTCATGATTCTCACGTATTCATGGAGTGCTTACTTCCTATCGCTTTTAGTTCGTTGCCAACACACGTTTTGAATCCGCTCATTGAAATAAGTCAATACTTTAAGAATTTGTGTTCTGCAACGCTAAAAGCTGATGATCTTTCAAAAATGGAACAAGACATCCCACTTATCTTATGCAAGTTGGAGAGAGTATTTCCACCTGATTTCTTTGATTCTATGGAGCATCTACCGGTGCATCTCGCATATGAAGCTAAACTTGGCGGACCTGTCCAATACAGATGGATGTATCCGTTTGAAAGGTCAGCTAATTTTTAATTATAATATAAGAAACAAGTTTAAATTGAAATATATGACTATTATTAATGCATGGGATTCAAATTAGAATGAATGTAATTTATGTTTCAACAATTCTATTTTTAATGAAGATGTTATTTTTAATGAAGGATGTTATTTGTTTGAGAATGAATGGGATTCAAATTATTTATTTTAATGCATGAGTTTTGTATATGTTTATGTTAACCTTGTTTAGTATATGTTTGTTTTGTTTAAATGTATATGTTTAGCTAGATCTATACAGATATGGCATCTCATGATGACTCGGGATCCGATCATGACGGCGCATATGTTCCTCCTCCACCTCCCGATGCCGCCAGCACTAGCAGGCGGAAGACATCTACTCGCCTAGGGCGCCGTGTTCAGCCTACGCGTGTTGTTGTTACTACTGGTGGATATTTGCCACCACCTGTGTCTGAGGATGGTGCTAGTACTAGTACTGCAGGGGGCCTATCGATTCCTGTTGGTACTGAGGGCTTATCCCCGACACATGTGGATGCGGATGGGGTACGCACATTCATTGATGGGACTGATGTGATTAGGGTTACACCTGATGGGCGTATCATATTGCAGATTGTTGGCGATTCGTAAGTCTATATATATATATATATATATATATATATATATATATATATATATATATATATATATATATATCTATATTATTATTTATTAATTTATTTTTGTTGCCATTTATATATAACTTATATTTGGTGTAACAAAATTCATCTTTTTTTAATGCAGTTTTATTCCTTCGAAGGCTTCAGCTACCGCCATCACA
Organism: Astragalus membranaceus; assembly: GCA_039519185.1. Lineage (NCBI taxonomy): Eukaryota > Viridiplantae > Streptophyta > Magnoliopsida > Fabales > Fabaceae > Astragalus > Astragalus membranaceus. The sequence goes on along the minus strand of CM076850.1, from coordinate 106,999,975 downwards.
AAAACAATCAAGGAGAATTTTACCAAGAGCTGGAAGAACTGGACGGAAGTTAGAAAAGATAAGGATGCAAATAAGAAGATGTTAAGATCATTTTTGGTAAGTTATTCGATTCTACGAAATAATTAATTTGGTGTATTATCTTTTATATTGACTTGATTAATTAATTAATTATTGCCTTATAATTAACAACATTATTGTAAATTTCTTAAATAGGAAAAATGTACATGGTATCCAGGGGAGCAAGCCGCAGTTGAGAGAGTGTTCCATAAGAGATGTTCTCATTGCTATTCTGAATTGATGCGGAGGGCACGCAATACGGGTACGAAGCCATCTTATATGGGAGACTCAACTTGGGCTGAGTTTAATGAGTATTGGCAGAAAGATGAAGGATTTAAGAATTATTGTGAGAAAGCCAAGAAGAACCGTGCTTTTGAAAAAGGTGGCTGCACACACACGGGGGGGAGTGTTAATACTGCAACGCATTACATACGTTTGGTAAATTTATTACTTAATTTATTACTTGATTAATTAATTAATTATTTATAATAATTAACTAGTCATTTTCAATATGTGTATTTAATTAATAATATATATATTTATGTACATATATATATATATATATATAGGTGGAGAGGCAACAAAGGCCAATCACTTTGCCTGAGTTGCATTGCCACATGCATATGGTGGAGGAGACTGGTGAGTACGTTACAGATTGGGCGAGGCGTATTCAGGTAAAACTACTTTTTCAGGAGAGCTTCGAGGGTGGGATGGCTGAGTACCATCAGTCACAACAGAGCAGTGGGGCAGCTGTCGATCCAGTGGAGGAGGCTAGAGTAGCTCGTGATGTTTGGGAGAGAGCAGTTGGTCCCCAAAAGACTAATCGTCTGGTAGGATCAGGTGGTATTGGACCGGCTGCTTTTCGAACAAGCATTATTCCGAGTCTATCAGATTCACATTCTGGATCCTCGACTGGTCGCAATTATGTTCCCAATGCTGGTGAGTTGAATGAGGTTAGGCAATTGACGCAGCAATTGAGCGAGGCTCAGCGTCAGATTGCCGAGCGGCAGCAGCAAAGCGATCGGGAAATTCAGGCGATTCGGGATCGAAGTGATCGGGAAATTCAGGCGATTCGGGAGCAGGCTAGGGTAGCTGAGGAGCGCATGGAGGAGCGCTTTAAGTTCTTGCAGGATCAGATGGTGTCTCAGCACTCGAGGCCATCCTCATCAGCATCCTACCCGCCGCCGCCACAGCAGCATTACTACCAGCAGCAGTATGCACCCCAGTATCCCCCGCCGTATGCATCCCAATATCCCCCGCAGTATACACCGCAGTATGCGCCGCCATTCCAGCCATACCGGCAGCAACATCAGTCACCCCGCCAGCCATACCAGCAGCCCCAACATCAGTCACCCCTGATCCAGCCAAACCAGTAGTACCCCCAGCAGCGGTCACCCCCGCTGGACATTGATCTTAATGTCCAAATGTCATCGCTCAGTGCTTTACTTCAAGATGATACATATTATAATAATGTTGATGACATTGACCGGCAGGCACCCCAGTAGCTTTAGATTATTTTATTTTTTTGTCTGGATATTTTATTAATTGTCTGGATATTTTATTAATTGTATGGATATTTTTACTGCTTTTCCCAATTTTTATTTTTTTAAATTAAAAATTAATTAGTTATTGGATTTTATTTTTTTATCAATAATTAAAAAAATTAATAAAATAATATATATTTTTAATTAAAACGATTTTTTTAAAAAAATAAAATTTATTTTTTAAAAATAATAATATTTTTTTTAAAAAAAAATGGTATTTTGCGGCGGATTTGTGTCGTTTGCGGCGGAATTTTAAATAAAACGTTTTTTTAAACAAATTATATTCATTTTTTTATAAATAAAACGGGTGTTTTGCGGCGGATAACGGGTACTTTGCGGGGGATAATTTGCGGCGGATATTGGGCACTTTCCGGCGGATATATTGCGTCAAAAATTTGTCCCCTTTTCCGGCGGATTATCCGCCGCAAATTTGCGGTGGATTTTGCGGTGCCACTAAATCCGCCGCAAACTTGCGGCGGATAATCCGCCGCAATCCGCCGCAACGCGTTTGCTTCGAGCTGGCTACCGGCGAAAAAATTCCGCCGCAAAGTCCAAATATCCGCCGCAAATTTGGCTTTTGCGGCGGATTTTGCCCGCCGCAAAGTCCAGCTTTTCTTATAGTGCAAGTGTTGAATCTTCCCTCTTACCCTGGAAAAGTTGGCACTGGACTGGTTCAGAGCCCTCAAGCCAAACTCAATATCCTCGTGGGACCAGCTGGCGAAGCTATTTTCAGCCCATTTCGCCCACTCCAAGATGAAACCAAAATCTCGAAAAGTTTTACAAGCAATTCGACAAGGGGAGAACGAGTCTCTCCGGGGCTATATCGAGAGGTTCAATAAGGAAGCAGCTCAAGTCCGAAACCTAGATGATTCTTTCCGACTGTTCTTCATGGAAGCCAGTCTTCATGAAGGAAGTTTGTTCCAGATCTATGTCGGAGTAAATCAAACTGAGTCGCTTGCCGAGTTCCTCCAGCGATCTCAAAAGTATATTGATCATGAAGAGGGGGCGGTTGCAAGAAAGTCGGATGCCGACCCTGGGTCAAGCAAGCCTCGATATGAGAAGGAGGCCCGGAATGACAGTAAACCCAGACCTCGCAACCGACACCAACATTACTCCAACCTTAATGAAACAAGAGCTAGGATTTTGGCAGAATGCATGAACGCTGAATTCAAGGAAGTCAAGTTTCCCGATCCGCTCCCACACAGGCCGGGGCAGAGATCTAACAAGTACTGTCGGTATCACCAGAGCAAAGGGCATGACACCAATCGATGCAATGCTCTGAAAGACGACATCGAGGACCTGATCAAGAATGGGAAATTGAGCCAGTACGTGGCTAAGGCACCTCGGCAGGAGGTAGAGATTAAAGAAGAGAAGGATGACCCTAAAAAGAAGGGTAAAACGCACCAAGAAAGAGAGGTAAGCTCGGAGGACGAGCGCGATTTCCGAAAGTCAAAAGGTCGGCCTGTGATGATGGTCATCTCGGGGGGTACCCCGACGAAGCTTCTGGCAAGACTATGAAAAGAAAATGGAAGGATATTATGTGCGCTGCTTCCACCTCGGCGGTAACTTCAACCCCGGAACGGCCTCCCCTGACATTCGGCGATCGAGACTTGCTAGATGGTAAACCCAACAAGCACGTACCCCTTCTAATCAGGGCAGTCATGGCAACCACGAGATAAGGAGAATCTTGGTCGACCAAGGAAGCTCGGCGGATATCATCTTTATCGACCTTGTGAGGAAACTGCAGATCTCAGAGGAAGACTTCACCCCTTACAAAGGATCAGACCTTTCAGGTTTCAATGGGTCCCGGACCAAACCCCTCGGCTATTTGGAGCTGATGGTCACCTATGGCGAAGAACCACTAGAGAGGACAGTCAAGACCAAATTCCTAGTGCTGCCATGCCCTTCGGTCTACAACTGCATCATCGGAAGACCGACTCTAGGAAGACTCGGGGCTGTAACCTCGACGGTTCACCTGAAAATGAAGTTCTACTCTTTGAACAACCAAGTGATCACCCTTGATGCCGACCTAGAGTCCGCCCAGAGATGTTTCAATCCTCATGTGAAGGCAGATAGGCAGACCTCAGAGGAGGGGGTTCCCCCCGTAGAAGCAGAAGCTCAGAAAGAAGCGGTCGAGCTGCCGAGGTCAACGTCACAGACCTTGATGCGAGGTATGATCCTGACAGCTCTGAGGAAGAGAGCGATGACGAGCTGACACGGGAGCTGAAGAAGAATATCAGGCAGCCCCAACCTGATGGACAGTTCGTACAGATCCAACTGGGTGAGGACCCAACCCAAACTGTCCAGATCGGGTCCGACCTCTCGGAGGAGGTAAAATCAAAGCTCGCCTCATGTCTGAAGGCTCACGCCGACCTCTTCGCCTGGTCGGCAAAGGATATGCCCGAGATCCCCCCAGAGGTCGCTTGTCACCAGCTTGCAGTTAGCCCCGAGGCCAAGTGGGTCGCCCAGCGCAAGAGAGCTCAAAGCAAGGAGAAGGCGGCTGCTACAGCTAAAGTTGTAGATGATTTAATTAAGGCTGACTTTGTAAAGGAGGTCAAGTACACAACTTGGCTTTCGAACCCTGTACTTGTTAAGAAAAGCAATGGAAAATGGCGAATGTGCATTGATTATACCGATCTTAATAAAGCCTGTCCTAAGGACGCTTTCCCTGTTCCCAGCATTGATCGCCTCGTCGATAATGCTTCAGGTTTTCGCTTACTTTCTTTCATGGGCCTATTCGGCAGGAGGTAGAGATTAAAGAAGAGAAGGATGACCCTAAAAAGAAGGGTAAAACGCACCAAGAAAGAGAGGTAAGCTCGGAGCACGAGCGCGATTTCCGAAAGTCAAAAGGTCGGCCTGTGATGATGGTCATCTCGGGGGGGTACCCCGACGAAGCTTCTGGCAAGACTATGAAAAGAAAATGGAAGGAGATTATGTGCGCTGCTTCCACCTCGGCGGTAACTTCAACCCCGAAGCGGCCTCCCCTGACATTCGGCGATCGAGACTTGCTAGATGGTAAACCCAACAAGCACGTACCCCTTCTAATCAGGGCAGTCATGGCCAACCACGGGATAAGGAGAATCTTGGTCGACCAAGGAAGCTCGGCGGATATCATCTTTATCGACCTTGTGAGGAAACTGCAGATCTCAGAGGAAGACTTCACCCCTTACAGAGGATCAGACCTTTCGGGTTTCAATGGGTCCCGGACCAAACCCCTCCTATTTATAGGAAACCGAGGGCCTATAATGGGCCTGGGCCTAGGCTACGCGATCCATCGCTAGCCCCTATACAGGCGCGTCGTTTCAAGCGCCATCATTGCCACAATCACCCTCGAACGACGAGTCCCATAAATGACCTCATTGGCAGGCATGGAAATCAAGGCATAGCTATAAACGGAACGCCTCGAGTCACTCGGCACGACCTGAGTCCCTCGGCTCTCCCCGGTCCTCGGACCTCGGCACGACTTGAGTCTCTCACATACGGAAGGCCTCGAGTCACTCGGTTCGCCCCTGTCCCCTAACCTCGGCACGACATGAGTCTCTCACGCCCGGAGGTTGGTGGCAGAACACAAACAAAAGCGGAATCCCGGTTTTGAAAGTTGATTACGGGTTCTCCAATAGCAACAAGTCTAGCCCGCCCTAAGGCGACCCGACTTGGGGGGCAACTGTTACGGATTGGGCCACTATAGCCAATCCACCTAAGGCCCAACAATAAAAGGCCAAATCCACCAGCCAAGGGTGGAGATCTAAGACCTAGATCCAATGGTCTTCCTTCACTCCAAAAACCTATAAATAAGCATTCAATGCTAGCATTAAAGGTACTCACTTTTTCCAATCCTCTCACTTGTAATTGACTCACTCACTGACTTGAGCGTCGGAGTGTCATTGCAGGTACCACCCCACCTCGGATCGGAGCATCAACCCGGATTGACCAAGAGCTCAAATACCAACTATCCCGGATCGGACCTGGTATTCAAGATCGGATACCAAGTCAGGGATACGGTATCAAACAAATAATATCATTTTTTTCTAATAATTTGTTGGCAAAATATCTCTCTGGGTCTCTTAACTTATTTATTTGTAACGAATAGGTCCCTTAACTTTTTTTGTAACACGTAGGTCCCTTAACATTTAAAAACGTAACACCAGCCCCTTTTAACGGTTTTTGTTAACTCCGTTACAAAAACGTCTATCTGGCTTTTAGAGTGCTTATGTGGCTTTTTTATTATGCTTACGTGACAATTTTAATTGCTGACTCATTATTTTATAACTATTTTTATTTAAAAAATAAAAAAAATGTGAATTTTCATCTTCTTCGTGAAGTCATTCCGAACCTTGTCTTTTTGACTCCAAGCCTTATCTTTTTCTGTAGTGAATCGCAGATCTACAAAAATCCACTGCTTTAATCTCACTCAAGTTCCTCAGTCTGCCAAAATAAAAAGTTGATCTTCCACAAGCAGCAAGCCCAGAATTTCATGGCTACCTCTCATATCTCTTCCACCATCATCTACGAACCCACAAACACAATCTTCTTCAACAACAAATCAAAGAAAACGAAAACGAATCTGAGAATCGATGAATCTGACGAAATCGAAAAGAAAACGAATTTGAGAAATGAAATCAAAGAAAACGAATCTGAGAATCAAAGAATTGAGTATGAGAATCGATGAATCAATGAATCTGACGATATCGAAAGAAAACAAATATGAGAAACGAAATCAAACAAAACGAATCTGAGAATCGACGAGTCGGACGAAAACGAAATCTGAGAAACGAACATGAATCTGATGCATGTAAGAAACGAATCTGAAAACCAAATATGAAGAGAAGCGATTCTGGGTTGAAGAGAGAAGATGAAGAGTTCTGTTTCTGAGTTGAAGAGAGAAGATGAAGATGATGAAGATGATGAATAGTAATAGAGGGGTATTTTGGGTTTTTTAGTTTTGAATAAAAAACTAATTTTTAATTAAAATCTTAGGTGGATATGCCACATCATCACCGTTTAGCCACATCAACATCCACGTCAGCCACTTAAGCTTTTTTTTAACGGTGTTAACAAAAAAAATGTTAAAAGGGACAACGGTGCAACGTTTTTAAAAGTTAAGGGACCTATGCGTTACAAAAAAAAAGTTAAGGGACCTATTGAGTACAAAATGTAAATGTAAATGTAAAAGTGGGCGGCGATCTTAATTATCTATAATATATATTGAATGTGTGATTTGAAATTAATTTTTTTGGACAAAATGTAAATGTAAAAGTGTAAAACCATTCGGGGCTTGGTTTTTACACCCACATTGTCAACAACAACACCCCTTAGCAATGACCAACGATTTAAACAGCCCGACCGATGCTTACACGGATTGGGCCCATTACGGGTTTCTCATATCGTTGATGGGCTTATTTTTCATTGCACTATGTAAATAGAGAGAGAGGCTGTGTTGAGTTGCACGGTAAATCACAAGTTCAGGTCGTGAATTTGAAAAACCCTAAAAAGAGAAGAGAAGAGAAGAAGAGGGTTTAAGATCGGAGAAGCCATGTTTCCAGGTATGTTCATGCGCAAGCCGGATAAAGCTGCAGCACTGAAGCAGCTGAAATCTCATGTAGGCATGTTCGGTACATGGGTTGTTGTTATTCGAGTCGCCCCCTATATTCTTCACTTTCTCACCCACGAGAAAGAGGAACTCAAGCTCGAGCTTTAGATTCTCTTCTGGTAATCCACTATCCAACTCCATTTACTTCTAATTCCAATTGATTCTTTCTCTTTTTCGCTACCTGCACAGTGCCTTTCGTTTATCTAGTATGCGAATTTTGGGAATTCTTTGTTTGTGGAACTTTATTGTTTTAAGATCCTCTGTTGATTTTTATTGGGAAGAATTTCTGTAAATTCGTATCTTAATTTTGTAAATTCTCTGTAGTTTAAAAGGGAACTTCTTGGATAAATCTTGTACGTTAAAAACTTTTCTCTTCTTAGCTACCTGCACAGTGCCTTTCGTTTATCTTGTATGCGAAGATTGGGAATTCTCTGTTTGTGGAACTTTACTGTTTTTAGATTCTTGATGGATTGTTATTTTGAAGAATTTCTGTAAGTTGGTGTTTAAATTTTGTATAATACTCTTATTTCCTATGCATGAAGATTCTCTGCTGTTTAAAAGGGAACTTTGGTGAATGAATCTTGCCCATAAAAACTTTTTTTAGAATGTTAAAAAGGTAAGGTTAACACATATACACCACTGCAAGGGAAAATACCAACCATCCCTGGAAGTTTCTTTTTTTTTTTTTGACAAATCCCTGGAAATTTCTTGGTTGTGGCATTTCCAGTCTAACATTTATTGATTTTACTAGTTACTAGATTGGACATACTCCATCGAGGTTGTCATCTGTATCCCTACAATGCCATACCTGCCCTTGACATATTTTGAGCAAATTTGTACAAAAATTTTAATACCTTCACTTACCAGTAGGGCGCCAAAATCTTAATCCCTTCACTTACCAGTAGGGCTCAATCACTGATTGAATCCTTGCCAAAGCCACTTCCCTTGTTGCTGCGGCTGTCTGGCTTCAGTGCTGGTCAACCAATGCTGTTAGCTATTCCATGGTTGTCATTTGACACGGTTGCCATCCTTAGAGAAAGGTGAAGATTTGCCCTCAAAATAGGGAAAAGTGTTACTTTCTTAGTTTTCCCAACTCTGCTGAACTACCAAACTCATCATTCCGTAAATTTTTGTTCCTCGATATCTTTGCCTCTTTCTCCCAAACCCGATGTAGCCTAAGCCTAAGAAGCAAAGGTGAATATATTTTGTGTCTTGCTGCATATGTTAATTGAGTGCTTAAGTAAGAACCTACAACCTTATTGGCATCCTGAAAATTCTGCTTCCTCTAGTAGTGTTGCAGTTTGTAAGAGAGCCTGAGAAATATTGCATATCGTGCAATCATTTCAATTATCCTGCTCTCACTTGTGAGAACTGAGAACATGTCATGGGTAACCTAGGTGACATGAACGGTAAGCTGTAAATCAACATGTGATTTACATTTATTTCATGTGCAAGTCTCTTATGCCTCCATTTATGATATCAATCTAATGATGGCCATTGTTGGAATCCCTACTGAAACATGTTTTGAGATTCAATGATAAAATATGGTAGCCGTGTGGGTCATATAAATGCACTGAATTTTGGGAAGTGTAGTATACTCTATGCTCTTAGAGTTGCAGCCCATTTTTATCATTACATATGAAAACCAACAAGTGAACCTTCCCCTGCTCTAGATTGTGTTTATTTGGTTATTTTTACTCTGGATGTGAAAATGGTGACTCTCCTAAAATTAAATTCGGAAACATGAGTTGTAACTTCTAAGTGGTTGCTTTGATCTCGACTCCTATATACAAGACAAGGAGATGTCATCAGATACATTGGGTTTGAAGGTTTATAACATCCCTATCTTATGCTTTTTAAGTCCCTATTTGAGCTTTTTGCTCTGGCTTGTTCTTTTAGCCACTTTTTGTCTCTCGAGTTCTCTCTTGTTAATGAGTTGTTTGTCTGCTGCTTCGACAATCTGTCTTAGATGCCCCGGATCTATTCATCCAACTTCTATATATGTAGTTGTTTGAAGCAGTTCGATCAGATTCCCCATTCTGTTTGTCTTTCAAGCATTGTTGCTGGCATGGTCCACTCACTTGCATGACATTCTAGAAGTTTTTGTCGACATCACATGACGCCTTGCCAACCTTGTGTGACCCCTCATTGTTGGCCTTGTTTTGCTAGTCAGTGCCTCCTGTTCATTTTTTTGCTCCAACTTGGTCATTTTTTATTGCAGTAATTTTGGGGCTCTAGTATGGTTTTGGTTTTGAATCGAGTGTGATATGGTATTGGTTGTCTTGGTTTTAGTCTGGCTTCAGTTTCATCTCAGTTGGGGTCTAGGGCCCCAGTTTTTGTTCTACTTACAGTTTGGGGCCACATTTTTTTGCCTCCATTGCAGTTTGGATTCAACTTTTTTCCCTATCATTACAAAAGCTCAAGAAGGATTGTCAAACGAAAATATCTTATAATATTAATATCTTGATATTATCATTGCGAATCTTAAAATAACTCCTAGGGTTAGCTTCCATATTCCTTAACTATTCTCATTATAGTATTAGAATTAGAGTGAATAAAGCGTGGTACTTTGTCTAATCAATATATACAACTATAATCAAAATCCAAAGTCTTTATCTCCTTTCTTTTCCCTCTTCATCTAAAATCCAATAACATCAAAGCTAGTAATTGCAGTCTTAATGTTGTGATCCTGCATTTTATTTTGTCCTCTTTTTTTAAATATTAACTGTGGCCTTTTTGCAGAAATATTATTGAAACATATAGCTTTAGGTTTTTGTTTACTCAATGTTTATGGTGTTTATCTGAATATTCCTCTTTATGACATTTTCCCCCTCCGACCAGTGGCAAATACAAAAGAGTCATGTTTTTCCTTTTGTCTTCCATTTCCTGGCATGTAATGTGCTGTTTTTTTAATTTTTTTTTATTTAATCTAAATTTGCAGATGAATGGCTTATTTACCTACTAGCTACTGGCTTATTTACCTACTAGCTACTGCATCATGCATTCTTTTTTACCCGGTTTTGCAACCTTATGTTTCTTATTATTTGAGAATGTTTTTATTTTCTTACATTTGATTTTACTTTTTATATTTTTATTGGTGCAGTACTGCAATGGGTTTTGAGAAGGAGGATGTGCTTGGGTTCTGGAGGAATTTCGTCAAGTAATGTTTTTATGTAATCCTGAAAATTGTGAGGACATGATACATTGTTAGTTTCTCTTTTTAATAATTATACTTATTTTTTTTTGTAAGAATCACATTTCTTTAAATCTAAAATATCTATTCAATCTATCTAGTTTGGCCACATTTCTTTAAATCTAAAATATCTATTCAATCTATCTAGTTTGGCCACTATCAAATCGTAAAAAAAAAATATTTTTATATTTCTTATGTTTATTTTTTAAAAAGAATTTTCTTGACAAAATTTAAAACCAAACTTTTGGTTAAAACTAGCATTTTGAACTGTGCAAAAGCACCAGGTAAAAACTCTAATAATTACAGAATTGTGAAAGTAGGAAAATTTATTGGCTAAATTGCAATAAGAAAATATAAAAACAGACAATTGCTAGCTTTAGAGCTTAGTTAAAGTGTACAGACAAATTATTCTATACATTCATAATTTTAAGTAGAAAGTCAAAAGACATAAGACATAATTTAAAGATACCAAAACATAACTTCAAGATCATCTTTTACCTAATTATTTAAATTAATGAAAAAGATGATTAGGGTTTCCTTATTGTGCATGTAGTGGTTGTGGTTGGTTACACATCACACTACAATGACGCAGCAACGTGACGTGAATATTGTAGCATTTTATTGAGTATTGAACAATTAGTTTCTTTTCTCGAACGTTAAAGTAACTCGAAAATAGTATTTAGCATCACACTTTACGTATTTTACAATGAACCTATTTTATTTAGCTAATTGGCTATTGAGGAACAAACTTTACATATTTCTGGATAGTTAAAATTTGTACTAATACTTAAGTAACCCAAAACACACTACCTAATGTCATACTTTATGTTTTTCGACACAATTATTTTTTGGTTTGACCAAACCAATTATTGAGAAACGAACTTCATATAGTTGTATAATTTGAATTTTGTTTTGAATCCTAAGTCATCTCAAAACGGACTACTTATCGTCACACTTTACATATTTTGACACGAAATTTGTTTTCGGTAGGGTGATGGTGGCTGAAAAAGCGTGCAAGTATACACAGTCACAAACAAATAGTATAAAAGATCGAACCCAACAAATAAGCGTGCAAGTATACACAGTCACAAACAAATTCGTTTACCAAATAAGTCACTTTCAAGAGTTTTGTGCATTTAAGTGGTGCAGGTGCACTGGATGCAACTGCATCAGTATGTGCTTTTCAGTCACTTTTTTCAGAGTTTCATTACAAGCTTCCTATGTCTAGGCATGCTAAATAAGTTCACTCCTGCCTCTTAAGTATCCACTGAATCACCCTAAAGACAATGTTATCCCATGTCTAGGACTTAACATGAAATTAACAAAGGTTTCTTTATTAAAACAAGTTAACAAAGACTTTATTAAAACTCTCACCCCTATTAGTTCTTGATTTCTTAATTGTAAACCATGTTTGCTTTTACAAATCTACTTATTTCAAGCGATCAACCTCAAAACAAGTGTTGAAAGGAGTATTACACAAGAACTAAAATGCATATATCATATAAAAGCACAACAACTTACTTAAAAGATCATTATAAGGTTAGAACGTCTCAACTAAAGAAATTTAGCTCATGTTAGACATTGCAAGACATATATAAACTGAATAGAACGTGTTTATATAAATGAAATCATAAAAGAAAGCAACACGGTAAAAGTTACACAACTTGGAGTTCCTTTGCATGAATTCCCAAGCAATGCAGGTGCACTGACTCCCTGCACTTAGCTAGTACTACGTGGAAGTGAAGAAAGAAGTTGTCGATTCCTTCCTTACCTTCCTGAAATTTAAAAACTATCTAAAGCTAATTCTAAGGATATCTTGAGGTGTGTTTACAAATGAGAAGTGAGGGTCCTTTTATAGCCTTCAAAAAGTGAGACTTCCTTGGAGATTAAGTTAACTTGAGAAGTTAACTATGGTTAAGTTTCTGAACTTCAGACAGCAGATTGAATCGCACACTCAAACACAAATGGAGGTCCAATAATGGATGGCCAAGTGTCCCTAAGTGAGTGACTCTTCAAAGCTAACTTCTATGGTAGGCACCGAAATTTGCAAGTTGCATGTGCTCCATGTGATCCATGACTAAGCGTGATGTCATCAATGAGGTGCTGGTGCATTGGTATGATTTTATGGTGCTTATTGCATTTGAAATATGTTTTCAGTGCAGGAGCATTAAGTGCAGGTGCACTCTTAATCTGGTGCAGCTGCATCAAGTGCAGGTGCACTGTTGTTTCCTGGTGCAGGTGCCTCAACTGCAGGTGCACTGAACAAACACATCAAACATACCAATATATATATATATATATATATATATATATATATATATATATATATATATATATATATATATATATATATATATATATATATAAAATGCTTAAATCATTACATAACCCTCTTTGAAACTTAGAATGTTGTTATTTTATTTATAGACTTATATTTAACACTTAAGTTACTTAAATTTGAGCAATTTATTTAGGTTTAGATGTATAAATAACTCTATATAAAATAGAGTTATCACACCCTAAACTTAAACCATTTCTTGTCCTCAAGTAATGACAAAAAGAAAACACAAATGAGATTTTCATAATTAAGAAGAACAGATCAGCTCATATCTTTTCAAAGAATGATTTTTCAGATAATGCATTTTTATGAACTTTATTTTTCAGAAAATTTTGTCTTTGTGCCTTTGAATTCCCAAACATCCAAAGTTATTAAAACTCATTTAGGTGAGTGTGTGCCCCACTTAGATTTCAATCAGTTCCAAAACTAAGTAAAAAGTTTCTCTTAGCTTTTGAAAAATTTAGATCACCTTTGGTCAAAGTAAAGATGTTTCAAAATATAGACTTAGACTAACAACATCCTCAAGACTTGGGAGGCTCTAAGCACAACAAAGGGCTTTGAATGAGTATTTCAGAACTGTTGAGTCAATGCACTACTCCTATTTTTGGTAGCTTTTTCTTGATGCAGATGCAGTGGGTGCAGGTGCATCACATTTCTGAAGTGCAGGTGCACTGAACTTTTGTAGTGCAGGTGCACTATATTTTGATGGTGCAGGAGCTTTGAGTGCAGCTGCACTGAGACTACTTTCAAGACTTTGTAGCATATACTGCCCCCCTCACCGACCCTCTTATGCATACTTTTTTTTTTATTTTTTTATCCACTTTGGAACGGGTGCAGTTTTATGATTCATGCCAATATAGCTATTTACATTCAATTTGACACTTTGTAATCTCTTTTGATAACCTATGGCATTGACTACTCTAAGTTTCTCATACTCAGCCTTAGTATTCATGGAAACTCCCCCAAACTTAATCCTTTATGCTCTTCTATATTTTTATTAAAAATTTAGCCTTGACCTTGACTTTCTCAAAATTCCTTTTGCATCAGATAGTTTTTTCAAATAGAAAGGTTCTTTTCAAAACTCAGTTTTGATGTGTCAAAGTAATAATAAAATTAGTTATTTGGGGGAAAACAATGCTTCTTTTCTTTTTCTTCTTTCATCATTTAAAATTCAGTTCAAAGAATGCATTTGGCTAAGTTTGTGAAAAAGAATCTAAACTGATCATGCTTCAAAACTATCAAATCCTACTTTGAACATAGAAACAATTTTGATGCACCTAACAACAGAATTTATGCACCTACTATTTTTTGAAAAGGAGTTGCTATTTTTTGAAAATTGTTTAATGCATTTCAATATACTTTGTTGAGTACATCTAATACTAAAATTTAATTAAAACTATTTCACATGGACAGACAAACACATATCTATAACAGATACTAACACAAACATATATAAGTACTTAAAACAAACACACATAACTATTTAAAACACACACATGCATAGAGTGATAAAGTATAAAGTGCTCTCCCTAACTTAAAGTTGAGCAGTGTCCTCACTGCTCTAAGTTGAGTTCAACAAGGAATTTTGTTCAAAATGGAGAGAGGGGTTAGTACATGTGGGACAAACCAAACATATTAAACAAAGTACTTAAGCAAAATAACTGAACAACATTAAAGTTTACTTTTTGGCTCCACTCCTGAGCCTTGAGCTTGATCTCACAGGAATGTGTTTGACCTTCTGCTTCTTCTTCTTGGGCTCCTCAGCTTTTGGTGCATCTGCACTAGATGCAGTTGCACCAACCACCTCTGTTGTTGGTTCTGGTTCATCAGGTTTCTTTGATGCAGGTGCATCAGATGCTCCTGCACTAGCTTGATCTGCCACAGTTGTTTCCTGTTCAGTAATTTGTTTAGTAACAGGCTCATCAACTGTTTTCTCAGTCTGTCCTCCTCCTTTTCCGGTCTCCAACACAGCTTTTGTAACCTCAGCAGGTTTCTTGAAGAATTTCTGAGTATTTCCCAGCTCTTCTCTTTTTTTGCCGCAAGTTCTTCTAAGACCAGTTGTATGGTGGCCTCAGGGATAGCTGGTATAACTGTTATTGTTGGAAACTGCTGGGATGCACCTGCATTTGATGCAGGTGCATCTGTTGATTGCTGATCAGGGCCTTCTTCTGCCTTCTTCGTCTCAGGACCTGTCTTTTCACCTTCTGCTAGGGGATCTTCATGGATAACCTGCAATTTTTCTTTTTCAAAAATAATGTTAGTGGACATAAGAATGGGTCCAGTGGTGAGGGGTGGAGATTGTGGTTGTTGGTGAAATTGTGTTGGGGTGGGAGAGTGTTCTTTGGTGGCTATTTCACTTTCTTTTTCTGGTTGTGTTTGGGTGGTGGGTGGTGGTGAAGTGTGTTGTGGTGGTGTTGGTGATTTGGGTGGGGATTGGTGACGTGGTGTCTGCTGGGGGGGGGGAGTAGGTGATTTTGGTGGTGATGGTGGAGTGGTTTGTTGTTCAGGTTGATTTGTGGATTGTGTGGTTGTTTTGGTGGCATATTTTTTTCTTGCTATTGCCTCCATGTCCACTTCTCCTTCTTCACTCTTCTCACTTTCTGTTTCATCCTCCTCAACATCATTCTCTATGTCTCTCACAGTTTTCTTTACTGCCTCATCTTCCTCAGTGTCCTCCCACTCTTCACTTAACATCTCTGGCTCTTCCTCAGTGATTTTTTTTCTTTCCCTTCTGTTGTTTCTTTGTCACTCTCTTTCTTTTTGGCCTTCCTTCCTTCTCAAACTCCTCTTTTTCATTAATTTTTCCGTCCTCTTCCTTTCCTGGTGTTTGCAAAACCCAATTAGGAAACACAGGGGTTTCCACTTGTGTTGGCACTGCAAAAATTTCCTGGAAAATCAGTTGCAGCCAGTCATGCTGTTCTTGTTGAAATTTCCATACTGCTTGGTGCTTCTGCATTAAATGCTCCTGCACTACACTAGTGGATTCTTTTGCAATTTTCAGTTTTCCTTTAAACTCAGCTGACAATGGACCAGGGGGTATTTCCTTTGTTCATTTCCATCAATTGGGACACCAGCTTTCATACATAGTTCAGTAATCAAATATGGAAAAAAAATAAAAATCCCTTCTGCTTAATACTGCATGTTAAAATTTCCCTAGCAATTAACCTTCCTATATCCACATTGCTTTCAGTTAAGATTGTGTCCATGAGGAGCAATCTTTCTTTTGACAAAGTATATGTGTGTGAAGTAGGAAGAATGGATGCAGCAATGAACAAATGCCAATTTCCTAATTCTTTGATCATAAAACTACTTCTCATTTTAAATTCCGTGTTAGTAACTTCTCCCAAACAGCATCTTCTTCAGCAATTCTGGACTTAATCCTAATCATATCTTTCTTTCCATATCTTTCAACATTCTCTTCAAACTCACTTCCATTATATGTTAACATATAGTGGTCATTGATTCTTTTAGGGTCAAACAGGACCTTCCTACCTCTAACCAAAGAAAAGTATTGGGGCTTACCTCCCTTTGAATCAGGAATCCCAACATAGAATTCTCTCACCACTTGCTCCACATAAGATCCTCTATGTTGCACGAAAGTATCCCAATGAAGGTTAGCCACTGTAGACATGAAAGAGGGGTTGGCTTTTATCAGATTGTAGGCTCGTTCTGGTAGCATCTCCACTTGCCATAGGTGAGCTTTTTCTGTTGTCACAGGTGCAGATGCCCTTGATGGTTGCTTCGCCCCTTGCCTGGATGTTGCAACTTGTTTCTTTCCCATTTCTAAGTTTGATTTCTAATTGTGCGAATTTGTGCGTGAGGTTGAAGATGAAGTGAGATTGGGGAAATTTGGGGATTTTCTTGAGAGATGGGGAAGAGTTTACGGTTTAGAGAGATAGAATGCTATAGTAACTTCAGTTTAATCGAAGGGGAGTTTAAATGGTGAATGAGGGTTAGTGGAGGTTGATTTGATGGGTGTTCTAGCTGTAACACCCCCCTTCGACCCTTTTATTTTAATTAAGAAAAATCAGAGTTCAAAAATCATTTTCGATTCCACCACGAGGGTGTCACACATACGTCAAAATAAAACCTCAAGTCTCAAATAAAATAGTACGTCGTCAAAGGTGCAATACATAGCACTCCACAATAGGGAGACTTCCAATCATCGAAACTAAGTCATAAAATCCAACATCAACGCAGCGGAAAAGTTAATCAACACATCAACAGTATAAAAACAATCTAAGCACATCAGCAAAGCATCAAATACATCCCCCCAGGTGCTACGTATCAGAGCATGACGACTAGACTCAAGAAGTGAAGCTAAGGCCTTCACTGGGAATCACCTGCACGTTACCAACACGGGGGTAACATTCAAACAGGAAAGGGTGAGCATCATTTCAATCCATATAATAGAAAATATGATAAGTACATCAATCAAGTCACGGCTCTAAATTATTCACATCACAATCATCATTCACATCACTTACAATAACTCATCTCATGTCATGTAGGTGTATGAAATGCAACCCACTCGCGGGCATATGCATGAGGTACCTTTTCACAAACGTCGCTTAGCCCTTAAGGCCTCATCGTCACTTAGCCACATGGGCCTCAAAAACGTCACTGGGTTTATGCATATGGGCATGAGACACTATGACATGCACCACTCACAAACACACAAGTACACAAATACTCAAATCATAGTCAACTATGTGACCCGTCACTTACCGGTTTGCTCACAAGGAGCACAGCACCTGTCAAATTCACAATCAACACATAACGTCACTTGGCCATTTAGACCTTAACATCACTTAGCCTTTCGGGCCTCAAACGTCACTGGGTTTTCATCGTCACTTATACATAAATATCATCAGCTCAAACAATAGCCACTGAGGGCAAAAACGTCATTTACTAGCCACCAAGGGCATCATCGTCATTTACACGTCATTATAATTAATATTAGCCACCAAGGGCAAAACAGTCATTTACACGTCAATATAAATATTGTTAGCCACTAAGGGCAAAACAGTCATTTACACGTCATTATAATTATTATTAGCCACTAAGGGCAAAACAGTCATTTAACTAACCACTAGGGGCATCATCGTCAAAATCATCATTTTTGACACTACTTCGTTAAAAACCACTGGTCGTACTCAAAAGAGAATTTTTAAAGGCACCAAACAGGTTTTCAATATCACAGCAACAACCCCAGGGGACAGCCACTTGGGCGCCCAGCAAGCTTCTGAAATTTTAAGTTTTTATTTTAAAAAAATGGAACACACAGATAGACGACTGAAAATGCTTCACAACGCTTTTTGAATCGTTCAAAACGGATATTCGAGTCAAAAGATATAGCAAAAACAGTTTTCGAAAATAATTGGGAACATCCTGAAACTGGCGCCATGGGCACCCAGCGCCCAGGCACCTGGCGCCCAGCGCCTAGCAAGAAGCAACACACGCACTCACACACCCGGGCGCTCAGCGCCCAGCGCCTGGCGCCCAGCGCCTTGGCGCAACACACACGCACACGCGCACAGCCGGGCGCTCAGCACCCAGCGCCTTGGCGCAACACACACACACTCGCATGGGCGCTCAGCGCCCAGCGCTGGCACCCAGCGCCCCAGCGCTAACACACAGCACACTGCAACTGGCGCAGAGGCAACATCCTGCGCAACACACCCAGTTTTCCAGCAACATCAAAAACACCTAAAAACCAACTTTTGCCAATTTCAAAACATCAAAATATACTTTTTGACACACCCAAAATTCCAACCACCAAAATCAAACTTTATTTCAAAATGATCAAAATTCTATTGGGCACCACACACCCATCACCATGGCGCCCTAGGCGCCCATACCCTCAAACACCTCATATGCGAACACCATCAACATCCAATACCATCATCATCAAATTAATCGCATAAATCACATAATAATCGTGTCTCTATTATAATTCACATGCGCATACATGAAGTGCATATATATTGAAAATTAACATCAAGCATAGCAAGGCTACGTCAAGAACAACATCAACATATCAAGAACATCAAGAATAGGGCATGCATCAAGGATCTAGTCCAACAACCTAGATTAAGACCTATCATGGAATTCTATTTGATGGAAAGAAAGAGCTCCCCTAACCTCGAATTGAAGAATAGGATCTCTAGAGATGATCACGAACGGAACTACGGCAACGGAAACACGCTCTCCTTTCTCCTTGTGGCTTGCGAATCTTCTTTTCTCCCTCTTCCTCTCTACGGCGCGCCCTTCCCTTCCTTTCTCTCTTTCTCCATTTTTCGCAAGTGATAGCAAGGAACCCTAACCCCTAGGCGCCTTGCTACTTCGCATATGACTAGGTTTCATGGGCTTGGGCTTCTCACCTAAGCCCAAGTCCATCTAATTTGGCACCTCCATCTTCTAACGCCACCTACACAAAATAATATAATTTCTAATAATTAACTTATATCCACTTAATTAATTTTAAATTCCTAAATACTTAATTAAATAAATTAATTAAATATTTAGGGTGTTACACTAGCCGTTAGGCTAAGTGGAGGGACATGCGTGAGGAGACATGCATCATTAGGTAAGACAACACACCATCTTAGCCATAAATCATGATTACTTTTCTTGATGCGCTGGCCATTTTTGAAAGACTTTTCACTCAAGCGAATTTTGAATTGCTGATGTAGGAGCATTGAGTATAGAGTGGTGCAGGTGCATGCAGTGCAACTGCACTAAAACCTGTGTTCCTACAAAATACTTGAAAACATCAATTTGAACAAAATAACTAATAACTTGCCACAAAATCATGGGTTGCTTCCCATAAGCGGTTGTTTTAAGAGTCTTACTGCATGACTACCTCTTTTTTAGAGATTTTCAAAATGAGTGCTGTTCTTTTCCCTCACCACATTCTCACCATAATACATTTTCACTCTATGGCCATTTACCTTGAAAGTTGTTTTTGAGGCTTCATCATATAGATCAACTGCACCATGATGGTAGATTTTGACTAATTTAAATGGTCCTGACCATCTTGATTTAAGCTTTCCAGGGAAAAATTTCAACCTAGAATTATATAACAAGACCATTCCTCCTTCTCTAAGTTCTCTTCTTTGGATTCTTTTGTCATGCCATGCTTTAGTTTTTGCTTTGTAAATTTCTGTATTCTCATAAGAGAATTGCCTAAATTCTTCTAATTCATTTAATTCCAAAAACTTTGTGCACCTGCTTTGTTGAGATCAAAATTTAGTTTTTTTATAGCCCAATATGACTTGTTTTCCAACTCAACAGGTAGGTGACATGCTTTGCCATAAACTATCGTATAGGGGGACATACCTAATGGTGTTTTAAATGCTGTTCTGTATGCCCATAATGCTTCATCTAAGTGTAAAGACCAATCTTTTCTTGTTAGTCCAACCATTTTTTCAAGCATTCTTTTAATTTCCCTATTGGATAACCCAGCTTGTCCATTTGTTTGAGGGTGGTAGGCTTTAGCAATTTTGTGTTTTCAATAAGTTTGTTGCAAAAATGTGAGATTTCATCATTGATGATTGCTCTTGGGGTGCCAAATCTAGTGAAAATGTTTCTTTGAAGAAATATACTAACTGACTTGGCATCATTATTTGGTAATGCTACCGCCTCTACCCATTTGGACACATAATCAACAACTACTAAGATATATTGATTGCCTAAAGAAGGTGAAAAGGACCCATGAAATCCATGCCCCATACATCAAAAAGTTCAATTTCTAAAATATTGGTTCTAGGCATTTCATGTCTTTCAGAAATATTACCTGCTCTTTGACATTTGTCACAAGTTTTGACCAATAAATATGCATCTTTGAACAAAGTAGGCAAATAATAACCTGACTGTAATACCATAGCTGCTGTTCTGGTGCTTCCAAAGTGACCTCCATATGGTGCAGCATGGCAGTGCAGGAGCACTGCTTGTTGTTCCTCTTCAGGGATGCATTTCCTCATTAACTGATCAGGACACATTTTGTAGAGGAAAGGATCATCCCAATAGTATTGCTTGACTATGTGGAAGAATCTTCTTCTTTGTCGGTACGTCATATCCACTGGTACCACCTTGCTCACAAGAAAGTTAACAATGTCAGCAAACCACGGTGCAGCTGCATTAGATGCACCTGCACCAGGTGCAGGAGCACTGGGTGCTGTCAAAGCAATTGCTAACAGTTTTTCATCAGGAAAACTTTCCTTGATTTCTCCTTTTTTTGAACCTGTTCCTTCACTTTCAAGTCTAGATAAATGGTCAGCAACTTGGCTCTCCACCCCTTTTTTGTCCCCGTTCGCGGACTCGATGAAGGCTTGGAAGCACAACTACCTCTGGGTCGCCCCGATCAGCTCCAATGCTATTGATCTGGTGGCAGTCTTGAACGAGAAGGGCGACGTCAAAGAGACCAAGTTCCCTTTTGTCTGGTCGAAGAGTCATTACAATAGGAAATCGACTACTTATAGTGTTCAAGAGAGTCATCTCGACAAAGAGGACAAGGAGACACTTCGGTTGCTCCAAAACATGGTCACCTACCTCGAGGGCAGGATGATTTCTGTGAGACTATTGGTCGCAGCCAAGAATTCGAATGAGGTCAAAGCTGCTTTGGGTAGGTGTTGGCCAGAGCGGACTGTGCACGTTCCTCGTGGATCGGTTACATTTACCTTGTTGACTTTTCATTTTACTTTCCGCAAACTTCGTTATATGCTAACCCGCTCTGTTTCCATTTTGCAGATAAAATTGCAGGACCGATGGATTTTCAAGGACTGAAGGCACTGCTTCGGGAGGGGTCTGCGCAAGCCCAAGGCTCCAACAAAGCTGTGGCCTTGTCTCATGGAGATTCTGATTCTCCAGCCAAGAAGGTTAGAGCGACCAAAGAGGGTAAGGAAGGGTAAGTCGCCCAAGGTCAACCTGAAGGCACTGACGGCGGTCGACTACGAGCATTTCTTGGAAGTTCCTCTTGGTTTTGCAGCCAAAATATGTAAAGCCACTTCAGACCTCTTCAAAAAGTGGAAAAAGGAGAAGGAGGACCGAACTGCAGGTAACGCCCTTGAAGCCAGGAACTTAAGGTTGGAGGGCGATTTAATTGACAAAACTGATAAGCTAAAAAGCTGCTATAAATATCTTGCAGCACTGCGGAAAGAACGGGATGCTGCCAAGAAGGAGTTGGAGGAGGCGAGGAATGCTCTTAAGCCGACTTCCGACGCCCTCTTGAAAGCAGAGGAGTCAGTAACGGTCTTGACCAAAGAGCGTAATGATGCCAAGACGGTCTTGGTCGCTGTAGAGGGGGAGGTCAAGAAATAGAAACTTCGGGTGAAGGAGCTTGGGGGCACGGTGTCTGATCTGCAGACCGAGATGAAGGACTGGGAGGCCAAGGCCGTCACCCTTGAGGAGGCCAAGAATAAAGCCGAGTCGTCTGTCCGGTCGGTCGCTTCTCGAGCTTTGGACATTGCTAAGGATCATTTTAAAAACGTTGTTGCACAATCCAATTCTTGAACCCAGAGCTGGTGGTCGATCCAAAGGTGGTCAACAAGGACCATGTGGTTCATGAGGGGAAAATTGTCAAGCCACCGCTTACTGAAGGAGGGGAGACGGTCGTCATCATGGACCGTTCTTGAAGACTTGTACTTTTGTTTATTTTTGCTCTTGCTAATTTGGGTGGCCTCGGGGGAATGTCTAGCCCTGGGGTCGCTATCTTGTCTGAAATCGCACAATTAACATCTTCATCGTTTACTACCGTTTATTTATTCCCATACATTATGATGGTGCAATTTTACTCTTTCGCTTGTTCGTATTATCGTGTGGCCTTTTCGTGGCTCGTTTCTGTTTAAGTTCGTGAACCCCGCCCTGAACAATTTACCGAATCTCGGTCCATATTGAACTCACAAAAAAGGGGGTGTGACCTTCTAGTATGGTCGCTTCGTCATGTAGCTTGGGTCACCCAAGCATCTTCGACCTATCAGGCAGTTTACCGAGGCTCAACTCGGACCTAACTCGCCCCACAGGCTTATACGGGGCTCGATCGTAGCCCGCTCTTTCTCGCTTAAGTTATCAATCAAACTTAAAATACACATTTCAATCATTCGAAAACATCTTCTTTTATTAATGGTGTAAGGGCAGGCCTCCTTGCTGTTTTAGGCCCATGAAGGCCCGAAGGTCTGCCTGTAGGGTCACAATTTCACCTGTGTTTGAGTAGAAATTCATTTTAAGGTGCACAGTGGAGGCTGGCAGCTCTAAGTTGCCCTAGGGTTGGGAGGCCAACGATGCAGTGGTATACCAACCTGCAAGGGAGAACCAAGAAAGGAGTCTTGACCGTCCTGTACAATGGCTTCTCTGCAGTGTCGTCTTTGAAGGTAACCATCAGCTCGAGATGACCTAGGGGCGTGGTGGATGATCCATTGAATCCATAGAGGTCGGTGCTCCGATAAGGGGTAAGGTCGTCCCGAGAGATCTACAACACATCTAACAAATCTTCAAAGATAATACCCGCGGAACTCCCTTGACTGACCAAGACTCTTCTGACCTCGACGTTAGCCATCACTGTTGTGATCAGCAAGGGAACGTATTTGTTTGGTTTGCCATCTAACAAATCGTCATCCCCAAACGCCAGAGGCTGCCGGTTGGATTTTTCTTTAGGCACGGAGGTCGATGCGACCATCATTATTTCTTTCCATCACCTTTTCATTGTATTGTTCGTTTCTCTTGCTTCCAAGGTGCACCCGCCGGAGATGACCATCGCTACTGGGCGCCCCTGGGATTTTTGAGTATCAGCTTAATCTTCTGAGTCGCTATCGTCGTCTTTCCCTGCCTTCGCCACTTCGTTGACTACGTCTTTCCCCTTTCGAGGGGAGCGAGTTGGTTTCTTCTCGCTCTTCTCCTCCTTGCCATCGCACTGGCCTTTGTCAATGTACTGGGTAAGCTTCCCCTTTCGAATCAATTCTTCGATGTCGCCATACAATTGTTGATATCATGCCCGTTACTTCGGTGGTATCAGCAGTACTTTCGAGATGGTCGCTGGCCTTCTCTGAACCGGGCAAGGGCTGATTTTTCAAGGGTTAATGGAAAGATCTTACACTTCAAGGGGTCCTTCGCGCCTCTGTACTGCATCATTAGATCAAAGTAATCCAGGTGGTTTTCAGAATCTCCGATCCCATCATACATATTCAGGATCGGGTGATTCTCCAGGGAGGGCGGTATGGGGTACTCGTCGATCTCTCTGGTAAACGGGCCCATGCAGGAGAAAAAAATAAGAACCATTTTTCCCTCTCTCTTCTTTTCCTGGGTTCATCTCCTGAAATTTCATACTTCCATTCTTGCCAGTTCGGATACCTCGAGCGCTACTGTGATTCGGTACGAGACCGGTTGTATCCTCGGGTGATTTGCGCTTTTGAGGCGAATAAATCCTTAAGGACGCGTCTCACAATTCCTCCGGTTGATTTTATCTCACGATTGCTGTTTTGCTGGTTTATAATTAGGGGTTTGTTGCCGTTGGTCGTTCGTGTTCGGATCGTTTGATGGAATAGTGGCGCAACAATGACAACAATCTTAAGGATTTATCCGCCTGTCTACTAAGACCAACAACAACGGCGATACCTCTATTTCTGTCAATTGGGTTTTAATTCATTCCTAATTTTTCCAATTGCAACGAAACTCAATTGAGTTGTAAATTGGGAAAGTTATGGCCTTGAAGAGATGGAGCCAGGTTCTTTCATTTTACGTTTTTTGGTTTGATTAACAAAAACACTATTTTTGGTATGCAATTTCGTTCCTCTTCTCTATGTAAAATATTGCTTTGATAATTAGATAAAGCACTCCGTGAATTTTCGTCCTTTAGTGAATAGCATTGTTTTGATTAGTGAGACCGCATATCCTTTTACGTTATTTGTTCTTCCGTGTTTTTCTATTGACACTTCTTTATGTCTTTATTCTTTTCACATGTGACTTGAAAAGGAGAAATCATATATTGTCATATTAATGGTTCAGATTGAATAATTCTTTTTGCTTTTTTTGTCAATTGATTTTAAACCATTTTTCAAACACAACATTTATAGTTTATAATTTATAACTTAAACAAATACTGCAAGCTGAATTATGTCAAACTGTCTTTTAATAATTATATGTAATAACAAATATTTTCTTGATGTGGTTATTTGATGAGGAGAATAATTTGACGGTGGGTGAGAAGGCTTGTCCAAAGAGATCTAGAACGCGGCTAGGCTTGTGCTTCTTAAAGAATTGCCCAAACATGTCGTCTCTAATGACTCTGTAGCTGTAACCAAGTTGTCCAGTAACAAGTTCTACAAATGAGACAGCATTGCTTTATTCCTCTGAAACAACAGGTTGGTCTTCTAACTTATATCCTAATTTATACTCATTTTGAGTTGATTGGGAATATTCATGGTATTTTAATGTTGTGATTTAATGAGTTTCTCCCCACTGGTTGGTTCATTTTTGTTTATTAGTATGATATATATAATTAAAATATCATAGGTTAATTTTGGTTTTGTTATGGTGATTACACTGTTTTCTATTTACACCCCCCCCTCTCCAAAAGCCCAATTGATGAGAAGCCCAATCATATTGAGAGAGTCCAATCTTCAATGGCCAAGATCAGCCCACAAGATCGGACGGCCCAAAAACACCAATACAAACACATTCAAACTCTATAAATACCCCATTCAATGCTCATTAATGGTAAGCACTTTTTCTAACAAACACTCATTCACTCAAATACTGACTTGAGCGTCGGAGTATCATTGCAGGTACAACCTCGCCCCTCAAGATCGAACACCTCAAGATCGAACATCTCAACATCGCCTCTCAAGATCGAACCTCTCCAGGTCGAACGAAATCTTCCTCTCAAGCCCGAAGACAGAGACAGAATCAAGAACAAAATATCTACTAACTGCATAATACCGATTTCTAAGATCGGAAGCACAGTACAGAACATTGGCGACCACAGTGGGAGAAATCAATACCCTATTTTTTCTCACCTTGGAACTTATTAAAATGGCACCAATGCGCCGTTCAACACCGACTAGTCTCATGGCCGAACCTGAGCTCGGCCCTCAGAAAACCCCTGAAGGCCACGTCCAGGAACTTACGAATTCGTCGCAAACACGAAGCCGACTTCCCAACACGGGACCGTCCCGAGCACATTCGGGCGCATATGAAACGAGCCTACCATCTCCTCCTCAATTACTTCCGGCCTTGACAGGCGCGGTCCAACAGCTCGTTCAGCTATTGGCTCGGCAAGAAGCGGTAAATGAAGAAAGAAACAACCGTTTCGCTAACCTCGAATCCGAAGTAGCGAGACTACAAGGTCGAAACTTTCTAGACCAGCAATCATCCGGGCAGAGCTCCCTGGGGGAACGACGCCCAGCTCAAAGAAGACTTTTTCATCGATCACCCCCTCGGAGAAAGCTCAATCACCGTTCCCCCGCACGCCGTCAACGAGGAAATGGTTCCCGTTCTCCTCTGGCTCGACAACATAATAGTCCCAACGATCTTCGCCTTTCCCCATACCCTCACCAAGGGATTGATTACCGTTCTCCATCAGCTCGACAATATGACGATCTTGACGATCCTCATTCTCCTCCACGCCGCCACCAAGGGTATGGTTCTCGTTCTCCTTTGGCACGCCAATTTGCCGATCTTGAAGGCTCGACCTCGTCAAGGAGACGATCAAGGAGCCGTGACAACATTCAAAACAATCAAACGCGGCGATACGGACATCCTGAACCTCGTCACAGACAGCAAACACCGCCGCGGGCGAATCAACCTGGGCGAAAAGGTCCTTTCACAAAATCGATCGACAACTTCCGGGTCCCCCGGTACCTCGAGAAACCACCTGGAGGACTGAAGACTTATGACGGGACGGGCGACCCCGACAGGCATCTAGACCAATTTG
The DNA here is from genome assembly GCA_039519185.1 of Astragalus membranaceus. Taxonomy (NCBI): domain Eukaryota; kingdom Viridiplantae; phylum Streptophyta; class Magnoliopsida; order Fabales; family Fabaceae; genus Astragalus; species Astragalus membranaceus. The sequence continues at coordinate 106,973,326 of CM076850.1, read as the reverse complement.
ATACAACCATGCAGTATCGAAACGTACCCATGGAAATGAAAGGCCGAATATTCCCGTTAACCCTGGACAAAATGGCTTCCGAATGGTTTCGGACGTTAAGGTCGAATACCATCTCCTCGTGGGACCAGTTAGCGAAACACTTCTCGGTGCACTTTGCCCATTCCAAGAGCAAACCCAAAAACAAAAATGTTTTAGCATCTATTGTCCAGAGGGGAAATGAGCCCCTGAGAGAATATATAGAGCGATTCAACATCGAGGCTCTTCAGGTTCGGCAGTTAGACGACGCTTTCCGAATCTTCTTCATGGCCCAAGGTCTGCTCCCTGGAAGCTCGTTCCGAAAGCACATCAACACCCGGGAACCTAACACCCTTCAAGAATTCCTCGAGCTATCCCAGTGCTTTATTAATGAAGAAGAAAATTCCAAAGTCGACAAAACATCGTCACATACGGAACCGTCGAAACGCCACATCGAGATCGACCCTCGTAAAAATTCGTGGAACACCGGTAAAAAGAATCGCCACCAGGTATATACCGAACTCAACGTCTCCAACGCCCAGTTACTAGGGGAATGTTGGAATGTCGAGTTCAGGGACGTCAAGCCTCCCAGGTCTTTACCTGTCCGGCTTGGGCAGAAAGCCAACAAATACTGCCGATACCACAGAAGCAATGGCCATGACACAAACCATTGCAACGCCCTAAAAGACGACATTGAAGATTTAATAAAATGGGGAAAGCTATCTTCCTATGTCAAAAGGGAGGGAGAACGATCTCACAATGTCGGAAGAGAAAGAAATGAAAATCCCAGGGAAAAAGGAAAAGAAGTAATCGACCCAGACCACGAAGAACTGGATAAAAAACGTTCGATTATCATGATGATAACCGGAGGGTTCGATCATGAAGGATCGGGAAAATCAATGAAAAGAAAATGGAAGGAACTGTTATGCGTGGCTTCAACATCAACAACCCCGATCAAGAGCAATCGACCTCCATTATCTTTTAGCGACGACGACCTTATTGACGGAAAGGCCAACAAACACGTACCTCTCTTAATATCGGCGATCATAGCGAATAAAGAAGTACGTAGGATCTTGGTAGATCAGGGGAGCTCATCAGACATCCTCTTTGTCGATCTTCTGAACAAAATGGGGATCGACAAAGAGGAACTCACCTCTTATAGAGGAACGGCTCTGTCCGGCTTTAACGGATCTCGAACGAAACCCCTTGGGCATCTGGAGCTAATGGTTACCTACGGAACCGAACCAATGGTTCGAACCGTTAAGACCAAATTCCTCGTCTTACCTTGTGAATCCATTTACAACGGTATTATAGGAAGACCGACCCTCGGCAGGCTCGGGGCGGTTACATCCACAACACACTTAAAGATGAAGTTCCACTCTCTCTGCAACAGAGTTATCACTCTAAACTCTGACTTAGAGTCGGCCTCCAGGTGTTTTTTCCTATGGACGAAGAACGAACGAAAAGCTTCGGAGCATGAAGGGGTTCCCCCTTCGGAAGAACTGTCGACTCCCAAACTACCAAAAGGTAGATCGACTGAAGTTAACACCGCCACTAACGTCGAAACCGGCTGCGATCCGAAAGTCAAAAATCAGCAAGACATCGACGAGCTAACCAAAGAGCTCAAACGAAAAATCAAAAGACCAGAGCCTGATGGAAAGTTCGCCGAAATACAGCTCAGTTCAGACCCTTCCCAAAATGTCAAAATAGGGATCGACCTTCCAGAAAAAATCAAAATCGATTTGACCCAATGTCTTAAAGATTTCAAAGACATCTTCGCTTGGTCAGCCGAAGACATGCCTGGGATCCCACCAGAGGTTGCTTGCCATCGACTCGCGATAAACCCAGAAGCAAAATGGATCGCCCAAAGAAAGCGGGCTCAAAGCAAAGAGAAAGCCATTACTGCCACCTTAGCAGTAGACGACCTCATCAGAGCCAACTTTATCTCCGAGGTTAAATACACGACTTGGTTATCAAACCCAGTCCTGGTGAAGAAATCAAACGGAAAATGGCGTATGTGTGTCGACTACACCGATCTTAATAAAGCTTGCCCAAAAGATGCTTTTTCGGTCCCCAGCATCGATCGTTTGGTCGACAGCGCTTCCGGTTTTCGGTTATTATCTTTCATGGACGCATACTCCGGATACAACCAGATAGCCATGTTTCCCCCAGATCAAGAAAAAACCGCCTTCATCACCGACCGAGGAAACTTCGCAAACCGAGTCATGCCCTTTGGGTTAAAAAACGCTGGAGCAACTTACCAAAGAATGATGAACAAAGTGTTCCAAAACCATATCGGTAAAAGCGTAGAAGTCTACCTCGACGATATGATCGCCAAGAGCAGAAGTGATGACGACCATATAAGCGATCTAAGAGCGATTTTTTGTGAGGTACGAAAAAATAGAATGAGATTAAACCCAGAGAAATGCACTTTCGGAGTTCAAGCAGGGAAATTCTTGGGTTTTTTCCTAACAGAAAGAGGAATCGAGGCGAACCCGGATAAATGTCGATCCGTCACAGAAATGCGAACTCCGACGTCCAAAAAGGAAGTGCAAAAACTCAATGGGATGATAGCTGCTCTATCTCGTTTCATACCAAATGCAGCATTCAAATCTCTTCCACTTTTTAAAATCCTCAAAAAAGAAGAAGGAGATTTCGAATGGACGCCTGAACAAAACGAAGCTTTGAAGCAACTAAAAAAATCTCTCTCCGAGCCTCCAATTTTAACTCGACCAAAGGAAGGGGAAACCCTATACCTATATCTCGCGGTCTCGGAAGAAGCATTAGCTGCCGTTCTGGTGCGCGAGCTCGAAACCGGGCAAAGCCCGATCTACTTCGCAAGCAAGGCTCTGCACGGAGCTGAAAGTCGTTATCAGAAAATCGAGAAAATCGCTCTGGCTCTCATTGTCGCAGCCCGACGTTTTCGAGCCTATTTTGTCGCCCATCAGATAGTCGTCCGAACTAACTACCCCATCAGGCAGATACTCCATAGACCCGATCTGGCTGGAAGAATGATCAAATGGGCTGTGGAACTCTCAGAATTCGGGATTAAATATGAAGCTCGAACAACACTTAAAGCACAAGTTTTGGTAGACTTCATCGCCGAAATGACGCCTGCTAACACCGAATCTGACATATGGATCCTGTATGTCGATGGGTCCTCAAATCCAAAAGGGAGTGGCGCTGGAATCATGCTAGAAAGCCCGACGGGGGTCATCATCGAAGTTTCCCTTACATTCAGTTCCCCACCTCAAACAACCAAGCAGAGTACGAGGCTTGCATCGCCGGACTTCGCCTGGCAATTGACCTCCAAGTCCAACAAATAAAACTCCATACCGACTCTCTTCTGGTGGTCTCCCAGATCGGAAATAAATACGAGACCAAAGAACCAATCCTGCAGAGATACCTGCTTCAGGTACGGTCGCTAATGGCTGAATTTGAAACAAGCAAGATAGTTCATGTCCCAAGAACGGAAAACCAACGAGCTGATATCCTCGCCAAACTCGCAAGCACAAAAACCCCAGGGAACCAGAGGACAACAATCCAAGAAACGCTACACAAACCCAGTGTGTCTCTCGAGCCTCTGTTTAACCCGACAATCTGTATGCTCGAAGAAACGGACGGCTGGATCACCCCAATTGTAGAATACATCGTCAAAGGAACAGAACCCCTAGACCGGAACGACGCCAAATACATCAGGAGAAGGGCCTCGGCTTTTTCAGTCATCAACGGAACGCTTTACAAAAGAAGCCTCTCTTCCCTGCTAATAAAATGCATCGAGGGAGAAGAAGCGGCTTACGTATTGACAGAAATTCATGAGGGAATCTGCGGCCAGCACATGGGAGCTCGATCTTTAGCACGAAAAACTCTTCGAGCCGGTTACTACTGGCCGAGCATGATTAGCGATGCTAGTGACCATGTGAAGAAGTGCAAGAAATGCCAAATCCACGCCAATGTCCACATAGCTCCCCCTACAGACCTCACAAGTCTATCCTCCACGTGGCCCTTCGCATGGTGGGGAATGGATTTACTCGGACCCTTCACAAAGGCGCCAGGACAAGTCAAATTCTTGATCGTCGCCGTAGACTACTTCAGCAAATGGATAGAAGCGGAACCCTTGGCGACCATCACTGCAAAAAACTGCATTAAATTCTTCAAAAAAAGCATCATGAGCAGGTTCGGGATCCCCGAGGTAGTGGTGACGGACAACGGAACTCAATTCACAGCTCGAACTGAAAATTAAACACCATTTCACTTCAGTAGAGCACCCTCAGACCAACGGTCAAGCAGAGGCTGCAAATAAAGTAATACTGAACGGGCTGAAACGACGTTTGGACGATGCTAAAGGAAATTGGGTAGAAGAATTGCCTTACGTCCTCTGGGGATACCGGACGACCCCCCAAAGCTCCACTGGGGAAACACCTTTTAGGCTCTCCTACGGCAGCGAGGCGGTCATCCCTGTCGAGATCGGCGAACTTAGTTGGAGAACGGCAAATCCAAAACACAAAACAATAACGATCAAGCCTTAAGAGAAGAACTCGACCTCATCGATGAAATCCGAGGTCGGGTCTCGCTCCGAGAAGCAATCATCAAACAAAAGGTTGCAAACAGATACAACACCAAAGTCGTCCACAGAGATTTCGATCCAGGCGATCTGGTACTCAGAAGAGCTGACATCGGTCAGAAAAACGCCTCCCAAGGAAAGCTCGCCCCAAACTGGGAAGGCCCCTACCGAATTTTATCTGAAACCGGTACGGGCGCCTTTAAATTGGAGACCCTCCAAGGAAGAAAGATTGAGAGGACTTTGAACGCAACAAAACTGAAAAGTTATTATCCTTGGAAAGAAATCATGTACATCGATCTTATGTAAACTCGAAACAAGTTATTAATCAAAAAGAAAACTTGACATTTCTTTCAAATGCTTCCAAAGCTTCTCAAAAATTTTCACCAAGTCTCCACACATTCTTGATTTTCATCAAAATGTTGGGACCAAAATTCCCCCCCGCCGGGAATCAACTGGGTCCGATCTTAGATGATCTCCCCAAAAGCGACCACCCAAGGTCGCAAACTCTTTGAGAAAACAGTTAAATCCGAGCCGAGTCTTGGCAAACTATCTCAAAGAGACCGGATCTTCAAGGATCGAAACGTCCTAAGAACGACCATCGGCCACAGCTGCCGATACCCCTATAGGGCGAGTTAAATCTGGGCCGAGTCCTAGTAAACTGTCCGATAGGTTCGAACCGGTAAATCGAGTTCCTCATTTACCGACGTTCTTACATCATACGCAACGTGCAGAATTAAAAAAGCACTCGTTAAAACTCACAAAAACGACATACATGACATGCGAAATTCAAAAAGCATTCATTAAAGCTCGTAAAGGTCTGATAGACATATCCCAAAAAAGATTACAAATATCTCCAGCTAGACCGAAAGAAGTTCCGGATCTATACGAAAACTACATAGGTAAAAGCATACACCAGGAACTTCTGCAAAAAAGAAACACTGTTAAAACATCAGGCAGTGGAAGTCGGAAAAATCACAGTTTTCTTCTCCGTCTGAGCATCGATCTTAACGATCATACCCCCTTCAACCTCGTGGTCGGCATCGATAATCGACCGATCCAAATTGACGGAAGGATTGACCAAAGCAATTTGCTCCTGGGCACACTCAAAACCCTCCATATACAGCTCAATTGCAGAATTAGCAGCTTCACGAGCCTCCCTCCTAGCTTCATTTGCAATCTTCGTAGCCTCCTTAGCATTTTTTCTGCTCTGCTGAAGGGCTGCTTGAAGCTCCGCAATTCGAGCCTCGGCATCGCTGCTTGTTCCGACCCCTGCCTCGGATGCCTTCTTCAAATCATCTTCCAAACCGACTACACGAAACTCCAAACTTTTAATCTTCTGATTAGCCTCGACCAATTGCCCCTCAAAAACTCTTTCCTTTTCTTCCAGCTCCTTTACGCGAGTTTCCGCGAACTCCGCCCGGCGTACAACCTCCCCTTGGCTTTCCTTCAGAGTCTGAAGTTCTTGCTTTGTTCGAGCGAGCTCTTTCGACTTCGAAGACACATCTTCCACAAGCTTCACTCTTTTAGACTTCTCGAGCTCCAACAAAACTGCAAGCTCGAAAATAAGAAAAATCAGGTTGTGGGAAAAAGATCATAAAAGCAAAGAACAAACAGGAAAACACCTACCCTTAGCCCGTTTCTCGTATTTCTCTTTTTTGATCTTGTGAACATCGGCCAGGTTCGCCAAAAGTTTAACAGACGCCCCGACAGGATCCTCCCGCCATTGGGCATAGTTTTGCTCCAAGAAGCCCTCCTCTAAAGGTACGGCCTTGTTCTTATGCTTCGGTCTCCTTGAGGTTTTACTCCTTTTTTCCGGCCTTTGCTCACCACTTGCCTCGGTGCGCACGCTCTTCGCCGAGGTCCCTGCACCGATGTCGGGAGCAGCCGGGGGAGGAGAACTGGAAACAAGATCGACCAGAGCCTCATAGGCAAGGTCCTCTTGGGTAACAGTGTTGATCGGGGAAGCAGCAGTAACCGTCCCAACAACAGTCTCAACCTGGGGAGACGTCGGAAGCGGAGCACCCACTTCCTCAGCATCGTCAGATATATCGACGCTTCTCATCGCCAGCGCCTTCATTACGACGAGCTTCTTTGGGGCCATGGTATCTGGAAAAGAAACAAAAAATGGGTCATACAAACTACAGTCAAAAATATGCAAAAAACTAAACAAGAAAAACGAACTACCTAAGATAAATTGCACTCGTTTTCGCTTCCCGGCCTGAACTATCTTAGCCGCAGGGATACCCCGATACTTATGTTTTGAAAACGGAATGTTCTCAGAAATAAACATCAGGATCCTCTTGGTAAGAAGATCGGCAACGTTCAATCGATCCTGACCAACAGAAAAGGAATTAGTGGATCGTTCAAAATGGGCCTGACTCCAACCAATGGGAAACTTGGTGGACACCAAAGTCCGACCATCCTCTGAAAACTTTCCCACTCTCTCGATCGCTTCATCGGTCACCGGCTCGACCCAGTAATATAACTCCTTCCAATTCCCCTTCAATGAGTCCGCATAAGCTTTGAAAATCTTGGCCCCTCGCCTCGAACGAAGACTGACATGCTCACGACCGGATTTATTTTCACTACTGTTCCGGTTGATCTCAAACAAATGGAAAAAGAGCAACGGCGAGACCGGCCTCTCCAGGTGAAGACACATTAGTTCGTAGGCTCGAACAAAAGCCCACGCGTTTGGATGCAACTGAGAAGGCTGATGAATCCCCATCACATGATGTTTTTCACTGCAAAAAAGGGGAATTTTACTTAATAATTTGATGAATGAATGGAAAGTGTTAGGAGAAAATTAAGAAGTTGTTTTATTTGGGATTTAATTGCTTTGCAGTGTTTATGCTGGGTTTTGTGGTGTTTTTGTGCCCAGGGACTAGGTGAAGAGAAGAACGAAGAAATGCAAGCAAGCAGGCTCAAAAATACAAGGAAATAAGGTTTCTGCCAAATCGCGTTGAAGTTGCGCTGGAAGCGCAAGTGAGGCGCAAGAATTCACTGTAGCGTCCTCCATCCGCGCCTAAGTGGCGCTGGAAGCGCGAGTCGCGCGCGGATTGGCAGAAACAGTCACGCAGAGTTGCACTGAAGTTGCGCTGGGAGCGCCAGTGAGGCGCAAAACGCCGGAAAACACGTTAAATCAGGCCCAGCACGCGTTTTGGAGGGACTTTTGGACGTTTTTGGAACCCTAGAACTGAAAGAGGAGGAATTCCGTCTGACGGCTACCGAAGAATCAAGACTTGGGAACAAGGATTGAAGCTTCATATGTGTTCATCATCATCTTCCACTTGTAATTTTCCTTGTTTCTCTTCATTAATCATGAATAGCTAAATCTCTTTATGTTAGGGATGAAGGAATATTGATGTAACTCTATTGTCGCTGGTTTAGTATTATATTTGTACCGTACTCTCTCGTATTTTGTGTATCGAATTTCTACGCTTAATGCTTTTTATGGTTGGAAAACTCATACAATGATCTTTTGTTCAATTATGAAATGGGAGTTTTATTCTTGAATGTTTGAAAGTCGTTACCCTCAATTGGTAGTTTAGGAATAACCTATGAGTTGTTGTATATTGCAAACTCTTGTTTTAATGCTTGTTGTTAATTAGAATCACCTAAGGGATTAGGGCTTTTAGTTATCGACAAAGGACTAGTTACCTAAGGAACTAGGAATTGGTTAATGTTGTGAGTTTGATAGCAAGATTAGAGAGAGAGATTAACTTTCAAATTAAATCAGTGGCAATAGGGTGAAATCAATAGGAATTCGTCCCTAGCATCCTTTACCATCGTATTCTTTTCAACTCGTTTTTCGGCTTTTATTATTAAAAACACAAAAATATTTTATTGCTTTATTTCGAGCTTGACAGCTCAACAATTATCAAACAAAACCCTTTTAATTTGGTTTCGATTAGCTGTCGTTAACGTATTCGTAAATTGACTTCGATCCTTGAGGACGATATCCGGTTCTTACCGATTTTATTACTTGCACGATTTGGTACACTTGCCAATATCTTAACAAGTTTTTGGCGCCGTTGCCGGGGATCGAAATTACATTTACTAGTAATTCGAAGGCAACAACTAATTTGAACCCGTACATACTTTAGTTTGTTTTTAGTTTTCTTATTTCTTTTTAGTTTATACATATTGTTTTTATCTTGTTACCACTTTTACTCCCTTGAGTCTATGAAAGCCAGGTGAATATTTTGTAAATCATGGAGTCCATACTACCGCAACTTTGTTGTTGTTGTTGTGGAAGACCACATTTAACTGGTAATTGTGAGACACACTCATATTGTGATATTTGTGGAAAGGATCTTGTGTACTGCTCTTGTGAGCCAGAATGGGCACTCATTACTGGGTGTCATCCTTGGTTGGCTCAACCTAAAATTCTTGAGGAGCCAGAGTGGATAGTTATTGACAAATCATATCCCTGGTTAGCGGATGACTGGTTAGGAGATGAACAACCACTTATTCAAAATTCAGAACAAGAAGAGAATGGCTTACTAATTGAAGAATCATGGGAGAAAAACAAAGATGGGGAAGAAAAAAGAATTGAACGTGAGGATCCTCTTGTTTGGAAGGAAGCTAAAAATTCTCAATCTTGGGAAGGTGTGGAAATCCAACAAGAAATCACCAAAAAAATCAGTTTTCCTACTCATCCTTTGAGAAGCAAGGAATATGGGAGTGAAGAGCTTGATCGATATTTAGACTCCTTCTATGCTTTGTTCATCATCCTTCACCTTGAGAGGGTATGGAAGCATATGAATTTGTACCTCAAGTTCATGAATTTTCTGCCTCATAAACGGAAGAAGAAGGATGATGTGTTCTTCGTGTCATATATTCCACCTTGAGAGTGTGGAATTGCAACGTCAAGCTATAGACGATAAACAAGCGCTTCTTGGGAGGCAACCCAAGTTTCTCAATCCTTATCTTTTTAATTTTTCGCATTATTTTTCCTAGATTAGGTGCTTTAGGATGCATTTAGTCACAATCAGTGTTTCTGTAGCCAGACAGGAGCGGATGGAAGTAGGGATGAGAAACATGTACAGAGCTATGTGCATGGTGCAGCGGGGAGAGCAGTTGAATCCTGAGGCGGACATCTTTCAGGCGCCTCCTCCAGACTCTGGATGCGGTTGAGTAGTCTACTCACCGCCAGGTTACTTTTTATCTGTCCCTTCTCTTTTGCTTTATTTGATTGTGCACCTTGTGTTTCCTTTAGTAGTTGTAGTTTCGTAGGTTTATTTTTAATTTTATTTTATTTTATTTTAGTCTTAGTCTTTGTAAATAGGTCTTCCCCTAAATTAATCAGTGAGGACACTGCTATGTTTAAGTGGGGGGGAGGACCTATTGTCAGTGTTAGTATCAGGAAAAAATGCAGTCATGTGGTGAATTTCCTGCTAAAAAAAAAAGAAAAGAGACAGTTGAGCAAACTTAGTGATGATTCGGGAGAACTGAGTGAATAATACCCCTGTGGTAATCAAATTAGTACAATCTTGCTTCCACACTTAAAACACTAACCAGTGGAACTTAGTGATCCTAGAGATGTGGGCAGCTAAGCTAGTGTGGTGGACCATGGGAGTCGCCAAAATTTCACTAAAAATTTAGGGTAGTTGTAGAAGCTAAGTTGGGGGTGCATCAGTTGTACTAAGGCTGGGCATGAGGATTGTAGGATGATCAGTGCATTGGGTGCGTGTGTGCAGCACTGTAACGTCTATCCGTAACGTTATAGTGTATGCCGTGTGTGTTAATGTGTGTGTGCAGCACTGTGGCGTCTAACCGTAACGCTATAATGTATGCCGTGTGTGTAGGGGTGCGTGTGTGCAGCACTGTAGCGTCTACCCATAACGCTAAAGTGTATGCCGTGTGGTGTTGTTTAAACTGATAATTGCTGCAATGTCCCAGAGCCAATGTGGATCAAATCCAAATACTAATGTAATGAAAGGGGTTGCAGCCAAAAAACAAGTGTGCATAGTTGTGTTGCGTGTGAAATGTGTGTGGTAATAGTTAGTGCACTGGTCTAATCTGGAAGGCCTATTTAAGACCCTTTGTTGTGCTTGAAGCCCCTTGATCCTTATGTGGAAACGTTAATCTACCCTATATTTTGAACCATTTTTGGCATTCTCGGAAGGAAACCCTCTAGTTTTAGGTGAATACATTTTGAATCTAGCTATGGTCCAACTGAGTTAAGTGTCACACACGCACTATTGAGCAAGATGATGCTAGTAAGAATACCACGTGTGGGTTGGAAATGGAGTGACCAGTCTGAAAGTTGCCGCTCAACTTGTCTTTTGATTGTTCGTAATTATCTTGTTTGGAAAGGGATTCACCATTGATTGCATGTTATCTGATGTTGAGATTGTCTTGGCTTTGTCTTGTCATGTCTTTGCTTGAGGACAAGCAAATGTCCAAGTTGGGGGTTGTGATGAATCCCCATCACATGATGTTTTTCACTGCAAAAAAGGGGAATTTTACTTAATAATTTGATGAATGAATGAAAAGTGTTAGGAGAAAATTAAGAAGTTGTTTTATTTGGGATTTAATTGCTTTGCAGTGTTTATGCTGGGTTTTGTGGTGTTTTTGTGCCCAGGGACTAGGTGAAGAGAAGAACGAAGAAATGCAAGCAAGCAGGCTCAAAAATACAAGGAAATAAGGTTTCTGCCAAATCGCGTTGAAGTTGCGCTGGAAGCGCAAGTGAGGCGCAAGAATTCACTGTAGCGTCCTCCATCCGCGCCTAAGTGGCGCTGGAAGCGCGAGTCGCGCGCGGATTGGCAGAAACAGTCACGCAGAGTTGCGCTGAAGTTGCGCTGGGAGCGCCAGTGAGGCGCAAAACGCCGGAAAACACGTTAAATCAGGCCCAGCACGCGTTTTGGAGGGACTTTTGGACGTTTTTGGAACCCTAGAACTGAAAGAGGAGGAATTCCGTCTGACGGCTACCGAAGAATCAAGACTTGGGAACAAGGATTGAAGCTTCATATGTGTTCATCATCATCTTCCACTTGTAATTTTCCTTGTTTCTCTTCATTAATCATGAATAGCTAAATCTCTTTATGTTAAGGATGAAGGAATATTGATGTAACTCTATTGTCGCTGGTTTAGTATTATATTTGTACCGTACTCTCTCGTATTTTGTGTATCGAATTTCTACGCTTAATGCTTTTTATGGTTGGAAAACTCATACAATGATCTTTTGTTCAATTATGAAATGGGAGTTTTATTCTTGAATGTTTGAAAGTCGTTACCCTCAATTGGTAGTTTAGGAATAACCTATGAGTTGTTGTATATTGCAAACTCTTGTTTTAATGCTTGTTGTTAATTAGAATCACCTAAGGGATTAGGGCTTTTAGTTATCGACAAAGGACTAGTTACCTAAGGAACTAGGAATTGGTTAATGTTGTGAGTTTGATAGCAAGATTAGAGAGAGAGATTAACTTTCAAATTAAATCAGTGGCAATAGGGTGAAATCAATAGGAATTCGTCCCTAGCATCCTTTACCATCGTATTCTTTTCAACTCGTTTTTCGGCTTTTATTATTAAAAACACAAAAATATTTTATTGCTTTATTTCGAGCTTGACAGCTCAACAATTATCAAACAAAACCCTTTTAATTTGGTTTCGATTAGCTGTCGTTAACGTATTCGTAAATTGACTTCGATCCTTGAGGACGATATCCGGTTCTTACCGATTTTATTACTTGCACGATTTGGTACACTTGCCAATATCTTAACAAAGGCGCAACATCCAAAGTCGCCAAAACCGTCTGCTCGAACCAGGTGAAAGGAGGCCGGATATTCATCTCATTTATCAGCATATGATACAAAGTGAACTTAAGCTCTCCAGGCCACAAAGCCACGTGCTCTCCTTTCTTCATTCCCTCAACTCTCCAAATTCGCTTCGAGCGACCAGAAGCTTTCCTCCCGACCCTCTCCAAATTAAACCCGTGCTGGTACAACGATTCGATCTCCAAAATATTTCTGGAAACCCAATCATATTGAGAGACCTCTCGCACCGGTACATCAAGGTCCCCACAACCGGTACTAGAGTACCCGTCCAGAGAAGAAGCAGAAGCTCGGCTGGAACCTGGTTGACTCGAAGGATGAGATTCAACTTGTTTTCCAACACTTCCTCTGTCGAGCTCGTCGGCAGACTCGGAACTCATCCCAAGATCGACCTCGGAATCCTCTGATTCCTCCACTAGTACTTCCTCATCAGACTCAGAGGTGATGGCCATCACATCCACCAAGCAATCTTCCTCCACTTCTTCAGGAGTATCGTCGTTTGGCTCATTAGCATCGGTTGCAGGAGAAGAACTTTCACTCTCAAAATTATCTTCCTCCTTATCACTCATAGGGGCGGAAGCAGAATGCTCTTGCACGTCCGGGGCGGCGACTTCAAGAGGCTCGGTACGAACCTCAAGGACTTCACCACCAGAAGCCATCGCGTTCGTAAACTCTTTCCGGTACTGACTAACGTCTCTCCGAGTTTGTTTCGTCCTCGCCAGAGCGAATCTACAGGAATGGGGGACGAAATGTCAGGGTTAAAAATCAAAAATGGGTTCGCGAGCGAGTCGGAACCCGACCTGACGACCCCCATTCTGAGATCAAAGGGGACTGGGGGAGGTCCAGGCACAAACGAAAAGAAAAATAAAGAAAAATCAAAAATAGACTAACCTCGGAACTATGTCGCAAGTTGATTATATCTGGAAATACACGGTTGTTGACCCACAGAAACTGACCTTAAAAGTACTTCGAAAAAATCTTCAAACTCGTTCGCTTTAAAGAAGCTCGGGAGCTCTCGAAGATCGGGAAATCAAAAACAAATGAACAGCAAGCAACAAATGAGGAGATGAGACCCTTTATTTATAGCAAGGCGGATCTAATGGGCCTGGGCCGGGAAGTCGAAACGTCACGTCCAACCCATAGTCCATTAAAATCCGCACGCTGAAGAAAAAACGTCACCATCACGCGCCGCCACTGCGAAGAGACACCTTGTCAGAAACAGTAAAGATGGCACTAATTCCAAGATTACACTGATTCCAAAGCAGCACTGAGTTCAAAAAACCATCTACCTCGCTCGAAAGCTCGACGGACAGTTAACATCGCTCAAAGAACCCCAGCCTCGACGTAAGCTCGAGACCGAAGAAATCTCCACTCAACAAAAACAAAAGTATAAGGCTACGTCGCCCATCAAAGTCAAGATCGCTCCTCATAGCGACCAGACTTGGGGGGCCACTGTTATGGTGATTACACTGTTTTCTATTTACACCCCCCCTCTCCAAAAGCCCAATTGATGAGAAGCCCAATCATATTGAGAGAGTCCAATCTTCAATGGGCAAGATCAGCCCACAAGATCGGACGGCCCAAAAACACCAATACAAACACATTCAAACTCTATAAATACCCCATTCAATGCTCATTAATGGTAAGCACTTTTTCTAACAAACACTCATTCACTCAAATACTGACTTGAGCGTCGGAGTATCATTGCAGGTACAACCTCGCCCCTCAAGATCGAACATCTCAACATCGCCTCTCAAGATCGAACCTCTCCAGGTCGAACGAAATCTTCCTCTCAAGCCCGAAGACAGAGACAGAATCAAGAACAAAATATCTACTAACTGCATAATACCGATCTCTAAGATCGGAAGCACAGTACAGAACAGGTTTTGAGATAAATAAGAGGTTATGAGGATTAACTATTTGATAGGAATCCTTTTTGTCCATCGTATGTTCTTGAGGATTTTAGTGTTTATAACTTTAAGGCTTTACAAATTGTTAATGTTTTTTTAACAAGTGATAACTCCCATTTTGTTTTCACCGTCACGCATCCACCGTGTAGAAATAACACTATTTTTGTTCTTTTTGCCGGAACATTGTGTTTTTGTTAGAATACATTAAAATAATATTTGGTCCCACCCATTGAGCAGGTCTAGGAGTTGCTGCACGACAGCCGCTGGGGTGGTGATGTTAGCCTGAGGAGTGAGGTCAGGATGGACGACGGGAGCGATCGCCTCCACCGTCACTACGATGCCTTCTAGTGTGGGTTGCGGCTGAGCAGGAATATCGGCCACGCTCTGATGAGATGAGATGCAAGAGATGTCAGGAGATGAGATGCAAGCGGATGAGATGGGATAGCGCTGGGGTTCCCACTGTGGTCGCCAAATGATCCGTACCTTGATCTCCCAAGGGTGGAACGTGAATGTTGCTTGTCGCTCTACCGGGCAGTGAGGTCGCGAGCAGAGCTCAGAGCGGGTGTACCTCCAAAGACACTCTGATGCCCAAGTCAGGAAGGAGGAAGTCAAAGCAGGAAATGAGAGATGGGTTTGAAAGTGTACCTTTCCGCGGGGGGTTGACCCGTATTTATAGAGTTCGGTGGAGCTCCCCAGCCATTGGATTATGCGGCTCGATCTCAGCCGTTGAGGGATTTCCAATTGTTTTAGAGGCACTACGCGCTACAGTGACCTTGATTGGTTTGGGCTGATCTCGTGGATTGGGCCGCCGACCCAGTCCAGAAAAGTAAGAAATCCCACAAGTTCACCTGCAATTGACGATAAGGCTTTTATAGCTTTCTGAATACGAACTTGATATAGAAGATAAAAGATGAACCCCTTTTCCAACTCTTTCAAAATAAAACTCAATGTCGATTATCTGAAACTCTAAACTAGAAATCGTAAAACAGGAAAACGAGAGGAAAATCAAACCCTAAAGCTGATGAAATATTAAAATAGAAATCACAGAAAGCTGAAAAATCTATTGTTATAGCCTTTTGTTGAATCTAACTTTATGGGGTTTAGGTTACAGAGAAGACGAAATACCTTGCTGAAATGGTGCTCTTGGTTTGTTGCTGGAATAATCGAAGCAGTGCCGTCAGTTTCTTGTTGGAAAGTCGAAGCGGTGCTCTCAAAGGTCAGCCGACGAATATTTTCCGGCGGATTATTTTCGGCGGAAATTTGGCATTTCCGGTGGAAAAAATAGACTTTCCGACGGATATTTTTAAAAAAAATATATTTAATTTTTAAAAAAAAAAAAATCCGCCGGAAAAGTGCATTACCGGCGGAAAAAATAGACTTTCCGACGGATTTTTAAAATTATTTTTATTTTTTTTAAAAAAAATCCGCCGGTAATGCACATTTCCGGCGGATTTTTCAAAAAGTTATTTATTTATTTATTTTTAAAAATCCGCCGGAAATGTACATTACCGGCGGATTTTTCAAAAAATTATTTATTTATTTTTTAAAAAATCCGCCAGAAATGTACATTACCGGCGGATTTTTTCGCATGGAATTTCCGACTGAAAAAATCGCTAGTAAATCCGTCGGAACTGTTCGAAAATGCCTATAAATAAAAGTTTCTCCTACACTCTTCTCATTCTCTCATTTAACTCTTTATTTCATTCTCATTCTTTTCTACACTTTCTCTATCTTATCATCTTCTTCTTTCTCATAGTACTCTCCAATCTCCATAAATTTCTCTACATATCTCTCTTCTATATTTCCTCTTTCTTCTTCCTTCTCATTCATTCTTACTCCTTCATTTTTATTCCTTCTTACTTCTTCATTCTTATTCTCTCCTATATTATTACTTCTCATACTCTCCTTCACTCTTACTCCTTCTTCCTGGTTTATTTTTATTCTCTCCAATATTATTTCTTCTCATACTCTTTTTCCTTCTTATCCATTCCTACTTCTTCATTCTCATTCCTTTATTCCTTCTCATTCTGTTCTATATCATTTTTCTCATATACTACTTCATTTTCATTTTTCTTACTTCTTATTAAATTACATACTAAATTTTAAAATTCGAAAAAATTTTAAAAAAATAAAAAATCCGCCGGTATGTGCATTTCCGGCGGATTTTTCAAAAAATAATTATTTTTTATTTTTTTAAAAAATCCGCTGGAAACGCCCATTACCGGCGGAAAAATTCCGCCGGAAAACATTACCTACAAGCGTTTTACCGGGGAAAAAAATCCGCCGAAAACGTCACTTTTCCGGCGGATTTGGTGCATTTCTGGCGGATTTTTCCACCGGAAAAACGTGTTTTTCTTGTAGTGAACGTACAGTGCTAGGGCTTCTTTGACAAAGAAGGTGAAGAGAAATGATGGCCATTCATGTGTTTTACACCACACTTGCTGTGTACTACTAATTTGCCCTCAAAGAAGGACGGCAACGCTGAGTTCGGTGACGGCGAGACGGTACGACGGCATGACAAAGTGAGGGTGACGGCGAGATGGAGTGAGGGCAACGGGGAGAGTGAGGACGAGGGAGAGCACTGGACAGGGCGACAGCGAGAGTGAAGCGAGGGAGGGTTAGGGAGACGTCGAGAGTGAGGCGAGGGAGTTTTTTTTGACGTGGTGGCGAAGGAATGTTAGGGAACGCTGAGTTGCAAAATGAGAGGGAGTGTGAAATGTAGAAATGAAATGGACTTTCAGAATCGGTTGTTTAAACAACCAATTATTAAAGTGTTTGAGACTGACAATTAGAATCGGTTGTTATAAGAATCGATTTGAATGATCTATTTTAACACATTTCTAATCGGTTGTTAAAACAACCGATTCCAAATGTCTGAACAAAACTCGCCAACTTCTCTTTTATTTTAAAATTGCCACCGCGACCACATTCAGAATCGGTTGTTCAAAGAACCGATTCTAAATGGTGCTTTCTAATATCAATTTTGCACTAGTAAAAGAGAGGGATGGTAGAATCAGGGTTTTCAAATAATGCGACGAAAGCCGTTATTCCAAGCAATCATGAGACCCTTTGTTATAGCCGAAAGTTCAGCATTCATGTTAGTTGTCATGCCGCAACCACCAAAGAAACCAAGAATCCATTGCCCAAGATTATTCTGAAATAGACCTCCAAATCCGGACGACCGAGATTGCCCAAAGAGCTGCTTAATTTGGTAAAATATTTTGCTGACTTGTCACTCATCCTACATGGAATGATACGCATGACTGCCAGGTTAGATTTTAGGGTTTTTGGATGAACTTGAATGAGTCTCAATGGAAGAAGATTAAATTGTTTTTCCTATTTTAAACAAGAAAAATATTTTTTCCTATTTCTTATTTTTAAAATTTTTATTTTCAAAATATATTTTTATAAATAAATTATAATTGATAAAATGTATAATGGTTTATATATATACTAGTATGAAATCCGTGCGATGCACGGGGAGCAATGTTCCATAGTATATTAGTTATAGAAAAAGTATGATACTTGTTCTCTAATTTTATTAAGTTATGAAAAAGAATAACAAAAACGAAGGATACGTCTTATGTTAGGTCATTTAAATTATTCAAAATAATTTAATTTTTTGGAAACCTACTTTAAAAATTTTGGTAATAGACTATTTAGTTTATGAAATTTCTATTGCGTTCATTGTAGTCTTTGACATTTACAAATTTTCAATTTAGGACAAATGTAACATCCTCAAAATCATTAATCGAATTATTCGGATGTTAACCCAATTGAATTAATTTGATGCTCAATCGGTAAAAATTATCGAGTGCTAAAAATTAATTATTGGCTGTCTCAGGATCGTTGACCGAATAATACGGACCAAGGAAGTTTTGGAATCAAAATAAGGAATTAAGATCGATACGGTAATTGGACCACGCTACCACTTATTTATTAATTAAATATGTGTTGTGTGTGTGTGATTAAAGAAAAGAAAGAATAAAGAGAGGAAAGAAGGGAGGAATTCACGCAGAGAAGAAAAGAGAAGAAAAGAGGAGAAAAGAAGAGGAAAAGAAGAAGAGGAAAAGAAGAAGAGAAAGGAAGAAGAGGAGTCAAGCCCACCTCCCCAAAATTCATCATCTTCATCATCTCACTCTCCTCATCATAACCCAAGAGCTAGGTAAGATTCAATCCGGTTTTCTCCCCCTTTTGTAACCTACGAATTTTAGGAGTTTTGAGGGAGGAAATTGTTGAAACATTGGATTCAATGATGAAATTGATAGTTGGGTTATGTTTAGAACAAAGCTAGGAGCGGATTGAACGCGATTGGAAGCTCGAAACGAAGTTAGGAGCGATTCGGTGTTGATTGGGTTCGATTCGGTGATTTTGACACGTCGGTGATCTCGGCTCGGCAACGGCTCTCGCTTCAAAGGTGAGTTTTACTCACGCTTAGGATGTTTTTGTGTCTCGTTAGTTTTTACGTTAATTGGTTTCGAGAGATTTTGGAACGAAAACCGTTATTTGAAAATATATCGCGTTTTAATACAATTCGTTTTGATTAAGTTTGTGGATTGGATTGATTGATTGTGTGGTTTGAATTGGACTTATTTTACTGGTTGTCAAATCTGTTTTTGATCGGAACAACAATCGGAATTGAGCGGAATCGCGGTTTTTGCGCGAAACCGCCAAAATTTGCCTTAACAGACCCCCCTGCTGCCATTTCGCGCCTCACCTGCGCTCCAGGCGCAACTTCAGCGCAGTTTGGCAGAACTTTCTGCCAGTTCGCGCTTAACTCGCGCTCCAGGCGCGACTTCAGCGCAGCTTGGCAGAATTTCAGCAATTAAACACTGTTTTTCGTTTCGCGATATCTTTTGATCCGGGAACCCGATTGAGGTGTTCTAAGATGCGTTGGAAAGCTTATTCAGAGGCCTAACTGAATATTCTATCTTTAAGGCAAAATGATCTGTTTTTGATATTGAAAATTGTGTCGAAAAGTGGTCAAATAGAGTGCGAGTGTGAACTTGGATTTTTATAAATGTGGAATTAAAGTGTTTCATTAATTGTCTGATTTGATGGACCGTGGGTTCATAGTGCTGTAGATATATATATTATATCGAGTTTGGGTGACGACCCATGTTGACATACTAGGCGGGGAAGTCATGAACCCTTACCCTAGGCTCTGGGCCATTAGGAAACACTATTGGTTATGGGGTTCGCCGGGATTAGCAAGTGGTTTGCAGTCGGTGTTGTGTCAAAAGTTTGTGCTGCGTTCATCGGGATTAGCAAGTGGTTTGCAGTCGGTGGTACGTAGAAAGGCCTAGGATGTTAGTTCATCGGGATTAGCAAGTGGTTTGCAGTCGGTGTCCTATTAGATCGAAGCCTTATTGTATGGTACACCGGGATTAGCAAGTGGATTGCAGTCGGTGTCGTGTCAAACCTTAAAAATGTTTTAAACGGACCGAGAGTGTTAGTAGGGGTTCCGGTAGAACTCACTGAGATTGTATCTCACTGTTTAATTGTTGTTGTTTTACAGATAAGCAGGGACAGAAGAAACCTCAGAGGCACGAGTAGGTGGCCCCGGAAGGAGAATAATGACTTAGCTTTATGTTCAAGTTTATTTTCCTTCTGTTGCGATGTATTACAACACTATGGCATTAGTGTTTTGTTTATCTTTTTCCGCTTTCTTGTATGACTCTGATTACCAGTTGCTGACAGTTATGGTCTGTGTACCGTATGATCTTATTTGTGTATAAGATGGTCATGTTGTATTTCAGCAAAACATTTGGGTTGGTATTCAGTGTCTAAACAGGAAATTATTATCTCTGATGTTTAAATTTTGTCACGCTTTGGTATTTTTACAAGTTAAATATACCTGGGTGTTACAACAAACCAATTATATTAGTGATTCAAATAAGCCCTTTTTTACAACGTACAGGGACTGAATATATATATTGTATGGACTAAATTTTAACACTTACGGAGAAGTCATGGGCTAAAATGAATCATGATAAATAAAATGTGCTAAATTTAATCTAATGTTAAATATCGAAGACTTAAAACACTGTATCTTGCAAAAACATGTATGCTCTATGAAAGCACTAAAGATTATCAAAAACCTCATGATAGACTACATTTCTTGTAGACTTGCAAACCTTTTTCATCATCGTTGAGGATCAACATTTTCAAACCATTCCTTGTCTTCACTCTTGAAATAGCCACGTATAACTGTCCCTGTGTGAAAACTGGTTTAGAAAGATACAGCCCTACATGTGAGAGTGATTGGCCTTGGCTCTTGTTAATTGTCAAAAACTATGTGTCAAGTTACATTAAGTGCTGATGACATCAATAGTACCGACCAAACTATGTGTCAAAAACTCATCTGCCGCACTCATTCGGCCAGGGTCTCTAATTTGAGATAGTCCGCCAACAGGACTGAGATTGCGTTCGATCATCCTTACAAATAAAATCAAATTAGTAGACACACCAGAGATTATTCACACGTAACAACAACAATGTAGCTATCTAAAAAAATATTAAAAACACAGCTTAAAAATATAATACATTGTGGTTCATTTAATGTAGATATCTAAAAAAATATTGTATGCATGGGAACTTCACTGGATACAGAAAAATTTCTAAACGTTAGATATGGATAACTATAATATACCTTGTGTAAACCCTCATCAACTACTGTATATATAGATAACTATAATATATAAATATATATATATATATATATGTATAATAACCATATAATACCATATTCGTAATACTATAATGTTGGTCAATACCATTATAAAAATGGAATATAAGAAACTAATCATGATAGTTGTTGAATATGAAAGATGGCTAATATATATAACTAACTATTATTTACGGAAACATATTTACCTATTACGCATTGCAATAGCCTCAGCTTAGTTGAAACCGAAAATGAGCTTGCTCGCATAAATAGAATTTTGCAGCACGGTCCTACCTAATAATGGAGTAAAACACAATAATGTATTAATAATCACACAAACAGGGGGACAACAGCATTATCGACCTCAATGGGATAAAACACAATAAAGTTTTGATGTGCAAAGGAGGACTCGGGCTAAGAAATAGATTTTTTAACAAATCTGACCTCCAAAATCCTTCGCCTTTCCATAAAGGACAGCAACAACAGCATTATCAACCTCACCAGATGCGAGGAAATTGTTAAGTTCATCAACAAACGTACCAAACAGGGTAACCTTGAATTTAAATCTGTATAAAAATGCAAAAAAAAATGATTAAGAACTTAAAGATATAACCTGTTATATCATCAAGACCAGAATCTAACACAAATGTAACTTGAGCATATTCATATAGATATATTAAACACCAAAAATATGTAACTTGAATTTAAATCTGTATAAAAATGCAAAAAAAAATGATTAAGAACTTAAAGATATAACCTGTTATATCATCAAGACCAGAATCTAACACAAATGTAACTTGAGCATATTCATATAGATATATTAAACACCAAAAATACGTGTTAGTGAGCATACCCCTCGTTATCAAGCTCAATGATGTTCAATTTTGAGGGCACTCCATCCTTTTCGTAGTGACGTTCGGTACCCACTCCGGTCAACATTCCAATAAAATCTGGCAGATTCGAAAATAGTATTGGGTGATTAATCGGAAACACATATTAAAGTTGTTAAATATCACAAATATTGATCATTCAACACTAATAAACAATTTAAAATATATAACGATTACCAACTAATTAATCGCTATTAAACCCAGGTTCGAATATCGAATTAGGATTGATGAAGCGATATATCATAGCAGGCACAGCAGACTGGTGATCACGTCTGAATGTGGTGTTAAATTGAAAATTAAGCTTCTACTGGTGCGAAGACGCGCGAAAACCACCTACGTTAGCACCAACATCAAACAGAGAAATTTTGTAGACTGAGTCCTCCTGCAGTATGCTATCAAACTTATAGATCAACTCCCTACGGACTGTTGCTTGAATGCGATTCCCCTACACAAAGAATCACAATAGTTAGTATTACGTTTTCTCATAATGAATCAGTTCTATATATGTATATATATATATATAGACACACACACACACCTTATGTAAAATTGATATGATACTAACAGCGGAATCCATTAAAACCATCTCCTTTGTGTATGGAGTCCGTCCTCGGTTTAGATCTTGGACATGCCACATCCGAATCACTCGTACAACAATGGGACAGGGTTGGTGCCCAACAACGATATCAAAAAGGAGGATGTGGTTGGTATTCATCTTTGAACTCGTTGAAGAAGGAACAGACAAACGGAAATGAATTTTTATGAAAAAAGACTTTTTAATGATTAACGTAAATAGGACTGCTAATGAAATTTCGATTGTTGGTGGCTGTCTTATATAGACTAAAATTGTTTTGGTAGGGTTTAGGTTTTTTGCATTCAAGAATGAAGGGTTGCGGCCGGTTTGGTTGATTGAGCGGGTTAATTGGTGTGAAGGTCATAAAAATCGTAAGTGATTATAGGCTTCCACTTAATGCATATTAAATATTGATTCATTATGATTAAAGTTGACTTGAGTAAATAATAATATACCAGGATTCAAATTATAATTACCTAATAAATACGGCTCAAATAAGGAAATAAATAAATAAAATGAAAATGAAAATATTAATTATGAAATTTGAATTTTAAAGTTTAAATTTAAATTTGAATTCAATAGAAAAGAAGAGGGAAATGAAATTGTAGGCGACTTTTTTAATGAATGATTGGTTCATGATTTTTTTTTAATTACATGGACCAATAGTACTGCATTATTCGATTTTTCATCATAATTAATATTTCCCCTCTTTTAATTTGTTTTGGATTATTAGTCTTCACAATATTTTTTTTGTTGCGATGATAAATAATAATAATAATAATAATAATAATAATAATAATAATAATAATAATAATAATAATAATAGTCTACTAAGTTCTGTATTTTTGAATTTCCAATCCTAGTGTACGAATTAATGATACGAAAAATAGTCTATAATAAATTTTTAAGAGCGTATAATTATGTAAGAATTGAAAATTGAATTTTAAAGAAACTTTAAATAAATAAAATGAAATTTAAATTTTAAAGTTTAAATAAAGTTGAAATTTGAATTTGTGCCAAGTTGTGAGTATAATTGGTGCGAAATTTTGAAATATGAAATTTGAAAATGAATAGAATTAACATAATAATTATTCAAAATGCATTTAGTTACATGTATTAATAGTAGTTATTTCAGAAATTCAATATTTGTTTTATTTCCATAAAGGTGTATTTAAATTTAAATTTAAATTCGAATACAATAGAAAAGAAGAGGGAAATGAAATTGTAGACGACTTTTTTAATGAGCAATTGGCTGGTTCGTGATTTTTTTAATTACATGGGCCAATAATAATGCATTATTCGAATTATCATTATCATAATTAATATTTCCCCTATAATTGCTCTCGTGAGGACGCATGTAATTAAAATTGAACAATTTTAATTACTATTGGTCAATTTTAATTACATGTAATAATTATGATAATTCAAATTTCCCCTAGAATTGCTCTCGTGAGGACACATAGGATTGGGCGGTTCATGATTTTTTTTTTAATTACATGGACCAATAGTAATGCATTATTCGAATTATCATAATTAATATTTCCCCTAGAATTGCTCTCGTGAGGACACATAGGATTAGTGAACTGTGAGGAGGAGACGAGTTTGTATTATTAATAGAGATATATATATATATATATATATATATATATATATATATATATATATATATATATATATATATATATATATATATATAGACACACGCACACATACACACACAAAATAAACTTTTAATAATTTTCACGTTGACACAAAAGTTCATATAAAATAGGCTTAAAGGTACGTTTGTCCCTGCAAATATCCAAAAACTCCAGTTTTCGTCCCTGCAATTTCAAAAAATTAAAAAAAAATCCTTGCAATTACCAAACGCTTTTAATTTCGTCCCTGCTGTTAGTTTTTGGCTAACAGTGTTAGTTCCTTGCGACGTGGCTTTATTGTTTGTGATGTGGAATAACACGTGTGAAGCCACGTGTGAATCAATTAGTTTGACATGTTTTCAAACCATTTTCTCACTCTCACTTTCATCTCACATTGTTAGGGTTACTGCGAGATTGAGAAGCTTCTGCAGTGACTGCTTCTCAACATGCAGCTGTCTTTGTTTCTACTTCTGCACCAGAAGCTTCTGCACCTGTGACAGCTTTTGCACCTGCATCTAAACCTAAAGTGGCAAGGAGACTGAAACTTCCTGTAAAGAGGCAGAGATTCAGCACAAGGATTAAGAGGACTGTATTACCACTTACAGGTCCTGGTACTGACCCAAAAAGGCCTCTAGTGGTTGAGGACGGTGGAGAAAGCAGCCACAATGGGGACCTAACACAAGAGAATATGGAATGAATGTTGTTTGGGAATTATGTATTTTGCTTTAGGGAATTATGTATTAAGACCGACTGCTTCTATGTATTTTGGTTTAGGGAATTATGTACTTAATGAACCTATGAATTATGTATTTTGTAAGCCAATGTTTGGTATTATGTACCCTTTTGACAATTGGTATTTTGTACCCTTTTGACAATGTACTATCCAATGATATTATGTACCCTTTTGACAATGTTTGATCTATTGAAATGTCTTCCATTATGCAGCAGTGTATAAAACAGGTTCCATTATGCAGCACTGCTGCACAATGTTCCATTATGCAGTAGTGTATATAGCAATGTATATTACAGGTTAAAATTTGGTCTATTAAATTGGCATATAACAGACATACAACATGAATACAAAAGTGTATATAACAGGTTCCATTTTGATTAAATTCCAACTTGAAAACATAAAACTTAAATTCCACAACTTAAACATAACATACAACTTTAACTCCACAACATAACATACAACTTAAATTCCACAACTTAAAAACTAACTTAAATTCAAACTTCATCAACATATTGGTCACTAACATCCCTCCTAAACCAACCCAAATTTGATATATGCTACATACATAATCACTAAAATTAGAATTCCTTGCATCCACTTCATCTTCTTCCTCTTATCTAACAACTTCTGCTTCAGTTTGACAATTTTCTTTGACTCCCAATCCTTAAATATGTCACCACATTTGCATTGACATAATGTTGTTGTTGCCTCTACATGTGTAGGGTTTTCTGGAATTGACTGTGAAGCTTTAACAATCACCATGGGTATTTTCTCAGCATTTAGTTGATCATACATACAACTTGCAGCTTCCTCCTCTCATCTGCACACAATCCCATAAAAAAATTTGTTTATATTAAAAAAAAATGTGTAACATGGATAGAGGCCTAAACCCCAAATTTTACTTACTTCCCAATTAACACACTTCCAGTATCTCCTTTGTGGGTTTTCAGCTCTATTAGAGATCCATAATCGCATAACATCTCCACATCCACAAACAGGGAGTCGCCCTTGCCTTGAAGTAGCATTCGAAGATGTGTTGCTGCTTGTTGCCATTGGAGAGAAAACAAGAACGAACGAAAACGCAGAGAGAAGATGGAAGAAGAAGAAGAAGAAGAAGAAGAAGAAGAAGAAGAAGAAGAAGAAGAAGAAGAAGAAGAAGAAGAAGAAGAAGAAGAAGAAGAAGAAGAAGAAGAAGAAGAAGAAGATGGAAGAACAGCGTGCCCTTTATTTCCATGTTGGCATCCCTATTGGCAGCCGCGTCACAAGGAACTAACGCTGTTAGCCAAAAACTAATAGCAGAAACGCAATTAAATGCGTTTGGTAATTGCAAGGGATTTTTTAAAATTTTTGAAATTGCAGGGACAAAATTGAATTTTTTGGATATCTGCAGGGACCAAACGTACCTTTAAGCCTATAAAATATTTTGAAAAGTTCATTCAAAACGTGTGTTAGCCTGTGCTTCATATCATTTGAATGAGAAAGAATGCCCAACTGCTCTTCTGATACGATATCTCATATCGTTTGAGTGTTTGAGTGAAGATTTCTACACATAATTTGTATTTGTCTTAGAACTCAATTTTCATGCCTTTTTGAAAGCCAGCTAATATATAATAGACAAGTAATGTAAAAACTGTTTAAAACTTTTCTCTTAGAGTACCTACGCCTCCCATCAAAACAGAAGCGTTGAACGAAAACATAGACAAACTAGGCATCATCTTATTAGCCCAAGCTTCTCTTCGCTTAAAAATACTGCGACCATAGTTTTACTCAAGTTGCCACTTGACAAACAAACTCCCTCACTCACACTACAACTTTACCAAACTTTACGTCCCATACTATGCTCTATTTCATTCCCATCACAACTATTCTTTTCTTGAAGTTTTTGGGTGAATGCTTTCTAACTGTCTCTATAACCATCCGAATCTTACTCATCTAACTCTCACTCATCATTGAGATGTCCAACTGATCGACTTTAATAACGCATTTCTAAATGAGTGCCTTTGGTGGCCCAAATAGGGTGTATCAAATAAAGTCTTTGATTAAAGCTGATGATTTCATTACTGAAAAGTTACTGCCCAAGATGATATATCACCAAGTAGCAATGAAGGTCTTCTTCCTAAGCTGCCCAAGTCTGACGCATTTGATTTGAAATACGTGAACTTTTTAAAACATTAAATTGGGGCAACTGGACTTGTCTAAATACATCTATTTGGTGTCAACATACAGTAAAATCCTTACATTGAGGTCGGACATCTTAGAGAAGAAGATGGGGGAGTATGCAAATAGAGAGAAATTTTGAAGACTGAGTTAGATGAGCTCGTGCTCAAAGAAAACATGGGTGATTATGCCGCGGAATTTTAGGATCGATTGATGGTTATGGTGCAAATCTGATTGACCGTAAATGTCATATCTGTTTGTAATTAAATAAATGATACATAACTGAATGAAAGAATTAGTTTTCACTATTAATAGTTAGTTGACTTTACATTTGGCATCTGAGCAAGAAAGCAAGCACCACATTTCCTTACGGTGAAGACGCGGCGGAGAAAGAGAAGGAGAGTCGAAGCTACATAAAACCAACAATTCGACGGTCACTACAAGCTTAATTACAGATGCATGACCAATAACATATAAGCTTAATTACATTTCTGTCCTCCTATTGGGTGAATATTATATCGACATTTATAGATGCATGACCAATAATATATAAGCTTAATTACATTTCTGTCCCCCTATTATGCTCAACTCACGATTTTAGTCTCAAACCTTTTATTTTTTCACAAATTTAGTCCCCCTATTTTTCCAGTTTCTAAAAACAATGTCCCTCCGTACCGGGTTGGATTTTAAAATAAAAATCTTATTTTAAGGTTCTTGGATGAACTTGAATGAGTCTCGATGGAAGAAGATTAAATTGTTTTTCCTATTTTAAACTTGAATGAGACAATGATTGATCTAAGAAAGGCAGGGAAGCGCTTATGGGCATGTGACATTCCATCAAAAATCCAGATTTTCGGGTGGAGGTTTATTCAAAAAAGACTTGCTACCAGGGTGTTAGCCTGCATTTTCGACAGGCTCAATTAAATGTAGTCAATAATGTTGACTTGTTGTTTTAAAGAAGAGATGTTGATATTTGACATTGAGAAAGGTATTGTGAAGAGTAATTTCGACTATGCCTAAAGCTTAATGAAACTGAGAGTTCAAAGACAATTTTTGAACGAGAAAGACGTTAAAGAGTTTAGTCGAAGACAGGACAGTGTTGTTGTCGAAAGCGCCGACATTTACATGTCAACAAGGTTTGACTCGTTGCATTCAGGAAGAAGGCTTGATATTTCGACAACAAGAAGCTGTGTACAAGGAAAATCAGCATAGCACATAACTTGGCGAAAATTGGAAAGCTGAAGTTAGTAGTTCGACAGAAAGTTGAACATCATTCAGATAACACGTTAAATCAAAGAATGCTGGTAGAAAAGGACAGCAGTGATGTATTTAGATGTTAACCCAATTAAATTAATTTAGTACTTGACTGGTAAATTTATTGAGTGCTAAAATTAATTATTGGTTGTCATCGGATCGTTAACCGGATAATACGGATCAAGGAAGTTTCGGAATCGAAATAGGAGATTTCGATCAATATGGTAATTGGACCACGTTACCGCGTATATATTAAATAAATAAATATAAGTGTGTGTTGTGTGTTGAAAAGAGAAAGAAAGGATGCGAGAGAGTGACAGAGAGGAGAAACAGAGAGAATGAGAGAAAAGAAAGAAAAGAGAAAGAAAGGGTGAGGAGGAAGAAGAGGAAAAAGGGAGGACTTCGGCTCATCAAAACGACTTCCTTCCAACACGAAAAATGTTCGGCGTTCCTTCCTCTTCGTCTTGGTACCAAAATCTTCATCATCAACTCACTCTCCTCAAATCCACCATTTTCGAAATTTGGAGAAAAGTGGAGGTTTTGTTGTTCAAGCTCAAAGGAAAGCTTAGGATGGTGTTTGGGAGCGAGCTCAAGGTGGATAGCGCAAATATTGAAGTCCGATTTGGAGTTGTGAAGAATCAAGGGGTTAGGGAGCAAATTGGGGTTTTGTGAATAGTGACTTGAGGTTGAAGAAGATGATGAATAGTGTTCATGAAGAATTTCGGGAAATCGGTATTTCGGTCAAAAAGCGGTTTCTTGATCGAGTGGGAAACTTTGGGAGCGGTTGCGGACGTCGCCGGAGCGTGTAGTTGATTCGGGGAACGTTCGTGTGGTTTCGTCAGAAAAGCGGTGTCGCGGGAAGTCTCGGTGATTTGGCGAAGTCTCGGTGATTTTGAAGTCTCGGTGTCGGCACACGCTTCGAGGGTGAGTTTTACTCACGCTTAGGATTTTATGTTTCGAATTAATTAATTAACTGTTTTACCGCTTTCGCTGGACTGGAATATTATTTGATAATCGAGTTTGAGAGATTTTGGGTTGAAAAACGTTATTTGAAAATATGTCGCGTTTTGATACAATTCGATTACAATGAGTTTTTGATTGATTTGTTTGATTGTGTGACTTTGATTGAGACTGTTTTTATGGTCGTCAAATCTGTTTTCGGTCGGAACGAGAATCGTTCGAGAACTTTTGGGTCAAAAACCGTTATTTCGGAATATGTCGTATTTTGGTAAAATTCGTTTTGATTGAGTTTTTGATTGGATTGATTGATTGTGTGGTTTGTATTGGGTCTATTGTATTGGTTGTCAAATCTGTTTTCGATCAGAACGAGAATCGGAATTGAGCGGAAGAGCTGTTTTCGCGCGAAACCGCCAAAATTCTGCAGCATCAGGTCCCCATCGCGTCGCGACCTCCCTCCTTCGCGTCGCGACCATGCTTCAGTTTGCAACGAAAATATTTCTGTCATTTTCCGCGTCGCGACGGTTTCGTATCGCGTCGCGACGCTTTGCAGATTTTCAACAGTTTTTCACTGATTTTGTTTTCGCGATAACTTTTGATCCGGGAACCCGATTGGGGTGTTCTAAGATGCGTTGGAAAGCTTATTCAGAGGCCTAACTGAATATTCTATTTTTAAGGCAAAATGAACTGTTTTGATATTGAAAATTATGTTGAAAAGTGTCGAGTTAGTATGCGAGAGCGAATGTGGACTTAATGTTTTTATCCAAAAGAAAGCGGACTATGAGTCCTATGTGATATTGTATAAATGACGCGGGATGATTGTTAAATCGTCTAAACCGGTCTATGGTACGTTCTATTTACTGAACTATGTAATTGACGCGGGATGTTTATTAAGTATTCATCTAAACCGGTCTATGATTCTTGATATATATATATATATATATATATATATATATTATATCTAGTCGAGGTGACGACCTCTATGAAATAGCATACTAGGTGAGGGAAGTCATGAGCCATTGACCTAGGCCCCTATGTTGTTACTTTTGCCTTTAGACATTGTACACCTATTGGCTATGCGGGGTTCACCTAAGCTTGCGGTAGTTGGTGACGTGCTAAATATTAAAAGGTTATGTTTGTAATTCATATCGAATTACCAGTGAATAATTGCAATTCAATAACAGGATTGCCAGGTAAAGGTTTTATAAATAAACCGAGAGCGGGTTACCGGGATTACCAAAGCTGGGGCCGGTACCGTGTTAAAATTTAGAAAGAATGGTCACCGGGATTACCAAAGCTGGGGTCGGTGTCGTGCTAAATTAAAAGAATGTAATTTATAAAGTAAACTACGAATGTACGAGAATTCATAAATGAACCGAGAGCGTAGTTAGGGGTCTCGGTAGAACTCACTGAGATTGTATCTCACTGTTTAAATGTTGTGGTTTTACAGATAAACAGGGAAAGTGGAGATCCAAGAGGCACGAGTAGGTGGTACTCGGATGGTTGCTGAAGACTTAGCTTTTATGCTTAAGTTATGTTTTCCCTTGTTAGTCATGTATTACGGCATTATGACTTTAACTGTTGTAAAAGTTATGTATTTATTTCCGCTTTCTTGTGCGATATTGAACACTGTATTTCACTGATGGCTTATGGTCTTATTTACGTTTAAGACTGTTCTGTTGTTATTCAGTGAAAATTTTATAGTGATGTTCAGTATTTAAACAGGAAATATATCTCTGATTATTTTATGATGGTACACTTGGGTATTTTTTTACTTGATAAAAATACCGGGGTGTTACAGTTGGTATCAGAGCAGTTCGACCTAGTCGGACTTAGTTTAGGGTTGAGTCGATTCCTTGTTAGTCCTTTTTGTAATTACACTTGTGATGCTAAGAGACATTGAGCCTGATCAACTTAATACTTAGTGCATCATAAGCGGAATTATGACTGGATGATCAAGATGCAATCCTCGACCACAATCGGAATCTTCAACCGGTGCATCCTCAGAAAAGGTGACATGACGGTGGGAGAATACACCGCTAAGTTTGAGAAGTTGTCTCAGTTTTACCAAGTGGTAAAGTAAGCTTCGGATGACGAACGGAGAATGCAGAAGTATAAGACGGGCATAAGTGTTTTTATGATTTATGGTCTCAGTTCTTATACTGCTACCAATTTTGTCGCCTTAGTGCAACCAGTTTATGTCGCCGAGGATGATCTCATAAGGAGTATGGGAAAAGAAAGATGGTAGTTGAAATATCAACTCCGAATGCAAAGTCCTAAGATAATTTCATCAAAGGAAAAGCTGATGCAATTCTTTGATTCTCCAAAGGGTCAAGATATTCTAATTGTGGAAAGCAACACAATTTAGATATAGTAGTATATGCGGAAGAGGGTCACTATGCAAAAGAGTGCCCTGCGAGGAAGAGTTCCCGGGAGTCACAAGCAGCTCCGAGTCGAGGACGAGTCAACACTCTGGATGTTTTCACGATGAAGTTTCTTCTGAACCTCCAGAGCGAGAGGTAGAGTTTACAGTAGAATTGATTCCTGGCACGGGATCAATATCTATTGTTTCTCATTGAAGGTTTCTTGAGAATTAAAGGAGATGGAGTCTCAACTTGAAGAGTCGATGTTAAAGAAATTTATTCGACTGAGTGCTTCTCAAGGGAGTTCTCTGGTGTGATTAGTCAAAAGGAAATATAGTAGCATGAGGTTGTACTTCGGTTATCGACAACTCAACAAAGTGACAGAAATTTCCGAAGTGAAGCTTGGCGTGCGGTATAATAGTTTTAAAAAAATCGTTTTTGTGAAAACCCGCATGCTAAAGTTAATCTTGGGAACGAATTAAGAGGCTAATAGAATATGATTGGGAGGAAAATCATAGAAGGCGAATGATGAGTTTCTCGTATTGATTCGTAACAAGAGAGTTCATATCAAGGTAGTAGTGGATCATGCTTGACGATTGATGTGCTGGATTGGAAAGATTTCCTACACTCATTTCGTTGATCTAAGATTGTTTTCTCGCAATTTAGACCTTTCTGAGAATATCTGTTCTCGGTTAGTCAATCGTAAGACTTGACGAAATTTTGAGGACAAAATTCTTTCAAGATGGGGAGAATGTAACATCCGCAAAATAATTAATAAAATTATTTAGATGTTAACCCAATTAAATTAATTTAGTACTTGACTGGTAAATTTATTGAGTGCTAAAATTAATTATTGGTTGTCATCGGATCGTTAACCGGATAATACGGATCAAGGAAGTTTCGGAATCGAAATAGGAGATTTCGATCAATATGGTAATTGGACCACGTTACCGCGTATATATTAAATAAATAAATATAAGTGTGTGTTGTGTGTTGAAAAGAGAAAGAAAGGATGCGAGAGAGTGACAGAGAGGAGAAACAGAGAGAATGAGAGAAAAGAAAGAAAAGAGAAAGAAAGGGTGAGGAGGAAGAAGAGGAAAAAGGGAGGACTTCGGCTCATCAAAACGACTTCCTTCCAACACGAAAAATGTTCGGCGTTCCTTCCTCTTCGTCTTGGTACCAAAATCTTCATCATCCACTCACTCTCCTCAAATCCACCATTTTCGAAATTTGGAGAAAAGTGGAGGTTTTGTTGTTCAAGCTCAAAGGAAAGCTTAGGATGGTGTTTGGGAGCGAGCTCAAGGTGGATAGCGCAAATATTGAAGTCCGATTTGGAGTTGTGAAGAATCAAGGGGTTAGGGAGCAAATTGGGGTTTTGTGAATAGTGACTTGAGGTTGAAGAAGATGATGAATAGTGTTCATGAAGAATTTCGGGAAATCGGTATTTCGGTCAAAAAG
Organism: Astragalus membranaceus; assembly: GCA_039519185.1. Taxonomy (NCBI): domain Eukaryota; kingdom Viridiplantae; phylum Streptophyta; class Magnoliopsida; order Fabales; family Fabaceae; genus Astragalus; species Astragalus membranaceus. The sequence goes on along the minus strand of CM076850.1, from coordinate 106,940,372 downwards.
CGGTTTCTTGATCGAGTGGGAAACTTTGGGAGCGGTTGCGGACGTCGCCGGAGCGTGTAGTTGATTCGGGGAACGTTCGTGTGGTTTCGTCAGAAAAGCGGTGTCGCGGGAAGTCTCGGTGATTTGGCGAAGTCTCGGTGATTTTGAAGTCTCGGTGTCGGCACACGCTTCGAGGGTGAGTTTTACTCACGCTTAGGATTTTATGTTTCGAATTAATTAATTAACTGTTTTACCGCTTTCGCTGGACTGGAATATTATTTGATAATCGAGTTTGAGAGATTTTGGGTTGAAAAACGTTATTTGAAAATATGTCGCATTTTGATACAATTCGATTACAATGAGTTTTTGATTGATTTGTTTGATTGTGTGACTTTGATTGAGACTGTTTTTATGGTCGTCAAATCTGTTTTCGGTCGGAACGAGAATCGTTCGAGAACTTTTGGGTCAAAAACCGTTATTTCGGAATATGTCGTATTTTGGTAAAATTCGTTTTGATTGAGTTTTTGATTGGATTGATTGATTGTGTGGTTTGTATTGGGTCTATTGTATTGGTTGTCAAATCTGTTTTCGATCAGAACGAGAATCGGAATTGAGCGGAAGAGCTGTTTTCGCGCGAAACCGCCAAAATTCTGCAGCATCAGGTCCCCATCGCGTCGCGACCTCCCTCCTTCGCGTCGCGACCATGCTTCAGTTTGCAACGAAAATATTTCTGTCATTTTCCGCGTCGCGACGGTTTCGTATCGCGTCGCGACGCTTTGCAGATTTTCAACAGTTTTTCACTGATTTTGTTTTCGCGATAACTTTTGATCCGGGAACCCGATTGGGGTGTTCTAAGATGCGTTGGAAAGCTTATTCAGAGGCCTAACTGAATATTCTATTTTTAAGGCAAAATGAACTGTTTTGATATTGAAAATTATGTTGAAAAGTGTCGAGTTAGTATGCGAGAGCGAATGTGGACTTAATGTTTTTATCCAAAAGAAAGCGGACTATGAGTCCTATGTGATATTGTATAAATGACGCGGGATGATTGTTAAATCGTCTAAACCGGTCTATGGTACGTTCTATTTACTGAACTATGTAATTGACGCGGGATGTTTATTAAGTATTCATCTAAACCGGTCTATGATTCTTGATATATATATATATATTATATCTAGTCGAGGTGACGACCTCTATGAAATAGCATACTAGGTGAGGGAAGTCATGAGCCCTTGACCTAGGCCCCTATGTTGTTACTTTTGCCTTTAGACATTGTACACCTATTGGCTATGCGGGGTTCACCTAAGCTTGCGGTAGTTGGTGACGTGCTAAATATTAAAAGGTTATGTTTGTAATTCATATCGAATTACCAGTGAATAATTGCAATTCAATAACAGGATTGCCAGGTAAAGGTTTTATAAATAAACCGAGAGCGGGTTACCGGGATTACCAAAGCTGGGGCCGGTACCGTGTTAAAATTTAGAAAGAATGGTCACCGGGATTACCAAAGCTGGGGTCGGTGTCGTGCTAAATTAAAAGAATGTAATTTATAAAGTAAACTACGAATGTACGAGAATTCATAAATGAACCGAGAGCGTAGTTAGGGGTCTCGGTAGAACTCACTGAGATTGTATCTCACTGTTTAAATGTTGTGGTTTTACAAATAAACAGGGAAAGTGGAGATCCAAGAGGCACGAGTAGGTGGTACTCGGATGGTTGCTGAAGACTTAGCTTTTATGCTTAAGTTATGTTTTCCCTTGTTAGTCATGTATTACGGCATTATGACTTTAACTGTTGTAAAAGTTATGTATTTATTTCCGCTTTCTTGTGCGATATTGAACACTGTATTTCACTGATGGCTTATGGTCTTATTTACGTTTAAGACTGTTCTGTTGTTATTCAGTGAAAATTTTATAGTGATGTTCAGTATTTAAACAGGAAATATATCTCTGATTATTTTATGATGGTACACTTGGGTATTTTTTTACTTGATAAAAATACCGGGGTGTTACAGGTTATCTGATCTTATCTAGTCGAAATAGCAGTTGTTTTATTTAGAAAAAAAAAACGCTGAGCGGTTATTGTTTTCTTTTATTATAAATAGGAGTTTTCTCGTAGAGAGAAAGGTCGCACATTTTCATTTCTACATAAACTTCCGCCAAACTCTTACTTCCGCATCAGAGAAAACAGAGTCAAAGGAATTCAATGTATGAATCTGCGTACCAACCTTTAAATTCAGTAATGTATTTATCATTTATTTAAAGATTTCTGCATGTTATTTGCTCTCCTTTACGAATTCCTGCATTTTACTATTTTTAATCTTCTTTTCTTTATCTACATTTCCTGCACTTCACTACATTTCTGCATTTCTTCTTAAACACATGCGTTTCTTCATTGTTTTACTCCATTAAAACAGTTTTCATCATAAACATCAATAATTTTAATAAAACTTTAATTCACAAATGTTCTGAGATGTTTCTAGTTGATCTCGCAAGCAACACACACGTGTAACTAGCGGTGTTTACCAAAAATCACGGTAAACAAATTGGCACGCCCGATGGGACCTTTGTGCTAATTATTAAAAGTTTTACTAAATAATTCTGGGTTTTTATCAAACATAAAACCAGTAATTTACACTTTGCATGCATTTAAGAAGTGGTAGGCATACTATTGAAATGCCACGCTCAAACATGAATGATGCTTCTACATCAAACGCTCATTCTCAAGCGTCAGTTAACAATACAAACGCTGCAAATATGTCAGGAGTAACTGCTCCTGCATCTTCTCCAACTATTACAGGAGTAACCTTTCCAGGAGTAACCGCTCCGATTCCTTCTCCGACAATTACGGGTGTAACTGCAACAACTGGTCCTACTATTAACCCTTTGTCGAATATGGTCCCTGTATCATCTAATTTAAATCCGACTATGCCCTTTATGGCAAACTCCATGATGGGGAATATGCCATTCAATTTCATGAATGGTCGAAATTACCCATATGGCATGCCAACAGCCATGATGGCAGGGCTTCAAACAAATGCATCTACGTATGCAGAAAACTTAGCCTCAAGTTTTTCACCTATAAATAACTCCCCAGAAAATATTTATAGTAGAAATCCACAGCCTTCGATAACTACCTCGTCTTTGTTGGCATTAAGGCAGCAGATGGATGATAGTAATCACGATATGGTTAATATGCTAACACAACAAATTGGTACAGTGTTTAACCCATTAATTCAGAACACAAATGACAGTTACCAAATGTTAGCTACACAAATGGGTCGAATTGCTGATTTCTTTGGCACTCCACCAGCGCACAACCAGCGAATTCCCCAAGCCCAAAATGTTAGGCCTGTAGAATTACCTATCGAAAGGCCCAACTATACAATTCCTGTCGATCAAAGACAAATAATGGCTATCGAAGAACCTGTTCCTGAAATGGTATTAGTTAATAGAAACCAAGATGCTGACGAAGTAATAAGACATGTTTAGCAAAACAACTTTGGTAGTCAAAATAATTTGGCAAATCTTGTCGAAACAATTTTAGCCCAAAATGGTCTTAACTTAGGCTTGCATAGGCCTAATTTTGTATCTCCCCTGTCGGAATATGTGATACAAACAGATTTGCCTAGGGGATGGAAAATCCCTAAGTTCACAAAATTTGCTGGAGAAACCAGCGAATCCACTGTCGAACATATTGCGCGATATCTGACTGAGGCTGGTGACATAGCGCAAAATGAGAATTTAAGAATGAAATATTTACCAAATTCTTTAACAAAAAATGCATTCACATGGTTCACTACATTACCCCCACATTCCATGTTTAATTGGAATCAATTGGAGAAAGCGTTTCATGAACAAATCTACATGGGCCAATGTAAGATTAGCCTTAAAGAATTGGCAAGTGTTCGACGCAAAATGCCAGAATCTATTGATGATTATCTCAATAGATTTAGACTTCTCAAAGCTAGATGTTTTACTCAGACACCCGAGCATGAGTTAGTCGAAATGGCTGCTGGTGGCCTAGATTATTCTATTAGGAAAAAGTTAGACACTTTACACCTGAGAGACATGGCTCAATTGGCTGACAGAGTTCGACAAGTCGAAAGGCTTAAAGATGAGAAGGCGAGAACTAATCGATTTAATAAAAAGGAAAAGGTTGCTTATGTTAATACTAACGATAGTGACCAAGACTTTGACATATCATATGAAGAAGTCGAAGAAGAGGTTAATATGGCAGAATTAAAGCCCGGACCTCCATATACTTGTAAATTATTGAGGCCTTCTGATGGGAAAAATCCTGTCGAACCAAAAAATGATAAATATATTGCAAAAACATATACCTTCGACGTCACAAAGTGTGACCAAATATTTGATTTGTTGGTTTCTGATGGCCAGATTTTAGTGCCTAAAGGCCTGAAAATACCACCATTAGAACAACAAAAGAAAAGAGGATATTGCAAATATCATAATTTTTTAGGCCATAACACTTCTCGATGTGTTCTTTTCAGGGACTTGGTTCAGAAAGCACTAAGTGAAGGGAGACTCAAGTTTGATGATAAGTCAAAACCTTCAATGCAAATCGACAGCAATCCTTTACCAACTGCAGAAACAAATTATACTGAAATTGATATTCTCGTTGTCAAAGCTAGTCAAGACACTGCTGGAAACACCAGTATGTCGAAAAGTTCTGAAAGTGCTGAAACAATGGTCAAAATGGTCACAAAAGACCAACATGAAGATCATATGCAGGTGGTATATCCAAAAGCTGAAGAGGAATTAATTGATTTCCTCAATAGATGCAAAATCAACAATACTGAAGTAATGCTGTGTCCTAGATGCAGTTCGGTATTTGATAATGCGTGGGTTGATAATAGGCCAAAATTCAGTTTTAATCAAAGAGGCATCCCCTTCAAAGTGACACCTCCAACTCATAAGGGGGCGAAAACATTTGTGCCACCCACAAAATCACCTGTCGAAAGATGGGTGCATTCAGGAGGAAAGGATGCAGATTATTCTTTAAAGATGGTGCAGGGAAGCTCGAGTGCCATGACCCAGAATAAGACATATGATTCAAGCAAATATGTCTATAATAAAAATTACAAAGGGAAAAATCCCATGACCAAAACTCAATGGCGGAGACATCAACGCCAGATGAAATTTATTGCAGCTGAAAGAAGTGGAAATCCAGCCACCAACAAAGGAAAGCAAATAGCCTCATCTGTCGAAGTGCAAAGAAAGCCTGCTACAGAGAGGATTTTTCCTCCTCTTACGGTTGTCAAAGAAGGCCTCAACCCAGAAGAAGGCCTTCACCTGGATGATGAAGAGATGGGATCTGACTTTTCAGACTCAGCCTGATTTCGACGTCATATGTGTCGTCTCAATACTTCCTATTGAGTTCGATGTGATATCGGAAGTCAACGAAGTCGAACAAGACTTCGACCAAGATATGGCTAAGCATAAGCCAATCTGCTATTATGTACTCAACAATGGCTGCATGGAAGAACAAAGCGCAGTGTTTGAACACCCAAATGGAGGCATGAAGTACCATTTAAAGCCTTTGTTTATTCAGGCCAAAGTTAATAATGTAGGTGTTAACAAGGTTCTCGTCGACGGAGGAGCCGCAGTGAACTTAATGCCTCAACACATGTTGGCAAAAATCGGTAAATCAGATACCGATCTGAGGCCACACAACATTGTTCTCACAAATTATGAGGGAAAATCTGGCTACTCTTTGGGAGCCGTAGAGGTGGAATTAGTGGTGGGAAGTGTCAAGAGATTAACCATGTTTATGGTTATTCCTACCAAGGCCAATTTCAATTTGTTGCTTGGTCGAGAATGGATCCACGGAGTTGGGGCAGTCCCTTCAACACTCCATCAGAGGATTTCCATCTGGAGAGAGGATGGCCTTGTCGAAAACGTGGAAGGGGACCAAAGCTACTTCTTAGCTGAAGTCGACCATATCACCAAACATACTTTTGACAAACAATTGGCGAACATAGCGCCATGTACTCCCTCTGACACAGCATATGTCCCTCAGGACAATATATATGCTTCACTTGATCTACACCCTACTCACGGCTTTATTTGGGAGAGGGAAGTGATTGAAGAATCAACTCGTCCAAGAGGCTTCTGTAAGCCTACAGGATGGGACGGTCCATAGATGGTGATGATGTCTACACCCAACATATGGGATAGAATTACGGCCTATGTGGCCGAAAATACACAAAATGCGGCGTTAGAAGCCGAAATGAAACAAATGATGGTTAAACAAACCACAAAAGAACCAATGATGGTTAATCAAACCACTGAAGTTAACAATGAAGTTAACTTGGAAGATAATATGGTCGAAGGCCAAAGGCTTGACTGCGTCTATGATGACGAGCCTTTAGGTTTTGAAAAAGACCCAATGGGTTCGACCAAGAGGATTCAGGCTCAAGATCCTTTAGAGGAAGTTGATTTGGGAGATGGCTTCACAAAAAGGCCAACATTCATTAGTGCCAAAATTGACAAAGGATTGAGAGATCGAACCATTGAGCTTTTAAAAGAATACAAGGATTGCTTCGCCTGGGACTATAATGAAATGCCTGGACTGCGTCGAGAAGTGGTTGAATTGAAGCTGCCCATTCGACCAGATAGAAAACCAGTGAAGCAAACACCAAGGAGATTTGCACCGCAGATTCTGTCAAGGGTAAAAGAGGAAATCGAAAGACTACTCAAAAGCAACTTCATCAGAACTGCCAGGTGACTTCTTGGGATTTATGGTCCACAAAAAAGGCATTGAAATAAATCAAAACAAGATGAAAGCAATCATGGAAACGAAGGCTCCTTCGACCAAAATAGAGCTCCAGTCATTATTAGGAAAGATCAATTTCCTAAGAAGGTTCATCTCAAACCTAAGTGGCAAAAATCGAGTTTTCTCACCATTGCTTCGACTGAAGAAAGAAGACGTGTTCAAATGGGATCACGAACACCAAAAGGCCTTCGACGAGATTAAAGCTTATCTAGTTAAACCACCTATTTTGTTACCTCCTATCAGAGATAAGGTGATGAAATTGTATATAGCAGCATCAGAGCTAACAATAGGTAGCATGTTGGCACAAGAGGATGATAATGGTGTCGAAAGAGCCATATATTACCTTAGTAGAGTTTTAAATGATGCTGAAACTAGATATCATCCAACGGAGAAATTGTGCCTTTGTTTGTATTTCTCTTGTACTAAATTAAAGCAATATATAAAACCAATTGATGTGTATGTTTATTCTCATTTTGATATTATTAAACATATGCTGTCGAAACCTATATTGCACAGTCGAATTGGAAAATGGGCTTTAGCTCTTTCTGAATATTCATTAACGTATCAACCTTTGAAAGCTATCAAAGGGCAAATTGTTGCAGACTTTATTGTTGACCATTCATTGGTCGAAGTAACAATTAATCATATGAATATTCGACCTTGGACACTAGATTTCGATGGGTCAAGCCATAAAAATGGTTCTGGAATTGGAATATTAATTATTTCGCCAACAAAAATACCAACGAAATTTAAATTTAAAATTAAAGAACTTTGCTCTAATAATGAGGCTGAGTATGAAGCCTTAATAACAGGTTTAGAAGTTTTGCTAGGGCTGGGGGCAAAGTCCGTCGAAATTAGAGGTGACTCTGAATTAGTGGTGAAGCAATTAACTAAGGAGTACAAATGCATTAAAGAAAATTTAATCATATACTTCGTCACTGCCAATGCTTTGTTGAAACGCTTCGATTATGTGAACATTGAGCATATACCTCGACTTGAAAATCACGAAGCAAATGACTTAGCATAGATTGCTTTAGGTTATAGAGTTTCTCCAACAAAACTTAGTGAATTAATAGAGATCAAGGAGAAATTAATTTCGACGGATTGTTCTGAAGATGAATTGTCAATGCCAAAACTTGGGGGGGGGGGGGGCAGACAAGTCAGAATTATTATTTCCTCCAAGTGAAAATGGCGAAATTTTTGCCATTGACAATATGTCGAATGATGATTGGCGAAAACCAATTGTCGAATACTTGGAAAACCCAACAGGAACAACAAATCGAAAAACCAAGTATAGGGCATTAAGCTACGTAATTATGGGAAACGAGTTGTTCAAGAAAACTCCTGAAGGGGTTTTGCTCAAATGCCTTAGTGAAAATGAGGCATACTTAGCAACATCCAATACTCATGGTGGAGCTTGTGGGTCTCACCAAGTAGGCCACAAAATGAAATGGCTCTTGTTTCGACAAGGAGTATATTGGCCAACTATGCTAAAAGATTGCATAGATTTTGCTAAAGGATGCCAAGAATGTCAAAAGCACGCAGGAATACAACACGTACCTGCAAGCGAATTACATTCAATAGTAAAGCCTTGGCCGTTTAGAGGTTGGGCCTTAGACATAATTGGTGAAATTAAACCAACGTCGTCGAGAGGCCACCGTTATATATTAGTGGGTATTGACTACTTCACTAAATGGGTCGAAGCTATTCCCTTAGCTAAGGTAGACCAAGAGGCAGTAATGGACTTTATTCAAAACCATATTTTATATAGGTTTGGGATACCAGAAACCATTACCACAGATCAAGGCTCAGTTTTTACTGGTCGAAGAGTAGTGAATTTTGCCTCTGAAAATGGATTTAAGTTATTAAGTTCGACACCATATTATGCTCAAGCAAATGGTCAAGTCGAAGCAGCCAATAAAATTATCATTAATTTGATTAAAAAACATATTGGGCAAAACCCTAAGAATTGGCACAAAACTCTTGATCAAGCTTTATGGGCTTGTCGAAATTCCCCTAGAGAATCAATTAACACTACTCCATTTAAACTCACCTTTGGGCATGATGCAGTATTACCTGTCGAAATATATCTACAGTCAACCAGAATTCAAAGACAATTTGAGATCCCATCAGATCATTATTGGGACATGATTTTAGACGAATTGGTTGATTTGGACGAAGAAAGGTTATTTGCATTAGATATCCTTACAAGGTAGAAAGAAAGAGTAGCTAAAGCCTACAACAAAAAGGTTAAATCAAAAACTTTTGTCATTGGGGACTTTGTGTGGAAAGTTATCCTACCTATGGACAAAAAAGATAGAGCCTTAGGTAAATGGTCGCCATATTGGGAAGGGCCATTTAAAATTTTACGAGTTTTCTCAAACGGTGCTTATGAAGTCGAAGAGTTAAGCGCTGATAATCGAATTTTGCGTATAAATGGCAAGTACTTAAAAAGATATAAGCCAGTGTTGCAAGAAATTAAAATAACGCAAAATTAAGAGAACGAGAGAATATAAACATGGCACTCATGCCAAAGAGTATTGTCAAAATACAGATTGAGCAAAATGCTGTCAGAATACAAATGGAAAATTAAATTACAAAAGAAACTTTAAGCCTCTCAAAGGATGCTCTGGCATGCCTCAATCTAGTATTTAAGAGGGATTCTTCCTCAGTTAGCCTCTTGACTGCTTCATCATGTTTCTGAACCCTCTCCAAGTGTTCGATAGCCAAGGTTGCCTCAGATCGAAGTGCATTCTCTACAGGAATTGAAGACCTCTCTTGAGCAGAAATTTTCTTCTTTTCTTCCGCTTCAATCTTCGACTGCAACTCCTTGATTTGAGCCTGGTATGTCGAACTGTTTGCATCACAGTCAGCTATTTCCTTGGAATTAGTTGCTGCTTGAATTTCCAGGGTCGAAATCTTGCTTTCTGAGGCTTCGACAGCGGCACTTTCCTCTCTCAGAAGCTCAAGCTCACGCTCCTTGTTCACAACAGTGCTCTTCTTTTTCTGTATATCTCTGGAAATTTGCTCCAATAAAGGCTCAAATTCGACAATGAAGCATAAAAGAGAGTCACTGGAGCCAGAGTTATTAAGTTTGTTGAGCAAAGATTTGAGTTTGTAATAGAGCATATGATCTGCTTCGATAGCTTTGAACAGATCTATCTCAAAGAGGGATGCTTGAAGTTCTCGAATCAGGTCTTCTTTAGGACTTCCAGAGGAATTGCCAACAGAGGCAGTCGAAGCACTTGGCTTACTTTATATTGAGGATAAACCACTCACCATTCGTTTGAAAGCCTCAAGAGGGTCTTTACGTTTTAGATCTAAAAGTTCTTGTTCTTGAGGGCTCAGAGTGGTGTCATGTGTCGAAGGCACAGAGCGTGGAGGGTTGGCTGCCTCAAGAGATTCACTCCCTTCATTGTTACCGTCGTCTTCACTCTCCTCTTCATTGAACTCTTGTTCTTCCATGTTTGGAGAAGAAGATATGCTGATCTCAGCTCCACTTTGGCCAGCATTAGGACTTTCATCAACGTCCATAGCAGCATGCTCTGGGCCATGATAAGGATTTTCCTTGGCAGTTTCAGCAAGAAGAGTCATTTTGACCAACAGTGTATCTTCGACAACGGGTGTATGTTGATTCAAATCTTTTTCTTCGACACCTTCTCCAGAAACATTTATTTTTGAAGGGGAGTGAGTGGAGGAAGGCGTAGCCTGTTTTGTTGGGACTTCAGGATTAACAGCTTCAGTTCCCTAAAAAATGAAGCAAAGTGAGCATTATCACATAAATAAAATTTTCGGATTTTCGGAAAAGATATAAGCTTCAATTAATCACATTAGCTCTGATGTTCTCAACTAAAGAGTGTGCACTCTTGATTTTCTTGATAAGCCTTTTTGGAGCTTTTTCTTCTTTTTGTTGTCTTTCGACAGAAGCTTGCTGAGAAACAGTTTTAGAGGCATCTTGAGAATGTTTTGTCTTTCTCTCTCTTTCTGCTTCAGGAACTTGAACCTTAACAGGTTTAGTCCTGAGTAGTGGTGTCTCATCAGACTGAAAAATACAACATTCATATAAGCATAAGTAAGAAAAAGAAAACAAATATAAATAGGCAAGATTTTGAGAACTTCGACCTCTGAATCGCTCACAACTCTTGGTTTAACATTTCTTGTCTTCTTTGGATTGGAAGTTAAAGAGCTACTTGTTCTTTTTCGACTCTGCAAAACGGACAACCGATCAGTCGAAGAGTATAAGAAGATGATACAAAGTAAATTTAAGTACTCACTTTTTCTTTTTCTTCTTGGAGAGGTTGTTTTCTTGTTGACGAAGCTTCAACATCTTTTTTCTTCTTCTTCGTTGCTGCGCCATCTGTCGAGGACGAAGTGATAGGAACAGCTACAAATATTCGACAAACAAGCGTTAATACAAAATACATAAAGGAGAAATTTATTTTTTTCCTAAGAAGTCTTGTGAATCACCTTCTCTAATGGAGGACAAGATTCGAATATGTTGAATATCTAAATGAAGATGACCCTCAAAAGTGTATATGTCCTGCTTAGTCGAAACTACTTTCTCAGCTATTTTATTCGAAAAATCAAATAGCGCCTTAGTCGAACCACATACAAACCATTCTGGAATGGGTGACCAAAATGCCAGAGCCAGCTCACTGGTTGGTAAAGGTGGAAATTTAATTTTGTTTTGTGTTAAAACAAAAAAGTATTTATCGAGTATATAAGGTGGAAAAATCATAGTCGAAATTTTATCAAGAATTTTTTGTTTAAAAACCTTTGCAGCTTGAGAAACAGTTCGACGAAGATTAGTCGGATCATATACAGTTTCGAAATATTGTTGAAATGCTCGAATTTCTTGAATATGTATACCTTTCGACTTGGTCTTCTTTTTCTGCGAAGAAGGAAAAGCAGATATTAGTTTGACCAATAGAGTAGCCTCTTCGACACCAGTGAATTTCCTGGTGATATATCCTGTCCACCACTGAGAAAATTTGTGGGTACAGGAAAAAGTTGGCTCAAAAGGGAGGGGAGTAAGATGGAAAGAATCATCAGGAAAATTGTTGAGACGATTTATCCATTCCTCCTCATTCTCGGGAACCAACAGTTCCCTCTTAGATCTGAAAAAAGGGCTAGGTCGAAGTTGACACAACCCAAATTGCCGTGCATGTAAACTAGGATGATATGGGAATACACCAAATTGGTTTGATGATTTCCCAGGGGAGATTCGAGATGATAGCAATTGGGGAGTTAAAAATGCCTTCCAAATTTGGTTAGTCTCTTGCTCTTCATCAGGGTTATCGGCAGGGAATTCCCTAGTGAACCAAGGTGGTCCATAAGTTCTTCCAGCAAAAGGGGCCATAGAAGGAGAAAATTCGGTACAATTCAAAAACATGTCGAAAGCCTGTGAAAAGAGATCTTCGACAGACACTCCTATTTGTTTAGGTTTTAATAAAGCAAGTCGAACACCTTCGACCCCTCTGTTAGAAACTATATCGAGACAATCATCAGGGATGTACATTGTGAAGTTTGAATTGAAAGTGGCAATGAGCCACAATTGAAACAACCAAATTGGTCCCGAGACCAAATATTTTCCTTCTGGTTTAAGTCCTTTCAAATCAATAGCCCCTTGTCGCAAGCTGTCGAATAGAGACCCTAAAATAAGGGCGGCCAAGTTGATGTTTCGACATTGATGTAATTGAATGGCCAGGGGAATGTACATCTTAGCCACTTGAAGCGACGAAGAACAGAATACATAGAAGGATAACCAGAAGGTAAGAAAAGCAATATGTTCTTCATCGGAAACATCCTTTGACCCGGTAATATGTTTTTCTTCAATATATCCTTTAAAGCTAGCTTTCTTGAAGTCGAACTCACAATCAGTATGGGTAGAAGGGTCAAAAATTTCCCCTAACGGTTTTAAACCCGTTAAAGCTGCCACATCAAGCAAAGTGGGGGCAAGCATGCCACACTTTAAATGAAGACTATTTGTGGTGATGTCCCAAAAATGTAAAGCAGAAAGAAGCATTGGGCTTTGATACCTAGGCCCATATCTTGAGATTTGAATCAGGTCGAAAATTCCCTGACTCTTCCAAATATCTCCTTTCTTCGACTCAATTTTGTTGAGCCAGTCGATATAGACTGTGTTTTTCTCAGTTGGTGGCGAAGATCGAAAAACCCTATTCGGGTTGCTCATGAAATCCATCACATGTGGACCTTCGCTGAAGATCCTGGGGCTGAGTCTATGGTAACTAGGGAAAATGTCCCTAACCTTAGGTGAATCATCATCAGCGAGAGGAAGGGGGCCTAAAAATGCATGCTTTGAAGGTTTAGAGAAATGGATAAGTACCTGAGACCGGTAAATTTGTGTTTCCTCCAAAGTGAGAGCAGGTTCAGAAATAAGGGTTTTCTTCTCAGAGGTTACAGTATGAGGTTTTACGGTGGAAGAAGACGCCATTGTTAGAAACAGAAAGCTAGTGGAGAAATAGAAGCACTTTGTAGTGTTTGTTTGCTTCGTGAAATGAAGAAGGAGAAGAAAACACAGTACTCGCAGAAGAGGGTTTAATGGAAGTTCGCTCGAAGAGAAGAAGAAGAAGAAGATGAAGATTCTGAAAAAGAGAAGTGAAAGGGCGCAGTTTCTTTTTATAGCCGTTCTTACAACGTTTTTTTAAAAAAATAATAATAATAATAAAATATGTTGGTAATCGTGGCTTTAGTGGGAAACGTGGGATTGTGGAAAATCTCAACAGTTAACTTTGCGTACGTGGCGCATTCTCGTTGGAGGTAGGCGCCAGCAAGCTGTATTGTTGCCCAGAGACGTCCCTTCATTCTGAGAAAAGGTATGAAATGATAACATAAGATTTCATGGGATAGTCGAGAAAAATTTCAAAAAAGTCATTTTCTATCCTCATTCAAGAATTCAGTCGAAAACGTCTTTTTGGGGGGCAATTTGTTAGCCTGCATTTTCGACAGGCTCAATTAAATGCAGTCAATAATGTTGACTTGTTGTTTTAAAGAAGAGATGTTGATATTTGACATTGAGAAATGTATTGTGAAGAGTAATTTCGACTATGCCTAAAGCTTAATGAAACTGAGAGTTCAAAGACAGTTTTTGAACGAGAAAGACGTTAAAGGGTTTAGTCGAAGACAGGACAGTGTTGTTGTCGGAAGCGCGGGCATTTACATGTCAACAAGGTTTGACTCGTTGCATTCAGGAATAAGGCTTGATATTTCGACAACAAGAAGCTGTGTACAAGGAAAATCAGCATAGCACATAACTTGGCGAAAATTGGAAAGCTGAAGTTAGTAGTTCGACAGAAAGTTGAACAACATTCAGATAACAGGTTAAATCAAAGAATGCTGGTAGAAAAGGACAACAGTGATGTGGTCGAAAGATGGAGCGGTTATCTGATCTTATCTAGTCGAAATAGCAGTTGTTTTATTTAGAAAAAAACCGCTGAGCGGTTATTGTTTTCTTTTATTATAAATAGGAGTTTTCTCGTAGAGAGAAAGGTCGCACATTTTCATTTCTACATAAACTTCCGCAAAACTCTTACTTCCGCATCAGAGAAAACAGAGTCAAAGGAATTCAATGTATGAATCTGCGTACCAACCTTTAAATTCAGTAATGTATTTATCATTTCTTTAAAGATTTCTGCATGTTATTTGCTCTCCTTTACGAATTCCTGCATTTTACTGTTTTTAATCTTTTCTTTATCTACATTTCCTGCACTTCACTACATTTCTGCATTTTTTCTTAAACACATGCGTTTCTTCATTGTTTTACTCCATTAAAACAGTTTTCATCATAAACATCAATAATTTTAATAAAACTTTAATTCACAAATGTTCTGAGATGTTTCTAGTTGATCTCGCACGCAACACACACGTGTAACTAGCGGTGTTTACCAAAAATCACGGTAAACACAGGGATACTCTGATTAGTAGGGGTATCATCGAACCAGACTTCAATTGTTATTGCCCACTTTGTGTTGAATTCGAAGAATCGGTAAGCCACTTATTTTTTTGAATGTAAGGTTGTTGTCTCAGCTTGGAATAGAGTATCTCCTTGACTTGGTGTTCGCGAAACTGCTTATAGAGAGCCGCTGGAACATTTTCTTCAGCACGGGGGATTTTTCTCCGAAACAAAGAGTAAAAAAATTAAATACATTATATGGTTAGCTGTGACTTGGATAATTTGGGGAGTGAGAAATGATGTGGTATTCAAAGGACAAATAACTGATGGTGAAATGATATTTAACCGAGTGGTTGTTTTTTTGGGGCAATGGTTCACAGAAAGGGTGGGCATAAATTTAAGTTTGTCCTTCGAAAGCTGGCGATGTTCGTCGTTGTCTGGTGTGAGTAGGACCGCAATGAGCGGCAAAACTCTTCCTCAAGAGATTTAACATTGTTGTGATTCGAACTCAGGACCTTGGTTAAGCTGGCCATCTTATCCAAGTGCTCTTGGGTAAATTTCTTAAAATAATTGTAAAAATTCATAAGAGATCAATAAAATAGAGATTAAGTTGCTATTAATTTTTCCTTTTAAAGTTATAATTTATAGAAATTTAGGTTTTTTTGATAAGCAATGTTAGTGGGGGTGGGGGAATGTTAATTTCTGGGGTTTGAACCCGGGACCTCCTTCCTTTGGGTGCACTCCTTCGATATCCCTTAGCTCGCCAACTGAGCTACCTACTTAGGATAGAAATTTAGGTATTTTAGGATTTTATTTTGTCATAAAATTCTGCAAACTATAAAAACTAATAATATTTTTTGAGATAATATTTTAGACTACATTTTTGCTCCCACTAATGAATTTTTTTGGATCCATCACCGGTGGTGATATAACTTTTGTGGGAAAATTGAAATATTTTACCTTAAAATTTAAGCTAAAAAGTTCTCACCCCGAAAAAAAAAGCTAAAACATTTCAATTCCCCTAAAAAATATATTACTTTAAAAAAAATACTCAAACAAACACATCTTAATGATGGGTGTTGGGATATGCAATTTCCATCCTATAGGGGTAGGGAAGTTTTTTTTTTAAGGAGTTGGAGGTGGGTACCAAAGAGGAAAAATCTGCACCCGCACCATTATCTACAATGCATGTATTTTTTTTTTACCAAAACAAACTCATATCATTTCACTATTAATAATGGAAGAAATACAATTTGGAACAATATAAAGAGATTGAGAGCTAGCATAAGATCTTGATGCCCTTGCAAGGGAATAAGCAACAAGATTGACTTGCCTCTTAGTAAAGCTAATCATATAGCTTAGAAATTGAGAAAGAAAAAAATTACAATGAGATATAATAATTCCAAAATCTGAGTTGTTAGACGTTGCTTTGGCTACCGCATTAACCACTGAGATACAATCCATCTCAATGATTATTGACTCCAGGCCTGAGTCCTTCAACCAGTGTAATGCATGCCATAATCCCATTGCTTCCGCTTCTTGAGGTTCTGGTACCCCTTCAAACAACATTGTCTTGTCTTCCATGAAGCTTCCGTTCTCATCCCTTAAACACATGCCAATGCTGTATTTTCCTTCTTGATCAAAGAGTGTCGCGTCAATATTACATTTCAACAAACCAGCTTTGGGCTTCTTCCATACAGTTCGGTCCCTATGGATTGGAGCTTGTTCCGAGTTACTCTGGCTCGGTTTAAGTCTAGCCAATTCCCAGACTTGTAGCTGATCCTTCGTCAATTGCATTGAAACAGCAGCGTCCCTTGTAACACCCTCCCATAGCTTATCGTTCCTTCTCTTCCAAACAGCCCATAAATTCATAGCAAACGCCTTCTGATCTGCATCGATTAACGAGTTCATAATTGCAAAAAACCAGTCCCGAAAACGGACTGTCTGCTGCGCAAAATTCTGGACAGCGGCATATATACCACTCGCCTGCCAAACTGGAACTGAATGTGCACAGTTAGAAAATAAGTGAAATTCGTCTTCTGCCTGCACACTACACATGGGACAGACCTCATCACACGAAACATGGCGCCTCTTAAGATTCACGCGAGTTGGTAAACAACCACGTGCCACACGCCAAAGGAAAATCTTCACTCATTGAGGAATTTTTAGCCGCCAATTTAGCATCCAATTACCCGGAATACGGAGATGAGAACTGTCAATAAAATCTTCCATAATCCCATAGGCGGATTTAACCGAGTACACCCCATTACGACTCCCCCACCAAACAAGCTTGTCTTCCTCATTCAATTGGTAAATTGGCATCTTCTTTATTAGATTTGCTTCATGACTAGTGAATAAAGTGTTTACCAAAGCCTCATTCCACCCATCTCTATTTTCATTCCAGAGTTCCCCAACTTTCATATTTCCCTTTCCGATCACAATTGGAGAGCGAATAAAAGCATCATTTCTACCCTTTAACCATGGTGCGCCCCTAACCGAGACACGGTTTCCATCCCCTAGTTTCCATCGAGAGCCCAAATTTACCACAACCCGGGAAGAGAAGATACTATGCCATATATAGCAGGGATTATGGCCCAAGCGAGCCCTCATAAAGTCACTATCCGAAAAATATTTGGCTTTGAAGACGCATCCCACTATAGTATCTGCGTGTGTTAAGATTTTCCACGTCTGCTTCCCTAGCAATGCTAAATTAAACCCATGAAAATGACGAAAACCCATACCTCCATACTCCTTTCTCATGGTTAGCTTCTCCCAATTCAACCAGTGATTACCCTTTCTAGAATTCTGATTACTTCCCCACCAAAAATAATTGATCATTTTTTCAAGCTCCTCCCCTAGAGTGGTTGGAAGCATGAAAGTGCTCATACAGTATGTGGGAATAGATTGTGCAACCGACGTCACTAAGACTTCCCTTCCTGCTTTTGACAAGTGCTTCCCCGACCATTGTTGAACTCTTTTCCACATTCGGTCCCAAAGATAACCAAACATTTGTTTCTTATTCCTGCCAATCGTTGATGGTAGACCAAGATACCTGCCAGTCCCAATACATTCAGTGACTCCAAGAACACTAGTAATATGAGCTCTCATCTCTTGGGAAGTATTCCTGTTAAAGAAGATCTCAGATTTGGCCATATTGATTGCTTGACCGGACGCTGCTTCATATATTCTTAGAATGTCCTGCAAATGTCTACTTTCTTTTTCATCAGCCCTGCAAAATAAGAAACAATCATCAACAAAAAGTAGATTTGTAAGGGATGGAACCCCCTACACACCCTAACACCATGTAAGTCTCCTCTCAATTCAGAATTTTTTAGTAAGGAAGTGAGTCCCTCAGCACATATAATAAAAAGGTAAGGTGACAGTAGGTCACTCTGCCTCAGTCCTCTCCCCGGAGTGATAGGCCCGACTTTCTCACCATTCACCATCACAGAGTAGCTAACCGATTCTAAGCACATAGTCATCCAGGTTACCCATCTCTCATCGAACCCCATCCTCCTCATCACCTCCTTCAAATACAACCAATCAACCCTATCATAGGCTTTACTAATATCTATCTTAAGTGCCATCTCCCCCACTCTTCCACTAGTCTTACACTTAAGATGATGGAGGGTTTCAATCGCAACATGGACATTATCAAGAATGGGTCTATCTTCCACAAAAGCAGATTGTTCACTTGATATACACTTGTGCAACAATGGTTTCAACCGATTAGCTAGTACTTTTGAAATAATCTTATATATAACATTGCACAAAGATATAGGCCGAAGATCCTTCATGGAAATAGGATCATCAACTTTTGGAATCAACACTATGCTTGCATCATTCAAGTTTGGTGGAAATTCCCCCACGTGCTAATAATCTAATTTCACTCTTTGTCTTGTAATCGCTTGGGAAATAGGAATTACATGAACAATTGATATGCACAAACTGCTAAAGTATGATATGTCACACATACGATACACGGATGTTGGATAACTATTTCTTTATAAAATGTTACTTTATTCTGATGGAGATGATGTTATGCCATCTGATACTCCTGGTAGTCTTTGAGTAGGATCTCTGGCTGGTGTCTTATGTAGGGAGGAATCAAAATCACCCACTCTCAGTTTCTGTAGTGCTGCAAATGACTCTCTTGTAGCAGACATGGCTTCAAAGAACCGAGTGCAGGATGCCAAAGCTACAGGAATGGGTCGAAGCATTTCCTGAAAAAGGAAAGTAGCAAACACAGGAATGCTATGGCCATTAGTTTTAGTTATAATGGAAACAGAATGTTCACATATCAGCATCAAGATACAATAATATGATTGTAGAAGCATACCCCCCAAACTGAAGGAGGTTCCTTAAAATTCTGACTCCACTGAAAATCTGCCACTGATGCTGTCAAGGCACCATAATCACTAGCTGCCTTCATCAGTAGTTCAGAGAATTGTTTCTGCATGAATTAAAAATATATGATGCAAGTATTAAAATGTCTGTCTTACATTGATTGGAAGTTTAACATTTACACGAATTTTCACCTAAAGTTGGGTGTAATGTAAGAATATATGGTGATATTTTAATCAACTTTTGTTTACTGCCAAGACTACATTTTGTGTCTCCCATTGGGAAAGCTAGGTAAAAGATAAGGGACAAAAAGACTGTAATAGTTCCAAATTATTAGAGTTCAGATATAAATTTAAATATAACTCAGTTAATGTATTGGTTATACAAAACATTTTTCACAGGTAAAACTTCAGTTCAGCAGCTCAAGCTTTGAGAACGACTGAATGAACTCATGTAGATCAGTAGCTGATACTGCATAGTGGACAAAAATGTTTAAGCCTGTTTACAAACTAATAGGTATTGCAGATGCCAAATTATATTCCTAATTTCCAATGTACAATGGATGGTTGCAGAAATAGATCAAGTTCCTCAATGCACGGTTTTTTATGCATTCCGGAATCTGTGATCTTGCTTCAACTAGAGTCACTTGTTTTCTCTAGATTGCCACATTTATAGTAAACATGCTTTATTCAAGCAAAGTAATAAAATGATAAATTATAACACTACTTCAGCTCGCAAAATCAGGAACTAAATACACTATAGCAACATGTGTACCTATGAGTAATGCCACTAACACAATCAAAACATCCAGTGCTCACAGAACTTCAGGTGCAAGCCACTGGATGACCAAACTTGAATCACATCGTATGGATTTTTTAGTTCAAGTAGCCAAACTTGAATCACAAATTATGTTAACCAACCTGATATTCTGCTTCAACAGGAATGCAATCTAGGGAATATGGCTGCTGCAGACGAGCTATTATGCGATCCTGCCAAATTTAAGCAACAGAATGAAGCTTGAAAGTACAGAACAAGCTATCTAGTATCTAGTTAAATGAATAATCTGAATCACTTGAGCCTCAACAGTCAACAAATTAGGTTACCTTATTGTGAATAACATCTTTGAGAATAGTAGTAATCCTTGCTAAAGTCTCAATCTTGTTCTCCATTTCACTCACATGTGTCAAATGTGCAACGTTTTTATCATCCTAAACATTTGACAGATACACATTAATTCCTAACAAACGCGAAATGCGGAATTCCAGATCCATATATAAAACCAGAATTAGCTAACCTTTCGACCTTGAAGTTCGACTTGCAAATCAGCTATTTTTCTTTGAACGGTAGTTAGTTCTCTCAAAACCCTGATCAAGTCCTCACCTTTTTCCCCACTTGTTGGGAACGAATTTTGAAGTGCTTCCTTGAAAGGGAATGGGAAAAGAGAGAGTGTAAAGAAACAAAGCTCAATTTGTGAAGTAATTGATTGATAAAGAAGAGAGATGAATGGATACCTGGGAATGGGATGAAGGCGGTGGGGAGACGGAGAAACCAAGATCGGCGGCAATGGAGAGAGCATCGGACATTCCTCCAATGCGTTTCACTGCCTTCCTTCCAACCCAATTCGACTCGCTTCCCATCGACGACGACGACGACATTTTCAAATTCCAACTACACAACTTCTTTTTTGAACTGAAACTTCTGTTTTTAATAAACAAAAACTATTTTTTTGGTGAGAAAAAAATGTATTTTTTTTTTTTGACAAAATTGAAATTTGTGTTATGTGTTGAAAACAATTAAAAATTTGAAATTTCATAAAATTTGTGTGCCTTTCTAAACATAGAAAAAATTCTCTTGTAGATGAGTCTTTTAAAGAAAATATATATGTTAATAATCTAAACAAGTCATACTTTCTACAACAAAAGAAAGAGCCATACTCCAACTTATATAATATTTCTTTTTAAAACTAAACGGGTCTAAAAGTGATTATATAGGGATCAAATGAGCAGCGATAACTCCCGGGTTTAGATCCCTACTAGTTTCTTTGAGTGGCGTAAATGTAATTTTATTCGTAAGTGGTCGAAGAGCCTTGGAAATTTTCTCTACCTTAGATTGGAGCGTATCTCCTCATCCTCAAATTTTTTATATAAAAAAGTGAGGAGCAAGAACTCGCTCGAACTTGACAATAACAAGATGCTAACACTATATGAGGCACCGTCAAGCTTTAAAAGACTACCTTCCAAGTCACACCCAAAGGGGCAAAACCATCCACCAACCATTTTATTAGCTTTTCAAAAAACCTGTTGGATTTTCTCAACCCAATCCAAATCGACGAGTCTTTTAATTCTTCGAATAAAAGCCCTCCTATGTGCTCTTCCTAGTACAGAACCTTGGAGGCATTTAACAGTGTCCCCAGAGTCGATATGAATCTCAACCCGACTATCACCTCTCTCTCAAGCCAAAATCTAGACCCTTCCAAACACCCCAAACCTTTGCAATATATATATGCATTTGTTTTACCTTGCAAATGGTATTGTAAGCATTTTTTAGTATATCGATGAGACCTCTATAGAGACTATTAATTTTTGCAAGGAGAGCAAAAGTCTCTAAATAATCAATCACACAAGTTTGTGAGAAACTTTTTGCAATCAATCTTGCTTTGTACTTCTCAATTAATCCACCAACCATATACTCCAATATAATACCTATTTGCAACCACCGGGTCATTTTCCTTCCAATAGAGTAACAACAATCATATTCTGAGATAGGATCAATGACGTTTTGGTATATTATTTGGTTCCTTTTTTAATTGAAATTGGTCATGATTATTACCAACATTTTAGGCTTTAGAGAGGGTATGATTATCTTCAAGTGTTTAAGTTTCTTTCATTTTGTAAGATGGAAACTAATCCCATAAAGATTGAGAATTGGAATTTTTACCAACATTTTGACTCAAGGATAAGAAGAGCAAAAGTTTCAAGATAAATTGTTTTTTCTTCACTTAAATTCTCCCACCAAATATAAGGTTGTGTTCAAGCTTTCTCTTTAGGGAAGGTGTTCTGGACTGGATCATGAGACCCACTCCAGCAATTGAACATGACTAAGTCCAATAAACAGTGGGAGATATCTATCTTTCACACCATCTCTACTCTTTGAACTTTCTTCTGCTTTCCCATGGCACCCAGAGGTAGACCCCGAGTTCGAAGCATTGTCGCTCCGCAACCCCAGTCAGAGGGCATTCCCGAAGGCATTGCTGTTTCGATGCCAGACCAAGACATCCAGGTCCCGGCACCCCAGTCAGCCTCGATCCAAATCCCCGTCCAACTTGAGGATGCAGCGACCATCCGCCAGCTCTTGGACCTGCTGTGCAACCGCACCCAGACTATGTTGTAGCAAGAAGCGTGCCTCAGGCATATAGAGAGGCGAATGGCAGCCATGCCTGAGCAACCTCATCCTTGCTGGAGCACTCCTCCCCCAAGGACAGTGAGCTCCAGGCGCCATAGATCTCCACCCAGGTGTCATCTCAATCATCGCTCTCCACCCAGACGGAAGCGAGCTCGCCACTCTCCTCCCCGACGCAATAGGCACCAAGGATCAGCATCACCTCTAGGCACCCATCCATCCTCTCCAGATGGTACTTATGGGCCTGATGACTCTCCTTCCAAGACCTCTTCGCTTGCTTCCTCTGATTCCCATGAGAGGTCAAGGAGCCGAGGGAAGACCCACAAGAGGCGCCAACGAGGATCACCTTCGAGAAGATCCCCTGACCGGCGTAATTATCATGACATGAATTTCGAGGACAAGTCACCCTGCAACTCAAGGTGGTTCTCCAATGAAGGACCCTTCACCAAGAAGGTGGACGGATGCCCAATCCCGAGGGCCCTTGAGAACTACCAGTTCTCAAGATGTATGACGGGACTAGAGACCCGGACCGCCACCTGGCACACTTCTCCCTGATGATGCGCTATAGAGGCGCCAGGGAGACCGTCGACTGCAAGATCTTCCCCCTCACTCTCATGGATTCAGCACTTGCTTCGTTCCAGGAGTTGAAACCAAAGTCGGTTTCATCCTGGGGGAAACTAGCTACCATGTTCACAACCCGTTTTGTCGCTTCCCGCTTGCAGCCCAAATATGAAGAGGTACTCAGGGCGATCAGGCGGGGAGAAAAAAAAACTAAGAGAATATCTGGAAAGGTTCAACAAGGAGGCTGCGAACGTCAGGAACCTCGAAGATAAGAGGAGACTCTTTTGGATGAAGGACGGCCTCCGGAAAGGAATCTTATTCCAAATAGAAGTCAGAATCAACAGGCCACGCGACATGGCAGATTTCCTTCAAAGATCCCAGAAACATATGGACTACGAAGAGGACGAGCTGGCCTACTGTTTGCTGGTGTTTTTAGCAAACAATCACTAGTTTTAAATAATGTGTTTGTGAGATCAAACTAGAAAATTTCTCGTCACAATTGCCTTCGTACTTTTGTGTTTAAAGAAAACAGATAGTTTAAAGAACAGACTTATGAATAAAATGAAACAGCAATTACTAGAAAAATAAAGAGAAAAGTAGATAATTGCATTGAAATGTAAAAGATTGGTACACAAACACGTACAGTGAATCTGTTCACTCGTTTTCGCTATCGTCTGGAAGTGAGTTTTCAGAATTCTGTGTTTATGTTGTGACCCTTTTCTCTCTACGAGAAATTTCTATTTATAATGAAAGAAAAACAATAACCGCTCAGCGGTTACAACTGCTATTTCGACTGGATAAGATTTAGGTAACTGCTCCATCTTTCAACCACAGCACTATTTAGATAACTGCTCCATCTTCCGACCACGGCATTGCTATCCTTTTCTACCAGCGATCTTTGATTTGACCTGTTATCTGAATGTTGCTCAACTTCCTGTCGAAACGGCTAACTTCAGCTTTACAATTTTCGCTAAGTTACGTGTTATGCTGATTCTCCCTATGCACAGCTTCTTGTTGTCGAAATATCAAGTTTTCTTCCTGACTGCAACTAGCCAAACCTTGCTGACATGTAAATGTCCGCACTTTCGACAGAAACACTGTCTTGTCTTCGACTAAACTTTTTGACGTCTTTCTTGTCGAAATCTTTGTCTTTAAACTCTTGATTTCATCAAGCCTTAGACATAGTCGAAATTACTCTTTATAACGCCCTTCTTAATGCCAAATATTAGCATCTCTTCTTTATTAATGACAAGTCATCAATATTGACTGCATTTAATTGAGCCTGTCGAAAATGTAGGCTAACAAATTGCCCCCCAAAAAGACGTTTTCGACTGAATTCTTGGATGAAGATAGAAAACGACTTTTTGAAACTTCTTTCGACTATCCCATGAAATCTTATGTTATCATTTCATATCTTTTTTTAGAATACGAGGGGACATTTCTGGGCAAAAGCAGAGCTTGCTGGCACCTTCCTCCACCGAGAGTGCGCCACGTGTGCACAGTTAACTGTTTAGATTTTCCACAATCTCACGTTTCCCACTAAAGCCACGATTACCATCCTATTTTATTATTATTTTTATTTTGAACTTCGTAAAACGGCTATAAAAAGGAAGTTGTACCCCTTCATTTCTTTTTTCAGAACCTTCAACTTCTTCTTCTCTGCGAAAAACTCCATTAAAGCTTCTTCTGATAACTGCATTTCTTTCTCCTTATTCACCTTACGAAGCAAAACAGACACTACTAAACACTTCTATTTCTTCACTAGCTTCCTGTTTCTAACGATGGCATCTTCTTCTACCATGAAATCTCCTGCTGTAGCTCTTGGGAAGAAAACCCTTGTTTCTGAACCTGCTCTCACTTTGGAGGAAACACAAATTTACCGGTCTCAGGTACTTATCCCCTTCTCTGAACCTTCAAGCATGCATTTTTAGGCCCTCTTCCTCTCGCTGATGATGATTCCTCTAAGATTAGAGACATTTTCCCTAGTTACCATAGACTCAGCCCCAGGGTTTTCAGCGAAGGTCCACACGTAATGGATTTCATGAGTAACCCGAATAGGGTTTTTCGATCTTCACCGCCAACTGAGAAAAACACGCCTTACATCGACTGGCTCAATAAAATTGAGTCGAAGAAAGGAGATATCTGGAAAAGTCAGGGAATTTTCGACCTGATCCAAATCTCAAGGTATGGGCCTAAGTATCAAAGCCCAATGCTCCTTTCTGCTCTTCATTTTTGGGATATCACTACCAACAGCCTTCATTTAAAGTGTGGCATGCTTGCCCCTACTCTGCTTGATGTGGCAGCTATAACAGGTTTAAAGCCCTTAGGGGAAATTTTTGAGCCTGCTACCCAAACTGACTTCGATTTTGACTTCAAAAAGGCTAGCTTTAAAGGTTATATTGAAGAGAAACACATTACCGGGTCGAAGGATGTTTCTGATGAAGAGCATATTGCTTTTCTCACTTTCTGGTTATCCTTTTATGTCTTCTGTTCTTCGTCACTTCAAGTGGCTAAGATGTATATCCCCCTAGCCATTCAATTACATCAACGTCGAAAGATCAACTTGGCTACCCTTATTTTAGGGTCTCTTTTCGACAACTTGAAACAAGGGGCTCTTGATTTGAAAGGACTCAAACCAGAAGGGAAATATTTGGTCTCTGGACCAATTTGGCTGTTTCAATTATGGCTTCTTGCCACTTTCAATTCGAAATTGATAATGTACACTCCTGATGAGTATCTCGACGTAATTTCTAACAGAGGGGTCGAAGGTATACGACTTGCTTTGTTGAAACCTAAACAAATAGGAGTATCTGTCGAAGATCTCTTTTCACAATCTTTCAACATGTTTCTGAATTGTACAGAATTTTCTCCTTCTATGGCCCCTTTTGCTGGGAGAAATTATGGACCACATTGGTTCACTAGGGAATTCCCTGCTAACAACCCTGATGAGGAGCCAGAAACCAATCAAATTTGGGAAGCATTTTTAACTCCTCAACTGCTGTCGTCTCGAATTTCTCCTGGGAAGTCATCAAACCAATTTGGTTTATTCTCATATCATCCAAGTTTATATGCACGGCAATTTGGGTTGTGTCAACTTCGACCCAGCCCTTTTTTCCGGTCTAAAACGGAACTGTTAGTTCCTGAGAATGAGGAGGAGTGGATAAATCGTCTCAATGACTTTCCTGCTGATTCTTTTCGTCTTACTCCCCTCCCATTTGAACCAACTTTCTCTTGTACCCACAAATTTTCTCAGTGGTGGACAGAGTATATCACCAGGAAATTCACTGGTAACGAGGAGGCTACTCTATTGGTCAAACTAATATCTGCTTTTCCTTCTTCGCAGAAAAAGAAGACCAAGTCGAAAGGTATACATATTCAAGAAATTCGAGCATTTCAACAATATTTCGAAACTGTATATGATCCGACTAATCTTCGTCGAACTGTTTCTCAAGCTGCAAAGGTTTTTAAACAAAAAATTCTTGATAAAATCCCTACTATGATTTTTCCACCTTATGTACCCGATAAATATTTTTTTGTTTTAACACAAAACAAAATTCGATTTCCACCTTTACCAACCAGTGAACTGGCTCTGGCATTTTGGTCACCCATTCCAGAATGGTTCGTATGTGGTTCGACTAGGGCGCTATTTGATTTTTCGAATAAAACAGCTGAGAAAGTAGTTTCGACTAAGCAGAACATATACACTTTTTAGGGTCATCTTCATTTAGATATTCAACATATTCGAATCTTGTCCTCCATTAGCGAAGGTGATTCACAAGACTTCTTAGGAAAAATGAATTTCCCTTTTATGTATTTCGTATTAACACTTGTTTGTCGAATATTTGTAGCTATTCCTATCACATCGTCTTCGACAGATGGCGCAGCAACAAAGACGAAGAAAAAAGATGTTGATGCTTCGTCAACAAGAAAACAACCTCTTCAAGAAGAAAAACAAAAAGTGAGTATTTACCTTCACTCATTATGTCATCTTCTTAAACTTCTTCGACTAATTAGTCATCCGTTTTGCAGAGTCGAAAAAGAACAAGTAGCTCTTTATCATCCAATCCAAAGAAAACAAGAAATGTTAAACCAAGAGTCGTGAGCGATTCAGAGGTCGAAGTTCTCAAAACTTTGCCTATTTATATTTGTTTTCTTTTTCTTATTTATGCTTATATGGTTGTTGTATTTTCAGTCTGATGAGATACCACTGCTCAGGACTAAACCTATCAAGGTTCAAGTTTCTGAAACAGAGAGAGAGAGAGAGAAAGACAAAACATTCTCAAGATGCTTCTAAGACTGCTTCCCAACAAATTTCTGTCGAAAGACAACCAAAAGAAGAAAAAATTCCGAAAAGGCTTATCAAGAAAATCCAGAGTGCACACTCTTTAGTTGAGAATATCAGAGCTAAGGTGATTGTTTGAAGCCTATATTTTTCGAACATCCGAAAACTTTATTTATATGATAATACTCGCTTTGTTTCATTTTTTAGGAAACTGAAGTCCCAACAAAACAGGCTACGCCTTCCTCCACTCATTCCCCTTCAAAAATAAATGTTTCTGGAGAGGGCGTCGAAGAACAGGGTTTGCATCAACATACACCTGTTGTCGAAGATACACTATTGGCCAAAAAGACTCTTCTTGCTGAAACTGCCAAGGAAATTCCTACTCATGACCCAGAGCTTGCTGCTATGGACGTTGATGAAAATCCTGATGTTGGCCACAGTGGAGCTGAGATCAGTATATCTTCTTCTCCAAACATGGAGGAGCAAGGGTACAACAAAGAGGAAAGTGAAGACGACAGTAACAATGAAAGGAGTGAATCTCTTGAGATAGTCAATTCTCCACGCTTTGCACCTTCAGCACGTAACACCGCTCTTAGCCTTCAAGAACAAGAACTTTTGGACCTAAAACGCAAAGATCCTCTGGAGGCTTTCAAACGAATGGTGAGTGGTTTATCTTCAACAGAAAGTAAGCCAAGTGCTTCGACTACCTCTATTGGCAATTCCTCTGGAGGCCCTAAAGAAAACCTGATTCGAGAACTTCAAGCAACCCTCTTTGAGATAGATCTATTCAAGGCTATCGAAACAGATCATATGCTCTATTACAAACTCAAGTCTTTGCTCAATAAACTTAATAACTCTGGCTCCAGTGACTCTCTTTTATGCTTTATTGTTGAATTTGAGCCTTTACTAGAGCAAATTTCCAGAGATATACAGAAAAAGAAGAGTACTATTGTGAGTAAAGAGCGTGAGCTTGAACTTCTGACAGAGGGAAGTATCGCCGTCGAAGCCTCAGAAAGCAAGATTTCGGCCCTGGAAATTCAAGCAGCAACTAATTCCAAGGAAATAGATGACTGTAATGCGAACATTTCGACATACCAGGCTCAAATCAAGGAGTTGTAGTCGAAGATTGAAGCGGAAGAAAAGAAGAAAATTTCCGTTCAACAGAGGTCTTCAATTTCTGTAGAAAACGCCATTCGATCTGAGGCAACCTTGGCTATCGAACATTTGGAGAGGGTTCAGAAACATGACGAAGCAGTTAAAAGGCTAACTGAAGAAGAAACCCTTTTAGATACCAGATTGAGGCATGCCAGAGCGGCCTTTGAGAGGCTTAAAGCTTCTTTTGTAATTTGATTTTTTATCCGTATTCTGACAGCATTTTGTTCGATCTGTATTTCGACAATCTTTCTTGGCATGAGTGCCATGTTTATATCTTTTTACTCTCTTAATTTTGCGTTATTTTAATTTCTTGCAACATTGGCTTATATCTTTTTAAATACTTGCCATTTATACGCAAAATTCGATTATCAGTGCTTAATTCTTCGACTTCATAAGCACCGTTCGAAAAACATTGCAATATGTGAAATGGACCTTCCCACCCTGGTGACCATTTACCTAAGACTCTATCTTTTTTGTCCATAGGCAACAAGGTTTTCCACACTAACTCTCCTTCTTCAAAGGTTTTCAACTTAACCTTTTTGTTATAAACTCTAGCTACTCTTTCTTTCTGACGAATAAGTATTTCTAAAGCTAACAACCTTTCTTCGTCTAAATCAACCAATTCATCGAGCATCATATTCCAATAATATTCAGAAGGAATTTCCCATTGCCTCTGAATTTTTGTCGATTGTAAACAAATTTCTACAGGTAACACCGCATCATGTCCAAATGTTAGCCTGTAAGGAGTAGTATTGATAGATTCTTTAGGTGAGGTTCGATAAGCCCACAATATTTGATCAAGAGTATTATGCCAATTTTTGGGTTTTTGCCCAACATGCTTTTTAATCAAATTAATAATGCTTTTATTGGCAGCCTTTACTTGACCATTGGCTTGTGCGTAGTACGGTGTCGAAGTTAATAACTTAAAACCAATTTCAGCAGCAAACTCTACCATTTTTCGACCAGTAAAAACAGTACCCTGATCTGTCGTAATGGTTTCTGGAATTCCATATCTGTAAATGATATGATTCTGAATAAACTTTATGACTGCCTCTTGATCAACATTGGCTAAAGGTATTGCTTCAACCCATTTGGTAAAGTAATCAATCCCTACAAGGATGAATCTATGGCCTTTTGATGAAGTTGGTTTTATCTCTCCAATCACATCTAGAGCCCAACCTCTAAATGGCCAAGGCTTAACTATAGAATGTAATTCATTGGCAGGCACACGTTGAATCCCAACATGCCTTTGGCATTCTTGGCATCCTTTGGCAAAACTCTATGCAATCTTTCAACATAGTTGGCCAATACATTCCTTGTCGAAGCAATAACCATTTCATTTTGTGGCCTACTTGGTGTGAACCACATGCTCCACTATGCGTATCGGAAACTGCTAAATATGCCTCATTCTCGCTAAGACATTTTAATAACACTCCTTCAGGAGTTTTCTTGAACAATTCGTTTCCAATTATCACATAACTCAAAGCTCTGTACTTTATTTTTCTATTAGTGTTTCCTGTAGGATTTTGTAAATACTCTACAATAGGCTTCCGCCAATCATTATCAATCATATTGTCAATAGCAAAAATTTCCGCTAAATCAAAATCGTCAACAATGTGACGTTTTTCGACAAACTCTTCACTAGTATTTATTGCCCCCCAAGTTTTTGGTGTTGACAGTAATGTTAAAGATGTATCATTATAAAGAGAATCATTTGAAATGAGCTTGTCTTTTATCTCAATCAGCTCTTTTAGGCTTTGTTCTGAGACTTTGTAGCCTGAAGCTATTTGTGCCAACTCATTTGCCACTTGATTTTCGATTCGTGGTAAATGTTCTAGGTGTACAGTTGTAAACTTTTGCAACAAAGTATTGGCAACAATAAAATACTTGATAAGGTGCTCTTTAATACACTTGTATTCCTTAGTTAACTGTTTGATAACTAACTCAGAATCACCTTTTATTTCGACATGATCTGCCCCCAATTCGAGCAAAATTTTAAGGCCAACAATTAAAGCCTCATACTCCGCCTCATTATTGGAGCAAGATTCTCGAATTTTAAACTTATATTTCGTTGGGATATTAGTAGGGGTGATGATTAAAACACCAATCCCAACTCCATTTTTATGGCTTGAACCGTCGAAATATAGCTTCCAAGGACGTGTGCCTACGATATTTATCATATTTTCGACAACAGAGTGGTCCACTATAAAATCAGCAACCACTTGTCCTTTGATTGATTTGAGAGGTTGATAAGTTAAGTTATATTCTAACAAAGCTAAAGCCCATTTACCAATTCGACTATGTAACATTGGTTTTGATAGCATATGCTTAATAACATCAAAATGCGAATAAACATAAACATCAGCTGGCTTTATATATTGCTTTAACTTTGTGCAAGAGAAATACAAGCAAAGGCACAACTTTTCTATTGGGTTATACCTTGTTTCGGCATCAATCAAAATTCTACTAAGGTAATAAATGGCCCTTTCGACACCATTATCATCCTCTTGTGCTAACATGCTACCTATTGTGTTATCAGAAGCTGCTATATACAATTTTAGCACTTTATTTCTAATAACTGGCAATAAAATTGGTGGTTTCATTAAATAAGACTTAATTTCATCAAAAGCTGCTTGATGGACTTGTTCCCACTTGAACACGTCTTCTTTCTTCAATCTCAACAATGGCGAAAAAGCTTGCGTTTTGGCACTTAGATTTGATATAAATCTACGAAGAAAATTAATCTTTCCTAGCAATGATTGAAGTTCTTTCTTGGTCGAAGGAGCCTTCGTTTCCATAATAGCTTTAGTCTTATTCTGATTGATCTCAATGCCTTTTTTATGCACTACGAAACCCAGGAAATCACCTGCTCGTACACAGAAGGCACATTTTAGTGGATTCATTTTTAATCCATATTTCCTCATTCTTTCAAGAGATTGTCGAAGATGGTTCAAGTGACCATTTTCTGAGGAAGATTTTACCACCACGTCATCTATATATACTTGCATAAAATTGTCAATAAAATCATGAAATATAGAATTCATTGCCCTTTGGTATGTAGCCCCAGCATTTTTTAAACCAAATGGCATCACTACCCATTCGTAAACACCTAACGCCCCTGGGCATCGAAATGCGGTTTTCGCTACATCCTCTTCAGCAATGAAAATTTGATTATACCCGGAATAACCATCTAGCATACTGAGATATTCAAATCCCGCTGCCGAATCGATTAGCATTTCTGCCACAGGCATAGCATATTCATCTTTGGGAGTAGCATTATTTAAATCTCTAAAGTCTACGCAAACTCTAAGTGTGCCATTTTTCTTTACTACAGGGACTATATTAGCTAACCATTCGACATACCTGGCAGTTCTAATGAACTTATTCCTGAATAGCCTTTCGATTTCTTCCTTGATCTTCGTCAACACTTGAGGGGCAAATCTCCTTGGCATTTGTTTCACCGGTTTCTTCCCTGGGCGAATTGGTAGTTGCATCTCTACAACTTCTCGACTTAGACCAGGCATTTCGTCGTAGTCCCAAGCAAAGCAGTCTTTGAACTCCCTTAATAATGTTATAACTTGGGCTTTCAATGCGACATTAAGGTATGCACTAATATAAGTTGGCTTTTTCCTTGAGCCATCTCCCAAGTCTACCTCTTCCAATGGGTCTTGAGCTTGCATACGCCTTGTTAAATCTCTAGGATCCTTTTCGAACCCTAATGGCCCATCATCATAAATGCAATCAAGTCTTTCTTCTATGATGATGCCGTTTTTTTCTTCAGAGTCCCTGGCTTCGACAGCCATTGTTTGTTGAATCAATTCGGCTTCCATAGCCGCCTTTATCTTGTTTTCGGCCATATAAGCCGTAATCTTGTCCCACGCATTGGGGGCTGACATAAGAAACAAATCTTTAAGAATCAGTGTTCCATCCTGTTGGAGGAACAGGATAAACACCTACATCTCCCACCATTTGTCTTTCCCACATGAAGCCATACATTGGATGTAAGTTTACTGAAGCAAGTGCGCTATCATGGGGAATATATGCTGGCGAAGATGTAAATGGCGCAATTTTAGCCATTTGTTTCTCAAAGTTTTCTCTTGTTATTTGGTTCACTTCAGCTCGAAAATAACTTTGGTCTGCCTCTATATTTTCAACCAGACCATCTTCCTTCCAAATCACCAAACGTTGATGCAAAGTTGAGGGTACGGCACCTACTCCATGAATCCATTCTCTTCCAAGGAGCATGTTATAATTAGCTTTTGAAGCTATCACCAAGAACATAGTCTTTCTCTTCACTGTTCCTACTACCAAATCTATTTCAATGGCACCTAAAGAACGGCCAAATTTGCCTTCATAGTTGCTCAACACAACGTTATGTGGGCTCAGATCTGTGTCAAATTTACCTATTTTCTTCAACAAACACTGTGGCATTAGATTTACCGCAGCGCCGCCATCTACCAGGACTTTGTTTATGCCAACGCCATTTGCTTTGACCTGCACATACAATGGCTTCAAATGGTCTTTCATAACCATATCTGGCCTTTCAAAAGTTGCTGTCTGTTCTTCGACGCAGCCATCGTCCATCACATAGTAACACATTGGCTTATGATGAGCCATATCTTCAGTAAAATCCTCTTCTACATCATTTGGTACCGTGATGACATCATACTCAACAGGTAATATTGACACCACATTGCAAACAACGTCGAAAGAATAATCAGAATCTGACTCTGTTTCTTCATCGAACTCAGAGTTTTGCTCCTTCAACTTCGACAACGGAGGAAAAATCCTTTCAAGAGCAGGCCTTCTTGGCTTTTCTATAACAACAGCTTTTCCCTTCTCTTTTTCAACAACTTCACCACGCGGACTAGCATGTCTGTAATGTCTACACCCAGCATGTATCCACTTCTCATATGTAGGAGCTGCCATTGGAACGAAGGACTTGGCGGAAGCTGATAACTCGAACCCCTTCTTATCTGGATCCTTGTTCGCAGCATCTGTTTGACTTGCAACAGCACCATTCTCCTCTGCATTCTCTTCTTTGACATCTCCAGTTTTCTCAGCCACATCTTTTGTTGTCACCATGCTTCGTGGAACACGGTTGTTTGCCAGAAAACTTGGAACTTTATCAACATCCACAAGCACCTTCTTTTTTTTCTGCTGTCTTTGGTAACGACGCCACTGGGTCTTAGTCATGGGATTTTTCCCTTTATAATTATTCTGGTAATTATACTTAGCAGCATCCAAACCCTGTTTAACAGCTCTAGCTTGTTTGTTATTGTACATCCATTGCCCGACAGGAGCATTTGACTTGGGAACAAAAGACTTTCCGGGCAAAATCTTCAAGAACCCCTTCTGGGTCGAGGTTTTCTTGACAAACTGTTGCTTACTTGTGGACGGCTTAGTAGAAACATTAATCTCGTAAGGAAAGTCTCCCTTTTCGAAGCTAAAATCTGGCCTGTTGTCAAGCCATTTTCTCTTGCGTTGTTCCTGCTCTTGGTATCCTTCGACAGCTTTGGCTGCTTCCTTATCGAAAACAGCACTGCATCTTGGACACAGCATGACTTCAGAATTGTTCCACTTACATCTGTTGAGGAAGTCTATCAATTCCTCTTCAGCTTTTGGGTACACAGCATGTAGCTT
Organism: Astragalus membranaceus; assembly: GCA_039519185.1. NCBI lineage: Eukaryota > Viridiplantae > Streptophyta > Magnoliopsida > Fabales > Fabaceae > Astragalus > Astragalus membranaceus. The sequence continues at coordinate 106,906,302 of CM076850.1, read as the reverse complement.
CCCATCGTACTCTTTCAAGGTTACCTCTTGTTTCTTCCCTTCAGCATATATAAAACCCTCCAATTTCTTGGTGGAGGATTTAAGTTTTCTTGGAGGATCTTCCATTTCAGCATCTACCATGTTTACATTCGTTTCGAAAGGTTCTGCATACATGGCTTCAGCTTTGGGTAATGGATCAGTGTCAATCAGCATGGGCGCCTTCATTTTCTTATCAGCAAATTTCAGCCTTCCCTCATCGATTGCCTTTTGCACAATATCCCTGAAAAGTACACAACGGTCAGTGTTATGTCCCAAAAAATTATGGAACTTACAGTAACCCTTTTTCTTTCTTTGGTCAATAGTTGGCACTTTTAAACCTTTAGGCACCATGTAACATCCGCAAAATAATTAATGGAATTATTTGGGTGTTAACCCAATTAAATTAATTTAGTACTTGACTGGTAAATTTATTGAGTGCAAAAATTAATTATTGGTCGTTATCGGATCGTTAACCGGATAATATGGATCAAGGAAGTTTCGGAATCGAAATTGGAGATTTAGATCAATATGGTAATCGGACCACGTTACCGCGTATATATTAATAAATATATATATGTGTGTGTGTGAATAAATGAAAGAAAGAAAGAAAGAAGAAAAGGAAGCGCTGGAAACAGAAGAGAGAAAAGGAGAGAAAAGAGAAAGAAGAAAGAAAGAGGGAGGAAGAAGAAGAGGAAAAAGGGAGTGCCTCCGCTCAACGAAACGACTTCCGTCCAACACGAAAAATGCTCAGCGTTACTTCCTCTTCGATTCTGTACCAAGATCTTCATCATCAACTCACTCTCTCTCACTTTGCCATTTTCGAACTTGAGAGGGAAAATCGGTGTTTCGATGGTTGTAACTCAAGGGAAAGCTAAGGGCGATGTTTAGGAGCGAGCACGAGGTGGATTACTCGAGTATTGAAGATCGATTGGGTGATTTGGAGTTGAAAATCAAATTGGGGTTTTTGGTGAATAGTGGTTTGAGATTGAAGAAGATGATGAATAGTGTTCGTGGAAGATTTCGTGGAATTCGGCATTTCGGTCAAAAAGAGGTTTCGTGATCGAGCGGAAAGTTTTGGAAGCGGATTGGAGCGACGTCGGAACGGAAAGTTTATGCGGGGAATGTTCGTGTGGTTACTCGGCGAATTCGGCTCGATCGTGGTTCACGCTTCAAGGGTGAGTTCTACTCACGTTTAGGATTTTGTTTTTCGAATTAATTGATTTAATGTTTTATCGCTTTCGCTGGACTGGAATATTTCTGGATATTGTCTGTTTCGTGTTAGGAATCGATCGGAGCGAGTCTCGAGTTGCGTCACGTTAAAAATGGAATTTTTGGTGATTTGATTCGAGAGATTTTGATTTAAAACCGTTATTCGGAAAAATATGTCGTTTTTGATAAAATCCGTTTTGATTGAGTTTTTGATTGGGTTGATTGATTGTGTGGTTTTAGTTGGGTCTATTTTGTTGGTTGTTTGGTCTGTTTTCGATCGGAACAAGAATCGGAATTGAGCGGAACGAGTATTGGGATCAATCGGAAAGCAATTTTTCATAAAACAGGCCATTTTTGCAATGCTGTCAAATGAGCACGACCCGTGCGTCCAGGGGCACGACCCGTGCGCCTTGTTCTGTCCAAAATTTTCAAAGTGCCCAAAATGATTCCGTTTCGATTCCAATCCTCTTCTAATCCTTTCCTAACCCTTCTATAACGATATTAGGCTTATAATGCCATGATTTTGAGTATGTTTCAAAAGAGTTTTATAATATACTTTTGAAGTTGAAATCGTTTCGAAAAACCGAATAATAGCATACGTGTGCGGAGATGTTTTATTGATAACAAAGTGGACTATGAGTCCTACGTGGTAAAGTATAATTTAAATGAACTAAGTGTTCAATTGATTGTCTGAGTTAATGAACCTTGAGTTCATATGACTGTAGATATATATGTATATATATGTATATCGAGTTGGGTGACGACCCATATTTTGACATACTAGGCGGGGCAGTCATGCTCCCCCAACCTAGGCTCCGTGCCAATAGGAGAATGTACTATTGGTAAGGGGGTTCACCGGGATTAGCACTGGATTTGCAGTCGGTGTTATGTCATGAGTTTGTTGTACGTACACCGGGATTAGCACTGGATTTGCAGTCGGTGTCGTACTGTGTGATACACCGGGATTAGCACTGGATTTGCAGTCGGTGCCGCACTTTGTTTGTTCACGTTCACCGGGGTTAGCACTTTATTGCAGTCGGTGTCGTGTTGATTTTAAAAAAAAAAAGGGATTTTTATAATTGAACCGAGAGTGCGAGTAGGGGTCTCGGTAGAACTCACTGAGACAAGTTGTCTCACCCAATCCATTGTTGTTGTTTTACAGAGAAACAGGGAAAGAGGAGATCCACAGAGGCACGAGCAGGTTGCCCTCGGACTGGCTACTGAAGACTTAGCTTTATGTTTAAGTTTATATTTCCCTTTTGTTGTCTGTATACTAAAACATTATGTATTTAATGTATATCTTTCTTCCGCTTTCTTGTATGATACTGAATACTATAGATGCTGATGGTATATGGTCTGAGAACCATATTGTCTTGTTGTAAATAAGACTGTTTGGGTTATATTCAGCGAAAAATTTATAGTGATATTCAGTGTCTAAGCAGGAATTATATCTCTGATGTGTTACTATGGTGCACTTGGGTATTTTTAGTAGATAGAAATACCGGGGTGTTACACACCAATACTTGGCCATCATTTACCAAAAGATCGAAAATCTCATCACATTTAGTAACGTCGAATGTATAAGTTGTAGGCATAAACCTATCATTTTTAGGCTCTACAGGGTTGCCCCCATTTGCAGGCCTTAACACTTTACAGGTGTAAGGAGGACCAGGCTTAAGTTCAGTTACGTCTATCTCCTCTCTTTCGACATCACTAAGTGTGGTGTCGAATTCTTCTTCGACATAAGCCACTTTTTCTTTTTTATGAAACCTATTTGACGTAGATTTTTCTTCTTTAAGTCTTTCCACCTGTCGAACTTTGTCAGCTAATTGGGCCATATCCCTTAGATGAGATGTGTCCAATTTCTTTCTGATCGAATAATCGAGGCCACCCGCAGCCATTTCGACGAGTTCATGTTCAGGTACTTGCGTAAAACAACGAGACTTTAAAAGTCTAAACCTATTCAGATAGTCGTCAACGGTCTCAGGCATTTTGCGTCGAACGCTGGCCAGTTCTTTTAGACTAATCTTTGACTGACCCATGTAAAACTGTGCATGGAACGCCTTTTCTAGTTGACCCCATGTGAATACAGAAGCAGGAGGCAATGTGGTAAACCACGTGAAGGCATTCTTTGTTAGAGAATTTGGGAAACATTTCATTCTCAAATTCTCATTTTGGGCTATGTCCCCAGCCTCAGTCAAGAAACGCGCAATGTGTTCGACAGTAGACTCGTTTGTGTCACCACCAAATTTGGTAAACTTAGGAATTTTCCAACCTCTTGGCAATTCCGTTTGTAATACATATTCACACAATGGTGATATGAAATTAGACCTATGTAAACCTACGTTAAGGCCATTCTGAGCCATTATAGTTTCTATTAAAGTGGCTATATTATCTTGAGCGCCAATATTATTTCGTTGCACTTGTCGAACAACCTCGTCAGCGTTCTGGTTTCGGTTTACCAAAACTACTTCAGGGATATGATTTGCTAACCCTTGTTGTTCACCTACAACTGCTTGGGCTTCGACCGCAACCGCTCTTTGAGGGTTATCAGGCATATTACCCACCACATTGGGAATTTGTCTATTATTAACCGTTGAAGTCCCAAAGAAATCTGCAATTCTACCCATTTGATTTGCCAACATCTGATAACTTGTATTAGTATTTTGAATTAATGGGTTGAAAACCGTGCCAATCTGTTGAGTTAGCATATTAACCATGTCGTGGTTACTTTCATCCACTTGTTGTCTTAATGCCAACAAAGATGCAAAGGTTAATGCAGTAGGGTCTCGACCCCGCACACTTTCGTAGGAAACGTGTGTGGGAGAAAATGTTGAAATGTGAGGCATTCCAGTAGGCATGCCATACATACCCGAAGGAAACGGTGGCAAATTCAAATTTTGAAAACGTGTATCTAAACCGTTTCCTGCTGCCATATAAGGACTACCATGAGGCCCTAATAATGAAGCCCTATACTTGATGGCAAAGTCACAGACTGTGTTGAACCAACATTGGTCATTGATACTGCAGGAACGGTTATTGATGTTGAAGGGGTTATTGTTCCTACAACTACTCCTGCGGTTATATTTGCAGAATCAACGGTTGTTCCTTGTCCTTGTGAAATCGCAGGACCAGAACTAGAAGAACTGTTAGAATTAGTACGCACCATTCTACCACTCCTTAAGCGCATACGATTGTACACACTAACAAGTAAACACACAACATTAAAGGCAAAGGTCCCACCGAGCGTGCCAATTTGTTTGCAGGTGTTTTTAGCAAACAATCACTAGTTTTAAATAATGTGTTTGTGAGATCAAACTAGAAAATTTCTCGTGACAATTGCCTTCGTACTTTTGTGTTTAAAGAAAACAGATAGTTTAAAGAACAGACTTATGAATAAAATGAAACAGCAATTACTAGAAAAATAAAGAGAAAAGTAGATAATTGCATTGAAATGTAAAAGATTGGTACACAAACACGTACAGTGAATCTGTTCACTCGTTTTCGCTATCGTCTGGAAGTGAGTTTTCAGAATTCTGTGTTTATGTTGTGACCCTTTTCTCTCTACGAGAAATTTCTATTTATAATGAAAGAAAAACAATAACCGCTCAGCGGTTACAACTGCTATTTCGACTGGATAAGATTTAGGTAACTGCTCCATCTTTCGACCACAGCACTATTTAGATAACTGCTCCATCTTCCGACCACGGCATTGCTATCCTTTTCTACCAGCGATCTTTGATTTGACCTGTTATCTGAATGTTGCTCAACTTCCTGTCGAAACGGCTAACTTCAGCTTTACAATTTTCGCTAAGTTACGTGTTATGCTGATTCTCCCTATGCACAGCTTCTTGTTGTCGAAATATCAAGTTTTCTTCCTGACTGCAACTTGCCAAACCTTGCTGACATGTAAATGTCCGCACTTTCGACAGAAACACTGTCTTGTCTTCGACTAAACATTTTGACGTCTTTCTTGTCGAAATCTTTGTCTTTAAACTCTTGATTTCATCAAGCCTTAGACATAGTCGAAATTACTCTTTATAACGCCCTTCTTAATGCCAAATATTAGCATCTCTTCTTTATTAATGACAAGTCATCAATATTGACTGCATTTAATTGAGCCTGTCGAAAATGTAGGCTAACACCTACAAGGCCATTGAAGAACCATGGCAGGAGCGAGCCCAAGCTGAGAGAACTCCTCGTGAGTCCCGACCCCGACAAGGCCGTTTCTCAGAGTACACCTTGCTGAACACATCTCAGGCGGAGATCCTTGCCGAATGCGCCGATGCAGAGTTTTGGGACATTAAACAACCCGAACCTCTCGTGCAAAGGAAAGGCCGAACCTCTAAGAAGTACTGTCGTTATCACAAAAGTTATGGGCACAGTACCAACAAATGCAACACCCTCAAGGACGACATTGAAGAGTTGATCCGCGAAGGGAAGTTCGCCCAATACGTGAATGAAGATGAAGATGAGACTCGTGTCTTTGAATAGGGAGCAGGTCATCAAGACCTGAACCTAGAGCTAGACCTAGTTAAGAATTTCGTTGTTTGGGCTCAAATGCAGAATGTAAAAGTTCGATATGAATGATTAACGAAAATTCATTTTGCAATTATAGTTTTTGCTCTAGCTCATTAGCATTGACACTTGTTCCAAAGAAAATTCCTTAAGAGTAAGAAAGAAAATGGGTCCAACTCCATAGTTAGGGGTAGAGCGAGACAAGTTTGAGACCCGACATACCCTGTAGGGAGGGACTGCCTAGCCTGCAGAGGCGACATACCCTGCAGGGAGGGACTACCTGGCTTGTAGGGCGACATAGCCTGCAGGGAGGAGCTGCCTAGCTCGCAGGGGCAACCTCAACATTAGCTCTAAGCCAAGACCATCTTCCCAAGACGATGGTTTTGTAAATACATCTCTTGGATGCAAGATCGCACGAAGTCGGTGGACGCTGACGTGCACCTTGAATCCTAGTAAAGGAATCAAGAGTGTCATGGCACACCGAAACAAATAAAGACTGTCAGTAAAAATGCACCAAGACAGGAATCTCATGATTCTTTCCATTAAGTGACCTTGGTTGTCACAACCCCTTGGGCAAGTTCTATCCAGGCCGAGTCCTGGTAAACTGTGTCAAGGGTATACTTCAAGCTTACCTTAGTGGTCACAGCCCATTGGGCAAGTTCTATCCGGGCCAAGTTCTGGTAAACTGTTTCAAGGGTATACTTCAAACTGACCTTGGTGGTCACAACCCCTTGGGCGAGTTCTATCCGGGCCGAATCCTGGTAAACTGTGCCAAGGGTATACTTCAAATTGACCTTGGTGCTCACAACCACTTTGGACGAGTTCTATCCGGGCCGAGTCTCGGTAGACTGTGCTAAGGGTATGCTTCTTTACAAATTGTCCCGGTGGGCGTCGACAACTCAACTGCCTAAAGCAAGCCAAACTTAGCGACTATATACTTGAAAAAATCCTAGGTTCGATGAAAAGGCGCACACGCGTGAAATCACCAACAAAGCATGACACCATGAGGTCTTGGGTATCAAGCGCCGAGAAAGGCGCGAAAATCAAGCAGGCATGAGACCATGAGGTCACGGACACCAGAGATACCCACCTACAAGGGTGCTTTCTAGTTTGCAGACCATAACTCCGTCCGTGTTTATCCGATGGAGGCGTGCGAGCATGCGTTGGAAGTCTAAGAAGCAGAGCTACAATTCTTGTTACGCTCAAAACCCAATTCTGATGTCTTGAAGGCCTAAACTGCGAAATACATGCCTGGGCGGGATACCTATCCTTGGCCTCCCTCTCACTAAGGTGACCGGGGATCCCTCTCACCAACGTGACCGGGCCTCACTAAGATTTTGACCCTGAGAAGTCGTGAAATAAAAGATTTAGCATAAAGGTAGAAAAGGAGATATCACAAAAAGTAGCATGTGAGGGAATAAAATGATGCAAGAAGCGATAGACTTAGCATGCGAGGGAATAAATTGATGAGTGAAGTGATGGACTTAGCATAAAAAGAGATTATGTGATGCATGAGTGGTCCTCCCTTCGATAGGGGCGATCACACCTCATGATCCTCCTCTTCACTCCCTCAAAAGTCACAAGTTGTGACTGCCCCTCACTCTCTCAGAAATCACAAAGTTGAAATCGCCCTCTCCTTCTCAAAGATCTCACTACTGTGATTGCCCTCCACCCTTTCGCAGATGTTCAAGTTGTGATCGCCTTCTACCCTTTCACAAATGTTCAAGTTGTGATTGCCCTCTCCCTCTCAAAGATATCACTACTGTGATCGCCCTCTACCCTCTCACAAATGTTCAAGTTGTGATCGCCCTCCACCCTTTCACAAATGTTCAAGTCGTGATCGCCCTCTACCCTCTCACAGATCGATGTTCAAGTTGTGATCGCCCTCCACCCTCTCACAAATGTTCAAGTTGTGATCGCCCTCCACCCTCTCAAAAATGTTTAAGATTGTGATCGTCCCTCACCCTCACAAAATGCCTCGCTGTGCTTGGCCCTCACCCTCGCAAAGCGCCTCAATGAGGCCCGGCCACACCTCAAACGGCTCACCCATGTTCGGTTTTCTCTCCCTCAAGCAAATGAGGCCCGACCACACCTCCTCGACCTCTCCCAGATCGGTCCTCTCTCTTTCCAACAAGGAGACCTGACCATGCTCTCCCTCGCCCAAGCAGGATAAAGATTGAACCTCTCCTCTCAAAATCAATACACCAAAATCAAAAAAGAAAGAAAGAAAGGCACCTCGAGATTTCCAAGTGCAAAAATGTGCTCGGGCCGGGGCAATCACGAAGGAGAAAAACGTGGCAAGGCAAGGAGGAGGTCATGGTCGCCCCTCTCGCTTTCTCTCTCTATAAAAACTTCTTTTACCACTTGTGTTGGGAAAATGAGAAGAGGGACCACCTCCAATTTATACAAGGTGAAAAATGATTAAAAATTACTTACCATCAATCACCTCGATCAAGAAGACCATCAACAAATATAATCAAGAGGCTGACAAGTTAATTACTGCGACCAGCCATCAAACTTAACATGTCCGACGATGGCACGAGCCGCGAGGACGACCTAGCCTACGAGGGCACCCTTAACGATAACATCAAGCCAAGAGCATCCCCTAGGATAATCTCGACTTGGGGGGAAACTGTTCTGGACTGGATCATGAGACCCACTCCAGCAATTGGACATGACTAAGCCCAATAAACTTTGGCCCATATCCATGATAAATCAACCCTTTTATGGCTATTATGCCTTAATGGCTCAGATTCACCTGACCGATCTGACACAGATCCCTAAAAATACTGACATGCATTGCCATTAATAGGTAGATTCACATTCTTTGCTATACTACTATATTGTCCTCAATACTGACTTGAGCGTCGGAGTGGCTTCGCATGTATCCCACCCGGGAGCGTACTGACACTACTCGTCAGCAGTAGTCCTGCTCACGCCCAGGCCCACTCACAACCAAGCACTGTCACAAACACGCCCGGTCACAAGTAGGCCTGGTCACAAGCAGTATTCTGTGATCCTACTCATCCGAGCTTGGTCATTTTTGCTACCTCCTGGTGCTATCAGAGATTCAATCGAACAAAGCAACTGTCCTACCAACTACCTACTGGGTCCTATCCATGATAAGGTAAAGGTACAGAACAGAAGGTTATAACCCATAACATGATTAATTTTTTGGAAGGAGGGTGGTTAATAATTGTATCCTTTTTGAGTGGTGGAGAACCCAACAAGATCACGTTTTAGCAATCTATGGTCAAAATTTCCCTATCTTGTGTATCTATAAACACTAATAAATGAGACACACTCAAAGACCATTGGTGTAAGCTTGTCAGTACTGAAACAATTTATGATATGAGGAGAAATCAACGTCTATAGAGCGTTTAAACCAAAACACTGACAATCTGTTAATAAGATATGTTGATGTGAGAACAATCGCTTCCCCAAAAGACTTTTGGAAGTGTTGTTTGGTACAAACAAGTTATTGGCTTTGGGCCTATTTTGTTATTGAGCCTATCTCTTTTTTAGGTAAAACTCTGTTTTGTGGTGAAGCCCATTTTGTGTCTCGCATGTCACTCTTCACTCTCAGTACTCAAGCTTTCAGTTAGATACCTTCTATCAGTTTTCTGTTGTAACTGATTGACAACCATATTCGGTTGAGTGATGTATATAGGCAATCTGTATCATCTTGTATAGAGAATTTTCTTCTTGTAAATACTGAGAGAAAACAAAGAGCAAAAGAGAGAGTGAACTGTGAGTGAGAGAGTTGTTCGTCAAGAGCAGTTTTTGTATCTTTTAATATCAACATTCATAGTGGATTCTTGCTCGGATTCTGTCCCCCAGATGTAGGAGAAATCTCCGAATTGGGTTACCAAATTATGGTGTTCTTTCTCTCCCTTTAATCTTGCATGTTATTCGATTTTACATTTTAGGTTTACAATTTCACACATAATCTGATTATGGGTTCATACGAATTCGTTTATGTACAATTCTTTAATTCACTTTGAACTAGTTACTGCGAATTTCTTTCATTTGTTTCTGGCATTGTGGAACCCTAATTTGGTGTTCCACTCAACAGGAAGATTTACAAAAATGATTGAGTTTTGTTTAAAAGATGATATTTTTTTCTTTCTTGTTATAACCTCATTCTTTTTTTTTTTTTGATAAACCAATGTATCTTCCACGGCGATCGTGGAGACTAATCCTTCGAAGTATCTGAGATCCATTTAAGGGGTTGACCTCTCCCAACAAATATTTTTCCGTACGCACCGACCAGGGATCGAACCCAGGACCAAATGGTTAAGAGACTCAAGTATCTACCACTTGCAGGACCAAAATACTCATGAATTATTCCCTCTTTTTAACATAATGAAGGAATGAAATGATTGAAATATTTTATGCCATTATCTGGTCTAAGTCTATTTATGTTCACATTAAACTAGTTTTCAATTAGATAATTGTTTTCATAAGTTGTAATTACTTCGGACTTGTGTTATAGTAGGAAACCCAAGTAACCCGAGTACAATTATCAATTAATATCACAAATCATTTAGCTTCAGAAACATTTGGAATAGAAGATGGACCACAAACATTTGTATGAACAAGGTAAAATGGAAATATAGTTATCTCATTTAGGGATGTCAACGGAGCGGAGCGGGCACGGGTAGTAGTTACCCGCTACCCACCCTGTTTGGTATAAATGATACTCGTACCCGCCCCGTACCCGCACGGGTACCCGCGTAGCGGGTTTCTCACGGGTACAATCTCTTCACGGGTACCCACAGATACTTTTAATATTAATTGATATTTTTTTTGAAAATGAAATTTGAAATACCAAACAAAATTAACCTTTTGAACACGTTTTTTTTTCTCTTTATTCATATAAAAAAATAGTCATTTTATTATACATTCATATAATAGTAATTGATTTTCTTTTTTAAAATAAAATTTGAAATACCAAAAAAATTAACCTTTTGCACACCATTTTTTCTTTTCATTCATATAAAAAAGGCTAAATTATAGTTTTGGTCCCCCTATTTTCAAAAATTCAGACATTTGGTCCACCTATTTTAAAACTCAGACATTTGGTCCCCCAATTTTAAAAAATCAAATACATTTAGTCCCAAGAAGAATTTTCAGTTTTTTATGGCTAATAATCAAAGACATTTGGTCCCTCAATTTTAAAAAATCAAAAACATTTGGTCCCCCAATTTTAAAAAATCAAAGACATTTGGTCCCTCTTTGGGTGGCATATAATTTAATTTAATAAAAATAAAAGCTAAACAAAAACAAAAATGACATGCCACCTAATCAAAAGTCAGCACGTCACATAAGCACTGTTAACAAAGTTGGATGGAGGTTGACGGAAAAGGATTTATGTGTCAAAAATTTGAAAGATAAAGGACTTATTTGGGACAAAAAAAAACATAAAGGACTAATTCGTTACTTTAAATAAAAATAAGGGACCCCGGGAGCACTTTAGCCTTGTTTTAATGTTGTTGTTTTACAGAGACACAGGGACAACGGAAATCGAAGAGGCACGAGTAGGTTGAGCTCAGATGGTTGCCGTTGACATAGCCTTATGCTTTGTTTATAATTCCTTTTGTTGTTCATGTACTAAAACCCTATGTATTTAGTACTTTATCTTTCTTCCGCTTTCTGTATGATACTGAATACATTAGTCGCTGCAGTTTATGGTCAGAGAACCGTATGGTCTTGATTGTGTGTAAGAGTGTTTTGTTTTAATTCAGCCAAAAATTCATAGTAGTATTCAGTGTCTAAGCAGGAACTATTATCTCTGATGGTTATAGCTTGGTGCCCTTGGGTATTTTTACATGTTATAAATACCTGGGTGTTACAAAATGAATAGTCACCTAACCAAAAAAAATTTCTCCCACCCTACGTATTATTAATTTTTTTATTTGATATAATTTATCTTTAATTCATACAACCGTTATAGAATTCAGCCACTAAATAGCCACACCATCTATCTATATATCTATATATAAAGGAAACCCCAAAGGAAGATCCACAATTTATCTCAAGATTTTTATATATTAAAATATGTATATATATTTTAGACATAAAGAAGAGTTTAATTTTAATGAAAACAATCAATTGCTAACTATTCAACTTCCATCTATTATTAATTAATTTTTCATTTTTGTGTCAATACACTAATAACTATTAAACTATTAATTTATTATTCTGATTTTATTAAAATTCTTTTATTTGTGTAATTTAAGACCACAAAATTCTACAAATTTATCTATATATATGTGTAAAGGAAACTCAATGGAGCCTCCACAATGATTCTCATTAATTTATTTAAAATTTGCTCATAAAGAAGACATTATTTTTAATGAAAGCACATAATTGGCACTACTTTAATGATGATTTTAGTGGAATATTATTTAATTATTTTTATATTAATATGAAAATGATATTTTTCTTATTGGAATATAGAAATTGATAAAACCAATTAACAAAATATAATATTATTTAACAGATTATAATATAATATATAATAGTTTCATAAAACCTCCTAATGTTCTCATATATATATATATATATATATATATATATATATATATTAATTCAATTTGTTATTATTTGTATAAAATTACATGCACCTGACCCTTGAACTCTTAATACATATACATGATGCTTGAGTTTGAAAACATGCTTGATACAATTTTTAGATGAAAGAAACTATTGACATGCCTTTTAGATAGCAAATGGTTTAGAACAATTAATGCTTGGTTAATTTTTTAAACTCCTTTTAATTTATTTATCCAGTTGGATAGTTGGCTAGGTAATTACGTTTTAATTATCATGTTAATGGGTTTTTAAACTTCTAACTATTTTTGGTCAAAAAAAAAAACTTTTAACTATTCAAATTCATTTTATTTTTTGATTGAAAAGAGGGCCGAAGCCCGAAGGGAAATTACAACGGAATTACACGCGGAGTAGAGACTCCAATAATATCAGCCAACACTAGAGGTTCCAACTGAGGTGGAATAGCAGTATGTAAGCTAAAAATGTTATCTTGACCACAAGCCATGTTTGCTAGAGCATCAGCACAAATGTTTGCCTCACGATAGCTATGACAAAACTGAGGTTCCTATGTCATTTTATCTACAACTAGTTATATGCTATAAAGAGTGCTTCAAGAGACATTGTACCATATCTACCTTTGTTTGACATTTTCACGAGTAGTTGTTTGCTTTGGTGCAGGTCTATCAACTTTCTACCTTAGTTCAAAATAACATAGGAAGAGATTGCTAATTAAACCCCATTGGTTTCAATTTAAGCTTTTTTTTGTCAACTTTTTGTTCTCATACTTTTCTGAATTATTAGAAATTTATTTGGGTCCTATGGTTTTCCAAATTATCGTGCTTACTTTTTATTGTCAACTTTTAGGTCTCATTCTTTGTTGCTATCTATTCCTTCTTTCGATTGTTAGATAGGGAATCCCCCATCCAAGACTTCAACAAGAGTGTAGCAGTTGTTTTAGCCTTTCAAGTGAGTACTTTAGAGGTTTGCTATTTTCTCATTTCCTATTTTAATTATGTGCGTTTTTTATATCTCATTTCCCATTTCTCCAATCAAGGTACCAACTTCATTTTTCTACCTCTTCGAAGAATTCTTTTAATTTTTTCAAGTTGCAGGCTGATGAAGAATCAAGTAATGTGCAAGAAAAAGAAGAAAATGAAGTAATAAAAAAAAGGAAGAAAAGGAAATTCTAAAAGATCTATATGAGTGAAAAAATAGTTTCTATTTCAAGAAATTTACTGTATTTCTTCATTAAATTGATAGCACCGGACATTTTTATTTTTGTGTTGGAAGATCTATATTTGATCCTTCATTATTTAAGCTTTATTCTTTTTGACGAATAATATATCTTAATTTTTTATTCGGATAAAATTACCTGTTATATTTGATGACTTTGACATCACCATGTGAATTTTGGTGTCAAAAACTTTATACCTTAAATTATTATCCACCCAATTTTGATTACTAACTAAGTGAATATCTTATCAAATCAATGGATAGTCCGCTAAAATAGTTTGTGGATAATATATATATACATTTCTCTTAACACGTGGATATTTTACTCTTCCATGTTTGATGACATGAGAGTCTTTTAGTGCATACTCTATGGTAAGAATTGTCCTATATATTTTTGAATTCATTCTTCAATTAATATTCACACTCCAAAGTAATGATTTTTTTAAACATTCTTTGGCGCTTTTGATTTTAGGATTGAGTTCTTTGTATGACGATTAAATATATGATGATGAGCTTTACACTAGCAATTTCAATTAAAGAGATTGTATGTAACATCCTCAAAATAATTAGACAATTATTTGGATGTTGACCCAATTGGATTAATTTAGTGCTCGATTAGTAAAATTATTGAGTGCTAAGGTAATTATTCGGTCGTCGCAGGATCGCTACACCGATGGCAAGAAATAAGAGATTAAGGGCAATATGGTCATTTGACCATATTACCACTTAATTGGAAGGAAAGAAAGAAAAGAATAAAAGAAATAAGGAAAGGAGAGAAAGAAAACGCAGAGGAGAAAGAAAAGATGAGAATAGGAGAAAAGAAAGAAGAAAGAAGAAAAAAGAAAGAAAGGAAGAAGAAGAAGCTCCCACCCCCAAGCCCTCAAACTTCATCACCTTCATCATCTCACCTCCCTCTCCAAAACCCAAGAGCTAGGTAAGGTTTCATTCAATTTTTCCCCCTTTTTGTGACCTACGAAATTTAGAGGGTTTTGTTGGAAATTTGTTGAAATCATGGATTGATAGGTTGTGTTGATGATTGGGTTATGCTTAGGATCGAAGCTAGGAGCGGATTGATTGCGTTGGGAAGTTCGAATCGAAGTTTGGAGCGGTTTGGTGATATAGGGTTCCGTTCGAGAGTTTTCAAGTCTCGGCAAATTCGGTTCGATATCGGCTCTCGCTTCAAGGGTGAGTTTTACTCACGTTTAGGTTTATTCCATTTTAGTATAATCTGTGCGTCGATTGGTTCCGAGAAATTTTGAGTCAAAACCGTTATTTCGAAAAACAGCGCTTTGGATAAAATCCGTTTAAATCACGTTTTTGATTGGATTGATTGATTGTGTGGTTTGTATTGGGCCTATTGTATTGGTTGTTTGATCTGTTTTTGATCGGAACGAGAATCGGAATTGAGCGGAATAGCGGATTTCGCGAAAATCGCAAAATCTGCACCAGACAGACCCCCATCGCGTCGCGACCCGCAGGGCATCGCGTCGCGACCAAGTGTATTTTTGGCAACGCAAATGTTTGACTCTTTTCGCGTCGCGACGGTATCTTTTCGCGTCGCGACGGTATCTTTTCGCGTCGCGACGGTATCTTTTCGCGTCGCGACGGTTTGCAGATTTTCAAGAGTTTTTCACTGATTTTGTTTTCGCGATATCTTTTGATTCCGGAACCCGATTGAGGTGTTCTAAGATGCGTTGGAAAGCTTATTCAGAGGCCTAACTGAATATTCTATTTTTAAGGTAAAATGAACTGTTTTTGGAGTCGTAAATCGTGTTGAAAAGTGACGAATTAGTATGCGAGAGTGAATGTGGACTTAACTTGTAATGTTCAATTATTGGTTTGAGGTAAATGAACCTTGAGTTCATATTATTGTAGATATATATATTATATCGAGCTTGGGTGACGACCCTTGTTGACATACTAGGCGGGGTAGTCATGAACCCTTACCCTAGGCTCCGTGCCGTTAGGAAACACTATTGGTTATGGGGTTCGCCGCAGCTTAGCGTTTGCGCAGTCGGTGTTATGTTAAATTGTTTGTTGTGCGATACACCGCAGCTTAGCGTTCGCGCATTCGGTGTCGTACAGTGCGGTTCATCGCAGCTTAGCGTTCGCGCAGTCAGTGCCGTACCAAGTTATAACAGGTTGGCCGCAGCTTAGCGTTCGCGCAGTCGGCATTATATTAAAAGTTAAAGAATGTGATACACCGCAGCTTAGCGTTCGCGCAGTCGGTGTCGCGTTCAAATGCTTGTATAATTGAACCGAGAGTGCTAGTAGGGGTCTCGGTAGAACTCACTGAGATTGTATCTCACTGTTTAAATGTTGTTGTTTTACAGAGAAACAGGGACAGAAGAAACCTCAGAGGCACGAGTAGGTGGCCCCGGGAGAAGGATGATGACTTAGCTTTATGTTCAAGTTTATTTTCCTTCTGCTGTCTATGTATCACTGCACTATGGCATTAGTGTTATGTTTATCTTTCATTCCGCTTTCTTGTATGACTCTGACTACCATAGTTGCTGACAGTTTATGGTCTTATTTGTGTATAAGACGGTTATGTTATGTTTCAGCAAAAATTTTATAGTGGTATTCAGTGTCTGAGCAGGGAATATTATCTCTGATGATTTAGGTTTGGTGCACTCGGGTGTTTTTAGTTGATTAAAATACCGGGGTGTCACAGTTGGTATCAAAGCGGTTCGACCTAGTCGGACATTAGGTCTTCTTTAAGAAATACTATAAATACTTAAGAAGGGTGGTCTAAAAATTATTAAAAAAATTAATAACAATATATATACTCCATAGAGTAGGAAGAAAATAAGATGTTATTGTTTTATATCAATTTTTTTAACGAAAATTAATTTTATAGGTGTCAATAAAACTTAAAAAAAACAATATTAAGACTTATTATTGTCTAAACATGCATCTTTTCATATCCATTTAATTATGAACCATAAAGTAGCCACAATGAATAATAGTAAGACAAAAAGGCAAACACATTGAAAAATAAAATGAATGTTACATTTTTTAAATGGTAAAAAGGAATGTTACATTGATCATTTAAGTAAATAGTGGCTATATAAACAACAAAGTCTTGAACATTGTTGTCAATTGGACTCATTAGCACATCAGCTACAATGAGTTGTGATTTGTATTTCCATAAGCAAATGATGCATGGAAAGTATTTGGTGCATGAGGCTTATGAGATTTGGGGGTTTCAATTTGTAGAATATAGGGGTATGTATGGAATTGGAGATTAGAGCTATTACATGTAGTAGCTTGAAGTTTGATTAGTAAATAGGTGAAAATTTAGGATATAATTTTGAGGTTGTCACTCATATGGTCTGGTTGTTGTAATTGTAACATATATGAAAAGATTATTGATGTAACTTAGATTATAGGATGTTCAAATTCTTTATTTGGTTATCTTCCTATCTTTTATTTAGCCTAGCTGTGTGTAGTGATTGGCATAAAATATTATCATCTCATTTTTTTTTTGTAGGAACCCCTCCATCTAATGCTATTTTCTTTTATTTCTTTGGTTACCTTAAGGTGATTTAATATATATATATATATATATATATATATATATGTTATACCCCAATTTTGTCCGATCACTTTTTTTCGCAACCATTTTAATTTAGTCCGCGTGTCATAGACATTATTACGAGAAAAGTTTTTGGGCTCTCGTTTTAATTTGGGCCAGCGCTTAGTAGTTTTTTCAATCGGGCCGAGAAGCCTTTTTGTCTAATCGAACCTATGCTCGCGTAATTGGGCCTTATTTTAGCCTTTTGTCTAATTGGGCCTATGTTTAGTCTTTCGATTGGGCTTGGCCCAATTTAATCATTTTTCCCTATTTTGACCAAAAACAATAAATCTGTCCAAATAGCAGTTTACCAACAGCCCAAAATATAATAAGGTCAGAATTAATAAAAATGTTTACAATAATCCAAAAAAATCAAAATTAAATAATACAATCCGAAAATAATAAAAAAATACAAAAAAACACAAAAATCAAAAAGGGCGCATCAGCCCAAAAGGACTGCTTCGACAGCAGCTGGGCCTTCTTGGTTCCTTGCCCACCAAGTCTTCTCCAACCTCCAGCCCAACATCTTGTTCTTGCTGAGCAAGTATCAAACCTGAAATGGGAAAACAAAATCAAGGAGAATCAGAAATTAATTGCCAAAACCTAATTGTTGCCTATATAAACAAGCTTGAGGCACCCAAAACAGGGGCACGGAAAAGATATAGAGAAATTCAGAACTAAACATTAGGGTTCTATGTTGAAACCCTAATAGCAAGGCATCAAATATTCCGAAGCAAAAGAGGCATAACAGAAGCAGCCGAAACAGAGGAGCAGCAGTAGCAATAGGCAGTATTCAGCAACAATTAGAAATCAGTTTTCATCCAGAAGACCAGGTTGGTTTGATTTTTACTCTTATACGTTTTTTTTTACTCACTGGAATGGTTTAGAAATCTGAAATGTAATATTAGTTGATCACAAGCAGATTAGTGTAAATAGACTTAGTGTTTAAATTGGAACTGTAAATAGTTTAGATTTTTTAAGAAAATCCTTGGACTTGTAAATAAAAACTAAAACAGAATCAGATTAATAACAGATTGCAAATATAAAAATTAGGTTTTGTAGAAACCTCGAACATAAATTAGGTTTTCAGTGTTAGGAACAAATTAATTTTTTTTAAACTCAGGATTAGGAGTAAACTAGGGTTTCGGTTCTGTTTTTTTACAAAAAACGAAATTAGCAATTAGTCTGAAATAGGTTCAGTTAGAAATTAGGGTTTAGTTAGGAACCGGTTGGGTAATCAAAAATTAGAAAAATAATGGAAGAGAAGAGAAAATAAATCAGAACTGTACCTGTCAATTCCGACCACCGCAGACGGTGGTCGTCTCCCCAAAACGCGCCGTCGCCGTCGTGAACTACCCGTAGACCACCATGCCGTCATCCTCCTTTGGTCCTCCCCTCGCGTCGTAGCCATCACCGCTGAAACCTAGTTGTTGTCGCGAACGCTGCCGTAGACGTCCGCTTCTTCCCACCGGAGCCGTCACGAAGGTCTCACTCTCACCATAACTCTGTCCCTCTCTCAGTTCTGTTTCCCCTCTCTCTCCTGGCCGTGAAACGTCACCGCGAACCTCCCCATAGCTCTCACCGCCTGATACCATCCCTCTCCTCCGCGAGATCCTCTCCTCTCTTCCTCCTCACCGTCGCAAACCAACGTCAAAACCATCACTACCCAAAACAACCATCACCAAGCGCCCACACCACCGCCGTAACTACCACCTCGCACCACTGTCTCTCTCATCACTCTCCTCTCGCCGTTGCTACAACTCCGGCCAACGGCACTCCACCACCGCCCCTCTTATCCCTGCGCGAATATCTCTCTCTCCGTCGCCTTCTTCTTCCCTTCTTCTCTCTCTCACCGAAAATTTCGCTTCTATCTCTCTCTCTCTCCGCGTTTTAGGGTGCTGCGGCGCAGCTAAGGGAGAAGAGGCGTTGATATTAGGTTTTCTAAAAAATGGTTGCCTTTTATACCCTCTCCCATTTTTAGGTTTAATTTTAATTTTAATTTAATTTTTTTTAAAACAGATTCGGTTCCTTCATACACCCCCTCTTTCAATAACATGCACCCCCCTGAAAAGCCCACAAATTCGTGGACCAGCAAACTAACGCTGGGCTGCTCTTCACACCCAGTTTTTAATAATACAACTCATTTTCTGCAAACTGCACCACATTTTACTACTGCACCCTCTCTTTGTGTTTTGTTAATTTTCTTTTGCGGAAAAAAACCTATAAAAATAAATTGATGAATATTTCATTTTCGAAAAAATATAAATAGGGGACTAAGTCGACTGTACAGTCGGGTTAGTCTGCTTTTTAGGTCACTAATGAACCGTTACGGATCATGACCTAAAATCCCTATTTAAAACAAACAAAATTCTAAATTAAAAATAAACACAAACACATTTCTTTCCACAGATCAAATTTTCAAAATAGGGGATTAAATCGGCCGTACGACCGGGTTAGTCAGCGTTTTAGGACGAATGAACCGTACGGATCAAGAGTCCTAAAACCCCTGTTCAAACAAAATCAAACCACCACACATCAAACTATCTTCCAAACTTCAAAAAACTCCATTTTCACAAATTAGGGAGACTAAGCCAACTGTACAGTCGGATTAGTCATCATTTTAGGACAAATGAACTGATCACTCAGGAGTCCTAAAATCCCTAAATAAAATACACCAACAAATAAAGTTTTCTACCAAGAACTACGTGTGATTTGATTCTCTACCAAGAGATACGTAGGAGCAGAGGGCGGCCGACCTCTGTCAATTGCACTAATAAAAAACCTTTTTAGTCTTTTCCAAACTAATCATTTTCCTAAATAAAATATTAATTTTCTTCTTTCTTTTTAGTTCACAATAAAAGGGTAAAAATAAACATTTTCAAAATTAATATTCTCTCCTACAACTAGTTAGCAGGTAACCTTCATTAGGAAGGATGTCGTGGGGTGCTAATACCTTCCCCACGCATAACCGACTCCCGAACCCTAATCTGGTCTCAAGGACCCTTATCCATTCAAAAGGGATTTTCCAATATTTGCCCTTGAACTAAACTTTGGTGGCGGCTTCATTTTTGAACCTTCGAGGAATCCTCACCCGGATTTTTCGGTCGCAACAATATATATATATATATATAATACTTATGATTATCTTTCATGTAATCTAATATTTTGTTTATAATTTACACATAAAGAAGATTTTGGTTATAACACTCCTCATTATTTTTACCTATATTTATTTATTGTAATTTTTATTCAAAATATACAATTAAATATATATATAAGAAAAAAAAATTATTTATAGTAAATTCATGAGGCTTATGAGATAACGTTTTTATTTATTGTTTTCATTCCATTTTTAAAAGCGTGTATATATATATATATAAACCTTAACGTATTTTTGAAATTATGTCTTTTTTTACGAATAAATTATATTATTATGAGAATTTGTAAAAATATAAATTAGTTGAATAAAAATATTTACCAATTATAATAGTATAGATGAATAAAAATATTGCAATACACATGTATTTATTTTTTTAATCAAATTTAATATAAGTTGTTCTTGAAATAAGAAATAATTAGTTGACTTTAAAATTTACCATAAAATTTTTCTTTCAATTGACACAAGACTTATGAGATGATACTTTTATTTATTGATTTCTTTTATATATATTCAAAACACACACACACACACACACACACATATATATATATATATATATATATATATATATATATATAGATAGATAGATAGATAGGTAGAGAGAGAGAGAGAGAGAGCGAGAGAGAGAGGGAGGGAGGGAGGGAGGGAGGGAGGGAGGGAGGGAGGGAGGGAGGGAGGGAGAGAGAGATAAATCTCAACATAGTTTTTGAAGTTATATATATTTTTTGAGATTCGAAGTTATATATTTATTCACAAAGAAATTATAATGTTATTAAAATTTGTAAAAATCTAATTAATTATTTGAAAAAAATTATTTATATATTATAATTATTTAGATGAAATAAAAATATTACAATACCATGTATTTCTCTTTTTCATCAAAATTCATATAAGTTGTTTTTGAAATAACAACTAATTAGTTGGCCTTTGAAATTAATTTTTATGTAACAATTATGCATTGAAAGAGAGGGGTTTCACTTTCATATGAATTATTTCTTTAGTTTACAATATTATCATGAGTTAGTAGAATATGAGAGGAAGAGGTAGAGTTTTAGTCAATTATAGCAAGAAATAACTATTTAAGAGAGACAATTTTGGATGGTCATGGAAGAGATTTTGCCAAACAAATATTCATAATGAAAAATAAGAAGTAGGAGAAAGGAGCGAGTTTCGCGAAAAAATGTAGAATACACAAAAAGATAAAGAGTTTCATGTTCTTGGCAGCTTTGAAGTGGACAAAGAGGCAGAAAAATAAATTTGGATCACTTTGTGATTCATGCAACAATTTATGTGTAAAGTTATAGGCATTGAGAAATTATGTAATTTTAATATTGTTCGTTAAAGTTATGAGCATAAAAAAGTCATGATTTCGTTTTCATATCATTATAAAAAGTAAAAATAAAGAATAGATTTTTATTTTGATTATTTTCTTCTTATAAATTAAAATTAAAATAAATTTATTTAAACTTTTATTTTACTTTTTTTATTGTTTTACTTTCAATTTATGATTTATTAATTAATGCTAAAAATCAAAGAAAGAAAATAATAAAGATCAATATATTTTTGTTTACTATGATATATGTTTTGCCATACTCATTTGCCTTTAATATTAAAATTTGTGCACATAAACTTACATATAAAATAGAATTACAATTACTATTTCTAAGTCTAATGAAGTTTAATAAAATTCTTTTTCAACAATTAAGCTCATAAAAATATTGCCAGTTATTTATATTTATAAAAATAATACACTATATAAGATTTTTACTCAAAATAAATGATTATTGAATATAAAAATCAACAATATATTTATGAAATACTATATTTTTAAAATACATCATTTATATCAACAACTTATATATCTTTATATAAAGGCTTTATAAATTTTCAAAAAAATTAATATATCAACCCGTGCAACGCACGGGCATTCCCCTAGTATATATGTAAAGGAGACCCCAATGGAGCCTCCACATTGCTTCTCACAATTTTTATTTATATTAATATATATTTATAATTTAAATAGGTGACTTTAATTTTAGCTTTTAATTAGATATAGTGAAAACACATAATTACACACTATGACTTATTGAATGATGATTTAGTGGAATATTATTCTTGGATGGAAGCTCACAATACTTCTCATTATTTCTATTTGTATTAATATTTATTAATAATTTATATATGTATTTTTTAAATATATATTAATAAGGGAAACTATGATGGAGTATAATTACAAAAATTGATGTATATAAGTTGAAATCAAACTTTATTGAAATCTTAAAGTTTAAGTTCGAACATATATTTTTTAAATTTAGTTATTAAAAAATTAACCTAAAATAACTTAAATTGTATATATAGATTATATCTTATATAATTAGGTCATAAAACACAAAAAATAATCTGTATATATTTATTAAAATTTATAAGTTGAAAGGAAAGTTTATTATAATTATACTATTTAACTTAGCGGTGTATTCTTTCACCGTCATGTCACCTTTCCTGATGATGCACCGGTTGGAGATTCCGGTTTTGGTTGAGGACTGCGTCTTGATCATCCTGTCATAATTCCGCTTATGATGCACTAAGTATTAAGTTGATCAGGCTCAATTTCTCTTAGCATCACAAGTGTAATTACAAAAAGGACTAACAAGGAATCGACTCAACCCTAAACTAAGTCCGACTAGGTCGAACTGCTCTGATACCAACTGTAACACCCCCGTATTTTTTTAACATGTAAAAATACCCAAGTGTACCAAACCTAAATCATCAGAGATATATTTCCTGTTTAAATACTGAACACCACTATAAATTTTTCACTGAATAACAACAGGACAGTCTTAAACATAAATAAGACCACAAACCATCAGTGAAATACAGTGTTCAATATCGTACAAGAAAGCGGAAATAAATACATAACGCTAAAGACAAAATGTCTTGATACACATATAACAAGGAAAGATATACACTTAAGCATAAAGCTAAGTCTTCAGCAACCATCCGAGTACCACCTACTCGTGCCTCTTGGATCTCCACTTTCCCTGTTTATCTGTAAAACAACAACATATAAACAATGAGATACAATCTCAGTGAGTTCTACCGAGACCCCTACTAGCGCTCTCAGTCCAGTTTTAAAACATCGTTAACTCAACACGGCATCGACTGCGCGAACGCTAACTCCCGATGAACCGCATTATTTTACACATAGCATTCCACCGACTGCCCCAAGACTAATCCCGGCGAATCTGCTATAACTCAGTGCATCACCGACTGCCCCAAGACTAATCCCGGCGAACCACACTACAAAACAACAGTAACGTACCACCGACTGCCCCAAGACTAATCCCGGCGAACGTCACTCAATACTCTTTGACACACCACCGACTTCCCCAAGACTAATCCCGGCGAACCCCTTACCAATAATAGTTTCACTATTGGCCTCGGAGCCTAGGGTAGGGGATCATGACTGCCCCTCCTAGTATGTCAACATGGGTCGTCACCCAAACTCGATATAATATATATATCTATAATCATATGAACTCAAAGTTCATTTACCTCAGACGAATAATTGAACATAACACCCGCATCGGGCCGTTTCCCATAGTCGATATAATATATATATATATATATATATATATATCGTGAATCGTAGACCGGTTTAGACAAATAAATAATAATCATCCTGCGTCAGTTACCGTACCACGTAGGACTCATAGTCCGCTTTATTATTAATAAACATATCCGCACGCGAGTACTATCATTCGGTTTTTCGAAACGATTTCAACATCAAAAGTATTTTATAAAACCCTTTTGAAACATATCCAAAATCATGGCATTATAAGCCTAATATCATTATAGAAGGGTTAGGAAAGGATTAAAAGAGGATTAGAATCGATCGGGATCGTTTCGGGCAAATTTGCAAAATTTGGACAGAACACTGCGCACGGTCCGTGCTCCCATGCGCACGGTCCGTGCTCCCATGCGCACGGGTCGTGCGCCCATGCGCACGGGTCGTGCGCCCTGTTATAAAAATTTGCGAAATAGAAACAGAACCAGACGCACGGTTCGTGCGCCAGGGCGCACGGATCGTGCGCATTTGACTGCATTCTATTTTCATTCCGCTTTGCGTTTTTCATCGTTCCGATCAATTCCGATCACTTCCGGTACCTGTTCCAGTCCAATCCCAACACCAAAACAGTACAAACATATCCAATAACCTCACTCGATCAACCAATCCAATCAAAGACTCAACACATTCGATTTTCATCAAAATTCGATATATTTAAAAATAACGGTTTTTGACTCAAATTTCTCGTAACCAATCAACATAATTTTCATTTTAAAAAAAACGAAATAAACCCAAACGTGAGTAAAACTCACACTTGAAGCGAGAGCCGATACCGGGCCGAAATCACCGAGACTTCAAATCTCCAAATAACCACACGAACAATCCCCGCATAAACTTCCACGCTCCGACGACGCCCAAATCCGCTTCCGATCTTTCCGCTCCTCGACCATCCAGCTCGCGAGACTCGAGAAATCCTCGCTCGGTACCAATTTGCACCTAGACACCAACAATGGCTCCCAAGGCTCCAAGCTCCTCTCGCAAACCCCAAACTCGATTCCTAAGCTTTGAATTTCCAAAATTCCACTTGACTTCCAACAAACACTATTCATCATCCCTAACCTCCAAATTGCTCCTATTCACATAAACCCCAAATTTTCAACCCTAACCCTTGATTCCTCCAAATGCTCCAAGACTTGAGTGATTGAGCTACCCAAACAACAATATGGCTTCTAGGCACCACCAATCACCTTCCCAATCCTTCCTTTGAGCTACAACCATCAAAACTCCAATTTTGTTCTTGAATTTCGAAAATGGCAAAGTGAGAGAGAGTGAGTTGATGATGATGATGTTGGTACCAAATCAAAGAGGGAGTAACGCTGAATGTTTTTCGTGTTGGAAGGAAGTCGTTTTGATGAGCCTAAATCCTCCATTTCCCCCCTTCTTCCTCCTCTTCCATTCTTTCTCTCCTTGCTCTCTTTTTCTCTTCTTTGTCTCTCGCTTCCTTCTTTCTTTCTTTTCTTTCTTTTAATTATTTCTTTCACTCACACACACACATACACGCAAACACATATATTTATTAATATATACGCGGTAACGTGGTCCAATTACCATATTGATCTAAATATCTTATTTCGATTCCAAAACTTACTTGACCCATATTATCCGGTTAACGATCCGATGACAACCAATAAATAATTTTAGCACTCAATAAATTTACCCGTCAAGTACTAAATTAGTTTAATTGGGTTAACACCCAAATAATTCTACCAATTATTTTGAGGGTGTTACAATATATATATATATATATATAAATATATATATATATATATATATATATTTATATTAATTCAATTTGTTATTATTTGT
Source organism: Astragalus membranaceus (assembly GCA_039519185.1). Taxonomy (NCBI): domain Eukaryota; kingdom Viridiplantae; phylum Streptophyta; class Magnoliopsida; order Fabales; family Fabaceae; genus Astragalus; species Astragalus membranaceus. Next base: position 106,880,601 of record CM076850.1, on the reverse strand, counting down.
ATAAAATTACATGCACCTGACCCTTGAACTCTTAATACATATACATGATGCTTGAGTTTGAAAACATGCTTGATACAATTTTTAGATGAAAGAAACTATTGACATGTCTTTTAGATATCAAAAAGTTTAGAACAATTAATGCTTGGTTAATTTTTTAAACTCCTTTTAATTTATTTATCCAGTTGGATAGTTGGCTAGGTAATTACGTTTTAATTATCATGTTAATGGGTTTTTAAACTTTTAACTATTTTTGGTCAAAAAAAACCTTTAACTATTCAAATTCATTTTATCTACAACTATTTATATGCTATAAAGAGTGCTTCAAGAGACATTGTACCATATCTACCTTTGTTTGACATTTTCACGAGTAGTTGTTTGCTTTGGTGCAGGTCTATCAACTTTCTACCTTAGTTCAAAATAACATAGGACGAGATTGCTAATTAAACCCCCTTGGTTTCAATTTAAGCTTTTTTTTTGTCAACTTTTTGTTCTCATACTTTTCTGAATTATTAGAAATTTATTTGGGTCCTATGGTTTTCCAAATTATCGTACTTACTTTTTATTGTCAACTTTTAGGTCTCATTCTTTGTTGCTATCTATTCCTTCTTTCGATTGTTAGATAGGGAATCCCCCATCCAAGACTTCAACAAGAGTGTAGCAGTTGTTTTAGCCTTTCAAGTGAGTACTTTAGAGGTTTGCTATTTTCTCATTTCCTATTTTAATTATGTGTGTTTTTTATATCTCATTTCCCATTTCTCCAATCAAGGTACCAACTTCATTTTTCTACCTCTTCGAAGAATTCTTTTAATTTTTTCAAGTTGCAGGCTAATGAAGAATCAAGTAATGTGCAAGAAAAAGAAGAAAATGAAGTAATAAAAAAAAAGGAAGAAAAGGCAATTCTAAAAGATCTATATGAGTGAAAAAATAGTTTCTATTTCATGAAATTTACTGTATTTCTTCATTAAATTGATAGCACCGGACATTTTTATTTTTGTGTTGGAAGATCTATATTTGATCCTTCATTATTTAAGCTTTATTCTTTTTGACGAATAATATATCTTAATTTTTTATTCGGATAAAATTATCGTTATATTTGATGACTTTGACATCACCATGTGAATTTTGGTGTCAAAAACTTTATACGTTAAATTATTATCCACCCAATTTTGATTACTAACTAAGTGAATATCTTATCACATCAATGGATAGTCCGCTAACATAGTTTGTGGATAATATATATACATTTCTCTTAACACGTGGATATTTTACTCTTCCATGTTTGATGACATGAGAGTCTTTTAGTGCATACTCTATGGTAAGAATTGTCCTATATATTTTTGAATTCATTCTTCAATTAATATTCACACTCCGAAGTAATGATTTTTTTAAACATTCTTTGGCGCTTTTGATTTTAGGATTGAGTTCTTTGTATGACGATTAAATATATGATGATGAGCTTTACACTAGCAATTTCAATTAAAGAGATTGTAAGTAAGTTTTCTTCATCTTTCATGTCTATTACAATGTATATAAGGTATGGATTAATATTGCTTTGGGTTCCATTTTGTATTTAAATTTTGTTCTCTTTCCGATTATAATGTAATGTTTTCTTATTGTATCCAAATGAGATTCCACAATGCTTCTCAAGGTTTTTATGTATTAAAATATTTACTTATAATTTAAACATAAAGAAGGTTTTAGTTTTAATGGAGACACATAGCTGCCACTAACGTATTGACATAAAGAAGGTTTTAATTTTAATGGAGACACATAATTGAGTGAAAATATAGAGGTTGATAATAAAAACTAACAATATAGTTACGTATAATATAATATCATCTGTAAACAAGTTTCTATATTTTGATAAATTATGTCTACTTATTAAAAGATTACAGTTTCAAATTAGTATAAATTATTTAATTAATTATCCATAAACGAATGAGTTAGTATAATATGAGCGAAAGAGGTAGAGATTTAATTAATTCATCATATATTTAAATAATTTTTTATTAACTATTGTATTTTATTTTTATATTTAACTTATGTATTTGTTTCTTTTTTAATAAATTATTCATACGTTTCTTTAACTTATATTTCATAAGTTTATATCTATGTGCTTTTATATTTATTGTAATTATATAAAATAACTTCAACATATTATATTGACATATAATTTAATCAAAATTTATTGAACTAAGAAATAATGAGTGGGCCTTTGAATTTTTTTTTGGAGTAAGTGTTATGCAATGAGAGTGGAGAGTTTCACATTAATGTCATTCATTTCTTAGTTTCCATAAATTCATGAGTTAGTAAAATATAAGTTCAAAATGTACTATAGTTTTAATCCGTTATAATATATAAGACACAACTATTTATAGAAGAAAATTTTAGATGGTGTGGGGAGAGATTTTGGTGGAAAGTTTAGAACAAAAAATGGGATGTGCAAGTGAGCATTAGAAAAGAGTGGTCACTCGAGAAGATGTAGAGTGCGCAGAGAGAAATGTTAGAGTGTGCAGTCAAAGGAGTGAAAGTCACGTTACATGCATAGGAACATAAAAAAGGAATCTCTAGCATATTGGACCTAAGTTTCAACTTTTTATAGGTTATTTTCAATTGTAATTGTCATTGTTCTTCTACAAGCTTGTGTCTCTCTTAGTTTCAATCGAAACATTTTTCTAATTTTCAACTTCTAGGCACCTTTATTCTCTGGAGTATTAAAAATAATTTTGGCCTCATGGATATATTCCTCAAATTATTGTGCTGAATTTTTTGTGGTACCTTTTTTATGTTGCCTACCATCAATACCCTCTATACCTCAAAGGTGGAACATTTCTTAAACCTTCTCTCTAAATCTGGGTTGTAATGAATCTTATGGAATTATGTGCTAATTTTTCAATTCATTTTAAGAGTTCATTTCCTTACTTAAATTTTTTATATGATTTCTTTATTTGAGAATTCACAATGAGTGTAAGTTGTCTCTTTATTGTGGAAATGAGTAATATATTCAAATAAAATATTGAGTTGTTATATAAAAACATTACATACTAATTATAATTTTCCCACAAAAATACTAATTATCATTTAAGAAAAATGCTTCAAATATATTTAAAATGAACTATACATAATAAATATTCCAATTGAATATAAAACGTTGTGATATTTATTAAAGTTTTACTGATTTTTTATTTTATGTTTTGAACAAATTTTGTTATCAAGTTTTGTTTATCTTCTCTTCCACTTTGACTTAAATTTATTATTAATTCAATATTTAAGTAATATTTAACTAATTTATATAATTATTTAACAATAAAAGTGACTAAAACTATAATATTCTTGAGAATCGCTACAACGAAGTTATGTCTGAACTTTTATGCATGTATTTAAATTATATCACATTTACATATTTTTAGAAAATTTATATAAAATATAAATAACATGAAAATATAATGAAAAATATAGTACCACTATAATAAAACATATAAATATATAGATATATATTCGATAAAGTTATATAAGAGATATTATAATTTATGTATTTTTATGTGTTTAAACTTCATAAAATTTAAGAAAAAAATATTTTAATAACCCGTGCAACGCACAGGCATTCCGCTAGTAAAATGTAATTGAATTATAATTTAAATTGAAACAAAATTAAGTGGAAATAAAAAAGTGTGAGTACATAAAATTATTCACTTGAAGCAAAATGTACATGATTGCCCGGATAGAATGTGACATTGTATGAGCCACCTAGTGAAAAAAAAACCTCGGAATGATTGAGCTGCTTAAATTACACGCATTAAATTACTCTTATGGTACGATTAGTTGAAGAAAAAGAAAATGATAGTGAGACGAAAGAGAAGATGAAGATAGATGGCAATTTTGAGATTTTAAAAAGATTTTATTAAGGATTACTTTTTTAATAAAAAAATCAGTGTAGAACTTTTAAAAAGATTTTATTAAGGATGAAACTAAAAAAGTAGATGCCTTTTAGGATGCCGGATGAGTGATCAACTAAAAAGATTCTAGGATGAGTGATCAACTAAGTACCGGTTAAATTGACCGTAGAATATAGTATAAAATGTTATGAATGATTGAGATTTCATACTGGTTGATACAATCCCAACCACTGATAATATTTTTTTTGACAAGAATAGAATCATTTCATTTTATTGATAATAAGAGTTTCAATACAGGTTGGAATAAACTAATAAATACTGGAACTAGCATTAAATCGTAAGGCTCTCGCAAGTGCATGAGCCACACGATAAGCTTGTCTCCTAACACAGCTAACCTTAAAGCTTTGTAACGTAGATAAGAGGTTTTTACAATAAGAAATAAGCGTTCCAAACTCCGTGTTGGTATTTGTCTCATCTTGCACTCCATTGACCACCGGTAGACAGTCCAGTTCTATAGAGACCGAAGATAGACCCAAATCCGTTAGCCAGAGAATAGATTGCCAAAGGCCTATAAATAAGACTCATATGATATTGTAGAAGATACCTTTTAAGAATTAAATACAATAGCTCTATTACTATCTCATCTTTTATTCTTGTTCTCGCATTTCATAAAACAATTTCTTTTTAAATTATGACAAGACGGAGGGGAGCGTATTTTTCTCTCCTTTTATGCCTTTTTCTCACTCTTTTCCTCTCTCGTTTTTTTCCTTCTCGGAACCGATGCCACCGTTAAAGATTAAAGAGAAAAGAGAAACGAGGGTCGAGCGTAAAACCAAGGTTTCACGCAAAGATCACGTGCGCAGCACGCACAATTTCGACACTAACATTGCAGGCCAAGTGGGCAAGTGGCAAGTTTTCCCCTTTCTGATATCACCCCGCCGCAGCCTCATCGCCAAAACCTTAAACCTAGTATTAACGGCCGACACCAGGGTTATTCTCGTCTTTCCGGTCAGCATTTAGTAACCAACGTCCTGATTCGCGACTGAATCATTCAATTTCAATGAAAACTCCTACCGCTAAATTTTAGGGTTTGTCCCTTTTCCAAATCTCACCCCTTTCTTTCTAATTTTCTTGATTCCGCCGCAATTTCAGAACTTCGCGGTGGTCAATCATCGGAGTTAATGCAGCTTATTCAGTCCGATGAAACCCCGTCCGACAACGAAGCTCTCGACATACCCGATGAGCAGAACACCCAAAACGAATCTCCGGACACCGGAATCGACGACGGGGTGGCTCTCGACGTATCAGGAAAGAGCTTGGAGTATCCGGCACCGGAGAAAACCGAAAACGACGACGCGGTGGAGAGTCTGTATATGTACAAGAATGTTTACAGCTTGATTCCGAAGTCGGTGGGAGGACTTGTTCGTTTGAGAACGTTGAAATTCTTTGGAAATGAGATTAACTTGTTTGCTCCGGAGTTTGGGAACATGACGCGGTTAGAGAGGTTACAGATGAAGATATCTTCACCAGGTATTGGTGGGTTGCCGTTGCACAAATTGAAGGGTTTAAAGGAGCTTGAGCTTTCTAAAGGTCCTCCTAGACCTTCTGCTTTTCCTATATTGACTGAGATTGCTGCTCTTAAGTGCTTGACTAAGCTTTCCATTTGTCATTTCTCTATAAGGTTAGTATTCCTCTTATGCTGTTATTTAACTTAGTTGTGTTTGCTTTCACTCTTTTGGGGGTTTTAGTTTATGAGTTAAGATTAAGATTGGTTTTTTGTGTTGTAAAGTTTGTTGCAAAGAATGTGTTTTGGTGGAGAATTAGCTTGTGCTGTGGTTTACCTTGTCATTGGTTTTAAACTTATAGATATCTTCCTCCGGAAATTGGGTGCTTAAAGAGTTTGGAGTATCTTGACCTTTCATTCAATAAAATGAAGACATTGCCCTCAGAGATTAGTTGTTTGATTGGGTTAATATCCATGAAAGTTGCAAATAATAAGTTGGTGGAGCTGCCGTCGGGTATGACCTCCTTGTCAAGGCTGGAGAGTTTGGACCTGTCAAATAATAGGTTGACTTCATTAGGGTCCCTTGAACTTGGCTCAATGCGTAGACTTCAGAACTTAAATCTTCAGGTAGGTATCTATGATATGATTTGTTAAATCATGGTAATTCTGCAATAATGCGGTTCTTAAGTGTTTGTTTTAGATTCTTTTAACCGTAAAATTGAAAAGCCCAAATCTAAAACAAATTTTGCTGCACCCATTGGGTAGATTTTTTCTACTGGGATTTTGAACTTGATTTTGTAAAGCCAAAATCTAAAACAAATTTCACTGATTCTAACTGTGCATTGTGTGTGGGTGTGTATGTTATGCAAACATATATAGGCGTTGCTTAAACACTCCTACTTGTTTTATAGAAGAAGTATATTAACTACGTACACATACTTCTACAATTTCGGCGCAAAGGGGGAGGGGGATAAGAAAGAGAGGACTAGAGTAGGAGCAGGATCTGGAGGGAGAAGAGAGACAAACTAGGAGATTTTAAATAAAGAATTAAATCACCTTGACACACATCAGTTCTAGTTGTTTTAAAATGAAACAGTTGGGTTTTTAGTCTAAGTAAAGTGACAGAGGTTGTTGATATACTCCTTCTAAAGAACAACTGGCAGTATATTATCCCCCTCCCTCCAGAATACATAAGACTTCATATTTTTGAATGTTCCACACCTCTGACCTCATAATGGAAGAAATGTATTCTTGCTCGTAATTGTTTAAAATTATATATTAAGGTCCATAAGTATAAACATGCTTTGATTTTTTGGACGTGTTCTTTAGTCTAGATTTTTGTCTATCCAGAGAAAAAACTAAGTGTGCATTCCCAATATGGCTGATTGTGTGTGCCAGAGTCAGATGTGCAACCTGTGTCCTGTTTCCTATGCCCAAGTCCTTGTTTAATATGCATTTAATTTGGTGGCATCTGACAGTGTTTGACATGGGGGGACCGCATTGAAGGTGCCTCTGTGCATCCAAGGTATTGATTTAGTAGCGGTAGCTTTCCTGTAAAACAAGCTGTAATGATTCTGGTTGCTTGTAGGAGTGTGTATATCTCTATATTTACATCACTTCTGTGTGTTATTAAGTTCTAACTGTTTAATTTATTGATTTGGATTTCTGAAAAAATCGGCATTGATTTTCACATGGTTAAATAGTTTTTAACATATTTGTTTATACATTTACTGTTAAAGTACAACAAGCTATCCAGCGTTTTTCAAATTCCAACATGGATATGCTGTAATTTGGAAGGAAATGATGGAGGCAGATGCCAAGACAACTGCAGCAGTTGTTCTGTTGAAATGGATGTCTACGAAAGCAGTTTACAGGAAAATGATGAAACCCTTTCTCACGGTGAGACTTGTAATGCCTTTTCCATTTTTAGCTTTCCTTCCCTTTTCATTTGTGAATGATTAAATTCATGTGCTTGGAATGGAACTTTTACTTTTCTGCGAATTATTTTGCAGGTCCTCCGGACACCTCATTAAGCGTATTAATGAGCTCATCTAGCTGCAGTAGATGTTTTGCAGCCCAGAAGTCAGGTAAACGGTGGAAGCGGCGGCGGCACTATTTACCGCAGAAAGGTCGTCAAGAATGGTTGAATAACAGCAGGAAATGGAAAGGTATAGATCACGATCAGTTGTTGAGCAAGAAGATTCACAGAATTTCTGAACCAGGAAATCTGGATACTCTTGGTTCTGACAATTGCACAGAAACTGTATCGGATAATGGGAGCCTGGATGGCAATAATAAAAGAATATGCTCTGAAGACAAAGTGAAGAGCAATTTAATTGATAGTAACAACAACGATGAAGTAATTATTGAAAAACAGTTTCCTCAAGAAGATTGCTGCACTGCTGAAAATAAAGATGAAAAAGATGCATCCTCCTGCTCCTCAGAAATTGGGCAAAGTGAACAGGATGAAGCACCATGTTCTGAGATTTTGAAGTCTAGTTCTAAATCAAAGAGGCATTCAGATCAGGATCTTGATAATGCTAAACCTTGCAAGTATAGAAAACCAATTGGTGATAGCTCACTACTGTCTCGCAAGTACAGTAAAATTTCATTTTGTGGCATTGAGGACCATCTTTCAGATGGCTTTTATGATGCGGGACGTGATCGGCCATTTATGCCTCTTGAGAGTTATGAGCAAAATCAGTGTCTTGCTTCTCGTGAAGTCATCCTACTGGACAGGTTTATTCTTACTACTAGTATATGTTAGTGATTTTTCTGGGGGCACATTAGTAATGGTAGTAGTCATTGTAGCGCATATGTTAGTAATTATTTGGGGTGCATTTTCTTTTATATAATATGGTTTTTTTTATATAATATGATTGGATTGTTTGCCGTGTTTCAGACACATGGATGAAGAGTTGGATGCTATTATGCTCTCTGCTCGGGCACTGGTCTATAATTTGGTGCAGTTAAATGGTTTAAATAAACCTGGGATCCAGGGTGCAGTTGATGATTTGCAGAAAGCATCTCTGCTTGCACTTTTTGTATCTGATCATTTTGGTGGAAGTGATAGAGGTGCTATTATAGAAAGGACACGTAAATCCGTTTCTGGTTCGAACTATAATAAGCCTTTTGTCTGTACATGCTCGGCTGGAAGCAGCACGATACGTGCTTCCAATGAACCTGTTGTAACTGCCGAAGAAGATACTGCTCTTTCTAGGATCTCTGAAAAATCTCTTGATTCTATTAAAAAAAGGCGAAATTCAATCATTGTTCCAATTGGCTCTGTGAAGTATGGGGTATGCAGGCACAGAGCTCTGCTTTTTAAGGTGAACAGTATTCCTACTTTCATACTATAATGCTATTCATATGTATACTGTGCTATTAGAAAAAAAAATACTGTGCTGCAACTTTTTAGTTTTTGCCTCTTGTTGCAATGCTCTAATACAAGCTATTTTGTTTTACAGTTTTTATGTGATCACATGGAGCCACCTTTACCTTGTGAGCTTGTTAGGGGTTACCTGGATTTTTCACCACATGCTTGGAATACCATTCTGATAAAGAAGGGTGCTTCATGGGTTCGAATGCTTGTTGATGCTTGCCGACCTCATGACATAAGAGAAGAGAAAGATCCAGAATACTTCTGCAGGTATGTTCAGTGTGCTTCCTCTAAGTCATATAATGGATGTGCATCTCTTTTTATTATTGTGAATTTTTTTCATTGGTTATATTTGCTATTGATTCGAAGTTGAATTGTTATTGGTATGTTCCTATTATAAATTTAGTATATAAGTATTCGGCAATCCTTTGGGGTATCAGAACTTGGATTCAGCAATCCTTATATCATATTGTAGCATGTAAAGAATATTGCTTATGCTAAACCAATACTGGCTAACCTGGCTCCAATTTTAGGCCAAGCATTTGTGTAATATCTTTTTGAAATCTAATCTTGTATATGGTTAGACAAGTTTAATATCTTTGAATATTGTGTTGATTTCTGCAAATTGTCGGTGCGTATTCAGGTAAGGTGTTCTAAGATAATTATGCAGATCTTTTAGTGTTAAATGATATTTCTTAATTAGCACCATTGTTTGGATATGGAGAGAAAATGTGATGTGGTAAAAACGGATAGAAAGGAGATGAAGAAAGAGAAGAAAAAATATGAAAAGTGATGCATTTATATGTTGTTTGGATGATCAGAAAAAGGGAAGAAAAAACTGCGAAAAGAAGGGATGCTTCTTTCTTTTCATTGCCATCTTAACCAATCAATGTATACAGATTTTTCCTCTTCCCCAAAAGCTTATTTGAATGCTGTAACTTCTGTAGAATTATGTTGGGTTATTCAGGGTCTGATGACTCGGTATTTCCAGGTACATACCCCTTGCTCGGACCAAAATCCCTCTTTCATCTACTGGTCTTCCTAGTCCTGATTATCCCTTTCCATCTCTATCTACTTGTGAGAAACTTGAGAAAAAAGCTTTGACTACTTTAGTTCGGTGCAAACTTGGTTCAGTTGAGGCTGCAGTGAAGGTATTTAATTATCCATTAATGGTCATAACATGGTCTCCTGCCTTTGCAATTTAAATTGTTCTGGATCTTATTATTTGGATATCATATAATTTGATGCCTTTTATACATATCTTGTATGGGTTTGTAGGTGCGTACTATTGAAGTACAAGGGAGTTCAGCAGACAAAATTAAAATTTTTGAAAGTAATTGTTTGGGAGAAATCAGAATCCTTGGTGCTTTACAACACCCCTGCATAGTGGAGATGTATGGGCACCAAATATCGTGTAAATGGACTGTCTCAGCTGATGGAAATCCTGGGCACCGTGTGTTGAGATCTGCAATTTTTATGGAGCATGTGGAAGGGGGCTCGTTAAAAGTAGGATTTTATATATCATTTCTTTGTTATTGTTAACATATGTTTGGTTGTTTTATTGATTTGACAGTTTATTTTCTTACAGACCTATCTAGGGGAGCTGTTGAAAGCTGGTGAAAAGCATGTTCCTGTGGAGTTGGCATTGTATATAGCCAAAGATGTCTCGTGTGCTTTGTTGGAGCTGCACTCCAAGCACATAATTCATCGCGACATAAAAAGCGAAAATATTCTGTTTGATTTTGATAGGAAGAGAGATGACGGAACCCCCACCGTCAAGCTCTGTGATTTTGATAGTGCAGTGCCACTAAGATCACCTATACATGCATGCTGTATTGCTCACGTGGGAACACCTCCTCCTTGCGTATGTGTTGGAACCCCCCGGTGGATGGCTCCAGAAGTCATGCAGGCTATGTATAAAAAAGAAACTTATGGATTGGTAAGATCCTCCGACTGATTAGCTATTTGATCAACTTTCATGACATTCAGTGTTATTTGTATTTTTGGGTTTGAAATATATGAACTATATCTTGATTTATATGTAACTACCTGACTCCTAATTTTCCAAAGTTTAATGCTAGTTTATGTGTTGTTTGATTTTGAAGTTCTCTTTGATGTGGTGAAGGGCATTGTGTTTATGTGACTCCAATAATAAAATAAAGATAAAATGCTTATTCGAATTTCTTATTTTGTAGCTCAGATGCTATAATCCCAGGTTTCTTTTATTCTTGTATTTTAATTGCATAATTTAGAATGTATATTTTGGTCACTAATTTGGATGAACACATCATATTATCCGTATTTGCGATAGATTAAGAATCGCTTTTGGATAAAGAGCTAAAGTAATAAAACATCAATAACAATACCTAGTGCAATTTGTGGTTATTTTATCAAAATTTTATAATCTTTCTTGTGCTCCTTGTCATATATGTCTAGCTAGTAGTATAAATTTGCTGTTCCATTTCCCCGTTTGTTTTGGTTTGGGGCCTAACTATGAGATTTGGATTTATAATATTGTGTCTAGAAATCGACTATTTTGGTTCATTTTGTTTTCTTGACTTAAGAATAGATGTATCGTGAAAATAATTCAGTTTGTTCTGTGACCAGACATATAGTGCTGTCTTTGGTCGTAATTTTCTTCATTTTTTAACAGGAAGCTGATATTTGGTCATTTGGATGTTTACTTCTGGAGATGCTGACTTTGCAAATTCCATATTTTGGACTAACCGATTCACACGTCCATGATAGTCTGCAGGTATGGTTGTCTTTTGTTCATACAAATATATAGCACTTTTCGAACACTTGGTACTAACTGATTCATGCGAACCCTTAATTTAATTAAATTTTCTTCTATGATAAATACAGATAGGTAAACGACCACAACTAACTGATGAACTGGAGGCTATGAGTTCAATGAATGAACCTACAATGGTTCAATCTTGCGAAGAGCTGGAAAAATCAGACCCTGATACAGGGGACATGTTGAAGTTCCTTGTTGACTTGTTTCATAGGTGTATGGAAGTAAATCCAAATGAAAGACCTACGGCTGAAGAAATTCATAACATGCTGGTTGGACACACAAGTTGCGTACAAGTTCAAGATGTTAGGAAGATTTAGTCAGGCAATTGGGGTGCGTGACCCTGTCCCGGTTAAGTGTATTATTATTATTATTATTATTATTATTATTATTATTATTAGAATACAATATATTCATTGGCTTACCTAGCAACAATTATTCTTAATAGGATTTAGTCTTCATTGAGTTGTATCTTATGTACATTTTTAAGGGTTAGATCCATGCGGCTCTAGTATAATCTTATTGATTTGAGATCTTTATTTGTAGCTGGGTCTCTTTTCGGGTTGTAAGTGTCAGACAAATATGTATTAGGACTGATTAATTTATTGATGCTTTTGAGTTGCATGCTGGTACATTGGATCATATCATTTTGCACAATTTTGGCACTTCTAAGCAAGATGCGTGGGATTGTTATAGGTGGTGGTCCTTTTTTCCCCCTTGAAATAATGTTGGCAAATAAGAGAGACGCATGGTTACTTTCTCAGGAATGGATGCTTACCATTTTTTGCTCGATTTTATTACTACCATATGGGACTTTTTTTTTCTTTGTAATTTTGATGAGCACGAGAATCAGAGATGCATGAGATTGATTGGCTTCCCATGAATATTTTCTTTTTTTTTGAAAGGTTCCCATGAATATTTTCGGTTTCGAAGAATCAACTGTAAAATTTGATTGACAAAGTAGAATAAGATATAACAGAACATATAGGTTCCCATGAATATTTTCGGTTTCGAAGAATCAACTGTAAAATTTGATTGACAAAGTAGAATAAGATATAACAGAACATATAGGTTCGATTTTGTACACCATATTAGTTCAATTTTATGTTTCGATTTGGATATTGATTGATGTATTTTTATTTGACTGTCAGTAGAGAAAAAAGGGGCATAACGCTCTAAAATTATAGGGGAGTACAGCATAAATAGAGAAAAAAGAGAGTAGCAAACAGATCTGTGAGTATGTCAAATGAATTTGAATGGTCTTCCATTAAAGTGTTCCCTCCGCTTGAGAGTCTAAGCTAGGAGAATGACTAACATCAATTAGTATTGGTATGGGAAGTATATTCTCTCTTAACAGCACAATTAGTTGCTAGCAATTAGTAAGTCATGCAAACCAATAATTATCAGTGAGTAAGTAACTATAACCCTAATGTGTTAGACAAGTGGAGCATGACAAGATTTTTGGGTGTTTGGAAATATTATAGAATTCATTTTAACGTACATCCATGTAGAAGCTACACTTGTCCATGTAAAAGCTACAATTAGTAGCTTTTGCTCCACCATGCATGCACAAAAACTTTACTGAAGTTCCAGACTAATGCATTTGACAAATTACGTGTTCAAGTTCTCTTAAAGTGAAGTAAATACAATTTCTTTCGTAAGTTTTCAAATAGTTCAAAGATTTTCACCGTCATAGACTAAATGTTTTCACTGTAAAAGAAAAGCGAGTCTTATTGACGCTCCTCATTTTAGCTAATACGCTTACTTTTTTGGAAGTTTATTTCCAATTGGCAAGAAGGCTAAGCTAATGTTTGGATGAGCAACACGATTGTCATAGTGCATTAAACTTGTGGTGGATTTTCACAGTGAGGTAGAAACTACAGTTTGTAGCTTTTGAGTGTTCACGGTAAAACTAGGTTTCAACTCACGTCTAGGTTTGCAAACATCAACCAAAGATAGGCTACATGAGTATAAAAAATTTGTCTTCCTAAAATAAACTTTGAGAAAGTAGGAGGGGTGTTGACCAAAAAAAGAAAATGGGGTTGTTTTATAACAAAGCATGGCACCAATAGTTAATCCCTAATTATTACCTCTCAAGTTCTACATTCCAACCTATCTAATTTTTGACCAGGTATCACGTGCAGCATTTGGCTACATGATAAGTTCATAACCCTACTTTAATCCTTTACAAAAAGAAAAAGTTAGCGTCCTTTTCATCAAACTATTAGCAATTAATGTGTGGGGTGAGAGAGGACACTGACCTCCAACACACAATTGCAGAATGACATTAACCTTTGAACAGCTTGTACTCAAATTAGTTAAATTTGTTTAATGTCGTTGCAGAGCATATGCTTCATTTCATCCCCAGCTGCTCTTTAAAGCTGATACACTCACTAGTAGAGTGCTTGCAGTGGCCAGTAGGATCAAAGCAACTTTGGACCACTCTACTCTACTCTACTCACAAGATACTCATACTTATCACTCACTCTCTCTCCACCCATAATATCTATTATCTCCCATATCATTAAAAAAATCACTAACCTATCTATATGTAGCCTTCTTAGGGAACGCAGTCCAAAACACCCTCTCTTTGCAATTTGACTATTGACTAAGTGTGTATTTGGTTCCAAGTTAACCATGGGCGTTTGAATCATCTTATTTGGATTTATCTACTAACATGAGTACTTGTGAGTCTGTTTGAGAGAGCTTATGGAAACAACTTATGATATGCTTATAACATGCTGTTTTCAGCTAATTTCCATAAACTCCATAAGATAGCTTATGAAAACTGCTTATGACTTATAGAAAAATAGTTTAACATTATTTTGTCTTTTATTATATAAACAGCTTATGCATAAGCACAAGTATGATAAACGCTTATGCCATAAGTGTTTAATTATGTTGTTTATCCAAACAACCTCAAAATTGATTTTGCATGATTCTACAAACTAGATTTTAGTAAAACTTAAAAGTGAGTTGAACGGAAAGTGTTTTGTGTTAGGATACATTCACTTAAAAGTGAGTTGAAAGATAATTTTGAGTGTAGGAATCACATTTAGAGATAAAAGCTACAAAATTCTTGTTTCCAAGTTGAATTAATTTGAGAGGCAAAATGAATTTTGCACAAAACACACCCAAATATTTTGATCAAAAGTGAAAATAAACATGTGCTAAATGTGTCTTTGGTTATGGAGCGACAAATTGATTTTGATTAAATTGAGTTTATAGAATTGGTTTTAGCTGAAAATGAGTTAAACGCAAAGTATTTTATGTTTGGATATGTTCGCAAAAAAGTGTTGAAAATGTTTTAGTTGAAAATGAGTTAAACACAAAGTACTTCAGTTGAAAATATTTTTTTTATCGATTCATGTTTGGATAATTTAAATGAAAATCGATTTTTACCGGTTTATGCTTTTGTGTCACTGCAAAAACTACAAAATATTAGCTCTTGGGTATAACTGATTTCAAGATTGAAATAAATTTTGAGATTAAAAGCCAAACATAACTAATTTGTGGTCAAACCACAATTGACCAACTCTAAAGTGATTCGGGAGTATCTAAGAGAATGTTTGAAACGACTTTGTTTTCACGTCTAACACAATGTGGACGTGAAAGCTCTATCTTAGAGCTTTTACCTTGCCGCGAGTATAGTTTCTCTTGGCGCGGATCCAAATATTCTGTAATCACGAAACAAAACATAGACTAAGTGTGTATTTGGACCCACAACTGTTTTTCCGTGTCTAGCCAAATCCACGACAGGTTTTTCATATCCACGTAGAAGCTACATATTGTCGCTTCTGGATTTCCATGGCCAGAGGTCCTTCAGACATACAAACGCCAAACCAAACATATACTTATATAAAACACGAACTGAAGAGCTTTTAAGAGGGTTTTCACCCATATTTTAAAACCGATCCAACCGAACAGTCAACTGGTTAAACTACGACCTGACACTGTCTACAATTCGACTATTTCAACGGTTCAATCTCGATTCGAGCGTTTACATCAATTGAATCATGTTCGATTAGGTTTTTCAAAACATTGTTACTCACCGAGTCCTCAACATGCCAACCCCATCTTGATATTTGCTTGTGATACTAGTTTACATTTTGACCTTTAATCAACAAACATTGGGGTTTTCATGTCACAACTGGAAGTGAGAAATGACTAGTGGAAATATCTTGGACATGAGTCTTATCTTTAAGTCGACTACACATGTGACAGAAATCCAATGAAACAAAAGAATAGAAAAAATCTTTTTGGCTTTAGATGTTGTGATGCTTGCTTTACATGGGGTGGTGATTGTGCCAATTCCTTTCTTGTCTCTATATTTCTACCTCCTGATTTGCTCTGCAGCTTTTGCTACAATGGTATAAACTAGAGATTGAGACCTCCCAATTAATTAGCCAAACGGAGCATGCTTTGTTTCAAATGCGGACCACCTTTGGCTCTGAGCCACCCTGTTTTGTTTGTTGCAAGCGTGGGGCATTTCTACATGGTGGACCATCCATGATGCTGAGTGTTAATAGTAATTTTTCCATTATAGGCAACAATTATAATTTTGGCACAAAAATCTAACTTGGTACCTAACTGGGACAAATAGATTCTGTCTTCTATGCTCTAATAATATATCCTCTTATTCCAGCAAAAAAAAAAATATATCCTCTTAAATAAAATAACAGCAATTTATTACCTCCACATGTTAGGACATATTAACTCATAAACTTGTTTTGAATAAAAGAGTTGTTTGATAACAAGGTTTTTTTTAACTATCTTAAAACAATTTGTGCATGTCTAACCTGATCTTATAAAACCGACTTGTAAGGTAATTACCCATCTTATACACAAGATTCGAGCTAACTTCTACTCTAAAAATATATTTCCACTAGAGAAATGAGAAGTATGGATGCACAAAACCCAAAAGACTTTCTTCCTAGGCTTGGTTCCATCCCACAAGAACCCCCTCAAAATCTGCACAACCTCCTTCCATACATAGACCAACATCTTGAGAAGAGATAGGTAGAAGATATGTATACTATTTAGGACACGTTTATAAGTACTATATGCCCCCAAAGCTAATATACTTTTTCTCTTATTCTCTCGGGCGCCATTAATTACAATGTATTAATAATCAGTTGCCAAGTAATTAGACTCTCATCCCCTTCTCGAAAATCAAGGTATTTGAAAGGCACCGAGTCTATTTTGTAGTGAAGGAAAGCCATTGCCATAGTAGTGAAGGAATTCTATATATTTACACCCATTAGGAAACTTTTCTACAAATCAACCTTAAGCCCCGAGACCAATTCAAAAGACCACAAAATAGACTTCATCGTTCAAAGCTTTGGACGATGAGTATCATCAGCGTACTCTAAACGTGAGATCACAATTACTGGTCTCCCAATCAATAATCCTATGAAGAGGGTGTGACTAACAAAACGTCTAATCATTCCCTTGATTCCCTCAACTACCAACATAAACAAAAAAGGAGCAAAGGGGGGGGTCCCCTTTCGTTAACCCTCTGTAAATGGTAATTTCCTCCACCGGGGAGCCATTTAAAAGGACTAAGAGACTCCTAGTAAAAGTGCATGCTCAAATTTGAACAGAACTCAAATCTCCCCATCATATAGTCGAGAAATCCCCAATGGACTGAGCCTTTTCAAAGTTCATCTTAAAGATCATGCATTCCTTCCTTGTTTTCTTTGTTACATCTACCACTTTTATCAAGTTAGGACCTAAAGTTTATATTAAAGTTGAACCCTCAAGCTTTGATATAAATTTTTTTTGATCATATAAATGTTTATTTTAGGTTCTATATATGTTGATTAAATTTCATATTATGTGATACCACTAAAAAGAAGGCTCTTGTTCAATTGCACCAATGCAGGATTCACCACTTGTTGAAAAAAGAGAAAATGATACTTTTTGACCAGGGATGTTATTAACAACAGTAAAGGAGATAAAAGAGAAGATAAGATCTCTTCATTGATAAGTAAGAATAGACTGTACATCTTACCATATCTCACTAGCTATATATATACTAATAGATACTAACTAGAGTTAATTAAACTAATAGGAATACTAATGGATACTAGAGTTAATTAATCTAACAAGAATACTAATAGATACTAGCTAGAGTTAAACTGAAACTATTCATTTACAATAGGTAATACCCCCCCACAAGCTGGACTATGGATGTCCATGAGGCCAAGCTTGGACACCATAGTATTGAAGGAAGGAGATAATAGAGGCTTGGTAAGCACATCGGCAAGCTGGGAAGCAGAGGAAACCGGTAACAGATGCACCAAGCCACTCTGAATCTTCTCACGGACAACATGGCAATCGATCTCAATATGTTTTGTACGTTCATGAAAAATGGGATTATGTGCTAGGTAGAGAGCACTCCTGTTGTCACAGTAAACAGAGGTTGGGCTGTCAAAGGGTATGTGTAAATCATGAAATAAGTATTGGAGCCATTGGATTTCACAAGTTAGGCTAGCCAAGGCACGGTATTCTGCTTCAGAACTGGACCTGGACACAGTAGATTGTTTCTTGGACTTCCATGATAGTAATGAAGAGCCAAGAAAAACACAATAACCTGAAACAGACCTGCGAGTAGATGGACAGCTAGCCCAGTCGGAATCGGCAAAACCGGAAAGCTTGAGAGGAGCAGAAGCAGAGTAGAAAAGACCCTTGGCAGGAGCCCCTTTGAGATACTTTAAAACCCTCACAGCAGCATGATGATGAACTTGAAGAGGTTTGGAGATGAACTGGCTTAATTGTTGAACAATGAAGGCAAGGTCTGGACGAGTGGTGGTGAGATATAATAATCTGCCAATGAGTCTTCTGTATGTGGATATATCTTCAAAAGGAGGGGAAGCAGTGTCATGAAGCTTCAAAGAGGAGTCATAGGGAGTGGAGCTGGGTTTTATTGCAAGGGACCCACTGTCTTCAAGGAGTTCTAGAGCATACTTTCTTTGGTTAAGAAAAATACCTTGTTTAGAACGTGCCACTTCTAAGCCAAGGAAGAACCGGAGGTTGCCAAGATCCTTGATTTTGAACTGTGAATCAAGGAATTTCTTCACCAAGGTAATTTCTTCTAAACTGTTTCCAGCTAAGACAATATCATCTACATAAACTAGGAGAGCAGTGAAATGAGTGTCTTTGAACTTGGTAAAGAGGGAGTGGTCAGCAGTGGATTGTGAATACCCCAAGGAGATGAGAGCAATGGAGAGTTTAGAATACCACTGTCTGCTGGCTTGTTTGAGACCATAGAGGGATTTGTTGAGCTTGCATACTCTTGTGGTAGAGGAGGTAGAATCAAAAGGTAGTAAGCCAGGAGGTAATGCCATATAGACCTCTTCTTTGAGGTCGCCATGTAAGAAAGCATTGTTAACATCCAGTTGCTCCAAGTGCCAACCCTTAATAGCAGCCAGAGAAAGAAGAGTGCGAATGGTAGTTAACTTGGCAACAGGGGAGAAAGTATCAAAGTAATCTACCCCTTCCATTTGAGTGTAACCTTTGGCGACCAGGCGTGCTTTATGTCTCTCAATGGAACCATCAGCATGGTGT
This sequence comes from Astragalus membranaceus, assembly GCA_039519185.1. NCBI lineage: Eukaryota > Viridiplantae > Streptophyta > Magnoliopsida > Fabales > Fabaceae > Astragalus > Astragalus membranaceus. Next base: position 106,861,456 of record CM076850.1, on the reverse strand, counting down.
TTGATTTTGTAAACCCATTTGCACCCTATGGGTTGTTTTCCTGGAGGCAAATCAACAATGGACCAAGTATTGGTGGATTCAAGAGCATCCAATTCAGCTTTCATAGCTACCTGCCAACAATCAAACTTGCATGCCTGGGCATAGGTTTTGGGTTCTGTGATAGAACTAATGGCTAAACAAAAATGTTTGTAAGTTGGGCAACAATTGTTGTAAGATAAAACTGAGGAAAGGGGATAGTTAGAATTACCTGAGGACGCCTCTGGCAGCTGAGAGGACAGCAAATTGCAGTGATATTCTGAGAGGTAGCTTGGTCTCTGTTTGACTCGAGTTGATTGGCGGAGAGGGGCAGGAGGGGCTATCTGGCGAGAGGAGGTAGTGGTGGGTGGGGATGGGGGGATAGTAGGACAGGTCAGAGGAACTGATGGAAGGGTACTAGGAGGGTTAGGAGGAATATTGGGAGGATCATAAGACAGGTCAGAGGTATCAAGGGTGACTAGGGGAGTGGTGGAGTGATTTGGTTTATTAGTTGTAGTGGTGGCGAAGGGAAAGACAGTTTCATGGAAGATGACATTTCTAGAAACATAGAATTCATTTGTGTTGATGTCATATAGTAGGTAGCCTTTAGTGCCTTCCCTATAGCCAAGGAAGATGGATTTCCGGGCTCGAGGTTCAAATTTGGTTCTATGGTGGTGAAGAGTAGAGGAGAAGGCAAGACAACCAAAAACCCTAAGGTGTAAGAGCGTGGGAGGAGCTGAGTGGAGGGCTTCATAAGGGGATTTGTTTTTGAGTAAGGGAGTAGGAAGTCTGTTTATGATGTGGGTGGCTTGTTGGATAGAGAGGTGCCAAAAGTTGGAGGGAAGATGAGATTGGAATGAAAGGGCACGGGCAACATTGAGAATGTGCTGGTGTTTTCTTTCTACAATGCCATTTTGTTGTGGTGTTTCAACACAGGATCGTTGGTGTATGATTCCTTTGGAGAGGAAGAAATCATTCATGAGAAATTCTGGACCATTATCACTACGAAGACATTTTAGTTTCTTTTGGAATTGGGTGTCTATAAATTCGATGAAATTTCGTATGTGGTGTCTAGTTTCACCCTTGTTGTTCATGAAAATAGTCCAAGTGAAGCGACTAAAATCATCTACCAGAGTTAAAAAGTACTTATGGCCAGAAATGGATGAGGTAGCATAAGGCCCCCAGATATCAACATGCAATATGTCAAATATAGCGGAAGAATGAGTAATGCTATGTGGAAAAGGTAAATTTCGTTGTTTCGCAAAATGACAAGTATCACAAGGTTTGGAATGAGAATTAAAAGAAACAAAAGGGAATTGATGTGAAAGGCATTTGTGTATAGGGGTAGATAAGTGTCCTAGTCTATAATGCCAAATAGTGGTAGCATCATTATTATGAGAAGCTAAATGGGAGGTATTGCAAGAGCCAGTCTGAGACTTTAAATCTGGTGAGGAGGTATCCAGCACATACAATTTGCCAAGCCTCTTAGCTGTATATCCAGTCATCCTCGGGTGGGAGAGCTGCAAAATTAGACAACAATCAGGTTGTAACTGCACATCATATAAAAGGGAATCAAAAAGGGTAGTAACCGAAATGATATTAACATGGAATGAGGGAAAATAATAAACATCATGAAGGATCAAGGAAGGGGAAATATGTACAGAACCAGCGACCGTTGTGGTAACAGTGTCACCATTAGGCATTGTCATGGATTTAGGGGTAATGTTGTAAGTGGAAGTAAAATTGGCAAAGGTGTGGGTGATGTGGTCGGTAGCTCCAGTGTCAACTATCCAAAAATTATTGTTCTTACCATTTGAGGATGGGGAAACAGAGGTGTGTGTAGAGGATGTGGTGGGATAGATGGAATTCACAGTGGCTGGCTGAGCGGGTTGCAAGTTTGATTGCTGAAGTAGCTGTAAAATCTGCTGGTATTGCTCTTGAACGGTGTGGAGTGATGGACCGGACGCAACAGTGGAGGAGGTAGGGCTCGATTCTTGCACAGTGTTTGAAGAAGAATTGGTGGCAGGGGCAAAGTTAGCTTTGAAATTGCTCTTGCGATGCTGGAAACCGGGAGGATATCCGTGCTTCATGAAGCATGTTTCAATGGTATGATTAGTGCGTCCGCAATGAGTACAGAGACGGTTGCCACGACCGCCGGCGAAAGAACCACGTCCTCGGCTTCTGCCACCAGTGAGAGGAATACGTGGCGGAGCTTGAGAGAACTGATTCACTGAAGATTGATTCTCAATGGTCGAGTCAGTGGTGTTGTTGGTAGCGAATTGTCGTTCTTGTTGAAGAACCATGGAGAACACATTGTCAATTGATGGCAGAGGAATCATTAACATAATCTGTGACCGAACATGTGAAAATTGGTCATTCAAACCCTTCAAGAACTTGATGACCTTGTCCTGTTCTTTGAAGTTACGGTGAGCAGTAGCAGCGCCACAGGAACAGGGAATAGCGCAAGTGCAATCACGAATTGGACGATAGTTCTCGATTTCTTCCCACAGTGTTGTCAATTTAGTGAAATAAGAAGAAATATCAAAAGTACCTTGCTGGAATCGAGCCAGTTCTTCTTGAATATCAGCAATGCGGAAGATATCACCTTGTGAGAAGCGTTTCTCAAGATTCTGCCAAACCACGGAAGCACGATCGCACCAAAATAAGGATTTTGCGATTGTTTCAGAAATAGATCGCTGAAGCCATGAGAGTACCAAGCTGTTACAACGATTCCATGGTTCATAGAGAGGATCAGAGACAGCAGGAGGTGTGAGGCTTCCATCCACGAATTTGATTTTGTTCTTGGAAATTAGCGCAACTTTCATAGATCGAGACCAAGTTTGGTAGTTCTGATTGTCGAGAGCAGGTTGGACAAGAACAAGGGATGGATTTTCGTTTGGATGCATATAATAGGGATTCGATGGATTAGTAGCAAAATCGGAGTATGCAGTATCCATGAGAGGAGCGGATGAAGGATGAACAGAAACGCGATTTGAATGGTGCTGACGCGAAGAGGCGACGCGAAGCAACAGGGGTGCGACGCGAAGAGGTGACGCGAAGCAACAGGGGAGGGAAGAGGGAACCGAGGTAACAGGTGCGACGAGGTAAGGGGTAATGAATAGTATATGGTTTCAGAAAAAAAAAACTGACCTGGAGAAAGGGAAATGAACAGTTACAGTTCCTATTGTGGTAATATTGGGACAGTTCTAATTTTGTGAGAGTGATTTTTCTTTGATACCATATTAACAACAGTAAAGGAGATAAAAGAGAAGATAAGATCTCTTCATTGATAAGTAAGAATAGACTGTACATCTTACCATATCTCACTAGCTATATATATACTAATAGATACTAACTAGAGTTAATTAAACTAATAGGAATACTAATGGATACTAGAGTTAATTAATCTAACAAGAATACTAATAGATACTAGCTAGAGTTAAACTGAAACTATTCATTTACAATAGGTAATAGATGTCAATAGGCCATACACAAGTTTCACAGTCCTTGTTACATAGTTTGTTGGGTGAAAATGTCTGTGTAGATACCCAGTAAATGAGTTTTTTGCGGATAACGTGAATTCACAGAATATTCGCGGATACCTACAGATACCCACTAAGGATAAGCATTATCCGTAAATCCCTATGAGTATGGATTTTTTTTTGTCATCCCTAATTTTGACATTGTCAACTAGATCCTATAAACTTAAAATACTTAATCTCTATCGCAACTCCATACAGACAACATGCACATCGCCTTTTTATTATTTTCTCCCAATATAACAGAAGATTTTTTTGGTTAATTTGAATCAATATTGTTGGCTACCTACAAGCTGTACCAATGATCTCAACTAAAGGTGTTGTAAAAGGAGACTAATGATTAATCAAATTTATAATATTGAATTTACCTAAACCAAATTATATGCAATAAGGCATACAATTCCATTCTTTGTGAAATTGAATATAATCTTTAAAATTATCAGTAAATTCATCAGAAGCATCATGCTATGAGTTGCGCATTGAAACACTGACAAGTAGGAAGGTCTTCTATTACATTACCAACCAACATTGCTTTCGTGGACCTATAGGTGGTGAACATCGAAACGACAATAATAATCAGAATACGATCCAGGCATATAGCTCAAGAATTCCTCTACCTAGAAGCCTATAATCACATTAAGTAATGATTTTAATATTGCATCATGCAAAATTTAGCGACTTGATTAAGAGTTTTTCATTTTTTGTACAAACTTGTTTAAAGTATTTGTCACAACCCCTAGCGTCTAATTAACTCATTTTTCTTTCTCCAAAAAAATCACAAGGCTTCAATCTCTGGAATTAGGGGTGAGCAAGGGTGAGCAAGTGACGAGTTATACTCATCCCTAAATTTTTACAAGATCATTTTTTAGATCCTAACCCGTCATTAGACCCGAACAAATCTGATGGGCGAGATCGGGTTGGCCCGAAAGACAATTGAAACAAAATTATAAAATGATCACTCAAATATGACTAAAAGTTAGAAGTGGAAAATTGATTTTTTTTAATTTTTTTTTAGTATTTTACCATGTATTCAAACTCAAAACATGACTTTTACAATAATACTTTACAACAAGGTTTCCACTTAAACTAACATAGATTTCAAATTGAATATTTTGTTTATAAAAGTCTCATAGCAATGTAATAGACAGTTGAACCCCCTGAAATTTTTTTTTGCACTTACCACCTTATATAAATAGCCTAAATTCCCTGAAATTTTAATTTTGAACCCCCTGAAAATTTTAAATTCCACTAGTAGATCAAGTTTTGCACCCATTTGACACTGGCCTTAAAAAATTTGACACCCCTGACCCCGGGGTCCTGGGTCCGCCACTGGTAATTAGCAGTGATGAGTGAGTAAGGGACGGATTATACCTAACCCGAACCCATCCCCATATTTTGGATGGGCCAATTCTTTAGATTGATCCTCGTCCTTAGACAAAAAATGGAAAAGAATTTCTCTTCAATCTTTGGAGGACGTGTGTATTCAATCTTTGGAGAGTAGCTAAGCTATGACGCTACACTTGTCATGTATTCAATCTTTCGGATAAGTCTTATTAGGAGATAAACGAACAAAGTTGTTCATATAGTTTAGTTAGGGGGTCGGGGTGCTATGCTAGTTCCACAACTTTTAATTAAATCAAATGAGTTAAGTTTCTGGTACAGAAACTATTTAACATTACAAAAATATAGTCAAATAAAACTCCCATGTTTCAAAGCAGACGACATTGTTCTCAACAAGAAGAACACTTATTGCATATGTATTTTCCAAATTTCTTAAAGTTGTTGATGTTTGAAGAATTATCCTCTTAATCACGAGTCTCCCAATTACACTACATAGTTAATAAAAAGTTGACATATAAAAATCTATGAATTTCTTTTGAAAAAGTGACATTCCTTTATAAAATTTTAAATGATGAAGAAAGTATATTGTACTAAAAAAATTGCAAAAGTTAGCTAATAATTATCAACAAATTAGCCATGTGTAAATGTGATTTTCTTTTTATAAATATAAATATTCTCTTGTAAACACTTTGGCTTCTCACTTTAGTTCCCATTGCTCCACGCAGGTTTCATAAAAATTATAGCCGCCACCTCCACATTTTAAAGTAACCAATATAAAATACCTTGTCCAAATAAAATACTGAATACTTATTAGGTATATAACAAAGAATCTTTAATAGGCTTTCGAACCTAAGCTATATATATACATATATATATATATATATATATATATATATATATATATATATATATATATTCCTGCTACATAAAAGTTCCATGTGCTTTGTTCCTTCGCCATCAAGCAACCATCTAGAAAGATCTTATATAGTGTTAATTTTAATTCAAAGAGGAACGCAATTCTTTATATATCTTGGTTTTTCAAACGTTTACAGTACTAAAAAAAATAAACCACCAACAGAATTTACAAACATAAAATGAATTTATTTTCAAATTTTAATTCTAATATATATGTTGGTAATTTAAGTTTCCTATAGTCCCTTAAAACATAAGCATACCTAGCTAGGTATAATTAATAATTAAAACGGGTCGATGTTCGTTCCATCACAACAAAAAAATGGCATTTAGTCACAGTTAAAAGTGTGTCTAAATGACCCTAAAACCATGGTTAAATACTATTCATCACGGTTATCGTGACTGTGAAAGTACTTACCGGTGTCGCAAAAATTTAGTCATATTTTTGTGAGTAGTTGGCCACGCCAATAATAACTGTGGAGCCCAAATACCGGAAGGCGAAATATTTTTTAAATAATAAATAGTAAAATGACTCTTAGAGTCATTTATTTAAGTTGGATCTTTTTTTTTCATGTTAGTCACTTAAGTATTAAAACGTTAATGTTGCTAGATTTAATTTTGTGTCAAGTTAGTCGCTTAAGTATTGCATTTCAATACTATAAAGACTAACCAAAATAAATAAATTACTAATGAAAAATTTTAAATTAAGATAAAAGACTTTTATAATAATTTTGTCTAAAATATTACTCAAACATTGAGGTGCAGAATTACTTTGATAGACCTACTAATTAGGAGAATGTGCTCATGTGGTGTTTACTATATATCTACTACTACCACTAGGGTCGGGGTCGCCCTTTTTTTTGGGTGTACCTATATTACTCAAAGTTTCATGTCATAATAAAACATTTTTATTTGGCTTAAAGGTACTTTTAGTCCCTGCAAATGTCACAATAATCCAGTTTAGTCCCTGCAATTCCAAAACTTTTAAAATAGACCCTGCAATTACTAAACGTTACTACTTTTAGTCCCTGCTGTTAGTTAAGGGTTAACACTGTTATCTTTTGATGATGTGGCACACCCCCCACCCCCCCCCCCCCACCCCACCCCCCCCACCCCCACCCTTCTTCTTCCTCGTGAACCCCCCCACCCCACCGACCCCACCCCACCCCCATCCCACCCCACCCCAGCCCCTCCCCCTCCCCTTCGCCTCTCCTCCCCTTCGCCCCTCCCCCTCCCCTTCGCCCCTCCTCCCCTTCGCCCCCCTCCCCTTCGCCCCTCCTCCCCTTCGCCCCCCTCCCCTTCGCCCCCCTCCCCTTCGCCCCCCCTCCCCTTCGCACCTCCCCCTCCCCTTCGCCCCTCCCCCTCCCCTTCGCCTCTCCTCCCCTTCGCCCCTCCCCCTCCCCTTCGCCCCTCCTCCCCACCCCAACCCCACTGTTCCCCCTCTTCCCCCACCCCCCCACCCCACCGTGACCCCTCCCCCACCCCCAGAGTTCACAGAGAGAGAGAGAGAGAGAGAGAGAGAGAGAGAGAGAGAGACGCAGAGAGAGAACGGAGAGCGAACGGCGAGCGGAGAACGACGAGCGAGAGCGGAGAACGGCGAGCGAGAGCGATCGGTGAGGAGGGGGGAAGGGGAGGGGGAGGGGCGAAGGGGAGGAGAGGCGAAGGGGAGGAGGGGCGAAGGGGAGGGGGGCGAAGGGGAGGGGGAGGGGCTGGGGTGGGGTGGGATGGGGGTGGGGGGGTTCACGAGGAAGAAGAAGGGTGGGGGTGGGGGGGGTGGGGTGGGGGGTGGGGGGGGTGGGGTGGGGGGGGGGGGTGGGGGGGGGTGGGGGGTGGGGGGTGTGCCACATCATCAAAAGATAACAGTGTTAACCCTTAACTAACAGCAGGGACTAAAAGTAGTAACGTTTAGTAATTGCAGGGTCTATTTTAAAAGTTTTGGAATTGCAGGGACTAAACTGGATTATTGTGACATTTGCAGGGACTAAAAGTACCTTTAAGCCTTTTTATTTTTTGAAGAACGAGTATGTTCGGAACAATCTCAACTATAGCTAGTTCACGGGGAGTTAAGAGATACCAAAGAGTTAAAGAAGTAAGAGGTCGAGGGTTCTATCATTGGCCACTCACTTAGGCATGACAACAAAACCCGAACCCGCAGGTACCCACCAGCCCTGAAATTGACGGGGAAAACCCGCTTTGACCGGGGACGAGGTGGGGTTTGGGGATGTCAATACCGGCCTCGCCCCCGCCTCGAACCCACTTAATAAGACATTAATTAATTATTTTATTTTATGTATATATACTCATTCATTTTGTTTCGTAAGTTTTGTTTATTTTTAATTTTAATCTATTATCAATAGAAAAGTCTATTTTAATAGTTTTCACTTTATTTTATCATTGTATAATAATTATGATTTTATACTATTAATTTTCATAAATATATATTTTTTTATTTTTCCTATAAGTTTGTGATGGAAACGAGTACCCGCGGGGAACCCGTCCCCCTTTGGGATGGGGATGGGGATACAAAACCCGGCCCCGATAGAAATAGGGGCGGGGACGGGGGACGCAAAACCCACTCCCGACCTGCGTCGTTGCCATGCCTACACTCACTAGCATAACATTTAAACATTAACATTTGCCATTAGAAAAGAGTGGGTTCTGGAAAAAAGTCATATATATGCTCCCTCATTTGAGAAATGCTTGAATTACACACCTTCCCTTTCTTATTTTAAATTTACACTCCTCTCTTTAAAGTATCTTAGAATTTGAGTTGAGCCTAACTCAACCTACACAACTGATGACTTGTAGAGTGAGAGATGCCTCCCATTTATAAACTCTTTTTAAGACCATATCACATTTGACGTGAGACTCTCATATCGCCTTCACACCCAAGACATGGACAACTGAAGCGTGACCCGAGAGGCCTGATTGCGAGTGACCCAATAGATCTTCTGATACCTTATTAAAACTTGGGTTGGACCTAACTCATTTACAAAACCGGTTTGTAGTGGAAGATGCCTCCATCTTATAGGCTCTTTTTCAAGTCATATCATATTCGACGTGAGACTCTTAACAAAGTAAAAATAAGTATTGCACTTAAGTCTATTTTAAAATAATCTACACTCTCCTTTTCGGATTAAAAACACAATCAACTTTTTATAATTAAGCGCATATGCCTTTTTTTTAAAAAAACTTCTCATGCAGATTTTTTCCCCTATATTTTTAGGCTTAAATGCACTTTTGTTCATTTAAATTTACTCTAAATTTCAGTTTAGTCCTTTAAGTGTTTTTTCTCACTTTGGTCCTTTAAGAATTTTTGTAATTGTCAGTTTCGTCCTTTCCCTCCATTCCAGTTAACGAGAAGCTGACGCGTCCTTTAAGTTGATGACTTGTAGCCAAAGTGGATTTAAGTTTTTTTTTTTAAAATTTCACTTTTGTCCTTTAAGTTCTTTTAAATTTCAATTTAGTCCTTTAATTTTTTTAAATTTCAATTTAGTCATTTAAGTTTTTTCCTCAACTAAGAAATTAGAAATATTTGTTTCTATATATATATATATATATATATATATATATATATATATATATATATATATATATCTGTTATCAATGATAAGATAAAAATGCTTATAAAAAATGATAACATAAAAATGAAATTAATAGTATATGAAAATTAAACTTCAAAGGAGAATTGAAAGGCAAGAGATGCGTAGTTTCATCTCCAACCCAGTACTACTATACATGCCAAAAGGAAAATGACCCAGTACTAGCTGCAATAACATCTCCAACCTTTACCCACTAAAATATAGTGTATTTAAAACTCACAAACTATAAAATAGATAATGACATATATGCTTTACATCTATCATGTCACTAGCTCTAACTATAACTAGGAAAAAGGGTTCTAGATAGCATTAATTTTCTAACTAATAAGTCATTTTCCTAATCACCAACAGTATCAATTGTTTCCAGTATATGGTATATGTGTGCAGCTGGCAGCAGAAGCAAGTATTCAACAAATGGCAATTTTGCAAAAGAGAAAAAAATAAAGGTACTTAAATATTTTGTTAGCTTTGAGAGATGCTTTTTTCTTCTTCTTGATACATATGATGTGTGAAGTATTGCATTGCCTGTAGCCATGCAAATGGTCCCCTCGTATACACATAATATCTATAACAAAAGTTATTAATGCTCTTTGTAATATATATAGAAAAACACTCGCTATCTCTGTCTGAAAACTGCATGGTGATGGTGTTGGCGTGACAATATTCAATTTGCATCACTAGGGACCACTATTACCTTTTTTGATTTGTTTTCTCATTTTAATAATTTATCTTATGGCTTTACACTCCCCTTAATATTCCGTTACTTATAGAAAACAAATATTAAAAGTTAAAAACCAAGTAGGAAATTTGAAGGGAAAAAAGAAAACCCTCATTTTTCACTGAGAGTTCTTACCCCGGAACGCTGCTATATATAATAGTGCCTCTTCCTAATCTCTTCGTCATCCCAAACCCTAGCAAACAAACTCATAGCCTTCAATTCCCAGTTTCATATATCATCAAAATTAAACTTTTCAGCTATACCACTTGTTCTTCTTGTTTCCATATAAATATATAATAATTCATCATGCACCATAACCAGTTGAAGCTGCCAGCATGATCTTAACTTCCCTCCTTTGGTGGGGAAAGATCAGATCATGCTGGCAGTTTCACCTAGTTGTTGGTCGCATGAACATGTTCCCTTGTTTTTCCTTCTCTTTTTGTGTTTTATTTTGTGCCCTATTGTATATATTTTCTTGATTTCTTTGCTTGTTTGCAAAACACCAGAAGATATAGCTTTTCCCAACTTTATTTTTGCAGGCTTCTCACTGTGTCTGCATAACTACTAGGTCATTAATTAATATTTTTTTATTTAGCCCTTTGTTCTTATTGGGTAAACCAAGGAGATAATATATCTATGATTTTATTTATTTATTCTGTCATGAAGTTGAATAAGCTTTAGGCATGAAATAGATATTAAAATTGTATTGTTGTTAGGGTTTTGAAAGGCAGACTAAGACAATTTTTCATGTTTAATGTATACTCAGACTTCAAATTGCTGTGTAGACTTGGCTTTACGTTGTTTTCTTTTTATTTTTCATAATTGAGGTTTCAAGGGAGATATTTGACAGCATAGTTTGTGATAGTAAAAGAAATTGGAATGCAAGCTTCTTCACTTGTAAGTTTCATCACTACTTTCTTATGATTTATGAGTGAAAACAAATAAAGTCAAAAATAATGTTAAAGTGCCATGAATTGGTGGAATGCATTCATGATTTCAAGATCTCATTTTAGTTTAGTGCTTCGGTGACTGAGCCATGACATTGAAATTGTCACATACCATTATTTTGGGTTAAATTTATCAAATGGGGCTTCTTTACCATTAGCCTTTCATGGTGGTGGTTATTATGTATTTAGGGCTGTTCATGATGTCTAGATTTTCTTAAGATACTCTGAATCCTTTCAACTACCTAGGTTCCTTCTTCCCTCTTTTCCTTTCTGGAAGATCTAAAATCAACTTAGAGATTGAAAGAGAATTATCTTAAGTCATGACATTTTGGGATTAACATGTTCATACTTTTCTTTAACCAAATTTTTTATATATACTTGTATAATGTTGGTTACTGCAAATCTATAAAATTAAAGAATTAATATATGGCTTAGAGTTCAGGTGAGTCACACTCACATCTACTAAGCCAACATTACATGATTTGAGGAAGAGGCTCAGATGGGACAAGAAAACTATTCCAATATTGCTGAAGTCATGGCAGATTCGCAACATGATCTCATGTACTTTCCTCATCCTGCTAAGATCTGAGTACAGCCTTTTTTGGCTTTAGGAATTTGAATTTGGATCATTCCTTCCTTTCTTCCTTCATTCCTATACATGATGACACAATCATGTGCCTTGTACCCAAGAAAAAAGAGTGCCATCAAGAAGGAAACAAGTGTAACATAACAAAAACTTCAATATTTTACAATCTGTTGCATTGAAAATTCATCTCATATGGACAATCAATCGATGTCACTCATCATCACCATTATCTGCAGTTTTCTGACAACAAATATTATAGTACATTGAACCACCACATTATCTTCATATAATAGAAAATCATTTGGTTGATATTTGTTACTCCTATAGTTTTAGAATATTTAATTTCCCTCTCTTTTCTTTCTTCTTTGTACATTTTAGTTTCACGGGATTTTCTTTGGACTTGAAGCCTAATTTTCTTTTTCTTTTGTCTTTTAGGGTAAGATTCCACATAGCTTTCAATCTGCTACGAGTATACCTAAAAGACATAATGGCTCAGTGGTTTGAATTTGCCTATTCTATATACGCGTGTCAGATATTGCAATAAGTCTCCATCTAATAATTACTGATACTAGAGTACATGCATTAATGTAAAACAAGCATGCATATTCTGTGTGAAATCAGCTGGTAATAATGAACTTAAACATGCATTTGTTTTGGTTTTGATGAACGGAACTTGTATTACATCACATAATTTAATTACCACACTATTAGTTGACTGGACCATGAAAATGTATAACTTAAATGAGCATTTTCTTTTTGACGAGAACATGGGGATATATCTTTTAGCTGTGAAGTAACGTTTAGCTGGTGATTCATACTTAAATAATTATTGAGAAAAGTTGGACTTTAAATCATCACAAGCCCCTTATAGAGGTATAATTTACGATTTTGATTCATTTTAGCTTTGATTTGGCATTCTGCGCTTTGGGTTGTTTAGGATTCTCAGAATCGTTATAATTAATTTATCTGGAAAGGTCGGAATATAGAGCGAAGTGGTTGATCGTATCAAATTACTCTCTTGAAGGTGGTTTCTGGCTAGGTCAAAAAACTCGATCGTGCTTGTACTATGAATGTCATGTTGAAGCAATTGAATGTATTACTAGGACATAGTTTTTAGGCGTTTTTGAGTTACCCTAAGGTGGTATCCTATTCTTATTGTTGGTCTCATTCATTGAATGACTTGTAATTTGGTTAAAGTATCTCTGGTTAGAGTTGGCAAAACAGGCTACCTAGCCCGCATCGGGCTGGGGCTTTTATGGGCCGGACCAAAAAACTCGGGTTGAAATTCGGGTTCAATCTTTATGGCCCAAGCCCAGCCCTATGCGGGCCACGGGCTAGCCCGCATTATGCATGATTTTTTTGCAACACTGTACTGTACCAATAAGAGAGAACATATTTGAATTTTCAAATACCAAATTCTGGAAAAAGGCATATTTCAATTCAAATAATGGCTACCGAAAGTGTAGAGGAAGGCTAAACATATTTCAAATAGCATATATTTCATTCCACATTCAAAACATTTCAAGGCATTCAACACTCGCGTTTTATGTTGATTTGAAATCCAATCCCTGTTGGAGGATACACGAAGTTTATGCAAGTAGAACTGAACTTTTTTTAAATGCTAATGTTGCATAACAGACTACCAAACTTGCAATCCACATAGTAAGTGGTGCAAGCATTAATTATATGTTCTTTTATATATGTAGAAGTATAGAACAGATTAATTCTACAAGCAAGTATCTATTAGTCAGATACCACTTGATTATTTCTCCAAGACTCATAACATGAAGGAAACCAGTTACCTAAATCAACCAGTAATTGCTACTTACGCCAAAAATTTGAAAACCGCATCATGAAAACCAGCTATTTCTTTCTATAATAACTGGCAAGTAAAAAACCAAGTGATGTACTAATTTTGGCAGCAATGTACCATATTTATTTTAATTTTCGGGTTTGCGGGCTACCCATGGCCCGGTCAGTCTAGCCCGACATTATTTGTAATTTAACTTTACTCATGAAAGTAGCTATTGGCTAAGACTTTGTTCGAGTAATGTATCTTCTATAAATGATGTGTTGACCCTTTTAAAGTGTTTTTCCAGAAAATAGAAGTCTTTTTTTTTGAAAGTCGAAAGTTTCATTCATTAGCTAATAGAGACGATCGTACAAACATTCAGAAACTGAAGCAGATGAGTTGGGACATTTCCCACCCAAATCCTAAGATAAAATCTAAAAGAACAGACCACACAAGCATAATGGACACTACACTTAAAGTGTTCAGAAACTATGAAGACAGAATCAAAGCAATCACGAAGACCTAGCATCCAAACTATCAGCAACTTCCGGCCACAGGCATTGGCAATCGATGAATGAGACTCTGTAGTCTTTCTCTCGATTCAGTTACGGATGATTTCTTTGACCTTTGTAAGCACAGTTCGACTATTTTTGGTCTCAGGATTAGCCAACTCTTCCTCAAGTCTAGGAGCTGGATGATAGTAGGACAGAACTTTGCAATGGTTGTCTGCCACATAAAATTCTTCAATATCAAGGAGCTGCCAAAATGCACAGAGAAGAATGTTCCAGCAGCCATAGCCTTGTTGAGGCATTTTCACAAACACTTCAGCTGCAACAGCACCTATAAAGCAAAAAGAGGAGATTAGGGAAAATGCAAAACCATCGGAGGCAAGTTTTGCTAGAGATGAAGTAGTCTCGCAGAAGCAGGGCCACAATGGCTTAGGAGGTGGACCACTACAAAAAAAAACGTCATTTGCGAGGGACATTAGCGAGGGAATACTGTTCCCTCGCTAAAAGTGACATTAGCGACGGAATTTGCGAGGGAATAAAGGTCCTCGTTTGTTTTGATCATTAGCGACGGAATTGTGGGCATTAGCGACGGAATTGTGGGCATTAGCGACGGAACAGTCCGTCGCTAACTGTTAGGAGAGAATCTGAAATTAGAACAGCACGGAAATCGAAGAGATTAGCGAAGGAAATAAGGGTCCCTTGCTAACTATTTTGATCGTTCCAGTCTTGGTTAGCGTGAAGGGATTAGCGACGGAATGGTCCCTCGCAAATTCCGTCGCTAACCCCAATTAAATTGAATCAGATCCCTCATTTTTCTCTCTCTGTTTGCTTTTCTCCTCACTCCCTCACTCTTCTCTCTCCCGAACCCAAACTCCCTTCTCTAATTTCCACCACCACCACACCACCACCACCACCACACCACCACCATGCACCACACCACCACAACCAACTGTCACCGTCGCTCCTCTCTCTCTCCTACGCGAACGTCGCCCTCTCTCCTCTCTCTCTCGTACGTGAGCCTCTCTCCCTCTTCACCACCAACAGAGTTCTCCCTCTTCACCACCGGAGCTCTACCTTTGGAGGTTTTGATTTTTACTGATTTTTACTTTTTATGATATTGTTTTGTTAGGATTTGTAAAATTAATTTTGTGATATTGTTGTTTGGTAATTTTAGTGAATTTAGTTTTGTGATATTGTTGTTTTGAAAGAAGAAAATAGGATTAGGTTTTATGATATTGTTGATTGTGGTTTGGGTAGGGTTTTAGGTTTGGGTAGAAATTGAAATTGTGTTTAGGATTAGAAATTGAAATTGGGTAGAAATTGGAATTGTGTTTTAGGTTTTTGGGTTAGGTTTAGGATTTATAGAAATTGTGTAGGATAAAAATTTGAAGTTGAAATTGAAGTTGTTTAATTGAAAAGTGTTTAATTGTTGTTTGTTGAAATTGAAGTTAGTTATTGAAATTGAAATTAATAGTTGAAATTGAAGTTAGTTATTGAAATTGAAGTTGAAATGGTTTAGGATTGAAATTGTTGGTGTTTGAAGTCTCACAACCGCACCGGAGTGCGCACCGTCACCGAACCACATACCGCACCGGACTCAATCTCATAATGGTTAGTTTTCAAAATAAATTAATTGTTGTTTTCATGAACCCTAGGTTAGATGACTGAAATGATAGATCTGGCAAACCAAAATTGGGAGAAGACAGTAGGTTGGTCTAAGGGTCGCCTGTATGGTACAGGGCCCTTGGCTCCATGTATGGGCCAGTCTGTGGCCGGGAGCAGCAGAAGACGCAGTCGACCAGCTTCTACTCCTGCGCAGACAGAGCATATTAGGCAGCTGGAGCAGGAGCTGCAGTCTACTTGACATGAGCTGCATGATGCTCGACAGGAGGTCAGGACCTCTACTGAGGCTATGAAAAAATGTAGGAATACTTTGCGAAAGTGTCCCTTAGGCAGGAGCTGATGTTTAGGTATTTTAAGAATATATGCAGCAACATGAGCAGCAAGATGAGGAGCAAGACGAGGAGCAAGCTGAGGAGTCTGGGGAGTCTGGAGAGGCTGGGGAGGCCGAGGAGTCTGATGGCGGCAGCTTTTAGAATTTGTTGTATCAGTTTGACAATTCAATATTTTGTTATAACATTTCAGATTAAGTGTTGTTGATTTGAATTTTGTGTTATTGAAGAATTTTATTCTCGGAATTTTTATTTTAAACTGTTTTATGTATTTTAGATTTTATTATTTATTATTAAAATACAGGTATAAAAGCAGGTTTATCAAAAAAAAATTCAATCAGTTGGGCATTAGCGACGGAATATTAGCGAGGGAATTAGCAAGGGAAATTGGACGCGTGGCTGTCAGAATTTAACCACGTGACTGTCTTTATTAGCGAGGGAACCAGTCCGTGGCTAATTCCCTCGCAAATGACCATTAGTGACGGATTTAGGTCATTTTGCGAGGAAAATTTCCCTCGCTAATGACCAGTTTTTTTGTAGTGGACGGATGGTTGCCGGAGACACCAATGGAGAGGCTGCCACGGAAAGTCTGAAGTTTAGGGGGTTAGCAAAAGTAACAAATTCCCCCAAACCCTTCTCACTTCTCGATGGTGGTGGTTCTGCCGGTGATCGCACTGCAAGGCGAGCGGAGTGGACAGAGACTCGCTTTGGAGAGAAGAGATCTCCCGTGAGAGAGCTAAGCCCAAAACAGAGAAACAGGCTAGAGGATGGAATGTCGGCGACGGTGGCGGTAGACCGGCCATGGTAGATCTGGGGGAGAAGCTCATTGATTTGTTGGCGGTGAAATCCTCTGGTCGCAGATGAGCAGTAGGTTGTGGCGATGGGAGGTGGAAACACGATGAATGGAGGTGGTGGGCGATTCAAGTGGGGCCATGGAGAGGTTTCGGTGGTGACACGGGGGAAGGTGGAGGAGGCAGTGAAGGTTTTGGTCAGGAACCCCAATGAATGGGGGGAAGAGCAGCCTGCACGAAGGGAGAAGACCTCCACGGTGGGAGGGGAAAGCCTCCATGAGAGAGGAGAAAACCGTAGGAGAGCCCTAGGAGAAAACATTTAGGTCTTTAAAAAATCAGGCACCCACAATATAAGTCTTGGTTGTAAGGTGCGTGTGATCATAAGTGCATTGAGTATGTGGAAGAAGACTTACAAAGATACTATAAAATGCACATGATTCTTATATATGTTTTATTGGCTGAATATTTTAATTAAAATATTTATAAAAGCCATGATACAAAGAGAATTTATGATGTTTCCATTTTAATGCTTTTGTTTTAGGAAGTTATTTGTGAGGCATAAATGCTATTCATTTTTTTTCATTTAAATTAGAATAGCATTTAATTATATGATATTTGAATTTTAGGGTTTCATTTGAGTCAACTGGGACTAGAGCCCTATAAATTTTAATCCATTTTCATGAAATAGTAGAGTTGAATTTTGAGTAGAAATTTAGAGATCCTATATGGTTCTTTGAACCGTTTTTAGAGCTTATTGGCTTGTCGTGACACTCCATCGAACTTATCAACCAGAACCTCCATATAGTCGGTTGTGGCATCTTCCCGACTTATCGATCAGTCTTTCATCCCCGATTGTGGTGTTTCCATCACTCACACTTTCATGATTATCGAATTAGTTACCGACGGCTCAGAGGATCATATCAATTATTTATATTTAGAATTTTCTTAATCCTGATTAGGTAAGCTGCAGCTAAGTTTTAGGCTTTTTTCCTTGATGTCCCTTGGTAGAAAAACATGTAGTTGCCTGACTATTGTTTCTCATTTTGTATTTTGTGGGATTGTAAGAGAGTTGTCTACACATTGGTATTTTTGGGTCAGCTTCGTGCCTTATATTTTCATTGCATTTGGACTAAAATCGAATCCAAAAGTGTTGGAACGGGTTATGCAGTAATACCTGAATCCATAAAAAATGATCATAACCTGTTTTTTATTTTTTTATTTAAAATAAAACAAAAACAATATTAAAATGAAGAAAAGGGTGAGCAAAATCAGGGTACAAGAGTGTGTTCTCTATAAATATTGGAACAATTGAGTATCATTTATAGAGATCACACTCTTGTACCAACTTTTAATAATTCCGCAAAAACCCCAGATAGTGTGTCTATGGTGTGTAGGATGAAATCTCTCTCTTGGAGGTGGTTCTTTGTTAGATCGAAGGGCCCACGTCGTCTGTATTATGAGTGACATGTTGCCCCGATAGTGTGTATTAGTCGTAAATAGGGCCCACTACTCGTTAGCATCCTATATCGGGTTTAAGATACCCCTAGCATCCTAGTTTTCATATATATATATATATATATATATATATATATATATATATATATATATATATATATATATATATATATATATATATATATATATATATATATATATATAAACACGTACGATCTTTTGCCTTTAAAAATAGTTAATTTGGGGTCTCCATGGACTCATACACATGCTAACTATTTCATATGTATTTGTTTTTTGCTTTACCAGGTTTGGAGGCATGGGGAAGGAAATGAAATCACCAAAATGATGCAACCTAAATTTTGGACAGAAAGTACAAGCGTAATTAGAAGCAAATAACTAGTTTCGAGTAATGGTAGCTCTAGAGAATTTAAGATCATAAATAGAATTTGGGGTTTTCAATATTTCAATGGACTTTTATTCATGGATTGTAGCATTATTTATGATGATTTCAAAATATGAATTCTAGCATATGTAGAGCTGATTGCACAAATGGGATTATGGGATCTAATGTGTTGAGTAATCTTTTCAAGAGAGAATGCATGTGTCAATATTAGGGGTGAGCAAAAAAGTTAGTAACCTCTACCTGTGTTTTTTACCGAATTATTTCTCTTTTTAAAACCTTAGCCCAGTTGTTATTTTAGCAAATCGTTACCCATATCATATAATTGGGTTTTGTTACTATAACCCCAACCCCTTTTTATATTTTTGTTGGGTTTTCATTTTTATACCCTGCATTGGTCCACTTACCCCCACAATTTAATTTAATCCCATTTTACCAAAAGTTATAGTGTAGAGTGAAATTTTTGGTCTTCCCAGATTTACGTCAGAGGAGGTAATTTCGGAGCTGTTTTTTATGCATTTCTGAAATTATGTATTACACATAAATCCGGAATTATAAAAATGTGTTCCGGATTTCTGGCGTAATACATAATTCCAGAAAATAGTTTTTTCACCTTCCGAATTTACATTTGAAACATAATTCCGGAACCAATTTAATTCCGTATTTATGTATCAACACATAAATTCGGAGTTATGTATATTTTTACTAATAACTTAATTTTTTTTAAATGAAACAGATATGGATACGGTTGATCTTTTGCTTCCCTTCACTATAGATCTATCAGACACATTTACGATAAGAGGGGTACATATTTAATACATTTTTTTATGAGTATTTGTAAGTTATTAATTGTGATAATAACTAAAAATTGCTTATTTTGTAGATATTTCCGACATGAATACACCGATCCCATTCGTGTTGTAGACTTAGAATCTCAAGACTTAAATGCTGATTGATGTTATTATTAAACGTTGTAATTAAATTTCATATTTTTACAATTGATCATTAAAAGTTGTAATTAATTATTAAACGTTTCGTCTTCTCTAGACACACCTTTCCCGATGAGAAGCGTAACCCGTATCTCTCACTGGAGTGGTTTCACGAGTAGCTGACCGTGATGACTCCCATCGATGTCCGCGTGGGATTCTGGATTAATATAAATAAAATTAATTAAAAAAAATAAAATGCTTTCCAGATTTATGTCTAGCAAATAAATTCGGAAGGCATTTTTTTAAGACTTTCTGGAAATACCTCACAATAGATAAATCCGGAAGTGACTTTGTGTTCTGGATTTATCTCCTAGGGATAAATCCGGAATAAAACCACTTCCGGATTTATCTATTGTGAGGCATTTCCGGAAACTATGTGATGGTTTTTTTTTCCCGTAAATGATCAGGGGTAAATTTGGAAGATTGGGGTTTTGTGGGAGTAAGTGGACCAATAGAGAGGGTATGAAAATCAAAACCCATCTTTGTCAGTACGAGTACAATTGTGAACCCTAATACCCATTAGCAAACCTTACAACCTTACAACCTGAAACTGTGTCGAGGCTAGAGAAGCAAAAGCAAGGTAGGGGAAACTCTATTCTTGTGCTTCCTTTTCAACTTCTTCTTAGCCTGTTCTGATTTTGACTATTCACTAATAATAACTATTTTAGAGGATTCTTGATTTTGATTGGTCATTCGATTTCCAAATCATGCAAAGAGTAAGTAAGTAGTTGTTTCGTTTATATGTGTAATATTGTGACTTGGAGATGTGAGTTCTCACCTGTTAATCTCGTCTAACTGTTTTTTTTCTTTTCGATAAGTAATGATTCATTGATAGGAGCACTAGGTGTACTCAAAACCACAATACAAGATTGAATCATAAATTGTTGATACAATTAAGAGCGTTATTCCACCATAATGAGAGTGAATAACTAGAGTCTCTACCCACCCCATAAACAAACCAACACCAAGTACTTGATATGAGCCACAATCGAATCAAGATTGACCATTTCCCCCTAAAGCAAACACCATTCCGAGCTAGCCAAATGCACCAACAAGTTGTCAACCAAAACAAATATTTAACCTTTGCTTTTTTGCCTTTGCAAAACTCGCCAAAAGAAAGAAAATGATGAGTAATATTGGTCGAAATAGGAATCTGAACGTCAATCCAACAACCAACCTCACGCCACACCCTCCTAGTGAAAGTGCAATCCAGAAACAAATGTTGGGCTTCCTCTCGATGATCATTACATAAAACACATGCTGCCTCCTCCTCCAAGTGAAGAACTTGTCGTCTGAACAACAAGTCATGAATCGACAAAGTATTATTGATTAGTCCCCATCCAAATATCTGAATTTTCGATGGGATTGTAATCTTCCAAAAAGCTTTAACTTCAATAAATTTGCTGCTGTCCTCATTTGGTTCTGAGGTGATTGACATAATATGTTTATAACATGAACGAACAGTGAAACTGATAGGCCGCAAGTATACGGTTCTATCGTGTATTAAAAAGTATCGATCCACATAGACTTTTGTGACTACCAATCTTAGTTTCGATTTTGATTAGCTAAAAGAGATTATTGAATTGTAGAAGAAGTTGTTGATTGATTTTTAAATTCTGAAATGTAAAGAATCTCGGGTTTATAGTTTCATCACTCTTTAGACCATCCACAAAACTATAAGAGTAACGTATTTCAAAAGCAAGGTAACAAATGTAATCATTGTCTCCTTTCAGAGTACAATGATGTGTTTTGATCCAACTTTCAATCCTATTTTCATGGTTGAAAGTTAGCAAAGCCCTTTAAGATCAATATATTTTTACTTACTTTAATGGAATTATGATTATTTTCATATCTTAATTCTCTTGTCTAATTTCATAGATCAAACATAGAATTTCACCTTTCGATTCTTCACTCTAATGTTTAAGATTCAGATTATAACATAATAAAATTAGATTAGAAATACAAAACAATCGGAGTGGAGAATAGTCCTGAGAATTACTAGGGACTTATAATTGAATTACTCCAAACAACCCAAGACTATGATTCTACTCACTCATATTCATAATGTAAATTGCAATAAGAGTAAATGACATGAATGTAAATGACAGAAAGTAAAAGTGCAAAAAGTAAGAGCAGAAAAGTAAAGAGTAAGAAATATAAAGTGTAGAAAAATTAAGAACAAGAACTTAAGATGAAATAGAAATTGCAATGAATTTTGAGAAAGGATTACAAGTATGGAATCATCCTTAGCACTCAGAATTTTGTGATATTTATAGCCCTAGGACCATTTAAGCTGAGAAAAATCAAAATTAAAACCAATTACAAGCAATGAAGATAGAAGTGTAACAACTTTGGTGACAGATGGAAAAACACGGCCGTGTTGCAAAAACATTGGCGGCTGTGTTTTCTTCTGATTGAAAAGGACCATTCTAGCTTTAGCAGAAAACACAGTCGTGTTGCATAAACACGGGTTGCCGTGTTTTCTTCTGGTTGAATGCTCCTTTCTTGCTTTTTTCTTGGTTCTTTTGGTTTTTCTTAACACCTTTCTTGAATGCTCAAAGTCATTCACTTTATTCGGTAGTAAAATTGCTCAAAACTAGAACTAAATTGCTACACAAACTACTAAAAACAAATACTAAAAAGACACTTAAACTAGACTTGTCAGAAACTTTTGCTTGGTTCTAAGATCCAGCTCCAGAAGTCAACTCTTCCACGGTTTAGGGTCACCTCCCTCAAGATGGGGGACAAAACTCTGGCCTCTTCGGTAATTTGATGACCGACACTTGAATTCCAAGATGTGTTCCAATCCCAGTAGTTGTTTCGCCAAACACCCAAGTCCGCGACCTTCACATTCTAGTTTATGCAACCTGAAAAAATATTAGCAAAATCCAATTTCAAGAGTCGTTGCCCAATCCAATGATGATGCCAAAAATCCACTCCTCGATCATCACCCAATCCCCTTCTAACACACGCTTCAAACCACCCCTTCGAGATTCGAGCTACACCCACATTCCGAAGGTCACACCACCACAAAGAATCTAACCGTTGTTACCTCTCCGTTGAAAAAAATAGAGTCCAAATCCCCATATCTATAAGAAATGATACCCCTCCAAGTAACTCCCTCCTCCGTCAATATTCGCCATTTTCATTTAGCCAAAAGAGAAATATTAAATAACTCAATATTCTTAACACCAAGACCGCCTTCTTCCTTAGGTTTGCGGACTTTATCCCAAACTACCCAATACATTCCCCTAGCTTCATCTTTTATACCCCACAAAAAATCTCTTTGAATTTTAATCAAAGTATTAAACTTAAAGGTAGACATTTAGAATTAATCAAAATCTTTTGTTGTCTATGCTTTTGCGATGATAATTTTAGTACGAATATGAAAAAGAAAAATGTAAAAATAACTAAGAATATAAATATAAATAATAGATAACTAAAACGCCTCTCATTAACTAAGAATATAAGCTTATCGGAAAAAAATATATAAATAACTAAAACACCTCTCATTAATTAAAGTAAAAATAAAATAAAGCCATAAAAAAATGTAAAAATAAAATAACAATTAGGGTGAGAACTGTGAAGTCGTAGGGTTTAACAAGACGGAAAATAAAAATGCTTGTCGGCCAGGAAAACGCCAACGGAATAAGGACATCGCCGGGAATGAAAGGTTTTCTTCCTAGTTCTCCTTCCTCTCTCTCGGCGTGAGTGACCCTGTAGCACGCCAAATACCGCGATTTTAGCCGGACTCTTAAACAACGACACTGACTGAAGAGTAGCGGCGAGCTTCCGCTCCGCACTGCTCCGACGCGATAGCGTTGCCGTTGTCAACAACTAAACAGTCTTTGAAAAGAGATTACTGTCATGTCGATTCAAGTTCTACTCAAATGGCGATTCAAGTTCAACTTGTTAAACGCTTACATGAACCCCTCAAACTCAAACCTTTGGTCGTCTTGTTTTCCTCTTGTTCCAGCAAAGTGTGGTAACAAGTGTGATTTCCATCCTCACCAATCAATGTTCCAAATCTCGCTGGAACTGTCTCCATTCTGTGTGCCCAAACCACATCGACCCAGTTTAGAGACACCTTCGGGATACGACGCTAGTGCACGATATCTACGCGGGATACGACGCTATTGCGGATACTTGCTTGGGATACGCAAGGAGTACTCTTTCCATTTTTTAAAAACAAAAATGTTTCTTTTAGATAAAAAATTATATTATATTATTATAAAAACTATAAACCAGTAGACTAAAAAAAGTAAACTATAAATAATAAATAATAAACTAAATAAACTAATAACAAAACCCTAATTTTGAAATCAGATGCGCTGAAAACGTGAGAAGAAGAAACGCAGCGTGAGAAGAAGGAACGCAGTGAACAGCAAAGTGCGAACTCCTGCGAAGTGCTCCATAACTGCTGCGATTGCGACCCTCCATAGCCACCATGATCGCCACTCTTCTTCAATACAGGTTCACTTCTTCCTATTCTTTCTTCACTGTTTGTCTGTTCGTTCTTCTCTTCTTCAATACAGGTTCACTTTATTTCCTATTTTCTAGTTTTTCCTATTTGTTTTTCTCTGCTTGTCTGTTGCTAATGCTTTGCAATTGTTATTTTAGTTTTTCTGTTTCCTATTTGTTTCCTTTTTGTTCAAAGCACAGCCACTCTATTTTGCCTATTTGTTTTTGTGAATCTGTTTTTGTCTCCTATTTGTTTCCTTTTCTGTTTCCTATTTGTTTCCTTTCTGTTTCCTATTTGCTAATGCTTTTTCAGTTTGCCTATCAGAGAAGAAAGATGAAGGAGGTGGCAACAAGGTTTGGTCTTGCAACTTTTGTCAAAAAACGGTGAAGAGTTCATATTCTAGAGTGAAAGCACACTTACTCAAACTACCCAATTGTGGGGTTGCTCCTTGTCCCAAGGTTAGTGATGTTATCGCAGCTGATTTAAATCGAATTTGTGAAGAGGCTAAGAATAGATTAAACCCTAAAAGTGTTCATGATTTCTAATTATCCCCCCTTCCCCTCTCTATTACTACTATTATTTAAACTATTTTAATTTTCTGCACCAATTAATTTATATTTCTCTTAAATTTTAGTGTGTTTCTCTTATAGTTTTCAGCAGCAGTTAATTTTTATTTCTCCTAAATTATGACTTGGTTTTGTTTTGCTGCGTATTATAAAAAAACTTAGAATTTTATGTTTTAAAAATTTGACATTAGCACATGACCCGTGAGCCCAATCCGAACCAACCCATTCAACATCGGGTTGGTTTGGTTCGGATTTTATAGAAAAAAACTCAAAATCTAAACCAACCCAAACCGATTAAATTAGATTTGTTCGGGCAACGGATTGAGTCAAAATCCACCCAAACCAACCCATGAACACCCCTATGTGTAAAGGAGACCATTGATAAATTTCATGGCTATTAGTGAAGGAGGGCCTATGTTTTTGAAGGCAATTGATGGTTCCAATGAATATAAAGACAAACACTACATGGCTAGCATAATAAAAGATGTAATCAAGGAGATAGGGCCATCAAATGTTGTGCAAATCATAACCGATAATGCTCCAGTTTGCAAGGCTGCAAATCATATCTATTGAATATTATAAGCAATTGTCAATTAGTAAAGTGAAATATCTTTAGTTATATTTTATATATTTTTATTTTTAATTTAATTTTTTATTGAAGTATCCCCGCCGTATCGTATCTTGGTTTTCAAAATTTTCCCGTATCTACGTATCCGTGTTGTGTCGTATCCCGTATCCGGGCTACATAGCTTGTAACTGGCTATTATAAAGGGGATGTGTACTCCCATTTTCTTTTAAGTGTTTCTTAAGTACAATATATTGGCAAGTGAGATCATGTATTGGTTTTGTTTTCAGGGCTAGCATAACTATGGAACAGTGCTGCTTCTGCTTGCTGGAGATCTCAGCTGCAGTACAACTGGCTCAGGTTCTGTGTGAGCTGGTTTCAGATCAGATTTTCCAGTTTCATTCTTAAAATGAGAGACATATTTAGGGATTGATTTGGGAAATTATGAGAGAATAGTGTGGCAGCACCTCACACTTCTACTCAAATGGCGATTCAAGTTCAACTTGTTAAACGCTTACATGAAACCCTCAAACTCAAACCTTTGGTCGTCTTGTTTTCCTCTTGTTCCCAGCAAAGTGTGGTAACAAGCGTGGTTTCCATCCTCACCAATCAACGTTCCAAATCTCGCTGGAACTGTCTCCATTCCGTGTGCCCAAACGGCATCGACCCAGTTGAATTCTCCGAAATCACCCGCCACCTCAAGAACAAACCTCACCTAGCTCTTCAACTCTTCAAATGGACCAAATCCAAATCCTGTTGTCACCACAACCTCACCTCCTACTCCACCCTCATTCACATCCTCGTACGTGGCCGTCTCAAGTCACATGCCTACGATGCCATCCGAACCGCCCTCCTTACTTCCAAGCTCTGCCATAACGACGACGAAGACCATCGTTTCGGGTCCCCCTCCACACATTTGAAGCTCTTTGAGACTCTTGTCAGCACTTATCGAGATTGTGATTCGGCTCCGTTTGTCTTTGATTTGTTGATCGAGGCGTGTTTGGAGTCCAAGAAAATTGACCCTTCCTTTGAAATCGTTCGAATGTTGCTCTCCCGTGGGATTAGCCCCAAAGTTCACACCTTGAATTCTTTGATTTCTAAGGTTTGCCGAAGTCGTGGGGTGGATGCAGGGTATGCGATTTACCGGGAGTTCTTTCGGTTAGATGAGGAAAAAAGTGAAATTTCAAAAAGGGGTTTTGTTAGAGTCACCCCCAATGTGGATACTTATAATGCATTAATGTTGTGCTGTTATCAAAATGGTTCGGTAGAGAAGGTAGAGGAAATTTGGCATGAAATGGGTAAAACGAGGTGTAACCCCAATTCCTATAGCTATAATGTATTGATGGCTGCATTTTGTGAGGGAGGGAGGATGGAAGATGCTGACAAGTTGTGGAAAGAGATGAGAAAGGAAGAAATGGAGGTTGATGTTGTTACTTATAATACTATAATTGGTGGGTTTTGTGAGATTGGAGATGTTGGAAGGGCTGAAGAATTTTTCAAAGATATGGGATTGGCAGGTATTGAGGGCACTGCTTTAACTTTTGAGCATCTTGTCAAGGGGTATTGTAAAATTGGGGATGGTGATTCCGCTGTTCTTGTTTATAAGGATATGTCTAGGAAGGATTTCAGGCCTGACGCTTCTACCCTTGACATGCTGATTGGGTTGCTTTGTGATAAGGGTAGGGTTCAGGAAGCTCTGGAGTTTTTTAGGTGTGGAGTTGGTAAGTATGGTTTAGTTCCCAAGGAAAAGAGTTATGAAGCCTTGATAAAGGGGTTGTGTTTTAAGGGGAGAATGAAAGAGGCTCTTAAGCTTCAGGCAGAAATGGTGGGAAAAGGGTTTCAACCGAATTCAGAAATATATGGTGCTTTTATTGATGGGTATATTAGACAAGGAAATGAGAAAATGGCAGGAGCTTTGAGGATAGAAATGCTGCAAACTGAGATGCAGAGCTAATAAAATAGTATCCTTATGGTGAAAATAATTGACTCTTTTTCCCATAGGTTCCTGCGGCCCTCCATGAACTGTCATATTTGAAAACTGTATCATGATATGTTTTTATCATCACACTCTAATCACAACAACGGATTGAACACTAGCCTGGTAGGCTTATTATGAGAGTCTGTTCTTGATGCGTCCGATGCAGTTAACGGGAGTTGCTTGTGTATATTTTGGATGTCAAAGCAAGAATGTTTAGGGATATCTCAGGAATTTGATTTATTTTGTAGCAGAGGAAATGACAGTTAATGTGTACAGCACTACTGTGGCTTGCTACCAGTCATTTGATTAAAACAAGTATATTCATGGCAGGAACACTTTTGAAATGTATATATTCCATTTGGGAGGTTTTGTTGTGTTCATGCTTAGAGGCCAACCCTTCCACAGTCATGAGAATTAGCAAACCGCAGAACTGCAGAATGTCTTTGTCACGAAGCATTCGCTTTGAAGCTGGGCATGACATTAAGTGGACTCAAGTTGTATTTTCTTCTTGAATAATTCAATAACTGATTTAAGGATCTGTTTGTTTTAAAGTTGTAGAAGTAACAACTGGTTTGGAGAAAATGAATGTGTTTGGGAATGATATTGTAAAAGTAATTACTTTCAAAATTTCAGATATATTTTATGCATCTGATTCTGAAACTGAATTTTCTGAATGTAAGAAAAATAAGTTTACTTCCTTCAAAGTAGCACTTCCATTTGTAGCTTCCATAGTCTGGTCTCACCTCATCTTCTGTGTAAAGTATTGTATTGAGCTTTCTTTCTCTATACATACTTCAAACTATCCTAAATACACGTTGAGTTTGTATAATTATACATTATTAACAAACTGTTCCCTATGATTTCTCATGCTTTAATTAGGAAAACAAATTACAAAATAAACAATAACTACCCTAACATTTTTACAGGGGAAATATATATTGGGAATCACAAAGAGGGTAATAGATAAAGATTAAAAAGAGAGGATGTGATGGATAGACACCATGTCACAAAGGCCATCACTGCAGATATCCTGTACCTGCAGCAAAGCTTGATAGGGCAAAACGATTCTTGAGAATTAAGCAGAAGATCTACAACACTAGCTGTTGAGGAAGCTGCTGCTAGTGTGAGTGTTGATAACACCTGCAGAAAATAAAATGGAGTTACCAACAAATGGTTCCCTGACCTATCTAA
The DNA here is from genome assembly GCA_039519185.1 of Astragalus membranaceus. Classification (NCBI taxonomy): domain Eukaryota; kingdom Viridiplantae; phylum Streptophyta; class Magnoliopsida; order Fabales; family Fabaceae; genus Astragalus; species Astragalus membranaceus. The sequence goes on along the minus strand of CM076850.1, from coordinate 106,833,146 downwards.
TAAACTGATAGCACTTAGATCAGAAACTACATACCCAATCCCCCACAACAATAATCAGAAGTATTCCTGGTTGACGAATTGGGCATTTGATCAGTACAGAGTATCCATCTACTATTGCCAATGTGAAACTCCAAGGAATTACCAAACCCATAATTGTCACCAAATAGCTAGTACATGGATCATGAACGCAAAAATTAACCACTTATAAGTTAACAGAAAAATCAATAAATTCACTTACGCCATTGATGTTTGCATCAGCTCCTATCTTTTTGTATTATGTGATGCAAGTAGCAGAAGCAGAAAGCAGAAATATATCCTACACTTGAGTAAAAATTAAGAGAAAAATAATAAAGGTACCAGAAAGACGTGTAGCTGTAGAATTCAACTCCTAGAGACATAAAGAGAAGGGAAGCTGATGAGAAGAAGGTCTGGCCCAATCTCAGAATGAAGCTGGCAGTAGTGCCCACAGAGCCAGGTAATTCATTCATCAACTTATTATTGTATGGTGATGTGTAAAGTAGTACTAATTATATTTCTGGGTTTTCCTCTTCCCTTTGTGATATGCTACTACTATCATATAGAGTTGTCTTTCAAGGTTGAACCATACTCCTCCTCCACCACCACCACCTAGTCTTGTCATCTAAGCTTATTTCTTTCTGCTAAAGCCTTTTGATAGCACAAAAACATGTTCTATAATAAGGACTTGGGATGATCTTTATCAAATAGAAGACATCTAGTCAAAAAATATATATAAATCAGAATGAAGACATATCTCTTCCAAAAAGAAAGAATTATGGCCAACTTTTTTTTGCGGTCTGCTAGCTGATTGATCAATAACGTGATTTCTTTGTCTAATTATGATGATGACACATGGGTTCTCTGTTTTTCGGTGGCATGTCTTAAGTGCCGCTAAATATGAAATTTCCTTGACTGACACACTTTTTAGGTAAAATGGGGTGGAGTGATTCCTAACTTTTCTTTTTTCTGTTTATAGCAGAAACGTGTTCCCCTCACCCAACTCTAGAAGCATTTAATATATAGATATATAAGCAATCCTCATAATAATAGAAAGAATTTAAAATATGGTCTTGGTAACTAATTAATGTCTTAAAATACAAGTTAATCACGTTTTAATTTAATAAATACGCCATTTCCCCTAAGACTTATCTTTTTTTTATTGCTTAACCAAAATTTTAAGGGCCATCGTTAGCATTCTCCTTAAAATATTTTGATTTTTGGGAATAAGATACATTTAAAAGGGTGATCAGAAGATGCTAGATTTAATATTCCTCATTCTTAATTTTTTTTACATTCGATGTTTTTTATGTGGTTTTGAATGGTTGTTAGGGACGAGAGAATGACAAGTGCTTTGAGAAGGAACTCAGATTCTACATTTGTCACAACCTTATTTGGCTACCTTTTCATTGGAAAGTGATGTGACTATATGTAACAAGTGGAATTGGTGGTAGTGGAGAATATAGCATTGGTGACGGCAGTAAGTATAATCAAGCATTATAAGCTGGGCTAGTTTGTAGCCAAAGTTGGAGCCAAAACCGGCATAGGAACTTCAATAAAGTGGCGCCAAAACTTCAACATATGTGCTGTGTTGGTTCTGTCTCTCACCCTACATGTGAGACACATTTCATCTTCCAGTCTGACACACTGTTATGCCACTTGAGGTAGCCTTACTTTCTCCTTCTCTCTCCGTGCATGTCAAACATGTTTGTCAGCAATCTCCCATTGTATGTTATACACATTTCGCTCATTCCCTGTTATTTTCTTAAGCTAATCTATTTCCTTTCCCTCTCATCTCCAGAGAAAGTTGTTTGTATAGAGAGAAGAGAAAAATCACGCAGAGAGAGACAGGAGAGAAGAAAGAGCAATCTGAGGGGAGAGAAAGAAGAAGAGAAAGACAGGGATTCTTGAAAGGGAAAGAAAAGAGAACAAACAAGATTTGGGGAAAAGGGGGAGAGCGTTGAGACGGAAAGCCGTGGTGGGAGAGCAAGAGAGAAGATTAGAATACAAAAAATTAAAATGCAGCTACTGTTGGCCGTGAAATGGGTGGTTCCAGCGCGCAGAGGACGCTTGCTCCGTCATTACGCACGCACGCAGCAGTCCACCGCTTGCTCCGCCGTTCTGCTCTCCATCCCTCCGTTTTTTATGTTCGCGGTTGAGATCCTTCCTAATCTTGGCATTTCACTTTTGCTCTCCTCTTCGTGCTTCATCTCACGCCACCGTGTTCAACTCCTCAATTTGGAGTGACACCGCATTCAAAACAGGGGCATCTTCGATGGGTTCTTTGACAAATCGTTTAAAATTCTCTAATAGGTGAGCGTTATGTTGATGTTGAGATGTGGTGTAAATAGTAGTTTTATTTATATGTGTATTCGGCCTAGGCCCGTTAGGTTTTCATATAGTATAGCCTATTTAAACTCATTAGTGCTTGTACTCTTTACATAACAACATATACAGTTAATAAGACGGAACTACAGCTGCTCTGTAGTCGCAGACGTAGGCAAACATTGGCCGAACTGCGTGACCAATATCGTCTCTCTATTCTTCGTCTCTATTTAACATGGTATCAAAAGCCTATGATCATTGGGCCTGAAAACCTAGCCGTCGCGCCGTCACGCTATTGAACCCTAGCTGTCCCGTTGATTGTTCAGCCTCAACGGCCCTAGGTGCTACGAAAGTCATACAACCCTTTGCATCCGTACGGACGCCATCGTTCAGCCGTACAACGCCACTGTTCATCCGTACGGACGTTACTGTTCATTCCGTACAGACGTCACTATTCATCCGTACAGCGTACTGTTCATCGGTGCGGCGGTCGCTTTTCATTCTCGCGTCGCTATCCGTACGCCGTTGCTGTTCATTCCATATCACGCCTTTCTACTGCTCCTCTCTGATTGTGGTTAGCCTTCCCATTATTGTCAAAGATGAGTTCAACTTCAGAAAAGGACAAAAACAAATCTGAATCGACAGGTAAGAGTCTCGTGTCTTATGCTTTCTCGGGCAATCCCTCTATAACAACGGAGAAACTCAATGGTGATAATTATTTGATTTGGCCTGCCTCTGTCAAATGTGGTTTATGGGACAAAGGCTTTTAGATCACCTCACTAAGAATTCTACAGATATTGGTACTGATTTGCGTGAAGATTGGGAACAAGCAGATTGTCAATTGGTCTCTCTTTTGTGGCAATCCATTGAACCCTCATTGCTGGTCCATTATCGTTCATACACCACTTGTTATGATATTTGGCAGAAGGCTAAGAATGTTTATTCTAATGATATCCAGCGTCTCTATGGTGTTATTCATAATTTAGCCACCCTTCAGATGACAGAAGATACCATCATGACATGTGCTAATAAAGCTCAGTCAGCAGCAAATGAGTTCAAGCTCCTTGTGACCGACAATGACCCGAAGAAGATGCTTGAAAAACTAGATAATGTGTGTATGATCTATGTTCTTCATGGTCTCCATCAAAAGTATGAGTCAGTACGGAGCAACATTCTTTCTGCATCAGACATTCCCTCAACAGAGGATCTTATCAGGCGTCTCATACGACTTCCTGGATTGGAAGGAACTGGAGGGAATGGATATCAGACTAACATAGAATCTTCTGCTCTTGTTTCTAATTTTGCAGGTCGTGGGGGACGCGGTCGTGGTCGTGGGGGTGGTTGAAGAGGTCGTGTCGGAGGACGTCCTCAGTGCCCTTATTGTAAGAAACTTGGGCATACTGAAGACAAGTGTTATTCCCTTCATGGCTTTCCAGAGAAACCAGCAAATGTGACTCAGGTTAATGATTCTGAACAGAGAAGCACTAAACAAAATGTTCTTTCCGATGAGGAGTATAAGGCATTCCTGCAGTATAAGACTTCCCAGGCTTCATCATCAGCAACAATTGCTCATTCTGGTAATTCTACAGTCTGTTTCTCTCAATCATCACCTGTTGACTCCTGGATTATGGACACTGGGGCTTCCGATTGCGTGGCTGGTAATCCATATCTTTTATCCAAAATATCCCAACCTAACACCCCACATTATATTACCGTTGCCGATGAATCAAAAGTTAAAGCTAGTGGCATTGGTAAAGCCACTCCTCTTCCATCCTTACCCCTTGACAATGTTCTTCTTGTTCCCAATTTCCCATTTAATTTAATTTCAGTTAGTCGTCTGACTTGAAGCCTAAAATGTTCTGTAACTTTTGATGATGATTATTTTGTTATACAGGACCGGAGTACGAAGCGGACGATTGGTACAGGATATGAGTCACATGGACTTTACTACCTCCAGCCCATCCATCCTTCATCTACAATTGCCTCCACTTCTACTACAGAGTCCCCCAGTCTTCTTCATCGTCGGTTAGGTCATCCAAGTCTCAAGAAGTTCAAAGTTATGGTTCCTCATTTGTCTCATCTGCAGTCATTAGATTGTGAGTCTTGTCAGCTTGGGAAACATGTTCGCTCTTCCTTCCCTAGCAGTACTCAGTCTCAAGCTCGTTCTCCTTTTGATGTTCTTCACTTAGATGTATGGGGACCGAGTCGAGTCACTTCAGTTGTAGGACATAGATATTTTGTCACTTTTATTGATGAATTTTCTAGATGTACGTGGATCTACCTACTTAAGGATAGATCTGAACTTCTTGGTGTTTTTCAAAATTTCTTTAAGGAAATCAAAATTCAATTTGGTTGTTCTATTCGAACTTTACGCAGTGATAATGCGAAAGAATATTTTTCTACATCATTTAATTCTTTTATGGTTGAAAATGGCATCATACATCAATCATCTTGTCCCCATACCCCACAACAAAATGGGATTGCTGAACGTAAAAACCGTCATATAATTGAAATAGCACGCACCTTACTTATTCATGCTAATGTTCCTTTGAAGTTTTGGGGGGATGCTGTCCTCACTGCAGGGCACTTGATTAATAGAATGCCATCCTCTGCTAACCAGAATAGGGTTCCTCATCCATATTGTTTCCCGATGAGCCCTTGTTCCGTATCTCTCCTCGAGTCTTCGGATCCACTTGTTTTATTCATGATCTTACTCCGGGACTTGATAAATTGTCTGCTCGCGCAGTTAAGTGTGTCTTCCTTGGCTATTCAAGAGTTCAAAAAGGATATCGATGCTACTGTCCCTCCACACATCGCTTCTACATGTCTGCTGATGTCACCTTCTTTGAGGATGCTCCCTTCTTTGCATCTCCCATTGAGTCTGAGTCTGTCTCTCAAGTATTACCTATTCCTAACCTTGTCCCGGTAGTTACTCTCCCACCCATCATTGACCAGATAGATCACCCCTCTCCTACGGAAATTCCTAGTCCTTCTAGTCCTCCCCCTTGCAAACTTATCAACGCCGTGCTCATCTCCCTCCTGTCGACCCACCTCCTACCGTTGATCCTAGTGACTCATCTCCTGCCCCGGTTCCCTCTTCTACTCCGGATCCGCCTCCCGAGTCAGAAGACCCTCCTATTGCAGTGCGTAAAGGTACACGTTCCACCCGTAACCCTCATCCTATTTATAATTTCCTCAGCTATCACTGCTTATCACCTTCGCATTATACATTTGTCTCTGCTATTTCTTCCATCACCATTCCTAAGTCCACGCAGGAAGCTCTTTCTCATTCAGGTTGGAGACAAGCTATGATTGATGAGATGACAGCCTTAGAATTTAACCGGACATGGACTCTTGTGCCGCCTCCTCCTGGTAAATCTATTGTTGGGTGTCGTTGGGTATATACTGTCAAAGTTGGTCCAGACGGGAGTATTGATCGTCTGAAAGCACGCCTCGTTGCTAAGGGCTATACTCAGGTTTTTGGCCTTGATTACAGTGATACTTTCTCACCGGTGGCTAAAATGGCTTCTGTTCGTCTATTCCTTTCTATGGCTGCAATGCGACATTGGCCATTGTATCAACTAGACATCAAGAATGCGTTTCTCCATGGAGATCTAGAAGAAGAAATTTATCTGGAGCAACCACCTGGTTTTGTTGCTCAGGGGGAGTGTCGTGGGTATGTCTGTCGACTTCACAAAGCCTTGTATGGTCTTAAACAATCCCCTCGAGCATGGTTTGGAGATTCAGTAGTGTTGTTCAAGAGTATGGCATGATTCGGAGTGAAGCTGACCACTCTGTCTTTTATAAATTCTTCTCTCACAAATGTATTTATCTGGTTGTCTATGTCGATGATATTGTCATTACAGGTAATGATCATGATGGGATTGCAGGACTTAAACAACATCTAGTCCACCACTTTTAGGTCAAAGATCTTGGAAAGTTATGTTACTTTCTTGGCATTGAGGTAGCTCATTCTAAGGCAGGGATTGCTATTTCCCAGAGAAAGTATGCTTATGATATTTTAGAAGAAACCAAAATGCTGGATTGCAAGCCAATTGACTCTCCTATGGATCCTAATGTCAAGATCCTACCAGATCAGAGGGAGCCATTTTCAGATCCAGGAAGATATAGGAGGCTAGTTGGAAAGTTAAATTACTTGACCATGACGAGGCCAGATATTTCATATGTTGTTAGTGTGGTGAGTCAATTCCTAAATTCTCCTTGTGACAGTCATTGGGATGCCGTTGTTAGAATCCTGAGGTATATCAAGGGAGCTCCTGGAAAAGGTCTTGTTTACACGGATAGAGGTGATTCAAATATTGTCGCTTACACAGATGCTGATTGGGCTGGTTGCCCCTTTGATAGAAGGTCCACATCTGGGTATTGTGTTCTTATTGGTGGAAATCTAATTTCATGGAAAAGTAAAAAGCAAAATGTTGTTGCCAGATCCAGTGCTGAGGCTGAATATCGAGCTATGGTGCTTACCACTCAGGAGCTCACGTGGCTAAAACATCTTCTCCAAGAGTTGCGTTTTTGTAAAATAGGCACTATGAGTCTCATCTGTGATAATCAAGCAGCCCTACATATTGCGTCCAATCCAGTCTTTCATGAGCGAACCAAACACATTGAAGTTGATTGTCACTTTGTTCGTGAGAAGATTGTGTCCGGCGACATTGCTACTTCATTTGTTGGTTCTAATGATCAATTGGCAGACATCTTCACAAAAGCTTTTCGAGGATCAAGGATAACTTACATATGTGACAAGCTGGATGCCTACAATCTATACGCTCCAGCTTGAGGGGGAGTGTTGTGGTGTAAATAGTAGTTTTATTTATATGTGTATTCGGCCCAGACCCGTTAGGTTTTCATATAGTATAGCCTATTTAAACTCATTAGTGCTTGTACTCTTTACATAACAACATATACAGTTAATAAGACGGAACTACAGCTGCTCTGTAGTCGCAGACGTAGGCAAACATTGGCCGAACTGCGTGACCAATATCGTCTCTCTATTCTTCGTCTCTATTTAACAGTTGATTTGTCATTTGACTTTGTTGACATTGGTTCTTTATTCAGGACCAAAATGGGAGGGTTGTTCTTTATTCAGGAAAATAGCTCTTCAGGTACCTTCTTTTACTGTAAAGATAAAGCCTTTCTAATCTTTCTAATAAATTACAATGTGTACCCTCATAATGTTGTAATTTCAAGTAAGTATTGTCTGTTATAATTGATTCTTTCAACACGATCGTACTGCGATTGGGATTCTGGATTCAGTGTCGTTCAGCTGCGTCAACATCGATTCTAGTGGTGGTGAACGAATGCATGCAATGGTGGTGATTTTTGCTGGTTCACAATGGAGATCGAAAGTGGTGGTGAGTCAGTCATCCCTTTCTCTCCCTATTCATCTCTTCATTTCTATTTTGATTTTTGATTCACTAGCTTCTCAATCTCTTTTGTGGTTTTAGTTTCTACTTTATTCTATTGTTTGATTTTTTATTTTATTTTTTGTGTTTACTCTCTCTGTTGATATCTTCTTTCTCTTATTTTTGGTATTTAATTTTTTTTTGTCTCTGGTTTTTGTGTTGGTTTGTTTCTCTCTTTATGGAGAACTACATGCATCGATAAATTCATACCTAGTTGCTCTCCTCTTTCAATTTAGTTGTGGCCAAGACCACTTCTGCTAGGAATTTTGAATGAAAAAACAATTGAATGACTACATCTAAGTGATTTTTGCTTCCAAGGAATGGACTTTGGATTATATAGCAATGAATGGTTTGATTTTTGGGCTTTGGTTGAAAGAAATCTAGAAGCCAGCAACAATTCTCCTGTTAAAACGCAACAACTTTCTATATTTTCTGATGTAGTAAATTTCATGTAAACTTCAGGCTAACAGGGGCGTGCCTTCACTAATCTGAATTTTCGCTATGAATTTTTGTAGGTGAAAATTGGTGATCTCGGATTGGCTGCAATAGTTGGGCAGAACCATGCAGCACATTCAATTTTAGGGACTCCAGAGTATATGGCACTAGAGCTGTATGGGGAAGATTACACAGAGATGGTGGACAATATTTACTTGAAGTATTTCATGTAACTTTTATATATCTTTTATCAGTTTGTTCTATATTTGATAGGAAAACGATCCAACATTGAAAGGAAGGGTAAACAAATGTGATATGTTATGCGCCTTCTCTGTGAATAGCATTGAGTTTGTCTTCTATTTTCAGTGCACAGCTCACCAAGGCATATCAGACTGCTAATGTTCTTTTTGGTGGTGCAGCGCAACTGTTGGGGGAAAGATGAGGGTGGGTCAAAGAGAGAGGGATGACTGTCTCAAAAAAAATCTATGAAGTCTTTCCTCGGGTTCCACTGCCAGATCTTGATGACATGCAGCAGCTTTCTGAAAACATTGGAAGTGCAAAGACACGTGTTGATGGCTGTTCCTCATTCTTAAAAGCCGCTATCAAGTGAGACTTCACAACAAAGTTTAAAATACTATTATAGATTATACTTACATTACAAAATATATCAGCCTATTTGTTCATGATTATTTATGTTAATGATCATTTGTTCTTCTAACAATATTTCTCACTTTCCTGCTATTGTATTAAGGTGGTCTGCTGAACTTGGAGAAAATAGAAATGGATTTCCAGAACTGCACATTATGTTAGGTGAATACATATTTTCTGAAAGTCCTGAGGTGGTACGTTTCGCAATAGCGCCACTGGTGCCTCTTCATTGTTGCTCATCTTAAATTCATACACTGCAGGATAATATGGAAATTGCTTTATGCTATGGAAAGTTCACTTACCATTGAAATCATTGTTATTTTTATTTGTGGTAAATGAATATCAATTGAATTTTTTATTTGCAAGATATGAATAGGGTCATATCATTATGTAAGAGGAAATAATCCAATGAAGATTTAGAGTGGGAGGTGAGTTTAATTTTAATGCTTAGAAAACATTTTAACTATTTAAAATAGTGTACAAGAGCTTCAAAAGGCTTTAGAGTGGGAGGTGAGTATCAAAACCATTTAGGTTTTGATTGATAGTTATGGCCATAGGTTTTTGAAGATTTAGTTTGTTTTGGTTTCAATTGCCTCTGATTTTTACCTGTTGGAGATGCTTATTCCTGCTTTCATGTGCTAAATTGTTTATTGACTATATTGAATGAATTACTTTTGTGGGCCTACTCATGTTGGAGCCATTGATTTCGGTATGCATACTCAGATACTCTATTTGTTGCTCCACTTTGTCTTTGCCCCTTATAAATTCATGTTGTGTTATTTGTGAAAATCTGTTGTTAAGGCTTTTTGGCTACTGTGTGTGCAGGAAAGAAGGCCCATACACATGATGCTTCCACAAAGCCTTCTTTCCTTTGTGATTTGTGTTTTAGATGTTCAATGATTTTACATGATGCACATAGAGGGTAATTGGAAATTTATTGAATTCGTTATTAAAACGAAGGAATATGCAGTTTTCCTTTTCCTATTCAATTTTTTTTGTTTGGTATGCATAAGAGAAGAATGATGACCAATGTGATTTATTGGATGTTGTATTTTCCAAGAAGTTGTTTTTTGGTCGTTGAACCACTATGGAGTGAGTTTGGAATCCTAATTTTCACATATTTTGTATTGATGACAGAGGCCAAATTGGTGTTCTCAATATGACTGTGAACTATTCTGAATGGTAGGCTAATGAAAATGAGTACAAAACTAATTTAGAAGGATGCAAAGTTATGTCATTTATATGCTCTCAATTGCATTTTTTTTCTTAGATTTCTTTGTTGGATATGTTTGTAAGCACATGTTCAGTGTAACTTATTCCACTATTTGAGTGATTAGTGATTAAAAAGAGGGTTTTGAACATTTTTGAACTTCAATTACATTTTCTTTGTTAGAGTTCTTTATTGGTTATATGAGTTTGTAACCACACATTGAATGTTTTTAGTGTTACTAATACCACTATTTGAGTAATTAGTGATTAAAAAGAGATGTTTAATGAATGTTTTTATGTTTTTAACTTTGCAGATGTTACTATTTTACAAAGTTGGCAAGGAATCAAAGATAAATGTTATTGAGATTAATATGGATTTGTTGATGCGTCATAAACCACCAGCTCTACAAGTTGACTATCCTCAACACGATGTTGCTGGAGTTATTGAAGACCATCTTATTGTTCTTGGCTAGATGATCTTCCAAGTTTTATGTTTCATTGTGTAAGACTTATTAGGACAATTGAAGAGACCTTCCTATTGTTGTTTGTTGTCTGTCAACTATTTTGTTGTCCTAGACTTATGTTTTATTGTGTATCTCTACTAACTTTTATCTATATAGCATCCTATATTTCGAATATCTTAAACTCATGTATTTGAGTAGTTACTAGTGCTCCCCGTGCATCGCACGGGCATTGAGACTAGTAGGGTTAATGCTAGAGGTGTCAAATGGGGCTGGGCTAATAAAATGTGGGTTGAGCTAGTAAAATGTGAGCCCAGACGTATTTGGGCCCAATTCAATCCAGCTAGAAATATCAAACACCCAAGGGATTTTTTTTGTACCCCCATCACATTCCATATACCCCCACATAATTTCTAAAACTCGAAAATACTCATGCCCAGCTAAAATTCGCCCGGATTTACCCCCATTTAAGGTAAATCTGATTTGTTATTTTTTCAAATCGGATTTATCTACCCAATAGGTAAATTCGACTTTAAAAATAACAAAGCAGATTTACCTCAGATGGGGGTACATTCGCTTTGTTATTTTTAAAATCGGATTTACCTAGTGGGTATATGGGTGTCAAAAAAACCCGGACCCGTGGGTAAAACCAGTCACGGGTCCGGGGCGGGTAGTTAAACGGGTACCCGTGGGCCAAATAAACGGATATTTTGGCTACCCGACAATAATCGGATTTACCTAGTGGGTAGCGGGGTACCCGGACCCGCGGGTACCCGTACCCGTTGAAAATTCTGTTGTTTCTTCCTTTTTTTTATCATCTATTGTTGTTGTTGTTTAAGTGGATGTTTATTCACATTTTGTTGTATCTTTTATCCTAATATTTTGGATAATATTTAGTTGTTATTTTTCAAGTTTCTATTATCATAATTTTAGTTTTTTTATCTCAATTCATTAACAATTATATATTAATAAATAGTTGATACGATAAATGCATATCAAAATGCGTAATTTTTTTATATAAATGAATCAAAAAAATAGTGTTAAAAAAACTAATTTTCTATGGTATTTCAAATTTTATTTTTAAAAGTTTTTTATTTATTAATTTACAAATACCCGCGGGTACCCGTTTAAAAAAATATCCGTTTAAAACCCGTTAAACGGGTACCCGCGCGGGTCCGGGGCCTATTTATAATAACCGGGGCGGGTCCGGGTAGTGAGATACCCGTGCCCGCCCCGCCCCGTTGACATTCCTAAGTGGGTAGATAAATCCGATTTCCCTAAAAAAAGAAATTCGGATTTACCCCACCTAAGGTAAATCCGATTTTGCTATTAAAACTAATTGTTTTTTATTTAAATTTTTAAAAAAGGTTATAAAAATGCTACTAAAAATCTGTTAAAGAGTCAAAACTAATCTAAAAATTATAAAAACACCACTAAAAATCTAATAAAACCAAAATAAGGTTATGCAAATTTTTTTAGATTTTTTGAAAATTCTGAAAAATTAAAAAAATTAATAAAAAATAGTAAGCGATGGAATTTGGGATTTTGAGCTCCCCTGTCCTGAAAGAAATGATACCCCTCCAAGTAACTCCCTCCTCCGTCAATATTCGCCATTTCCATTTAGCCAAAAGAGCAATATTAAATAACTCAATATTCTTAACACTAAGACTGCCTTCTTTCTTAGGTTTACGGACCTTATCCCAAGCCACCCAATACATTTCTCTAGCTTCATCTTTTATACCCCACAAAAAATCTCTTTCAATCTTAATCAAAGTATTAAACTTAGAGGTAGACATTTAGAATTTAATCATAATCTTTTGTTGTCTATGCTTTTGCGATGATAATTTTAGTACGAATATGAAAAAGAAAAATGTAAAAATAACTACGAATATAAATATAAATAATAAATAACTAAAACACCTCTCATTAACTAAGAATATAAGCTTATCTAAAAAAAATATGAATATAAATAATAAATAACTAAAACACCTCTCATTAATTAAAGTAAAAATAAAATAAAGTTCCATAAAAAAAATGTAAAAATAAAATAACAATTAGGGTGTGAACTGTGAAGTCGTAGGGTTTAACAAGACGGAAAATAAAAATGCTTGCCGGTCCGAAAAACGCCAACGAATAAGGACATCGCCGGGAATGAAAGGTTTTCTTCCTAATTCTCCTCCCTCTCTCTCGTTGTGAGTGACCCTTTAGCACGCCAAATACCGCGATTTTAGCCGGACTCTAAAACAGCGACACTTTGACTGAAGAGTAGCGGCGAGCTTCCGCTCCGCACTACTCCGACGTGATAGCGCTGCCGCTGTCAACAACTAAACAGTCTTTGAAAAGAGATTACTGTCATGTCTATAATGGCAGAATCTGCAAAGAAGTTAACTTACCGATCAAATCCCAGATGAAGTTGGGAACTCTGCTTATAATTAGCTTATTCATCCGTAGGACTCTTGTCTTATTTCTACTATTATTTGCATCTTGTTCTAGTCATACTTTCATGGAGTTTTTCCCTCTATGATTGACACAAGTGCTTATGACATTGGTTTTGTAGGAATTTATCTGATAATCAGCTGATTGTGATATACATTTTTATCTCATGGCCAATGTCTTTTCTTCCTTTTATCTCTTGTTTGTCCCTTCACTCTTGATACTGATTGCTGCAATGTAATAGGATAGCTGTGTCATTGGATTACTTTAAACAAAAGAATTTATTTTGGAGTTCATATTTTGTTTCTTTTCAAGTATCCAACTAGATGTTGTGCTGTAGTGAGACTCAAAGCAGTGTCGTAGGTGAGGCTGATCAAGTCCATAATAAGATTGTTTTAACTTTTATTTCTAAATGTTTTTATTTTAATATTAATGCAATTATACATGTTTTACCTTCTAATTTGCTGCAAACAGTTTTCCTGAAATTTTAGATGCTGTTATTCTGTTAATAACTGCTGTAGCTTGTAACTGACTATTATAAAGGGGATGTGTACTCCCATTTTCTTTTAGGCTTAATTACAGTTTTGGTCCCCCTATTATGACCAATTCTCGATTTTGGTCCCTGAAGTTTTAATTTGACGATTTTGATCCCCCTATTTTTCCAATTTGAAAAATCATAGTCCCCCTCTTAATTTTGACTGACTTATCCTACGTGGCAGCCCACGTGGACTGCCACGTAGGCACACCCCCACCCCCACCCCACCCCCCACCCCCCACCCCCCCACCCCACCCCACCCCTCCACTGTTCGTCTTCCCCACCGATCCCCCCCCCACTGTTCCTCTTCCCCTCCCCCTCCCACCCCCACCTCCGTGAACCCCCCCCACAACCACACCCTCTCTCTCTCCTTCACATCTCTCTCTCCCACCGTCGCTCTCCCTCCTCGCATCTCTCTCTCCTTCGCATCTCCGGTCTCCCACCGTCACTCTCCCTCCTCGCATCTCACCACCGTCGCTCTCCCTCCTCGCATCTCACCACCGTCGCTCTCGCTCGTCTCCCCGTTCTCTCGCTCTCGCTCTCGCAGATCCTCTCGTCTCCCCGTTCTCTCGCTCTCGCTCTCGCAGATCGCAGATTTGCGATCCTCTCGTCTCCCCGTCGTGTTGCTCTCGGTGGTGGGTTGGGGTGGGGTGGGGTCGGTGGTGGGTTGGGGTGGGGTGGGGTGGGGTCGGTGGTGGGTGGGGTGGGGTGGGGTCGGTGGTGGGTTGGGGTGGGGTGGGGTCGGTGGTGGGGGGGGTGGGGGTGGGGGTGTGCCTACGTGGCAGTCCACGTGGGCTGCCACGTAGGATAAGTCAGTCAAAATTAAGAGGGGGACTATGATTTTTCAAATTGGAAAAATAGGGGAACCAAAATCGTCAAATTAAAACTTCAGGGACCAAAATCGAGAATTGGTCATAATAGGGAGACCAAAACTGTAATTAAGCCTTTCTTTTAAGTGTTTCTTAAGTACAATATATTGGCAAGTGAGATCATGTATTGGTAAACGAACTACACACTAAACAGAATCAAAAGACGGCCGAAATTCGTTTCTAATTTTTTAATTGGTTTATTTTTTTTATTAATTAGGTTAACAAAGCGGATTTACCTTAAGTGGGGGTGAATCCGATTTTGTTATTTAAAAGCAGATATACCCCAATATAAGGTAAATCCGCTTTTAAAAATAACAAAATCGGATTTACCCTCACCTAAAGTAATCCACTTTGTTATTTTTAAAAGCGGATCTACCCCATCTTAAATAAATCCGCTTTTTAATTTTTAAAAATTTTTAGTGGAAATCGGGTTTACCTCACAGATACATAAATCCGATTTCCAAAAAAATTGAAATCAGGATACGTTCGGGTTTTTTAAATTTTGTAAAGGGCAATTGCGTCTTTTCGTAGGGTCGATGGGGGTAGATTGTCATCTGATGGGGGTAAAAAAAAAAATCCCAACACCCAATCCTTGAAATCAAATTCAAAAAAAGGTCGGACATGAGAGGACATGGGAAAGATTTGATTTGATTAAGTGTCTCATGAGGGATGTGTTGGGTTATACCTTGAAGGTTCCAGCTACCAGCCTACCACTACCATTACTCCATTAGTTGCATCAAAGAGAGCCAAGGTAGTATCGAAGAGCTGCTCAGCCTCCACAATACTAATGAGGCTACGATGCTCGTTAGGAATCCACCTGTCCAACCAAAAATTTACAGTTCGACCATCACCAACCTTCCAAACAACATTTTGCATGAATTTTTCCCTCAAGGACGTGAGGTCCTTCCATAAGTCTTAATTGTCACTGAAACAATTTGAACAATATGCGTATATGAGTACACTTCCAATGACGATTGATTGAAATTACATGTGAATAACAAGTCGAGTTGGATGAGTATGGTGTAGTCATACCTTGATTTTGAAGTATGTGGCGTGGAGATTAGGTTTGTCTTATTAACTAAGAGATTTTCCTGTAAATAAAAAATAATGATCAACAAACCATGCATGGCTTACTGAAAAGGCCAATTTATTAACAAACAGATAATTTGATTTGATAATTTGAATCACAAATTCAAATTGATAATTTGCATTTATTAATATCTAAATTTAGATAACAAATTCTTATTTTAAAAGCTAGTTAATTCAATGATAAAAAAATTAGTTGATTCAAAGGTATAATGGTCTGTCCCTCACTGAAACAGACAAAAGAAAAAGTATAATGGTTTAAGAAAGAAGTAAACCAAAAAGTTAGTTAATGAAAAACTTTTCATTATATAAAAGTATAGATTAATTATTATTATTATTATTATTATTATTATTATTATTATTATTATTATTATTATTATTATTATTATTATTATTCTGTAATTGCACTGCTCCAATTCTTCAGTGTGTCAAAAGATGGCTTAGGCATCCTACCAGTGATAAAAGGGGTAGGGATCGTCTAACTTTTTGGCGGGAACTTCACCCTAACTTTCTATTTATCTCTCTCTCTCTTCTAACACATTCCCTCTCATCTTATCTTCCTCCATTTTTATTTTTCTATCTCATATAAAGCCTAAAGTTAGCCTAAGTTGGACGATGCAAAATTAATCCATGTAGTTATATTTGAGTAAATGGAATAGTGCACCTACTTGGCGTGTTGCGTCAACCCACCATATATATGAGGGGATGTGGACCATTATTCTCTCCGTCTTGGTTTGTTCTTGGTCAACCTTTTGAGACAAGCTTTCTATAGAGAAGCTATGAACAAGGGATAAGTCCTCTATAACCACAATATGTTATGAGCTTGGTTTGTAGTTGTTGGGGGATTAGATGCTTTTCCAACAACCATGTAGAATTTGCATCTTTTGTTGGAAATCCCACATGATTATAGGTAGGGGACAATTCTCATTCTACTAATTAGTTTTTGGAGTTGAATTAGGCAGCAAGCTTAAATTCTTATACATAGAGACTCTTTCCCCTCATATCTTGACATTGGAAGTAGATTCTCTTAATTGAAGATTTTATTTGACAATTTTAAGTGTCAAATATAAACCATTCAATACGATTTTACATGTGTAATGTCACTTCAGATAATTCATATCCCTTGGCCAGTGGCGGAGCTTGCCTAAAGTTTTAGGGGGTGCCACAACTACTACAAAAAAGGAGTAAACATTCATTTAGGTCCCTAAATGTGTGATGGGTTGCAATATAATTCTTGAAGGTACCAAAATTACAAATACATCCTCAACTTTCTCTTTTATAAGTCAATTACTTGACTATTAAATGTGTCTTTTGTTAGACATTTTTGGTCCTCAAATGTGTGTTTTGGTTGTCAATTTAGTCCATTAAATTACCAACATAAGAGACCTTAGAGAAGTGTTTGCAATTTCGATACATTCAGAGACTACAATGACAGTCTCTCACACATTCAGGAACAAAAATGACTATTTTCTGAACTAAAATATTAATTTAATATTATTATAGAGATAGTAAATTTTTTAGATATGTTAAATTTTTAATAAAATAATTTTAATAGTTCTAAAATCTTGTTCTGTGTTTGACACATATGCTGACACCAAAATACCCACTGCTGCACTATTTTGGCGAGTGGGTGTCGTAGCTTCTCCCTGCTTCTGAGAAGTTCCGTCCCCGCTAGGGGTGTCAAAATGGATGGATTGGATGGATTTGGATTTGAATTATAATGGATGAATTGAAGACAATCCATTTATCCATTTATATCCACTAAAATCGTGTCAAAAAAATCCAATACAATCCATCCGTTTACAAAAAAATTCATCAAATCCATCCATTTGCAATTTTTTTATGGATGGATATCCAATCCATCCACTAATATGTTTATAATATAAACAAATCTTTTGATAAAAAAATATTTTAAGTCAAAAAAAATTTTAATATTATTTTTTTTTGTAGAAATTGAATTTATTATTATTTTTTGACAAAATTGAATTTTTTAGATTTATAAATATATATATATATAACTATATGTATATATAATATTGTTAATATATATATATATATAATATAATATATAAATATGTATTTATATATGTGGTGGTGGTGGGGGTGGCCGGCGGCGGAGCTCCGGCGGCCGGCGCGGCGGCCGGCGCGGCGGCCGGCGCGGCGGCCGGCGGAGGTGCTCCGGCAGCCGGTACGGCGGCCGACGGCGGAGCTCCGGTGGCCGGCGGTGGTTCCGGTGGCGGCGCTCCGGTGACCGGTGGTGGTTCCGGCGGCGGCGGACGGTGGCAGGAGGTGGCTCGCGGTGGCCCTCCGGTGGTTATATTATATTATATATATATATTATATATTATATATATATATATATATATATTATATTATATTAATTTTTGAATGAGTTTTGATCAAAAAAAATTATTTATAGAATGAATTTTTTTAAAAAAAGTTTCTGGAAAAAAAATATATTTTAAAAAATGTTTTTTGGTAAAAAAAGTATTTTTATAATTATGCAATGGATTTATTTAAAAAAATTAATTATTCAATTGATTTTGATTTTGTTGTTATTGTAATCCAATGGATTTAGAAAATATAATGGATGGATCACAACCATCCACAAAATCAAACGGATGGATTCAATCCAATCCATTAATATATTTTTTTTTGTAGTGGATGGATTTGATGGATTTTGCTATGGATGGACCGGATATCCGGTGGACAAATGGACTATTTTGACACCCCTAGTCCCCGCCCTTGCCACTTTTTATGGCCCAATTTTTACACGTGAAACTAAAAGAAATAAAATACTACTATAGTGTTTCCTGCCAAAGATGGTTAGTTTGAAAGGATTAGAATTAGAGAGGGATGTTCGAATGAATGAATTCAATTTCTTGACAAGTACTACAACACAGAAATCAGCGTAGGAGACATAAACCATAAAAGAGAATCGCATTAAACTTTTCACTTTAATTATGTCGTGCTAGTAAAATTGCTTGAGAAGAAGAGTTGAATACAAAAAAGTAACCAAACAAATAAGTTGCTCACTTTGATACAAGATTCCAGATGTTTGTTTATGTGTTAAAAGAAACAAAAAGAAAAATGGTCAAAAATAAAATAAAGAGAATAAAAGTTGTTATGTACCTTATCTGGGCTCGCTGAACCGGTGAGGATAGTCGGTAGGGCGCTCCTGGTTGAGTCTGACTCGGGGTGGTACCTGCAATTACACTCTTACGCCCAAGTCAGAAATAGGAAGTCATATGGGAGGTATCAGTGTGTCAGAATGTGTACCTGGCGTTAGGGGTTGACCTCTATTTATAGATTTCGGCGTGAGCATCAGTGGTTGGCTGCGCCTGATTGCCAAGTCGTGCCCTAATCGTAGGATCTGGCGAGAAGATCTCCACCGTTGGTGACAATTGCCCGCAGATCGCCTAGCGCCGTGTGACGGATTACACCCTTTCTGCTGCATGCTAGTGTAGCTCATATTGGGCCGCGTCTGGCCCATGGTAGGGTTGGGCCCATGGCCCAGTCCGGAACAAAAGTAGTATGCATCTAGTCATTATTGTTCAACTGGGTTGCTCTTGCTCAAGTCATTTGACATTTGTTCTTCAAGTAAGCGATACAATTGGGAAAGGGCATAGCATAAGCATAAGCATAAGTTCTCCACAAATAAACACTTATTTTAGCCACTATGAAACATCTATCACCTTGTGACACGTTTGGTGCCTTCATGAATTTGTGATGGAAATGCTTTGCTAAGAAAAATCCCATGACCTCAAAAAGGTTCAACTTGTCATGTACTATAAATATTTATAGTATAGTGTAGAGTATAATTATCTATCCAAGAATAAGTTCCTTAGATTTCATCAGGACTACTTGGCATTGTTGGTTAAGATACACATGGATAAGACCTTAAATCAAGGTAGAATATCTTACCTATAAAAACAAATGGACTTAAAGATTAGATATAGAAGGTAGTAAACTTCTAATTATGAAAAGGAATTGATTCCCCTGTTCTTTCTCTGTTTCAAAACTTCCATAATTGAGGGAGGATGATGATGAGTCCATGTGATTCTCCATCATCCTTAGCTTTCATCTACACGAATCCATTCACTCCAGACATGTATATCCTGAGCTCTTCATTCTTTGCGTAATTTTAAAACGGCCTCCTATCAAAAGCTCGGAATAAAATACATGTACCACATTACGCGAACACTAAAATATCTGTGTTGAGGAGTTCGGGACCATTAAGAGACTTGGCACCACATCTCAACACAAAATCTTAAAATATTTGTTAAATGGATCACCTTTTAAATATCATTTATTTAACTATTTTTAGTCGATGTGATACTAACAATTACCTCATCCCTAAAAGTAAACGATTTTTCTTTAAAAAAAAATGCACATATCATTCTCTAGTGGGGCATGATCCAATATGCCTTGAAGTTGAAGTTGTGTCTGGGTCTTTTCCTTCTGTGTCGACGTGGACTGATTCCCATGAACTCTCTATTTACAACCATCACCACCATCTTCGTAAGAAGCATATAATTCCTTTCCAATGTCTTCAACCATAAGCCATATCAAACCCTCAAATCACCCCTCAGCCAACAGAACTAATCCACATCACATAATTCACATTCACACCCCCTTTATCTATAAATACAACCACCCCTTTTGATATGAAAATGTAATTAAACACCACACAAACTAAACAACCATGAAATACACCGAGATATCTCATTTCAGCCACCCACAACACAAACTAAGATTTGAGTACAACGAATTACCCTTCAAATGCGATGGGTGCAAGGAAGTAGGCATAGGATCACGTTACAAATGCAACAACAATTGCGACTACGATCTTCACACACAATGTGCTATACCATCAACCACATTATTCCACCCTTTCTACACTAAATGCATCTTCCAATTCATGTCTACATCCCCAGGCAACATTCCACGCTACTGCAACGCGTGCGAAAAAGACATAACTGGGTTCGTATACCACTGCAAGTCGTGCGGGTTCGACCTCCACCCATGTTGTGCGAAGCTACCAATGGTTATCGACGACGGGGAAGTGAAACTCTACTTGTGTAGGAAAGTGAGTTCGCCGTGTCATCATTGTGGAAGAAAAGGGAGGAGCTGGAGTTATAGGTCGACTTGTAAGAGCTATAATTTGCATGTAGCTTGTGTGAGAGAAATGTTGGTGGAGAATTGGCATCAGATTTATATGGGAAGTGGTAAAGGGAGGAAAATGGAGATGGTTATTCCTGGGCTTAAGAATACGCTTTATGCTGCACATAATACTAATAGTAGAAGAAGGAGTAAAGGGAAGGTGAAAAAGTGTTGTGAGATTGCTGGTTTGGCTGTGCAGTTTGTGATTTCGGCTGTGTTGGGTGATCCTACGGCTCTCATTGCAGGTGTTGTCGGGGCCTTCATGTCTCGGGCTTGATAAGCAGGGGACAGAATCTTGATGTGTTTACGATCTTCATTGTAGTTGTTCCTTGCTCTTGTTAATCCTAACTAGTGTGTTAATTTGACCCATTAAAAGATAGGAGTAAAATGTACTCCCTCCTTCCCATTTTGTATGTAATCTAAGGTTTTACCACACCCCTTAAAAAGTGATTAGTAGTATGAAGTTTTATAAAATGTTGTATAATTTACTTTTTAACCTATTATCTCTCTGCATAGATTAGTCTGAATCATTTAATGAATGTAAAAATTTTCATTATAAATAAGGGGATAAGTGGAAAAAAGTATTAAATGCTTCATTGAAAACGTAAAACAACAATCAATCTGAGATAAATTTATTTTACTAAAACAACAAAAGTAGAACGGAATGAGTATTTTTAGAGCATCCTCAATAGAGAAATCCAAATTGAGTACTTAAACGGGTCCCCACGTGTACATATCACACATTTATAATTTTTTAATAGTGGTACTTATATAAGAACTCCATCTCTCCAACCCAGAATCCCAACAAAATTTACTAAATGAGTCCCACTAACTTGTTATCATTTTACGTCTTAACAATAATTTATACTATGACATATGAAAAGTAAATGTGTGAGTCTCTGCATCAGATGAGAGAGAGTTTCTTATTCTAGAGTTTCATTTTATTAGGTACCCATTTTTCAATCTCTACAATAGGGGTACCTATAAGATTTCAACTCTTAAGAGATAAGAACCCCCCGTTGTGGATACTCTTAGAGATGGGAACAAGTAAGGCCAAATGAGAGGACCCATGCCTTAGCCTACATCACAAGACAACTTAAATAGACGTATATAATACTTTTTTAGAAGCTTATTTTTAGCTAAAAATATCGTGCTACATGCGATAAAAAAAGGTCTTTAAAGCTACCAATACGATCTACTCAGATAAATATAATTTTTTTATTATTACAAATATTATATTAAATTTTGTACTTTAAGTTAAATTTTAAGTTTCCTAATATTCTGTTATTTCGAAATTGTATTTTCCATCAAAGTTCCAACATATTTTCTGTAATATAAACATATTGACCGATAAGTGCCAATGATACTTAGTTTTTTATTCAAAAGATTGGACTTTATCGAATCATTTGATATAAATATATTATGTTTTACCCAAAAAAGAGTCTGATTTCGCCAAATTTGAATTTAGCAGCTATAAGTTTAAATTTAGAAGTCTTAGTTGTATTTTAATCCATTTTTCTAGTTTTAAACATATTGAAATCGAAGTGGAAGAATTGTGAAAAGAATCCAAATGAATTTGAGAGAAGAAGGAAGAGTAAAGTACAACAAGGAAGAAAAGATGGCAATTATCGTCCAAACAGATTTTTCCTTGTCCAACGAGCTTTTGGACAGAAACTCCTCCAATAGCTCGTCCAGCCAAAAATGGTCTCGTCTAACGAGACCAGCTTGCTTCACTTGAAGGAAACCTCTTTAAAGAAGGCTTCGTCCAGCGGGATTTTGATGGTCCAGCGAGGTGAGGTTTCTTTATGAGCAGGAAAGCTAATTTATAAAGGGCTCGTCCAGCGACCCTTTTCGTGCTCTAGCGAGCACTTTAAGGAAGCTACGGGTTCAAGTGTTTCTCAGCTGCTATAAAAACGATCTTTCACTCATTTTTCATACATTTTGATATCTTGAAAGAGGCGGAGCATAGGGCACGAAGCAAGGCAACAAAGAAATGGAGTTTAGTCATAGTTAAGCTTGGAAGAGTAGTAACTATTGGTTGCTCATCAATTCCTTCTATTGTATCTTTGTAAAGCTTCCGTAGAAATGGATAGCTAAACCTCTTTTATTGAAATTAGATGTTATCACTCTGTTATCTATATATGTAAACTGATCTTGAGTTATTCTATATTGAATATATGTATTGATTTAGTGATTTCATCTCATGTTTAATGCTTCTGATAAGTTGATCACCTATTGAATGTTTTATGATATGATATAAAGTTGGAAAACTATATATTGTGTTTGATCTAGTTGAAAACACATATATTATTCAATATCTAGAAATAGAATTGATGCTATAGTCTTGTTATCTAATCTTAATGCTATTGTTTATTCAATTGATTGAGGTATCATCATTTGTTTAATTCAATAGATTTTTCTACTTGATTAAGGACTTAACATTGTGGGATGTAATGGTAAGATAAATAAATACTAGGATTTATATAGGATTAACGAAGGATCATATACATACCTCTAGATAGAGTTGATGAAATCTAATCTCAATGCTTTTAAGTATTTGAATCACAACACTTTCTAATTCCTAAATTTTGTTTTTATGCAAACAACCATCACTTTATCTTCTCACTTCGCTTTAGTATAAGAATAGTTGAAGGGCTTATTAAGAATAGTTGAAGAGAACAATTATCTTGTAATTATTAATAAAGCATTTATAAACTCTGATATGTGCTTAACATGGTATTTATAAATTTTGTAACTTAAAACATGAGTTTTTGGTGAGGGTTGAAGGGACATAACTAATTTGGATCGAATCTCTTCCAAAAGCACAACATTAATTTCTTGAGTTGAATAATGGTTTCTTTTATTTTGCAGTTGATTATGTTGAGGGACGAACTCTAATCCCTCAACTATGAGTTTCTTAACTTCAAAGTTAGGAAGGGAAATTTAATTAATCTAGACCGGTAAGCATAACTAAAGAACTAGAAAGTGTAAAATTGCGATAAAAATGAGTTTGTGTTCTGCACCGTATCACAAGATCGGATAGTTGGTGGATCACCCTTGACCAGCTCAAACCTCAGAAGGGGGGTGTACCTGCAAAGACACTCTGACGCTCTAGTCAGTAGAGTGGAACCTTTAGCAAGTACTAGTTTAGAAGTGTGTGTACCTGGTAAAACAGTGTCATTCACTATTTATCGGAGATGTGGTCCGATTTTAGGCATCGCTAAACCGTTCGATTTGTAACGGACAAATCGTAGCCGTTGGTGATGTAACGGTCCATTAACACTACAAGAAAAGTGACGCACCAAATCCGCCGGAAAAGTGACGTTTCCGGCGGAACAACTCCGCCGGTAAAACGCTTGTAGGTAATGGTTTCCGGCGGAATTTCCGCCGGTAATTTCTGACGGATTTTTTCCGCCGGAAATGTTCCTTTTCGGCGAATTTTTTTAAAAAAATAAAAATAAAAATATTTGAAAAATCCGCCGGTAATGGCCATTTCCGGCGGATTGTTTTCAATTTTTTTTAAAAAAATCTGCCGGATTTTTTTTTAAACAAAAAATTAATTTTTTTAAAAAAACTAATTTTTTTTTGAAAAAATTAATTTTTTTTCGAATTTTATATTTAATTAAATAAGAAGTAATAAAAAATGAAAATAAAGTAGAATATGAGAAAAAATTATATAAAATAGAATGAGAATTAATAGAGGAATTAGAATGAATAAGAATGAAAGAGAGTATGGAAAAAAATAATATAGGAGAGAATAAGAATGAAGAAGTAAGAAGGAATAAGAATGAAAGAGAGTATGAGAATGAAGAACTAAGAAGAAGTGAGAAGGAAGAAGAAATGGGAAATATAGAAGAGAGATATGTAGAGAAATTTATTGAAATTGAAGAGTATGAGAAAGAAGAAATAAGATGAAGAAGTGAGAATGAATGAGAAGGAAGAAGAAAAGGGAAATGAAGAAGAGAGATATGTAGAGAAATTTATGAAGATTGAAGAGGATGAGAAAGAAGAAGAAAGATAAGATAGAGAAAATGTAGAAGAGAAATGAGAAGCAAATAAAGAGTGAAATGAGAGAATGAGAAGAGTGTAGGAGAATGTTTTATTTATAGGCAATTTCAAACGGTTCCGGCGGATTTTTAACATTTCCGGCGATTTTATGAAATTTTTTATTTTTTTTAAAACAAAATCCGCCGGAAATTCAAAAAACCCGCCCGCGACATTTCCGGCATTTTTTAATTTCAGGCTGAGTTTTAAAAAAAATTAAAAAAATCCGCCGGAAATGTTGCCGGTGATATTTTCAGCGGACTTTTTAAAAAAAAAAATTCAAATTCTACCGGAAATTACCAAAATTCCGTCGAAAATGTAGTGACGAAAAACAAATCCGTCGGAAATACAATTTTTTTCGTCGGAAGTGCCAAATTTCCGCCAGAACCGTACCGGCGGGAAAAAACCGCTGGTAAGACGCGAGTTTCTTGTAGTGTAATGATTTACTGTCTAACATGATTGACGTGCTGGTTGAAGTGCTTGAGGCGTCAGGTAATAATGACGCCTATTCAGTAGCCCAAGGCTAGTAGCCACGATGACGCCTCGTTGTTAGTGCCCACAATAAATATGACTGAATGGACATGCTGATTAAAATTCGGCCCAATGCTTCGCTTCTCCCATACTATATATAGTGGTGTGTCATACCCTAATTTTGTCCGATTAATTTATTGGAAATATCCAAAACGAGTTTTCTTTTTATTCTCGTCGTGCCACCACGTATCGTTTTAATCGTACGCGTGTCCTTAACGCTCATCGTGCGCGTATTCGCTCCCCATCGTGTTCGAACATACTCGTTTTTTTATGGTTGATATTATAGTTATTGTTATTAAGTTTACTTTATTTATTATTATTATAGGAAAATCTAATGAAAAATCAGATCTGAATATTGCTTTTATTATTGTTATAATAAACAGTTTTTTTTTTGGAAATAATGGTACAATATAAAAGTCAACTTTTACATACATATAGACAAAATGATAGAAGTAAATAGTACAAAAAAAAATTAAAACTAAAACTAAAAAAACATGGCAGCACACGTTGTTGTCCTTGCTGCTGGTGCAGTAGTGGAAATATTGTTTTGAGCTACCAGCCCAAATTGCTTTCATCTTGTCTCTTTGTTTTCTTTCATTTCGAGCAAAAACACTCCAGCTTTTGCAGCACCACCACCACCCTTTTGCTGTTGCCTACATATTTCAGAGGCAGTTGTGCTTTTGTCTCCTATGAGTTTTGATCCCCTGCTTCCTTCCACACCTACACCGCACATATTTAGACTATAAATACAACAGACAGCAACACACACACAACACGGGGATACGCATACACACACAGTAACAGAGACACACAAAACTTATTCTGCTATCAAATTAGAGAGAAAAATAGAGAGAAACAACTAATACCATTACCATACAGAAAAATCAAATTCTCATAGATGAAATATTACTGAGATATTAGGAAGAAGAAGAGAAAGAGCAAGTGTTATGGTGATTATACTGTTTTCTATTTGCACCCCCTCTCCAAAAGCCCAATTGATGAGAAGCCTAATTACAATCAACAGAGTCCAATCTTCAATGGCCAAGATCAGCCCGCAAGATCGGACGGCCCAAAAACGCCAACACAAACACATCCAAACTCTATAAATACCCCATTCAATGCTCATTAATGGTAAGCACTTTTTCTAACCAAACACTCATTCTCTCAAATACTGACTTGAGCGTCGGAGTATCATTGCAGGTACAACCTTGCCCCTCAAGATCGAACATCTCAAGATCGAACACCTCAACATCGCCTCTCAAGGTCGAACATCTCCAGGTCGAACAAAACCTTCCACTCAAAGCCTGAAGACAAAGATAGAATCAAGGACAAAATATCTACCAACTGCATAATATCGATCCTCAAGATCGGAAGCACGGTACTGAACATTGGCGACCACAGTGGGAGAAACCAATACCCGATTTTTCTCACCATCTCCTTGAACTTATTGAATGGCACCAACACACCGCTCAATACCGACTAGTCTCATGGCCGAACCTGACCTCGGCCCTCAGCAAACCCCTGAAGGCCACGTCCAGGAACTCACGAATTCGTCGCAAACACGAAGCCGACATCCCAACACGGGACCTTCCCGAGCACAATCGGGCGCAGATGAGACGAGCTTACCATCTCCCCCTCAATTGCTCCCGGCCTTGACGGACGCGGTTCAACAGCTCGTTCAGCTATTGGCCCGGCAAGAAGCGGTAAATGAAGAAAGAAACAACCGTTTCGCCAACCTCGAATCCGAAGTAGCAAGACTGGAAGGTCGGAACGTCCTGGACCAACAATCATCCGGGCAGAGCTCACTGGAAGAACGACGCCCAACTCGAAGAAGACTTTTTCATCGATCACCCCCACGGAGAAAGCTCATTCATCGCTCCCCCGCACGCCGTCAACGAGGAAATGGTTCCCGTTCTCCTCTGGCTCGACAACACGAGGCTCATTCCCGTTCTCCTCTGGCTCGACAACACGAGGCTCATTCCCGTTCTCCATCAGCTCGACAATACGACGATCTTGATGATCCTCATTCTCCTCCACGCCGCCACCGAGGGAATGGTTCCCGTTCTCCTCTGGCTCGCCAAATTGAAGGCTCGACCTCGTCACGGAGACGATCGAGAAGCCATGACATCATTCAAAAGGTCCATCACAGACGCCAACCACTGTCACGAGCAAATCGACCTGGGCGAAAAGGTCCTTTCACAAAGTCGATCGACAACTTCCGGGTCCCCCGGTATCTCGAAAAACCACCTGGAGGATTGAAGACTTACGACGGGACGGGCGACCCCGACAGACATCTAGACCAATTTGACACGACCATGCAGTATCGAAATGTACCCATGGAAATGAAATGCCGAATATTCCCTTTGACCCTAGACAAAATGGCTTCCGAATGGTTTCGGACGTTAAGGTCGAATACCATTTCCTCATGGGACCAGTTAGCAAAACACTTCTCGGTGCACTTTGCCCATTCCAAGAGCAAACCCAAAAACAAAAATGTTCTAGCATCTATTGTCCAGAAAGCAAATGAACCCCTGAGGGAATATATAGAGCGATTCAACATCGAAGCTCTTCAGGTTCGGCAGTTAGACGACGCTTTTCGAATTTTCTTCATGGCCCAAGGTCTGCTCCCTGGAAGCTCGTTCCGAAAGCACATCAACACCTGGGAACCTAACACCCTTCAAGAATTCCTCGAACTATCCCAGTGCTTTATTAACGAAGAAGAAAATTCCAAGGTCGACAAAACGTCTTTACATGCAGAATCGTCGAAACGCCACATCGAGATCGACCCTCGAAAAAACTCCTGGAACATCGGTAGGAAAAATCGTCACCAGGTATACACCGAACTCAACGTCTTCAACGCCCAGTTACTAGGGGAATGTTGGAACGTCGAATTCAGGGACGTCAAGCCTCCCAGGTCCTTACCTATCCGACCTGGGCAGAAGGCCAACAAATACTGCCGATACCACAGAAGCAATGGCCATGACACAAACCATTGCAACGCCCTAAAGGATGACATAGAAGATTTAATTAAACAGGGAAAACTATCTTCTTATGTTAAAAGGGAGGGAGAACGATCTGACAACTTCAGAAGAGAAAGAAATGAAAATCTCAGGGCAAAAGGAAAAGAAATGATCGACCCAGACCGCGAAGAGCTGGATAAAAAATGCTCGGTTATCATGATGATAACTGGGGGATTCGATCATGAAGGATCGGGAAAATCCATGAAGAGAAAATGGAAGGAATTGTTGTGCGTGGCTTCAACGTCAACAACCCCGGTCAAGACTAACCCACCTCCATTATCTTTTAGTGACAACGACCTTATTGACGGAAAAGCTAACAAACACGTACCTCTCTTGATATCGGCAATCATAGCCAACAAGGAGGTACGTAGAATCCTGGTCGATCAGGGGAGCTCATCAGACATCATCTTTATCGATCTTCTGAGCAAAATGGGGATCGATAAAGAGGAACTCACCCCTTATAGAGGGACGGCTTTGTCCGGCTTTAACGGATCTCGAACGAAACCCCTTGGGCATCTGGAGCTAATGGTTACCTACGGAACCGAACCAATGGTTCGAACCGTCAGAACCAAATTCCTCGTCTTGCCTTGTGAATCCATATACAACGGCATTATAGGAAGACCGACCCTCGGCAGGCTCGGGGCGGTTACATCCACCACGCACTTAAAGATGAAGTTCCACTCTCTTTGCGACAGAGTTATCACTTTAAACTCTGACTTAGAGTCGGCCTCCAGGTGTTTTTTCCTATGGACTAAGAACGAACGAAAAGCTTCGGAGCATGAAGGGGTTCCCCCTTCGGAAGAACTGTCGACTCCCAAAATACCAAAAGGAAGATCAACCGAAGTTAACACCGCCACTAACGTAGAAACCAACTGCGATCCGAAGGTCGAAAAACAGATAGACGTCGACGAGCTAACCAAAGAGCTCAAACAAAAAATCAAAAGACCAAAGCCTGATGGAAAGTTCGTCGAAATAGAGCTCGGTTCAGACCCCTCCCAGATGATCAAAATAGGGATCGACCTTCCAGAAAAGATCAAGATCGATTTAACCCAATGTCTTAAAGATTTCAAAGACATCTTCGCTTGGTCGGCCGAAGACATGCCTGGGATCCCGCCAGAGGTTGCCTGCCATCGACTCGCAATAAACCCAGAAGCAAGATGGATCGCCCAAAGAAAGCGGGCCCAAAGCAAAGAGAAAGCCATTGCTGCCGCCTTAGCAGTAGACGACCTCATCCGAGCCAACTTTATCTCTGAGGTTAAATACACAACTTGGTTATCAAACCCAGTCCTGGTGAAGAAATCTAACGGAAAATGGCGTATGTGTGTCGACTACAACCAAATCGCCATGTTTCCCCCAGATCAAGCAAAAACCGCCTTCATCACTGACCGAGGAAACTTCGCGTACCGTGTTATGCCCTTTGGTTTAAAAAACGCTGGAGCAACTTATCAAAGAATGATGAACAAAGTGTTCCAAAACCAGATCGGTAAAAGCGTAGAGGTTTACCTCGACGATATGATCGCCAAAAGCAAAAGTGACGACGACCATATAAGCGATCTGAGAGCGATTTTTTCTGAGGTACGAAAGAATAGAATGAGATTAAACCCAGAGAAATGCACTTTCGGAGTTCGAGCCGGGAAATTCTTAGGTTTTTTCTTAACAGAACGAGGAATCGAGGCGAACCCGGATAAATGTCGATCCGTCACAGAAATGCGAACTCCGACGTCCAAGAGAGAAGTGCAAAAACTCAATGGAATGATAGCTGCTCTATCTCGTTTCATATCGAATGCAGCGTTCAAATCTCTTCCACTTTTCAAAATCCTCAAAAAAGAAGAAAGAGATTTCGAATGGACGCCCGAGCAAGACGAAGCTTTGAAACAACTGAAAAAATCTCTCTCCGAGCCTCCAATTTTAACTCGACCAAATGAAGGGGAAACATTATACTTATATCTAGCGGTCTCGGAAGAGGCGTTAGCTGCCGTTCTAGTACGCGAGCTCGAAACCGGGCAAAGTCCCATCTACTTCGCAAGCAAGGCTCTGCACGGGGCTGAAAGTCGTTATCAGAAAATCGAGAAAATCGCCCTAGCTCTCATTATCGCAGCTCGACGTTTTCGAGCCTATTTTGTCGCTCACCAGGTAGTCGTCCGAACTAACTACCCAATCAGACAGATACTCCACAGACCCGATCTAGCTGGAAGAATGATCAAATGGGCCGTGGAACTCTCAGAGTTCGGTATCAAATATGAAGCTCGAACTACACTTAAAGCGCAAGTTTTGGTGGACTTCAACGCCGAGATGACACCTGCTAACACCGAATCTGACATATGGATCCTATACGTCGATGGGTCCTCAAATCCAAAAGGGAGTGGCGCTGGGATTATGCTAGAAAGCCCGACTGGGGTCATCATCGAAGTTTCCCTTACATTCGGTTTCCCACCTCGAACAACCAAGCAGAGTACGAGGCTTGCATCGCCGGACTTCGCTTGGCAATTGACTTCCAAGTCCCAAAAATTAAACTCCATACCGACTCTCTCTTGGTGGTCTCCCAGATCGGAAGCAAATACGAGACCAAAGAACCGATCCTGCAAAAATACCTACTTCAGGTACAGTCACTAATAGCAAAATTTGGAGCAAGCGAGATAGTTCATGTCCCAAGAACGGAAAACCAACGAGCTGATATCCTCGCCAAACTCGCAAGCACAAAAACCCCAGGTAACCAGAGGACGACTATCCAAGAAACACTACACAAACCCAGTGTATCTCTCGAGCCTCTGTTTAACCCGACCATCTGCATGCTCGAAGAAACAGACAGCTGGATAACCCCAATTTTAGAATACATCGTCTCAGGAACGGAACCCCTAGACAGAAACGACGCCAAATATATAAGGAGAAGAGCGTCGGCTTTTTCAGCCATCAACGGAACGCTCTATAAAAGAAGCCTCTCTTCCCCGTTAATAAAATGCATCGAGGGAGAGGAAGCGGCCTATGTATTAACAGAAATTCATGAGGGAATCTGCGGCCAGCACATGGGAGCTCGATCTTTAGCACGCAAAACCCTTCGAGCCGGCTACTACTGGCCGAGCATGATCGGCGATGCTAGCGATCATGTGAAGAAATGCAAAAAATGTCAAATCCACGCCAATGTGCACATAGCTCCCCCCACAGACCTCACGAGTTTATCCTCCACATGGCCCTTCGCATGGTGGGGAATGGACTTACTCGGACCTTTCGCAAATGCACCAGGACAAGTCAAATTCTTGATCGTCGCCGTAGACTACTTCAGCAAATGGATAAAAGCGGAACCCCTAGCGACCATCACTGCAAAAAAACTGCATAAAATTCTTCAAAAAAAGCATTATGAGCAGGTTCGGGATCCCCGAGGTAGTAGTAACGGACAACGGGACGCAATTCACAGACACGGGATTTCGCAAACTAATGTTCGAGCTTAAAATTAAGCACCATTTCACTTCAGTAGAGCACCCTCAAACCAACGGTCAAGCAGAGGCTGCAAACAAAGTAATACTGAACGGGCTGAAACGACGTTTGGACGATGCTAAAGGAAATTGGGTAGAATAATTGCCTTACGTCCTCTGGGGATACCGGACGACCCCCCAAAGCTCCACTGGGGAAACACCTTTTAGGCTCTCCTACGGCAGCGAGGCAGTCATCCCCGTCGAGATCGGCGAACTTAGTTGGAGAACGGCGAATCCCAAAACACAAAGCAATAACGATCAAGCCTTAAGAGAAGAACTCGACCTCATCGATGAAATTCGAGGTCAGGCCTCGCTCCGAGAAGCGATCATCAAACAAAAGGTTGCAATCAGATACAATACCAAGGTCGTTCACAGAGATTTCGATCCTGGCGATCTGGTACTCAGAAGAGCTGACGTCAGTCAGAAAAACGCCTCCCAAGGAAAGCTCGCCCCGAACTGGGAAGGCCCCTACCGAATTTTATCTAAAACCGGTACGGGAGCCTTTAAATTGGAGACCCTCAAAGGAAGAAAGATTGAGAGGACTTGGAACGCAACAAAACTGAAAAGTTATTATCCATAGAAAGAAATCATTTACACCGATCTTATGTAAACTCGAAACAAGTTATTAATCAAAAAAGAAAAAACTTGACATTTCTTTCAAACGCCTTCGATGCTTCTCAAAAGTTTTTTCCAAGTCTCCACACATTCTTGATTTTCATCAAACAGAATGAAGGGACCCAATTCCCCCCACCGGGAATCAACTGGGACCGATCTTAAAAGATCTCCCCAAAAGCAACCACCCAAGGTCGCAAACTCTTTGAGAAAACAGTTAAATCCGAGCCGAGTCTTGGCAAACTATCTCAAAGAGACCGGGTCTTCAAGGATCGAAACGTCCTAAGAACGACCATCGGCCACAGCTGCCGATACCCCTATAGGGCGAGTTAAATCTGGGCCGAGTCCTAGTAAACTGTCCTATAGGTTCGAACCGGTAAATCGATTTCCTCTTTACCGACGTTCTTGCATCGTACGCAACGTGCAGAATTTAAAAAGCACTCGTTAAAGCTCGTAAAAACGACATACATGACATGCGAAATTCAAAAAGCATTCATTAAAGCTCGTAAAGGTCTGATATACATATCCCAAAAAAGATTACAAATATCTCCAACTGGATCGAAAGAAGTTCCGGATCTATACAAAAACTACATAGGTAAAAGCATACACCAGGAACTTCTGCAAAAAGAAACACTGCTAAAGCATCAGGCAGCAGAGGTCGGAAAAATCACAGTCTTCCTCTCCGTCTGAGCATCGATCTTAATGATCATACCCCCTTCAACCTCATGGTCGGCATCGATAATCGACCGATCCAAATTAACGGAAGGATTGACCAAAGCAATTTGCTCCTGGGCACACTCAAAACCCTCCTTATACAGCTCAATTGCAGAGTTAGCAGCTTCACGAGCCTCCCTCCTAGCCTCGTTTGCAAGCTTCGTAGCCTCTTTAGCATTTTTTCTGCTCTGCTGAAGGGCTGCTTCAAGCTCTGCAATTCGAGCCTCCGCATCGCCGCTTGTACCGACCCTTGCCTCGGATGCTTTCTTCAAATCATCTTCCAAACCAACTACACGAAACTCCAAACCTTTAATCTTCTCATTAGCCTCGACCAGTTGCCCCTCCAAAACTTTTTCCTTTTCTTCCAGCTCCTTTACGCGATTCTCCGCGAACTCCGCCCGACGTACAACCTCCCCTTGGCTTTCCTTCAGAGCCTGAAGTTCTTGCTTTGTTCGAGCGAGCTCTTTCGATTTCGAAGCCACATCTTCCACAAGCTTCACTCTTTTTGACTTCTCGAGCTCCAACAAAACTGCAAGCACGAAATTAAGATCAGGTTATGAAGAAAGAGATGTTTTTATGAATGTAAGAAAGTGATGTTATTTACCCTTAGCCCGTTGCTCGTATTTCTCTTTTTCAATCCTATGAACGCCGGCCAAATTCGCCAACAATTTAACAGACGCCCCGACAGGATCCTCCCGCCACTGGGCATAGTTTTGCTCCAAAAAGCCCTCCTCTAAAGGTACGGCCTTGTTCTTATGCTTCGGTCTCCTCGAGGTCTTACTCCTTTTTTCCGGCCTTTGCTCGCCGCTTGCCTCGGTGCGCACCCTTTTCGCCGAGGTCCCTGCACCAACGTCGGGAGCAGCCGGGGGAGGAGAACTGGAAACAAGATCGACCAGAGCCTCATAAGCAAGGTCCTCCTGGGTAACAGTGTTGATCGGGGAAGCAGCAGTAACCGTCCCAACAACAATCTCAACCTGGGGAGACGTCGGAAGCGGAGCACCCACCTCCTCAGCATCTCCAGATATGTCGACACTCCTCATCGCCAGCGCCTTCATTACGGCGAGTTTCTTTGGGGCCATGGTATCTGGAAAAGAAACAAAAATTGATCATACAAACTACAGTCAAAGATGTGCAAAAATCAAAAGCAAGAAAAACGAACTACCTAAGACAAGTTGCACTCGTCTTCGCTTCCCAGCCTGAACTATCTTAGCCGCAGGGATACCCCGATACTTATGTTTTGAAAACGGAATGTTCTCAGAAATAAACATCAGGATCCTCTTGGTAAGAAGATCGGTAGTGTTCAACCGATTCTGACTAACAGAAAAGGAATTGGTGGATCGTTCAAAATGGGCCTGACTCCAACCAATGGGAAACTTGGTGGACACCAAAGTCCGACCATCCTCTGAAAACTTTCCCACTCTCTCGATCGCTTCGTCGGTCACCGGTTCGACCCAGTAAAATAACTCCTTCCAATTCCCCTTCAATGAGTCCGCATAGGCTTTAAAAATCTTGGCCCCTCGCCTCGAGCGAAGACTGACATGCTCACGACCGGACTTATTTTCACTGCTGTTCCGATTGATCTCAAACAAATGGAAAAAGAGCAACGGCGAGACCGGCCTCTCCAGGTGAAGACACATCAGTTCGTAGGCTCGAACAAAAGCCCACGCGTTAGGATGCAACTGAGAAGGCGCAACATCCAAAGTCGCCAAAATTGTCTGCTCGAACCAAGTGAAAGGGGGCCGGATATTCATCTCGTTTATCAGCATATGATACAAAGTGAACTTGAGCTCTCCAGGCCACAAAGCCACATGCTCTCCCTTTTTCATTCCCTCGACTCTCCAAATTCGCTTCGAGCGACCCGAAGCTTTCCTCCCGACCCTCTCCAAATTAAACCCGTGCTGGTACAACGATTCGATCCCCAAAATATTTCTGGAAACCCAATCATATTGAGAGACCTCTCGCACCGGTACGTCAAGGTCCCCACAACCAGTACTAGAGTACCCATCCAGAGAAGCAGCAGAAGCTCGGCTGGAACCCTCTCTATCGGACTCATCCAGAGATTCGACTTGTCTTCCAACACCCTCTCTATCGGACTCATCGGCAGACTCGGAACTCGACCCAAGATCGACCTCGGAGCCTGTCCCAAGATCGACCTCGGAATCCTCTGATTCCGCCACTGGGATTTCCTCATCGGACTTGGAAGTGATGGCCATCACATCCACCAAGCAATCCTCCTCCGCATCTTCGGGAGTATCGTCATTCGGCTCATTAGCATCGGTCGCAGGAGAAGAACTTTCACTCTCAAAATTATCTTCCGCCTTATCACTCATAGGGGCGGAAGCAGAATGCTATTGCACGTCCGGGGCGGCGACTTCAAGAGGCTCGGTACGAACCTCAGGGACTTCACCACCAGAAGCCATCGCGTTCGTAAACTCTTTCCGGTACTAAGTGACGTCTCTCCGAGTTTGTTTCGTCCTCGCCAGATCGAATCTACAGGAATGGGGGACGAAATGTCAGGATTAAAGATCGAAAATGGGTTCGCGAGCAAGTCGGAACCCGACCTGACGACCCCCATTCTGAGATCACAAGGGACGGGGGGAGGTCCAAGCACAAATGAAAAGAAAAGTAAAGAAAAAACAAAAATAGACTAACCTCGGGACTATGTCGCAAGTTGATTATATCAGGAAATAAACGGTTGTCGATCCTCAGAAACCGACCTTAAAAGTACTTCGAAATTTCTTCAAGCTCGTTCACTTTAAAGAAGCTCGGGAGCTCTCGAAGATCGGCAAATCAAAACGAATGAACAACAAGCAACGAATGAGGAGGTGAGACCCTTTATTTATAGCAAGACGAATCTAATGGGCCTGGGCCTGGAAATCGAAGCGTCACGTCCAAGCCATGGTCCATTAAAATCCGCACGCTGAAAAATAAACGTCACCATCATGCGCCGCCACTACGAAGAGACACCTTGTCAGAAACAGTAAAAATGGCACTGATTCCAAGATTACACTGATTCCAAAGCAGCACTGAGTTCGGAAAAACCATCCACCTCGCTCGAAAGCTCGACGGACAGTTAACATCGCTCGAAAACCCCAGCCTCGACATAAGCTCGAGACCGGATAAGATCTCCACTCAAAGTCAAGATCGCCCATCAAAGTCAAGATCGCTCCTCATAGCGACCAGACTTGGGGGACCACTGTTATGGTCATTATACTGTTTTCTATTTGCACCCCCTCTCCAAAAGCCCAATTGATGAGAAGCCCAATTACAATCAACAGAGTCCAATCTTCAATGGCCAAGATCAGCCCGCAAGATCGGACGGCCCAAAAACGCCAACACAAACACATCCAAACTCTATAAATACCTCATTCAATGCTCATTAATGGTAAGCACTTTTTCTAACCAAACACTCATTCTCTCAAATACTGACTTGAGCGTCGGAGTATCATTGCAGGTACAACCTCGCCCCTCAAGATCGAACATCTCAAGATCGAACACCTCAACATCGCCTCTCAAGGTCGAACATCTCCAGGTCGAACAAAACCTTCCACTCAAAGCCTGAAGACAAAGATAGAATCAAGGACAAAATATCTACCAACTGCATAATATCGATCCTCAAGATCGGAAGCACGGTACTGAACAGCAAGTAGAAGTTGTGTTGGGTAGGTAACACCACTTCAGAGATTTCAAAGTCAAGTTGGTACTCTACACTCCCTTTTTATTTCTTTAAACTCAACAAAATGTAAAAATAATCGTATGTCCAATCTCATTTTTTTTCATATGACTACCATTTTACAATTACCTGTTATTATTGTTGCTCTACGTGGTTAAATAAGCTGAGCATAGAGGAGATGTTAAAACTAGCAAGGTTTTGGAAGGCAAAAATACACAAGTAAAGAATAATGTCATTTGAAGTCGGTACCATGTCTTTAAGATAGAATCATCACTGTCATTTTTTTCTCTAGAAGCTAGAGTGGAGTAAAGATACACCATAACCAACATAGAGGAAATCGTTTTAAAATTAATTAAAGAATAGAACTGACATGGAGAACAAGGAATTGTAGAAAGTAAAAATCGAATGAGGCTAGGGAGAGGAAAGAGCATGAGATAAGAACAGTTTTTAGGGAGGAATAGGATGCAAAAACAAAGTTTTAAAAATTCTAATTTAACAAAAATTATAGAGAAGAGGATGAAAACAAATCTGTCAAAAAATCAGAATTTTGATTGGGCGTTAAAAGAGTGACCAGTCGGTTCCCGATATGGGGTTAGTTCATCTTCCGAAAATTTGCAGCTTCCTCAATAGGTCAACGAAGAGAACATCAGTCGAGCTTCCTTGGTCCACCAACATCCGTTTAACCTGAGCGTTTGCCATCACCACTGAGATTATAAGCGGAATGTGTTTAGTAGGTTTTCCATCAAGGAGGTCCTAATCCCCAAAAGCAATAGGAGGGCGATTGGAGATCGCTGGACTTGCCGAGGTTGAGGCAACATTTTGAATCTCCTTCCATTTCCGTTTCATGGTGTTGCCCGAAGCTTCTTCTAGAAATCCACCAAAAATTATATTTACCACCGTCAGCCCTTTAGGTTTCCGGGTATCTTCTTCTTCAGTGGACCCTTCACTACAAGAATAATGTGCATTACCGGCGGATTAAATCCGCCAGAACATTACCGGCGGATTTTGGTGGTTATCGGTGGATTTGGTCCTTCAGTAAATTACTGGCAGATTTTTTCTCTATTTCCGGTGGATTCTAATCCCCAGTAATTTACCCGCAGATTTTCTTCACATTACCGGCGGAATTGTTTTTTGGAAAAAAAAAAACTAGAGCTGCTGGTATTTACAATTACCAGCGGAAAAATTACGTAATTTAAAAAAAATGAAAAAAGAAATCCGCCGGTAATGGAGATAAATCCGCCGATAATGAACATGCTAAAAAATCTGCCGGTAATGGCGCTTTCTGGCGGATTTTTTGGATTCCGTTTTTTTAAATTCCCTATATAATCCGAACCACTTCTCCCATTTCTCCAATCTCTTCTCTTCTCAAATCTGAATCTCTACTTCATTTTATAAAATTCATCTACTTCATTTTTTAATATTTCTTTTATAAATCTGTTTTAAAATATTCTCTTCTCTTCTCAAATATTCTCACATTCATCTACTTCATTTTTATAATATTTATTTTTTTAATTAAATAAACGAATTAAAAAATCTGTTTGAAAAAAAATTAAATAATATTAATTTTTTAAATAAACGAATTAAAAAAACCTGTTTTAAAAAAAATTAACAAATTTCCGACGGATTTGATAAAATTACCAGCGGATTTGGCATTTTTTTAAAAAAATAATAATAAATTACCGGCGGATTTTCAAAAAAATACCGGCGGATTTTAGGTGATTTCCGGTGGCAAAATCCGCCAGAAATTACCAGCGGAAAATCCACCGGTAACCATTACCTGCGAACGATTTTTCGACGGAAAAAATCCGTCGGTAATGTCCAATTTCCGGTGGATTTTGGCCATTACCAGCGGATTTTGTCCGCCAGAAATCCCCGAAATTCTTGTAGTGCTTCTTTGGGAGTTTTATCACTTTTCTTTTTCTCCTCAACCCGGGGTTTCGGCTCAGTTTGGTCTGGTTTCTTGACATATTGACTGAGTTTCCCTCGTCGGATCAGTTCCTCAATGTCGTCCTTCAAGGCATGGCATCGATTTGAATCTCGCCCGTTACTTCTGTGATACCGACAATACTTGTTGGACCTTTGACCCGGTTTCGATGGGAGAGGATCGGGTAATTTCACATCCTTGAATTCGGTATTAACGCATTCAGCCAGCATCTTAGTTGGGGAACAATTGAGCAGAGTACGTTATGGTTACTGAGCTTGCCTGAATCTGGCCTAACATAAAAGTTGTTGGCCATATCTTCCTCCTCGTAATCAATGTATCTTTGGGATCTCCGGAGGAACTCCGCGAGATTCCGAGGCTTTTTAAGTTCGATGCTGACTTGGAAGAGACTTCCTTTTTGGAGACCGTCCTTCATAAAGTAAAGCCGAAACTTATCCTCCAAATTCCTGACTGTCGAGGCTTCTTTATTGAACCTCTCAATATAATCACGGAGGGACTCGTTTTCTCCTTGGCGAATAGCTTTCAGTACTTCTGTCGACTTTGGTTTCATCTTGGAATGCGCAAAATGGGAAGAAAATATTCTTGTCAATTGGTTCCAGGATGAGATCGTGTCAGACCTAAGACTTCTAAACCACCCCAAAGCCGGTTTTTCCAATGTCAACGGGAAGATCTTGCATTTTACCTCTTCCCGAGCATTGAGATATTGCATCATCAGCTCGAAGTAGTCCAAGTGATTGTCAGGATCGCCAATTCCATTATACATCTTCAATTCCGGTGGTTTCTCCAAGTCCCTCGGGATCGGACAATCGTCAATTCTTCTTGTGAAGGGATCACGACGCCTCGAAGATCCACTCCTTTCTGGAGATCCCCGATAGTGATACCTACCCGACGACCTTTCTGGGACCTGGTCGTCGACGTTAATACCTCGGGGATCTAACCTGGCTTCCGGAACGTCGGCGAGGGGACGATGAAGCTAACGATGAAGATCGGCCAGATGATTCCTCTGAATAGGACGAGTAATCTGGTTCCGATGGGGATGGACTCGGTGGGGAACGAGAGCTTCGGTTCCCCCAATTTGGGGAAGATCGGCTACTCTGACCTCTCCTACGGCGAGGTGGAGATCGGTCATGGTGCCTTCTCCAAGCCGTGGACCGACGCCGCCTAGTATTCGTGGTCCTGGGGAGAGGAGGTTGCTGATGAGGCGAAGACCGGTCCGGCACTCCATTAGTTTGCACCGTAGCGAGGGCCGCCTCCATTTGGGAAATACGAATTTCCTGTTGAATAGCATTGATCAGAACCGGTACAATCTCTGGAGGAGGAGGGAGACGATTACGTCCCAAGCTTCCAGAGGAGCGAGGGAGCGTCACAACAACTCCTTCTGGGGTATTCTGAGGATGAGCTGAACCTTGCTCACCACTCTGATGGAGCTGAACAGTTCTAGGTCGTCCACGAGGTGCCATAATTGGACAAAGGAATTGGATGAGAGCTTGAATAATTCCCACTGTGGTCGCCAATGTTCTACACCGTATCACAAGATCGGATAGTTGGTGGATCGCCCTTGACCAGCTCGAACCTCAGAAGGGGGGTGTACCTGCAAAGACACTCCGACGCTCTAGTCAGTAGAGTGGAATCTTTAGCAAGTACTAGTTTAGAAGTGTGTACCTGGTAAAACAGTGTCATTCACTATTTATAGGAGATGTGGTCCGATTTTAGGCATCGCTAAACTGTCCGATTTGTAACGGACAAATCGTAGCCGTTGGTGATGTAACGATCCATTAATGATAATGGACCTCAATACCGTGGCTCAGGAATGGCTCATGATCGTTAAGCCCAAACCGGAACAGTTTGTATCGATTGATGTGTCTTCAAAATAATCCTTACCATAAAGAAAAGCTGGGCATTACTTTTGTATGTCACATTCTCAAGTATTAACTACTCCCTCCGTCCCATTATATGTCGTTTTGGGTCATTTCACACATATTAAGAAAAGTAGTTAATTTTGTATGGAAAAGAGAAATTGTGAGTTAGTTTACCAAATTAACCTTCATTAATGACATTGGGAAGAAAAATTAGTAGAGTTATGAAAGAGTTATTATTAAATAATGAAATGTATTGTAGGAAAGAAACATTAATGTTTCATTGGAATTCTAAAAAGTCATGTATTATGGGACAAACTTTTTTGCTAGAAAGTCATATAATATGAGATGGGGGGAGTATATAATTAAGATGTGTTTCTTTTTGACATTTTTATTGACTTTTCCCACAAAATTTAATATTTTTTATTTATTTTTTAGTCATGCGATTCAACTATAGTTAAATCAAATGAACCAATTAAATTATGACTTAAAGGTCGGGAGTTGTTTTCTTCAATTCTTTCTATTGAAAAGCTTTCCAACACATCTCTTTCGACTTCGTTTATGACTTGGCTTTTGCTTAGTAGGTACTTTTGCCAATTTAACTCAGCCATTTTCTCTCACTTTCATTAGTTCAAACATATTTTTCATTCAAATGTCCTCTTATACAAGCCATTAAAGTTTGGCTTTATTATTGTTTGTACTTCGATTCCTTTTATAAAAATAAGAAAACACCACGATGTTTCCTGCATTGGACCCATATGCACCACCGCCAAGCCAGTCCACGACTTCAATCTTGATGTACTTTCTTTTCTTCGTGCAACAAGTTGTGCTCTAACACTATTATGCTATCAAGCCCGGATACGGGATACGATACGGGATATGACGCGATACGGATATGGGGATACGAAAAAATTCTAAAAATCAAGATACGACACGGCTAGGATACTTTAATAAAAAAATAAATTAAATTTTATATATATAAAAACATAACAGAAAAAAATAAAATAGAATAGAAACACAAATAGAAAAAAACAAAGATGAAAAACAAAAATATTGCATTTTATAGATATGAAAAAAACTGCCCAAATAGATAAAAAAATCACACAAAATATATGGATGAAAGGAAGACGACAACCGACACACCTATGTATGAGTGACTAGTCATAAAAAGTAAGGGTGGACAAGTAACTGAGACCACCCGAGACCGTATAATCCGAATAGTCAGTGGCGGAAATAGACGACTTTTTATAGACTAGGATATTCATATTAGTACGTAATTGTTCAATAAAACATAAACATATCACTAGTCAATAATATATGATCATCACATTGTAGAAATAAATACTTGTGATCATATCAAATAGAGATAGTTACGTATATTTATCTCACTTAGATCACAATGTATTATTTCTTCTATTATTGTGTTACAAAAAATCATATAATTTTGTCTTTTAGTTGTTGAGGTATTAAAGTGTATTATATGAGTGATAATCATGTGCTTAGTTGGTAAGAAGTATCGAAAATGTATCTGAGAAGTATCATTAATTGGTAAGAAGTATTAAAGATGTATCTGAAAAGTATCTAGTCAAATATTTTTTAAAAAGAATTTAAAAATTATTGGATACTCTTTGAGTACATATCGGGAAGTATCAGGTGCGTGTCGGTATAGGATATGTATCCGACACGGGTACGTCTCCATTTTTTAAGTATCGGGGTTTCATAGCTATTATGTTGAAAACTAAAAACATTTTCGAGAAACTTCAGTGTTTTTTTATAGACAATGTGGTTAGTAATTAGTGGTTAGTAAGATTCGTCTCAATTACCTAGTGAATCACTAAAACTAATTCCAAATCAAAAAATCCGCATCTAACAACAACACCATATGCGTGTCAGCCCATGAACCTTTGTGATGCTTGAGAGGACCGAGAAGACAATATAACGAAATTTCGTTTAACTAATTCAATAAAAAAAACTTTATATAGGTTTGGATTTATGCTAATGTGCTTTCATTAATTTTCTTTGTTACAGAAGAGAAAATGTTTTTTTATTAATTAGTCACATATCCATAGCCACAAAAAATTA
This sequence comes from Astragalus membranaceus, assembly GCA_039519185.1. Classification (NCBI taxonomy): domain Eukaryota; kingdom Viridiplantae; phylum Streptophyta; class Magnoliopsida; order Fabales; family Fabaceae; genus Astragalus; species Astragalus membranaceus. The sequence continues at coordinate 106,790,600 of CM076850.1, read as the reverse complement.
AAAAAAAATTATATAAAAAAAACTATAGATCACCCCACTAAAAAAATTTGAAGTTAAACATTCTGTTTTTAAACTCAAATTTTGATAGGAGATCAAGTCTCATCATAGCCACTTAGTGGGATAAGATATTGTTATAATATATTGACCCTATCGTCTCTTTTTTCCAATAACCAAAAAGGAGAAAGAAGCATGGTGAGATTGATTTTTCTTTTGGTTAATTATTATGATAATATGAGAAATTTTAAATAGGCCTTGAACTTAAAAAATTGGGCCTAGGTACTTGAACTTGTTAATATTTATAATTTTTTAATTGGGTCCTTATATGTTTAAATTTTAATTAATTTTTAATTAGGTCCCTAAACTTTTTAAATAATTTATAATAAAGTTTTTGTGTTTAAAGACTTAATTACAAATTTATTATATGTTTAAAGACCTAACTATAAATTATTTAAAAGTTTGGAGACCCAATTAATTAAAATGTAGGACCTAATTAAAAGTTATTTAAAAAAAGCTGCATCAACTTAGGTTGAAGGCCTAAATGCACCTCACCAATGCGGGGAGGTGCAGACTAACCCACTTAGTACAACGGAAAATTGAAATGAAGTTTAATTTTGACGGTGGTGTGATTTGTTTTGTCATCCCTAAACAAAATACTAACGGAAAATTGAAATGAAGTTTAATTTTGGCAATAACAAATAACTCAAAAATTGGCAATTTTCTATTTTCTTCACTTCTATTTCCATATCAATTTCTAAGTTTCAATCATCGCCAACTAATCCCGCCAAAAAAGAAAAAGAGAGAAAAAAAACAAAATACAGACACGATGTTAGAAAGAAATGGACATAAAAAGGAAGGAACGAAGAATGTGCATGAGTGAATATTAAATTCCTGGAATCACCACCTTTCTTGCTTTACATGCATTATTATTCTAAAAAGCAAAATCAAATACTTTATAAGAAATCGTTCCTTTTTTCTCTCTTGTTTGCCTATAAATAGAGACACATCCCTTCACCCACCACCCAAAAAAAAAAAACAGTGAACTATAATATAATATCTGCATTTCAAAGTGGACTCAATTCCATTCCATCACACAGAAGAAACACAAAAACAGAAGCATATGGGTAGTTGTGCATCAAATCTATATTATGCAGGCAAAGGTGGAAGCCAATCCAGGGTGGTGAACAACATAGTTCACTTAGATGGAAAGTTACAGCAATTAAAGGAGCCAATAAAAGCAGAGTATATTCTGTCTCAGAACCCAAACTGTTTCCTCTGTTGCTCCGAATCCATGTTTGTTGGCTCACCAATGTATGCTGTGGCTCCAACTGAAGAACTTCATTTGGATCATATTTACTTCCTTGTGCCACTCTCTAAATCCCGCGTTCCACTTACTCTGCAGGATTTGTGTGCACTAGCTATCAAGGCTAACGCTGCTCTTTCAAAAGCCACCACTACCTTAGAGCCTTATTCTGTTTCACCAACAAATTTCCAAACACACCCTATTCTTTCAAACGTTTATTTGGGATATTCTCATTAGATTTCAATTCAGAAAACGCGAACTTTGTATGGTAAATTCGGTAACTATGCTTATAGATGATTTCATCTCCAATATTCCATCCATGCTAATTAAGCTGTGGATCCTGCTTGATGATCGATGGTGAAGTCAAGCTCTCTACATGTACTGCAAAATTAGCCAATCGTGTCAGCGTGGGACGTACACTTGTGACAAACAATGAGGAATGTGAGTGTGATAGCCGAAAGTTGACATGAGCAAGAAATTATTAAGAAAAAAAACTGCACATGTATGAGCAAAATCCAACTTGTAGACTAATTAAGCTAGCAAACAATTGTGCCAGAATTCGTATTTAAAATAAGAGCAACATGTCTTCTTCTGTTTCTATTTACTACTCTTCACTCAATTATAAGAAAAAAAACAAGTAGTTTTTTCTACAGCTATTCTTAAATTAGCTTATTAATGTTGAGGAGATGATTATTAATTAACGATAGTTTAGTAAATTTATTTATTTTTTCCATTAATTCAAAAAAATTAAATTCACAAAATTATTATTCTTAATATGCGTGAAAGTAGTTATTTTTGTTTATAATAAAGTCTGGAGTACATTTTTCTACCAGAACTCTTTGTTACTTTTGAAATGGAGAAGATCTCTACTTCAAAAACACCACCAAGGTGGGGTGGTACCTGCAATGACACTCCGACGCTCAAGTCAGTGAGTGGGTCAATTACAAGTGAGAGGATTGGAAAGTGTGTACCTTTAATGCTAGCATTGAATGCATATTTATAGGTTTAGGGAAACAATGGGAGCCATTGGATATAGGTCTTTGATCCTCACCATTGAATGCTGGGTTTGTCCTTGGCATTGGGCCTTAGTGCAAAATGCTGTAGTGGCCCAATCCATAACAAAAAGCAACAAGTAAATAGAAAGAGAGTGATAAGGGTGGTTGAGTTAAGGAGTAGGGGAAATTGAGTGATAAAGAGGGAAGGGGTTCAACTCCCACCCACTAACATATCTAACAATACTAACAACTAACTTTGGCTTATAAAAAAAAACAAGTAAATAGAAACGGAAGGAGTATTACGAAAGGGAAAAATATAGAAAACAAAATTATTGGGGACAATTGTTAAATAAGTAAGCTAGTTCGACTGAGATAGTTCGTCTAGGCTAGTTCGACCCTCAGCCTGCTTGTCGAAGTATCTCCTTAGATTTGATTCTATGCTTTCCATTAGTTGCTGACTCTGCATGAGTCATATATTGTCTATATAAGTAACTCTGTGATGCAATGCATCCATATATAATACATTTTACAGTTTTCACTTTAACAGAATTCTGTTATTCTCTCTCTCTCTCTCTCTCTCTCTCTCTCTCTCTCTCTCTCTCGTGTGTGTGTGTGTGTGAAGTGAGTGCAGTGAATCAGAAACTTCCAACAAATGGTATCCAGAGCATAATTGTTGAAGTTTCAGAGTGTGAATCTAGAGTGAAGAAGACGAGTGAAGTCTCAACAGTGAGAGTGAATCACGATGACGACGAACGGCCATTTTCAGGTGAACTTTCCAATCCTCGATGGAAGAAATTACGATCAGTGGAGTATGAAGATGAAGGCGATCCTTGGATCTCAGGATGTGTGGGATCTAGTGCAGAACGGAGTAACTCCGTTACCGGTGAATGCGACTACTGCGCAACAAGCAGTTTACAGAGAAATGAAGAAGAAGGACTGGAAAGGATTGTGCATCCTCCACCAGTGCGTGAATCCTGCAATTTTTGAGAAAATTACTAGATCGGAGACAAGCAAAGCAGCGTGGGACATTCTTGCGAGTTCCTACGCCGGAGATCAGAAATTGAAGAAGGTGCGACTTCAAACTCTGAGAAGACAGTATGAATTGCTAGGAATGGAGGAGAGTGAAACGATTTCTGCGTATTTCACTAGAGTCCAAACTATGACGAATCAGATGCTGTATTGTGGTGAAACGATTTCTGATGAAACAGTAGTGGAGAAGATTTTGCGATCTGTGTCTTCGCGTTTTGATCACATCACGGTGGCGATTGAACAGGCGAAGGATCTATCAACGATAACGATAGAAGAACTTCAAGGTTCACTTGAAGCGCATGAGCAGAGGATGAATGAGAAGAAAGTGGTGAAGTCTGGCACTGAGCAAGCTCTAGCAATGAAAACAGGCAACAAATCAGGTGGAAATCAAAGAGGACGTGGTAGAGGCAGAAACAATTACAGAGGAGGAAGAGGAAGAGGTAATTTCTATAACTCAAACTCTTCCAAATCGAACACTAGTGATAATAGTAACAGTGATGAGCAAGGAAGTGGTAGTGGTGATAGCTACAGAGGAAGAGGGAGTAGAGGTGGCAGAGGATATAGAGGAAGAGGGAGAATATTTGACAAGAGCCATATACAGTGTTATAACTGTGAGAAATATGGACATTTTGCTGATGAGTGCTACAGCAATGTTAATGGCAATGATGCTAAAATTGCTGAAGAAGAGGAAGAGAAGGAGGAATCTCTGTTGATGGCAATTGAGGAGACAGAGAGCAGTTCTGAAATAGTGCAAATGGTGACAACTAAGGAGGAAGGTGAGAGTGGTGAGCATTGGTTCCTAGACACGGGCTATTCGACACACATGACAGGGAGGGGAGATTGGTTTGTCTAACTTGACTTTTCGATCAAGAGCAGAGTGAGGTTTGCTGATGATAGAACCATGAAGGTGGAAGGTGTGGGGAGAGTAATGATAAGAAACAAGGATGGTTCACTGTGCTTCATTTCTGGTGTACTGTATGTGCCAGGGATGAAGAGCAATTTGCTGAGTATTGGACAGCTATTGGAGAAGGGATATAGGATGGTGCTGGAAGACAATGCTATGAAGGTGTATGACACTGAACAGAGGCTGTTGATAAAGGCAACTCTCTCCAAGAACAGGACATTTAAGATCGAATTAGGTGTGCTGATGCAGCAGTGCTTAGCCACAGCAGTCGACAAGGAAGAGTGGCTATGGCATTTCAGATATGGACACTTGAATTTTGGTGATTTGAACAGGATGCAGAGCAAGACAGTAGTGAAAGGTCTGCCTCATATCCATGTTCCAAAAGATGTATGTGCAGAGTGTGTGGAGAGCAAGATGCCTAGGGGTTCCTTCAATCCAAGTGTGCCCAGTAGAGCAAAGAGGAAGCTGCAGGTGATTTTCTTAGATGTGTGTGGCCCCATAGTGCATGAAACTCCTGCAGGTAACAAGTATTTTGTTACATTTATTGATGAATTCACTAGGAAACTTTGGATTTATTTGATTAGGAGGAAGAGTGATGTGTTGGGAGTATTCAAAAAATTCAAAGTCCTAGTCGAAAAACAATGTGGACAGACTGTCGAAGTGTTAAGAACTGATGGTGGTGGAGAGTATGTGAATACTGAGTTTAATGAGTACTGTGAAGTTGAAGGAATAACACATGAGATCACACCTCCATACACTCCTCAGCATAATGGAGTGGCTGAGAGAAAAAATAGGACTTTGCTTAATATGGTGAGAAGCATGTTAAAGAGTAAGAATATGCCTAAGAGATGGTGGGGAGAGGCAGTTAATACTGCGGCATATATCATTAATCGAAGTCCAACTAAGAGATTGGAAGACATCACCCCTGAGGAGGCTTGGACAGGTGTCAAGCCAAACGTGTCGCACTTTAGAGTATTTGGATCTGTTTGTTTTCGACACGTGCCTGATCAGCAGAGAACGAAGTTAGATGACAAAGGAGAAGTGATGGTTATGATAGGCTATCATTCGACTGGGGGTTACAAATTGGTGAATCCTGTGAATAATAAAATTGTGATAAGTCGAGATGTGGTGTTTGATGAGGGGAAGACATGGGAGTGGAGTGACAAGGGAGAAAGTTCGATTGCTGTCGAACATAATTTATTCGACGTGCCGGATGGTGTCGAAGAATTAGAAGTTGAAGGTGAACCTGAGATTGTCGAAGAAAATAATAGTGGAGAAGGCAGTCGAGAGATACTGAGAAGATCTCTTCGACAAAGACATGCTCTTGCAAGGCTAAGTGATTGTGAGGTGATGACCGATAGTGCAGTCAATGACGAAGGTGATATAGTGCACTTTGCACTTCTTGCTGAGACAGAACCAGTAACTTGGCAGGAAGCAATGCAAAATTCGAAGTGGCTAGAAGCTATGCAAGAGGAGATCAAATTGATAGAGAAGAACATGACTTGGGAATTGATCGAATTGCCCAAAGGGAAGAAAGCAATAGGTGTGAAATGGATATACAAAGTGAAAGTAAATCCTAAAGGTGAAGAAGTGAAGCACAAAGCAGGATTGGTGGCTAGAGGCTTCCTACAAAGGTATGGTGTCGATTATGAAGAAGTTTTTGCACCCGTTGCAAGACTTGAAACTGTGAGAGCTGTGGTAGCTCATGCTAGTATGCAAGGGTGGAAGATACATCAACTTGATGTAAAATCTGCCTTCTTGAATGGAGAATTGGAAGAGGAGGTGTATGTCGAACAACCAGCAGGTTTTATTCGACAAGGAAGTGAGAACAAAGTGCTGAGATTGAGAAAGGCATTGTATGGCCTAAAACAAGCTCCACGAGCTTGGAACAAGAAGATAGACAAGAGCTTGATCAACATGGGGTATATGAAATGTGTTTCTGAGCATGGGGTGTATTTGAAGTCAGATGGTGGTGATGTGATAATCCTATGCCTCTATGTTGATGATTTATTGGTTACGGGTAACAATGAAAATAAAGTGGCAGAATTCAAGAAGAGAATGATGAATACTTTCGAAATGACTGACCTAGGAGAGATCTCCTATTTGCTAGGGATTGAATTTCGAAGTACTAGTGAAGGAATGCTGCTATCACAGAAGAAGTATGTTTCTGATATACTACACAGGTTCAATATGCAACACTGCAACTGCGTCGAAACACCAGCAGAGGTAGGGCTATGGCTCGACAAAGACGCTGATGAACCAGAAGTGGATGCAACTGAGTTTCGACAGGTGGTTGGGGCACTGAGATATCTCTGCAACACCAGACCTGACCTTAGCTTAAGTGTAGGTCTGATTAGTAGAGTTATGGACAGGCCTAGAACATCGCACCTAACTGCTGCTAAACGAATCCTAAGATATGTCAAAGGCACTGTGGCATATGGAATTCTGTTGCCTAGTAAATGCGGAGACAATGAGAAATGTCTCTATGGCTTCACTGATGCTGATTGGGGAGGTGACAAATCTGATCGAAAGAGCACAGCTGGCTCTGTGTTTTTGCTTGGTGCAGGTCCCATCTCATGGAGTTCGAAGAAGGAATCAGTGGTGGCACTGTCTTCATGCGAAGCTGAGTACATTGCTGCTTCATTGGGAGCCTGTCAAGCAATCTGGCTAGACAATTTGATGCAAGAGCTAATGATCAAGAAGGAAGGTGCTGTGGAGTTATATGTCGATAACAAGTCTGCAATTAGCTTGGCGAAACATCCAGTGGCACATGGACGGTCGAAGCACATTGACACTCGCTATTATTTCTTAAGAGACCAAGTCACAAAAGGAAGGCTGAAGCTGAGCTACCGTAGATCTGATATGCAAGCAGCTGATTTGTTCACCAAGGCAGTGAAGGCAGAGACATTCAAAAGGCTAAGGAGCATGCTTAATGTGATTGATTGTAATAAATTTGTTTAGACAAACTCTATCGCATTTCGTTGTTGTTTATTCGTGTTAATGACTAGCTTAAGGGGGTGTGTTAAATAAGTAAGCTAGTTCGACTGAGATAGTTCGACTAGGCCAGTTCGACCCTCAGCCTTCTTGTCGAAGTGGAGGGTGTCGAAGTATCCCCTTAGATTTGATTCTATGCTTTCCATTAGTTGCTGACTCAGCATGAGTCATATATTGTCTATATAAGTAACTCTGTGATGCAATGCATCCATATATAATACATTTTACAGTTTTCACTTTAACAGAATTCTGTTATTCTCTCTCTCTCTCTCTCTCTCGTGTGTGTGTGTGTGAAGTGAGTGCAGTGAATTAGAAACTTCCAACAAATGGTATCCAGAGCATAATTGTTGAAGTTTCAGAGTGTGAATCTAGAGTGAAGAAGACGAGTGAAGTCTCTCTCTCTCTCCCTCTCCCTCGCTCTCTCTCTCTCTCTCCCTCTCTCTCTCTCCTCTCTCTCTCCTCTCTCCTTCTCTCTCTCTCCCTCTCTCTCTCTCCCTCTCTCTCTCTCCCTCTCTCTCTCTCCCTCTCTCTCTCTCTCCCCCCCTCTCTCTCTCTCTCTCTCTCTCTCTCTCTCTCTCTCTCTCTCTCTCTCTCTCTCTCTCTCTCTCTCTCTCTCTCTCTCTCTCTCTCTCTCTCTCTCTCTCTCTCTCTCTCTCTCTCTCTCTCTCTCTCTCTCTCTCTCGTGTGTGTGTGAAGTGAGTGCAGTGAATCAAAAACTTCCAACAACAATAACCAAAATCCAAGCAAGAAAAGCAAAATAAACAATCAAATAAAATATATTTAAAGTTGTGTTTTTTATTATGCCTAAGTTTTTTCTTTCATCCAATATTTTTGAAACATCTTTAAATCAGATTTCACTCTGTCAGAAAAAGTTTCATTATTCAAATCCTTTTCGAGGGATTCGAAAACAACTTTGTCTGTTTCTTTGGAATGGACATCTTCTGAAGAGATAACATCACCTCTTGTAATGATTTGCTCCTCACATTACTTTCGTCATATTTTTTACTACCTCTGGTTCACAATAGATGTCGTTTTGGAAGAATAATTTTTTTCCATTTTACTTGTCGTTTTCAAAGTCCAATGCAACATTAACTATTGTTTTGTCAATAATATTCTTAACTATTTATTACAGGTATAAATATGTAGAATGAAATAATTAATAATTAAAGGTAGGGCCGTCTAAAACAATTTAGAAAATTAACTATTGTTTTGTCAATAATTATTTGATTTGCATGTATAAAGAAAATTTTTCTTTGACGACACTTTTGATAAAGATGAAATATTTAAATTTCTTTTAGTTTGCTACATTGTGTTTTTTCACCTTTTTTCGACAAGACAAGTTCACAGTTTTTTCAACTTTTAAAAATAAACATAATTTTATATTCACAGTAAGGTTAAATTGAACTCCCCTCATTTTTAATCTTGGGCACTTTTGGCTTATTACACTGAAATTAATTGACAATTAATTTGTGTTAGCTAAATACTAAAATATTCTTTTTGTAGTTGTGTTGAAATAATTGAAATCAAAATAAAAGAGTTAATAGTTGTCTTGCCTCTCTAAAAGACTCAATAAATATAAATGATATATTTGGAAAAATTTGGTAAATTGTATAAGGGTTTTTAAAAGAATTGTTATTAGTGTTGTAAAAAAAAAAGAACTGTTATTTTGGGACAAAAATAAATGACCTAAAGTACCAAAGTTCAGGAAGAAATAATTTTTTTTGGAAGGAGTGGTATTTTTTTTACCTTAAGAAAATGGCATTGGGTTGGGCCCTATGCGGTGGCATAGTCGGTACAGGTCATAGCCGGCCCTGATTAAGGGCATTTTAGAAAATAGATAAATACTTTCATCAAAAGTAACCGAATTTGTTAGTCTCTTTGGTATATGTAAATAATCTTAAAACGACAAGTATTTTGAAACGGAGTTATGTAAAGTTATATTTATAAATAAAGATGAAAATTAATTTCGTAACAAGTTATGTAAAGTGTGGTGTAAGCCAGTTTGTTTTGGCGTACTTTAGAGTTCGAAAGAAATTTGACTGTTCAAATACGCAACGTTTGTTCCATGATAATCAATTTTGTTAAAAATAATTGATTTTGTAACAAAATATGTAAAGTGTGACGCTAAACAGTGATTTTTGGGGTACATTAGATTCAAAAATAAATTAGAAGTACAAATACATGAAGTTCGTTCATCAATCTAAAAATGAATTTCATGGCAAAATACGTAAAGTGTGACACTAAGCAGTGTGTTTTTGGGTACTTTCATTTTTTTTCCTTTTTCATGTTTTAAGCAGTGTGTTTTTTGGTACTTTAGGGTTCAAAAAAGTTTGAACTGTTCAAATACGCAAAGCTAGTTCCTCAATAACCGATTTATTGAAAGAAAATAGTAATTTTATAATAAAGTACGTAAAGTGCAATGCTAAGTAGTGTGTTCTCGAGTATTTTTTTTCAGTCGAAAAAAAATTAATTATTCAAGTACGCAAAGTTTGTTCTTCAGTAACCGGTTTAGTGGAAATAATAATTTCATGACAAAATATGTAAAATACGATGCTAAGTAGTGTATTTTCGGATGCTTTACTGTTCGCAAAAAAAATTAAACTATTCAAATAATATGCAAAGTTTGTGCCTCAATAGCCGGTTTGGCGGGAAAAAAAATTAATTTCGTGCAAAATACGTAAAGTGTGTTGCTAAACGGCGTGTTTTTGGGTACTTTAGTGTTCGGAAAATTTTTTAACCATTCAAATACTCAAAGTTCATTCCCTAATAATCGATTTGTTGAAACAAATAATAATTTCGTGACAAATACATAAATTGTGATGCTAAGCAGTGTGTTTTGGGGTACTTTAATGTTCAGAAAATTTTTAACTCTTTAAATACTCAAAATTCATTCCTAAATAATTGGTTTGGTGAAAAAAAAATAATTTCGTGACACAGACCCGTGCAACTCACCCTTTTAGTGATTCCACCACTTTAAAAAATCAATTTCTTTTAAACTTATTCTCTTTATATTTTTTAGGAGCATATTTTTCTGAATCTTTAAAAAATGTAATTTATTTTTATACTTCTTATCCCCTATCTTTCTGAACCCGAAATATTTATTAAATTCATTTAGTTAAGTTACTACCAATTCATTCATTGAATCCCTTTCTTCTTATAGTATGTATGGATAGCCAATTTTCACGTCAAAAAAAATGGATAGCCAATTTCCATTTTATAATCTTCTTATTTAATTTTTATTCACAGATATTAGACTATATATTTTATAAACCATTACCGTTACTATAGATTATGTGTATGGAACAATTTTTTTTGGATTATATCTATACACACTCTATTTTCGTTTTTAAGTTCACAATTAGCTTTTTTACTACAAACTTTTTTTAATTCATACTTATCTTGAATTTAAAAATGATTTTTTATGTTGCAATTTAAAAAACAAATTTTACCCAATAATTATTATATATTAACTAGAGATTTTACCTCGTGCAATGTACCGGTCAAAACGCTATTTATCATGAATGAAATGATAAGCTGTAGCCCTGTATTTCATCAGAAAGTAATATATAACAAAAACACAAAGACTTTCCATCCTAGAAACCCCAATATAGGTACAGAAAGTATAATATATATTCATTAAAAAAAGTCCAAAATACTCGTAGAAACAAAGAAAACTGGGTGGGTGGCTTTCTATCAATCTTATTTAGAAAGGAAAGAAATGAAGTACATATATAAAGTGGAAAGGAATCTAAGAGGAGGAAGGTTTCATTTCAGATTTGATTGCATCAACCAGCTGATCATAAGCTTCTCCCCATGCATTCTTCATCTCCGGTGACCACATTTCAGGTACTGCTTCTTTTATGGTCTCCAAAAGTGCAAACTTTGTTACCTTCACAAAACCAAATTAATAAATTATATCTACATTATTGTCTTCTAGAAACATAATAATTACTCCCTATGCTATATTGCTAGCAACAAAAACAATACTCATTGAAACTTTATATACATACCTCAAAATGCTCATTTACTACACCATATTTAACATGGGTAGCACCTAACTTCTTCAAGGTTGATTCTCTCACCGTTACTTTACCAGCCTTCCGCAATTGAACTGCTGATTCACAAGTCTGAAATAACAAAAACAACATAATTAATTAAAGTGATCAAAGCTTGAATGGTAATTAAAGGAAGTCAAAGGAACTAAGTAAAGTAATTACCATGAGAAAGACAGACATGGCATGTGGCTTGAGCTTCGGGTTTTGCTCCAAAGGAACCTTCGAATCTTTCAAGAATGAGAACAAGTTCTGAGCTGATGGAGCAATCTCGAATATTCTACAAAATTTAAAGTTTTCAGCTCAATTATTCAAATACATAAAGATGAGTTTAAAATGTTCGAAGAAATGCCTCACTTACTTCAAGAAAAACTTGAGACTTAGCTCAGCAGAATTCTTCTTCATTGCATTCCAAGACTTAACCACCAGACCTTCTTGCTCTTCAGTGAAACCTTTTCTCTCCAGGGTACCCATGTTTGTTTTGTTTGTGAATTGTGATGAAAGTGAAGGAATGATCGTTGATGTTATAACTTATTCTAAGTTGCTTTTATAGTGAGACTTATTGAAGATATAGTTGACTGACCCTTCATGCCAATGGGGAGTCAGTCATCCACGTTAGTTGTAGTTTGGCTGCCATATATATATATATATATATATATATATATATATATATATATATATATATATATATATATATATATATATATATATATATGTTGTGCAAATCTTCTCACTAGTAATACAGGGTGCCCAAAAACTAGGTGCTATCTGAATGTGGCGATAAGAAAATGGTTTCAACTTTCCACTTTCCAGTAGGTTCAATTGAATTTAGCGTAAGCAGAGACTAGGTTCAATTGAATTTAGCAACTAGTTCACCACACCATGCGTAAGCCATGACCAAATTGCCAATTGCAATTAATTTATTGACTATTTTATGCTTGTTTGACCAGTTTTCTTCTTTCACCAAGAATGCTACTTTTTCATTGAGAATGAATTGCGTATTCAATTTGATACTCCCGTCCCAAAATAACACTCGTTTAAGGTTATGCGCGGGTATTAAGGAAATGATTAGATGTGCTAAATTTTATGGTGAAAAAATATATTTAGACTTAAATACCCCTGAGTATGATTATTTTGTTTCTTGATTAAAACCAAACAAACCCATTTTTTTATTGACTTTTTTCCTCGTTATGATTACGTGAGATAGGAGTAGAAGTGATGTTTCTTCTCAAAAAAGAAGTGCAGCTGATGTGCACCTTATTTTCATGATTTCTTTTTTATTCATTCAATTTTTTTGTTAATCAACTTTTTTTTAATTCACTCAATTTCTAGTTTCAACTAGGACCATTAAACAAAAATTCACTTTTCCCTCTCAATTTTCTTTACATAATCATTTAAACATGTACTCAAATCTTTTGTTTTCCCTCCTTAATTTTTCTATATAAGTATGAATATTGTATCAATACAAGGCAAACCATTTTCAATGGAAATAGATTTAAATTTAGAAATACCAAATTCTAGCAATGGTAATGAAGATGAGCATTTTCAACTACCAAATCTAAATATTGTGTTCTAAAATCATTCTCATCCGAGAAAAGGCCTTCAAATAAAATTTTAGTACGTATAGAGGTATTTTGAGAAAACATGAAAACTTGACAAGCGGTGTATGCTAGCAAAAATGGAAATTGTATTTACATAATTTCCAAGCCATAAACCTAAGCCAAATTAAATTGAAAAAATAACACACCTCCATAGAAAAGATGACGCCTCGGTTTAAGGTAGTAAGTGTGAGAACATTTGTTGGTGGGAATAATGCTACAACAAAGAAGAGCAACTAAACATAGAAAATAATAAGTTCAAATAATCCTGAACAACATGTACAATAAAGAACAAATGACAAAGTGAATTCATCATTGCGCAAAACTCTAAGGCGTGTATAACACTAAGTTTTAAGTTTGATTCGTCCCCACCAATCACTCTTGATTGGATGCATTAGGATGACCGACGAATTCCCTTCAGGATACAATGGAGTTCCTTGGCTTGGTTTGTACACCCACACCAAGTGTATCGTCAACGGTATTTTACAAAACAATAGTTCCGAAACTTCAATTTACGCATAAGAGAAGAAAGGAAATGATTTGGAATAATGAATTTGGTAGAGTTTTGTCTTAGACATATGAACATTCTATGTATCTACTGGTAGAGTTTGGTCTATATATAGAACAACTCATACCATTTGGTGGAGAGAAGTGTCTCTCCATTTGGAGTCACAAGTCACACTCATCCATGAATGAGTGCATCTCTTCACTCAAATGTATTTAAATGAATAGCTACAAATATTCATATGAAAAAACACAACCACTAGTGAAAGCCACCAAAGAACACACCTTTTGAACATCATTGTGTCTCTCTTTCACTTTGGTGTTCTTGGATTCCTACTATTTTGGAAATCCCCAACAGTAAGAAAATTTAAACTTGTGATTTGTCGAATATAAATACTGTCATGCTTCTTAAAGTTATGATTCTGTAAGTATCATGCCCTGGTAACCGTTGGGGATTAATTACCCCATGTGCATAAAACACATATGTTATATTGCCTATTGGGATGCATATGTTCTTTTTATTGTAAATTGGGTAATCTCTGTGCGCAGCTGTAGAGGCTAACTTCTTGAGCCGTGTAAGATAATGAGCGGCAAAGCTCTCCCTCGAGAGTTTTAACACTGCTACATTCTCAAAACTGGATTTGAATCCATGACCTTTGGTTAAGCTGGAAGAGACCATAATCATCTTATCCAAGCGCTCTTGGGTGGGATATAGATCCTCTCGAGTTATTAAACAACAGCACCGGGTTCAGTTTAAGATCCAATGGTTCAGAATTTATGAACCAATTTTTGATAATACCAATAAATTTTTCTAATTAATCAGATTTTTGTAGTTTAAAAGAAAGAGATGCAGAGGGATCAGAATATATCATGGGATTTCACAGGCCTAAAATAAAATAAATCAATATTAGGGAGTGTATGACTTGAATTTCACAAGAGTCAAATTCAAACAATAATAACCTTTAATTACTGAATTATAAATTTAAAACACTTTTCAACTTAGTAAACCCCAATAGCAACACAAAGTGTACTGTATTCATACAAAAGAAAACACTCAGCACTCCATCAATCTTATATATTGAAACTGGGAAGAAAGGAAATACCATAAACTTTGGATACAAGAGAGTCTAATTAGAGGACTGTCACATAAATTTGGCTTTGAAGGCATTGGCGAGCTGAGAATGAAGTTCTATGTATTTAGTTTTGATGGCATTGGCTTGAGCTTCTTTTATTTCAGCTTTGATGGCATTTGCCAGCTGATCATGAGCTTCTCCCCATGCATTTTCCATATCAGTTGACCACACTTCAGGTATTGCTTCTTTTATGGTATCCAATAGGGCCATCTTTGTTACCTTAACGAATTACCATACATATTAGTCTGCTAGAGAAGCACTTAGTACTCCATCAAAAACATTAGTATTGACACTAACAAATGCTGTATTTTTCAATCATTTTATTGACACTCACCAGTCAAAACTAGACAATGTTTTTTGTCAACCATTATTTAATGAAAATTTGGTTATATATGTTTACCTCAAAATGCTCATCTTTTACACCGCTTTTGAAATGAGAGGCACCTAACTTCTTCAAGTTGGATTCTCTCACTGTAACTTTTCCAGCCTTCCTCAGCTGAACTGCTGATTCACAGGTCTACACAATAACAAAATCAAATTAATTAAAATGATACTAGTAGTATATATCAATATAGTTTAATTAATTAACTGGAAAGTTTGCTTATGAAGTGATACCATGAGAAAGACAGCCATGGCATGAGGCCTGAGGTTGGGATTTTCCTCCAGAGGAACATTCGAGTCTTTCAAGAATGAGAACATTTGCTTAGCTGGTGGAGCAATCTCCAATATTCTAATTAACACAAGTCACAAATCATCATTAATTGTTCTAATATATAATGTTTTGTTGGTGAATTTGAAAAATATAATTAACAAAGTTTGTGAAAATGATCACTTCACTTACTTCTTGAAAAACTTGAGACTCAGCTCCCCAGAATTTTTCTTAATTGCGTTCCATGACTTCACCACCAGAGCTTCTTGCTCCTCCGTGAAACCACTTTCCACCACGGTTTCTGCTTTCTCTTCTGCTAGTACTGTATTCTTGTTCTCTTCTTTGTTAACTGCTGATACCTTCACCACGTTTTTTTTGTTCTCTTCCATGTTAATCAAACTGCCTATGAACTGTGATGGTAGTGCCAATGAATGAGGAAACTGTAGTTGATGTTATAGCTAGCTTCTGCTCTGCTAATAAATGTTTTTTATAGTGAAAAAAGAAAACAGTAATTAACTATTTACATACAAAAATATTTTAACCACTTAAGCACTTGTTTTTTAACCAAGGTCCTAATCCATGGTTAAATTATTAACCCCACTTGAGGTTAGATGTGAGTGATAAATAGGCTTCAGAGTTCAGAGTAATGTGGCGTTAAAAGATATATCGAGACATGACTACCACCACCATTATTAACTTTTTTCTTTACTACTACTACTATTATAAATGACCTCAAAGTTTATTGCAAAGAAATAGTAATGGTGAGTGTGACAAAAAGAACAGTTTGCAGGCCGCACGACTGAGGGTAATGGAAAGTGACATTAAGTGTAAGTGTAAGAGAAAAACCAAAAAAGAAGAAAAAGTAAAACAGAAAAAGGTCACTGTATGATTGCTTTGGTGCAAATTCGGGGGTTGGAGTGCAAAACTAAGATTTTAGGGGAATCCAAATATTTTCATATAAGGGGGTAGATAACAAAATTGTTGGAACATTGGTGTGAATTTACAAAGTCCCACATTGCTTGGACTAAGCACTTGAAGAGTGCTTATAAGTGGGAAGTTCACACCTTTGGGTTGGGGCCCAAAGGGTACCAGTTTTGTGAACGGGCAAGCACGCACTCTAACTGACCACCACACGCGCGCCGCCGTCCGACCGGCCGGGCTTGGGCTGTCAAACTTTTTAAGAACACTGGTGACAGTGTTAGACAAACGGAATATGCGAGCATCATTGGCAGCCTAAGGTATGCTACTGATTGTACTAGACCCGACATCGCCTATGTTGTGGGATTGCTATGCAGGTTTACCAGTCGACCTAGTATCGAGCATTGGCATGCTATTGAAAGAGTCATGAGATATCTTAAAAGAACCATGAATCTAGGATTACACTATCAGAGATTTCCAGCTGTACTTGAAGGGTACAGTGGTTAAGATGCCTACTAGCAGAGATTCCCTTATGGGAAAAACCGATGCCAGCTGTGTTGATCCACTGCGATAGTACCGCGGCTATTGCAAAAATAGAGAACCGTTATTACAACGGTAAGAAACGACAAATCCGTCGTAAGCACAGCACAGTTAGAGAGCTACTAACAAAAGGAGCTGTGAGAGTGGATCACGTACGCACTGATCAGAACTTAGCCGATCCTTTGACGAAAGGATTAGCCAGAGAGAAAGTCCAAAGTACATCTCAAAAGATGGGACTACTGCCTTTAGAACCATGAGTCACTCACAATGGCAACCCGACCTAAAAGACTGGAGATCCCAAGAATTAGGTTCAATGGGTAATAACAAGTTGTGAAGTGACAGGAGATGAACATGCTATTAAAAGTAAATAAGCATGATTCCTGAAGCGATGTAAGGTTGAGATAATAGAAACTCTTAATGAGATCTATACTCCATGTGGAGTAGAGTACCTAGCTACAGGAGTACCCTTGATAGACTCACCTTTGTGAATGTGGAAGTGGGGCCGCTTCCTATGGCATTTGGGCAGAAATTCCTAGAGCGTTCACTAAACTGGGATAGACGTGCAGGGCCATAAACGCACGGGCATATGAGAATACACCTATGGAAAAGGCTGTGTGTGGTTTCGACGATTAGAGATAGAGTTCAAGACTACGAGTCACTCTTGTTGAATCTAAATCTTAACCGCTACGCAAGGTTCAAGTCGTACGACACCTTTGCTTATGCACAATCTTATGGAGGCGCTTGACGCTATTTCTGGAACTGTTTTAAATTCAAGTGGGGGATTGTTGGAACATTGGTGTGAATTTACAAAGTCCCACATTGCTTGGACTAAGCACTTGAAGAGTGCTTATAAGTGGGAAGTTCACACCTTTGGGTTGGGGCCCAAAGGGTACCCAGTTTTGTGAACGGGCAAGCACGCACTCTAACTGACCACCACACACGCGCGCCGCCGCCGCCGTCCGACCGGCCGGGCTCGAGCTGTGAGGTGTAAAGTATTTTTTGCGAAATTAATTAAACTTTTATTTTATTTTTTGGAACGTGCTTGTCCAGATTCATTGAACCGACCAGATACGACGAACGCTATCTGATAGAGCTGTTGCGGATTGCGCTCCAAGTCAGCTCGAAATTCGCGCAACAACTCGCGCAAGTTGGCTCCATTCCAATCTGAATTGCGCTCCAAGTCAGTTGTTAGTGGAGCCTAAAATCGTGCCTTGACTTGCGCACAAAGCAGTTGCTGAAGCCTATAAAAAGGCTCTTCCCTCACTTGACAAAATTAGATAAAAAAAAACGAAAAAACGCAAACTCTCCTCGAAAATTCTCTTCTCTCTAAAATTCGTGACTGGCCTACGAGCCATATTCTTCTTCTTCTTCTTTTCTGAGAGTGGCCTACGAGCCATATTCCCGAGTGGTTATAAACCATACTCAGAGGTGTATATCTCGAGCGATTACTGACTGTGCAGTCATAATCGTAACTGGGCTGTTTTATCCTGGGGGCGTCGTGGTTGATAGTCTGCTTGCACCATCGAGCAGTGCCACGAAACGTCTTAAAGAGAGCGACCTAGTCCGCGACTCATCCCAGTAATGTGGCGTTAAAAGATATATCGAGACATGACTACCACCACCATTATTAACTTTTTTCTTTACTACTACTACTATTATAAATGACCTCAAAGTTTATTGCAAAGAAATAGTAATGGTGAGTGTGACAAAAAGAACAGTTTGCAGGCCGCACGACTGAGGGTAATGGAAAGTGACATTAAGTGTAAGTGTAAGAGAAAAACCAAAAAAGAAGAAAAAGTAAAACAGAAAAAGGTCACTGTATGATTGCTTTGGTGCAAATTCGGGGGTTGGAGTGCAAAACTAAGATTTTAGGGGAATCCAAATATTTTCATATAAGGGGGTAGATAACAAAATTGTTGGAACATTGGTGTGAATTTACAAAGTCCCACATTGCTTGGACTAAGCACTTGAAGAGTGCTTATAAGTGGGAAGTTCACACCTTTGGGTTGGGGCCCAAAGGGTACCAGTTTTGTGAACGGGCAAGCACGCACTCTAACTGACCACCACACGCGCGCCGCCGTCCGACCGGCCGGGCTTGGGCTGTCAAACTTTTTAAGAACACTGGTGACAGTGTTAGACAAACGGAATATGCGAGCATCATTGGCAGCCTAAGGTATGCTACTGATTGTACTAGACCCGACATCGCCTATGTTGTGGGATTGCTATGCAGGTTTACCAGTCGACCTAGTATCGAGCATTGGCATGCTATTGAAAGAGTCATGAGATATCTTAAAAGAACCATGAATCTAGGATTACACTATCAGAGATTTCCAGCTGTACTTGAAGGGTACAGTGGTTAAGATGCCTACTAGCAGAGATTCCCTTATGGGAAAAACCGATGCCAGCTGTGTTGATCCACTGCGATAGTACCGCGGCTATTGCAAAAATAGAGAACCGTTATTACAACGGTAAGAAACGACAAATCCGTCGTAAGCACAGCACAGTTAGAGAGCTACTAACAAAAGGAGCTGTGAGAGTGGATCACGTACGCACTGATCAGAACTTAGCCGATCCTTTGACGAAAGGATTAGCCAGAGAGAAAGTCCAAAGTACATCTCAAAAGATGGGACTACTGCCTTTAGAACCATGAGTCACTCACAATGGCAACCCGACCTAAAAGACTGGAGATCCCAAGAATTAGGTTCAATGGGTAATAACAAGTTGTGAAGTGACAGGAGATGAACATGCTATTAAAAGTAAATAAGCATGATTCCTGAAGCGATGTAAGGTTGAGATAATAGAAACTCTTAATGAGATCTATACTCCATGTGGAGTAGAGTACCTAGCTACAGGAGTACCCTTGATAGACTCACCTTTGTGAATGTGGAAGTGGGGCCGCTTCCTATGGCATTTGGGCAGAAATTCCTAGAGCGTTCACTAAACTGGGATAGACGTGCAGGGCCATAAACGCACGGGCATATGAGAATACACCTATGGAAAAGGCTGTGTGTGGTTTCGACGATTAGAGATAGAGTTCAAGACTACGAGTCACTCTTGTTGAATCTAAATCTTAACCGCTACGCAAGGTTCAAGTCGTACGACACCTTTGCTTATGCACAATCTTATGGAGGCGCTTGACGCTATTTCTGGAACTGTTTTAAATTCAAGTGGGGGATTGTTGGAACATTGGTGTGAATTTACAAAGTCCCACATTGCTTGGACTAAGCACTTGAAGAGTGCTTATAAGTGGGAAGTTCACACCTTTGGGTTGGGGCCCAAAGGGTACCCAGTTTTGTGAACGGGCAAGCACGCACTCTAACTGACCACCACACACGCGCGCCGCCGCCGCCGTCCGACCGGCCGGGCTCGAGCTGTGAGGTGTAAAGTATTTTTTGCGAAATTAATTAAACTTTTATTTTATTTTTTGGAACGTGCTTGTCCAGATTCATTGAACCGACCAGATACGACGAACGCTATCTGATAGAGCTGTTGCGGATTGCGCTCCAAGTCAGCTCGAAATTCGCGCAACAACTCGCGCAAGTTGGCTCCATTCCAATCTGAATTGCGCTCCAAGTCAGTTGTTAGTGGAGCCTAAAATCGTGCCTTGACTTGCGCACAAAGCAGTTGCTGAAGCCTATAAAAAGGCTCTTCCCTCACTTGACAAAATTAGATAAAAAAAAACGAAAAAACGCAAACTCTCCTCGAAAATTCTCTTCTCTCTAAAATTCGTGACTGGCCTACGAGCCATATTCTTCTTCTTCTTCTTTTTTGAGAGTGGCCTACGAGCCATATTCCCGAGTGGTTATAAACCATACTCAGAGGTGTATATCTCGAGCGATTACTGACTGTGCAGTCATAATCGTAACTGGGCTGTTTTATCCTGGGGGCGTCGTGGTTGATAGTCTGCTTGCACCATCGAGCAGTGCCACAAAACGTCTTAAAGAGAGCGACCTAGTCCGCGACTCATCCCATGTGGCGTTAAAAGATATATCGAGACATGACTACCACCACCATTATTAACTTTTTTCTTTACTACTACTACTACTATTATAAATGACCTCAAAGTTTATTGCAAAGAAATAGTAATGGTGAGTGTGACAAAAAGAACAGTTTGCAGGCCGCACGACTGAGGGTAATGGAAAGTGACATTAAGTGTAAGTGTAAGAGAAAAACCAAAAAAGAAGAAAAAGTAAAACAGAAAAAGGTCACTGTATGATTGCTTTGGTGCAAATTCGGGGGTTGGAGTGCAAAACTAAGATTTTAGGGGAATCCAAATATTTTCATATAAGGGGGTAGATAACAAAATTGTTGGAACATTGGTGTGAATTTACAAAGTCCCACATTGCTTGGACTAAGCACTTGAAGAGTGCTTATAAGTGGGAAGTTCACACCTTTGGGTTGGGGCCCAAAGGGTACCAGTTTTGTGAACGGGCAAGCACGCACTCTAACTGACCACCACACGCGCGCCGCCGTCCGACCGGCCGGGCTTGGGCTGTCAAACTTTTTAAGAACACTGGTGACAGTGTTAGACAAACGGAATATGCGAGCATCATTGGCAGCCTAAGGTATGCTACTGATTGTACTAGACCCGACATCGCCTATGTTGTGGGATTGCTATGCAGGTTTACCAGTCGACCTAGTATCGAGCATTGGCATGCTATTGAAAGAGTCATGAGATATCTTAAAAGAACCATGAATCTAGGATTACACTATCAGAGATTTCCAGCTGTACTTGAAGGGTACAGTGGTTAAGATGCCTACTAGCAGAGATTCCCTTATGGGAAAAACCGATGCCAGCTGTGTTGATCCACTGCGATAGTACCGCGGCTATTGCAAAAATAGAGAACCGTTATTACAACGGTAAGAAACGACAAATCCGTCGTAAGCACAGCACAGTTAGAGAGCTACTAACAAAAGGAGCTGTGAGAGTGGATCACGTACGCACTGATCAGAACTTAGCCGATCCTTTGACGAAAGGATTAGCCAGAGAGAAAGTCCAAAGTACATCTCAAAAGATGGGACTACTGCCTTTAGAACCATGAGTCACTCACAATGGCAACCCGACCTAAAAGACTGGAGATCCCAAGAATTAGGTTCAATGGGTAATAACAAGTTGTGAAGTGACAGGAGATGAACATGCTATTAAAAGTAAATAAGCATGATTCCTGAAGCGATGTAAGGTTGAGATAATAGAAACTCTTAATGAGATCTATACTCCATGTGGAGTAGAGTACCTAGCTACAGGAGTACCCTTGATAGACTCACCTTTGTGAATGTGGAAGTGGGGCCGCTTCCTATGGCATTTGGGCAGAAATTCCTAGAGCGTTCACTAAACTGGGATAGACGTGCAGGGCCATAAACGCACGGGCATATGAGAATACACCTATGGAAAAGGCTGTGTGTGGTTTCGACGATTAGAGATAGAGTTCAAGACTACGAGTCACTCTTGTTGAATCTAAATCTTAACCGCTACGCAAGGTTCAAGTCGTACGACACCTTTGCTTATGCACAATCTTATGGAGGCGCTTGACGCTATTTCTGGAACTGTTTTAAATTCAAGTGGGGGATTGTTGGAACATTGGTGTGAATTTACAAAGTCCCACATTGCTTGGACTAAGCACTTGAAGAGTGCTTATAAGTGGGAAGTTCACACCTTTGGGTTGGGGCCCAAAGGGTACCCAGTTTTGTGAACGGGCAAGCACGCACTCTAACTGACCACCACACACGCGCGCCGCCGCCGCCGTCCGACCGGCCGGGCTCGAGCTGTGAGGTGTAAAGTATTTTTTGCGAAATTAATTAAACTTTTATTTTATTTTTTGGAACGTGCTTGTCCAGATTCATTGAACCGACCAGATACGACGAACGCTATCTGATAGAGCTGTTGCGGATTGCGCTCCAAGTCAGCTCGAAATTCGCGCAACAACTCGCGCAAGTTGGCTCCATTCCAATCTGAATTGCGCTCCAAGTCAGTTGTTAGTGGAGCCTAAAATCGTGCCTTGACTTGCGCACAAAGCAGTTGCTGAAGCCTATAAAAAGGCTCTTCCCTCACTTGACAAAATTAGATAAAAAAAAACGAAAAAACGCAAACTCTCCTCGAAAATTCTCTTCTCTCTAAAATTCGTGACTGGCCTACGAGCCATATTCTTCTTCTTCTTCTTTTCTGAGAGTGGCCTACGAGCCATATTCCCGAGTGGTTATAAACCATACTCAGAGGTGTATATCTCGAGCGATTACTGACTGTGCAGTCATAATCGTAACTGGGCTGTTTTATCCTGGGGGCGTCGTGGTTGATAGTCTGCTTGCACCATCGAGCAGTGCCACAAAACGTCTTAAAGAGAGCGACCTAGTCCGCGACTCATCCCAGTAATGTGGCGTTAAAAGATATATCGAGACATGACTACCACCACCATTATTAACTTTTTTCTTTACTACTACTACTATTATAAATGACCTCAAAGTTTATTGCAAAGAAATAGTAATGGTGAGTGTGACAAAAAGAACAGTTTGCAGGCCGCACGACTGAGGGTAATGGAAAGTGACATTAAGTGTAAGTGTAAGAGAAAAACCAAAAAAGAAGAAAAAGTAAAACAGAAAAAGGTCACTGTATGATTGCTTTGGTGCAAATTCGGGGGTTGGAGTGCAAAACTAAGATTTTAGGGGAATCCAAATATTTTCATATAAGGGGGTAGATAACAAAATGCTTAGGGTGTGCAAGTGACCCTGTAACCTGATCGCCCATGTTGTTCGGATGTGCTTTTTCCAAGAAAATTAAATAGTTAAGAGTTTAAATTTTGTGATTCATTTCTTGAAAGCAATGTTTTAAAACTCGGACCGGTGACCGACTCGGTGAAGGTACCGCATATGCAATGTTTTAAAACTCGGAGGGGTCGACAGTTGAACCGCATGATCAAAACCGGGACCGCATAACTCGGACCGGTCTCTATTTCGCGAATTTTTAAGACCTATATAGTATATAATATAAATTTCATACCTGTAAATTTAATAACTATGCTTATTTTATATCTACTAAAATTTTTAAATTTATTCATACATAATATTAATCTATTTTAGAACACACAAAGGAGTATAATGACCGAGGAGAGTACCAAAAATTGTTACGATGCTAATCTAAAATATTTAAAAGATTATAAAAATATTTAAAAAAGGAGTATATACCAACCAAATGAAATGATGCGCTTTGTAAGAAAAAGTAAAATTATTGGCTTTGATTTTATATTGAATTGAAAGATAAAGTATTAAATATAGATATTTGCCATATTTGCTCAAAGGCGTTAGTGGCGTGTTGGTTAAGAGCACGCTGGTGATGAGCAGATGTTGGGTTCGAATGCGTGGATCGATTCGGTGACCCCCCGGTTCCCGGTCCTTCGGTGACCCCCCCAGTTCCCGGTTCGTCCGGTCCGACCGGCCGTGCCGAGCCGGGTTTTAAAACACTGCTTCAAAGGGTTACATTGAGAAAGAAACTTTGTTCCTTAGTTAATGATTTCTTAACTACTCCAAATAAGGTTAGGATTAAGTGTGGAGATGAGTAAACTAGTTAAAGATTATTCTAAGACGATGCATAAAGTAAAAGTGCTTGAAAGCTTGGATGTATAACAGAATTGAGAACAATTGAATTGTAATTTCGGCTTCAAGTGGTCTGCAGCCTGAATGTTATTACTTATTAGTTGGTCATCGCAAGAAACAACAGAATAGAAGCAACATATCGACTTTTTTTTGTCTAAAAACGGAATGGTAAGTACCACTCGTAAACTTACAAACACAAAGTAAAAATCTCGAATTCAAACTCAAATAACTACATAAAGTATCCAACCCAACAACCAGTTATGCTAAGCCTTACATATACACACGAAACTACAAAAATTTGAACAAATACACGATGCTAAAAAGATGAGATGTAGAACAGAATTGAGAACTAGTGAAGAAGTGTGGTTTCAGGCTGCTTATCAACAAGCAGCCTGCAGTATCAGTATTTTATCCTATGCTTCTACTTGTTCAAAGATTGCATGTCTTATCTTTCAAAGCCATTGTTTTTTGTGTTTAGTTTTTAGAGTAATAAAGGCCTCCTTGATTAAAAAAACACAGACCTATTTTAGTTCTCGGAAATAAAAAGCACTGATTTTCTTTTAATGCTTAAACTACTTTGCCTAAAAAGTCAAAACAGTTACATTACATAATAACATAAATTCACATGACATAAGACAATGAGTAGAGGTCTAACAATGCATAAAAAACTTGATTATAAGACCAACAAAACAAATACATTAAAAGATACATCAGAAGTTTCTTTCCTACAGAAAGGATTGGCACATCTAAGTGCCTTTTATTACAGAATTATTATTTTATTTATAAGAAAGATGAAGTAGATAATCAACACTTGAGTATAGCCAGTTGCAAACTATTCAATGCCCATCTTCTTCCTAAGCCCCGCAATGAACTCATAGACCTTATGCTGGTCAGGAAGAGACTTAGAAACATTCTCAATCTGGAGGCATCTCTTTGCCCAAGAGATGAACTTGGGGCACTCCTTCTCTATATTGAGGTTGCCAAAAACCTCATAGGCTTTAAACCAGGTGTAGAATGGTACTAGTGCTATATCCACATAACCAAGCTTCTCTCCTCCAAAATAAGTCTTTTCTCCCAGCTCTTCCTCCAACAACTTGAGGGCTTCAATGAATTCCTTCCTTGCAGCTTCATGTTCTTCTCCTTTTTTTGTCCAAAGGTTCTTTCCAATTTCATATATCTATTTGTCACAATAAATACGTGACAGGATATTGTAAATGGCAGAGTAAACTTGTTGCCACGATCCGGTGACATTCAGCTCTTGTCATTTGATTCGTGAAAAATAACAAAAAAGAAAACACCACAATTGTATAATACATCATTGTATACTAAATGCATAGCAATAAAAGCAATGGTAAAGAAATAAGCACCTTCTTGTCAACAAAGTCAGCCCAGAATCTAGCTTGTGCTCTTTGGTAAGGATGAGAAGGCAACAAGGGAGATTTATCACTCCAAACCTCATCAATATACTGAACAGCAATAAGAGATTCACAAATGGGTTTCCCATTGTGGATGAGAACAGGGATTTTCTTGTGAATTGGGTTCATTTGTAAGAGCAAGGGGCTCTTGTTCCACAAGTCTTGTTCTTTGTATTCATACTTGATACCCTTTTCAGCAAGAGCTATTCTAAGTCTCATCCCAAATGGACTTGGCCAGAAATCTAGTAGAACCACCTCCTGTGCCATGACTGAGTTTCAGAATAACAGATAACGATTAAGATGAACGGAGCTAGCACAATTGAATGAATTGCAGTGAGGAAAACAAGGTTTTGGTCCCTTTATTATAGAGTGATATTGGATAGCATGTGATATATGTGTAAGGGTGAAGTTTGTTTGTCAGTAGAAGACACAGACAACTTCGACTTTGCAACCGCTCCTGAACAAATAGAACCTTCTAGGCACGGTCTGTTCTAACTCTACGATATTCTAGGATTTTCCTATGGCAAAATGGGGTGCTTTGGTAAATTTTTTAAGAAAAAAAGATTACTATTTTCATATTTTCTGATGTCGATGTTTTGACAATATAACAAAATATTAGCGACATGATTGGTATGAGCCGTAATTAAACTTGTCCCACTCTTAAATCTCGAGTTTAAATATTAATTAATATATGTGTGACGAGTCAGATTTCCCGGTATAGATTAATCGCCGACAAAACTATTGAATACTACACATCAACGATAAAAAAAATATAACAAAACATTACAACGAAATATAATACAAAGTTGGTTAAAATATATTTTCTTACTTTATGTTTCACTTAAAATTTTAGTTCTTTACTTTTTGGTAGATTTATCTAAGTATATTATTTCTAAAATATTACACAAAATAATATATCCATCAACCTGTCAAACATAACAGACGATTGTATTCAACTCTTTTTTTGATTTTACCAAGGGCATCCATCGCCGACCGCAGTGACTAATATAGGGTATTCAACTCTATATTTAAAATTTATTTTTTTTCCATTATCCTCTTTTTTGACAATTCATTTTTGTTTTCGTTGACAAAGAAACAAAATGATTAATAAAAATAAGATAGTTTGTCAAAAAATGAAAATAACATAAATTAAAGGACCACAATAAGTTATTATATGAAAATAAAATAAAGTACTAAAATGAATTATAAAATTTAACAACTAACATTGCCTATCAAAAAAAAACCAAAAAAAAAAGAATTTCCAAGGTAAATAACCAAAACAAATTTTGAGTGGAAGATAAATTACTAAAATTGTATTTTAACCTAGATTGTTTTTGTTTATGGTGTGGTATATATTAGAGTCTTCAAAATGAGTCTAGTTTGATGAGCCAACCCAACCCGCTCGATAAAATAGGTGGCTGAGTGTTTACTGTGATTTTTAGTAAACACCGCTAGTTTCACTACACGTGTTACTTGCGAGATCAACTAGGAATCTCAGGCCATTTGTGATCAAATTTTACTAAGAATTGTTGATATCAGTAGAAGTGCGAAGTGCAGAGACTTAATAAATATGATAAAGTGCAAGAATTTGTAAATGCGGGAAGAGGAATCAAATGCAGTAAATTGCAGTAATTGTAAATGAGGAAGATAACAAAGTGCAGAAATCTTAAAGAAATGAAAACAATTATATAAAGAAATGGTACGCAGAATCATACATGAATTCCTGTTAACTCAGTTTTCTCTGTCTGCGGAAGTAGAGTGTTTTAGGAAATGTGTATAATGAAATTTGCGACCTTTGTTCTATGTACAGAACTACTATTTATAAGAAAAAACTAATAACCGCACAGCGGTTTTCTAAAACAAGATAAGGCAGAGTAACTGCTATTTCGACGTGATAAGACTTAGATAGCTGCTCCATCTTTCGACCAAGGAATCAATGTCCCTTTTCGACAAATCTCCATAGCTTTGCTTGTTTCGCTGTTTATAATCTTCTCTCTGTCGAAGTGTGGCCTCTTTTTCCCAAATTCGCTAAGTTATGCATTAGGCTGCTTTCCCTTGGTTATTACCTCTTGAAGTCGAAATTATATCTTGGTGTCGAAGATCTGCCTTCTTTCTGAAATTATTAAGTCAAACCCTGTTGACTGCATTTAATATTAGCCTGTCGAAAATGCAGGCTAACAAATTGCCCACTCAAAAAGACGTTTTCGACTGAATTCTTGAATGAAAATAGAAAACGGCTTTTTTGAAACTTCTTTCCACTATCCCATGAAATCTCATGCTATCATTGCATATCTTTTTTCAGAATCTGAGGGGACGTTTCTGAGCTAAAACAGAGTTTGCTGGTGCCTTCCTCCAACGAGAATGCGCCACGTGTGCACAGTTAACTGTCTAGACTTTCTATAATCTCACGTTTCCCACTAACACCACGATTGCCAAAGCATTTTATTATTATTTTTATTTTTGAACGTGGTAAAACGGCTATAAAAGGGAAGTTGTACCCTTTCATTTCTTTTTCTGAACCTTCAACTTCTTCTTCTCTGCGAAAAAACTCTATTAAAGCATCTTCTGATTTCTGCATTTCCTTCCCCTTATTCGCCTTACGAAGCAAAGCGGACACTACTAAGCACTTCCATTTCTTCACTAGCTTCCTGCTTCCAACGATGGCATCTTCTTCTACCATAAAATCTCCTGCTGTAACTCTTGGGAAGAAAACCCTTGTTCCTGAACCTGCTCTCACTTTGGAGGAAACACAAATTTACCGGTCTCAGGTACTTATCCCCTTCTCTAAACCTTCAAATCATGCATTCTTAGGCCCTCTCCCTCTCGCTGATGATGATTCCTCTAGGATTAGGGACATTTTCCCTAGCTATCATAGACTCAGCCCTAGGATTTTCAGCGAAGGTCCACACGTGATGGATTTTATGAGTAACCCGAATAGGGTTTTTCGATGGGATGTAGAACAGAATTGAGAACTAGTCAAGAAGTGTGGTTTCAGGCTGCTTATCAACAAGCTAAGCAGCCTGCAGTATCAGTATTTTCTCCTATGCTTCTACTTGTTCAAAGATTGCATGTCTTATCTTTCAAAGCCATTGTTTTTTGTGTTTAGTTTTTAGAGTAATAAAGGCCTCCTTGATTAAAAAAACACAGACCTATTTTAGTTCTCGGAAATAAAAAGCACCGATTTAAACACAGACCTATTTTAGTTCTCGGAAATAAAAAGCACTGATTTTCTTTTAATGCTTATACTACTTTGCCTAAAAAGTCAAAACAGTTACAATACATAATAAAATAATTTCACATGACATAAGACAATGAGTAGAGGTCTAACAATGCATAAAAAACTTGATTATAAGACCAACAAAACAAATACATAAAAAAATACATCAGAAGTTTCTTTCCTACAGAAAGGATTGGCACATCTAAGTGCCTTTTATTACAGAATTATTATTTTATTTATAAGAAAGATGAAGTAGATAATCAACACTTGAGTATAGCCAGTTGCAAACTATTCAATGCCCATCTTCTTCCTAATCCCCGCAATGAACTCATAGACCTTATGCTGGTCAGGAAGAGACTTAGAAACATTCTCAATCTGGAGGCATCTCTTTGCCCAAGCAATGAACTTGGGGCACTCCTTCTCTATATTGAGGTTGCCAAAAACCTCATACGCTTTAAACCAGGTGTAGAATGGTACTAGTGCTATATCCACATAACCAAGCTTCTCTCCTCCAAAATAAGTCTTTTCTCCCAACTCTTCCTCCAACAACTTGAGGGCTTCAATGAATTCCTTCCTTGCAGCTTCGTGTTCTTCTCCTTTTTTTGTCCAAAGGTTCTTTCCAATTTCATATATCTATTTGACATTCAGAAGTAACATATTAAGCAAGTAGTTTTGTTGTTCAAATAAATACGTCACAATAAATACGTGACAGGATATTGTAAATGGTAGAGTAAACTTGTTGCCACGATCCAGTGACATTCAGCTCTTGTCACTTTGATTGGTGAAAAATAAGAAAAAAGAAAACACCACAATTGTATAATACATCATTGTATACTAAATGCATAGCAATAAAAGCAATGGTCTGTTCTAACTACGATATTCTAGGATTTTCCTATGGCAAAATGGGGTGCTTTGGTCAATTTTTTAAGAAAAAAATATTACTATTTTCATATTTTCTGATGTCGATGTTTTGACAATATAACAAAATATTAGCGACATGATTGGTATGAGCCGTAATTAAACTTGTCCCACTCTTAAATCTCGAGTTTAAATATTAATTAATATATGTGTGACGAGTCAGATTTCCCACTATAGATTAATCGCCGACAAAACTATTGAATACTACACATCAACGATAAAAAAAATATAACAAAACATTACAACGAAATATAATACAAAGTTGGTTAAAATATATTTTCTTACTCTATGTTTCACTTAAAATTTTAGTTCTTTACTTTTTGGTAGATTTATCTAAGTATATTATTTCTAAAATATTACACAAAATAATATATCCATCAACCTGTCAAACATAACAGACGGTTGTATTCAACTCTTTTTTTGATTTTACCAAGGACATTCATCGCCGACCGCAGTGACTAATATAGGGTATTCAACTTTATATTTAAAATTTATTTTTTTTCCATTATCCTCTTTTTTGACAATTCATTTTTGTTTTTCGTTGACAAAGAAACAAAAATGATTAATAAAAATAAGATAGTTTGTCAAAAAATGAAAATAACATAAATTAAAGGACCACAATAAGTTATTATATGAAAATAAAATAAAGTACTAAAATGAATTATAAAATTTAACAACTAACATTGCCTATAAAAAAAAACCAAAAAAAAAAAAAGAATTTCCAAGGTAAATAACCAAAACAAATTTTGAGTGGAAGATAAATTACTAAAATTGTATTTTAACCTAGATTGTTTTTGTTTATGGTGTGGTATATATTAGAGTCTTCAAAATGAGTCTAGTTTGATGAGCCAACCCAACCCGCTCGATAAAATAGGTGGCTTGATTTAGCAAATATAAGCTCAAAATAATTTTGGGTCAGCCCAACTTGGTTCGGAAATTTATTGGTCTGCCTGATGGCTTGTTATTTTACAATATTTGTGCCAGTACTTTTCAACTTTTTAATATGGACACATTTTATCTTTAGTTTCAGTTTCAATTTTAAATTTTTATTTGACAATTCATTTAACTTATATAATATATTCATGCTACACATGTTTGCATTAAAGGCCTAATAAAATTCAAAATAGAGATAAAGGTTGATTTGACTTGACAATCCGAAAGGGGATCATTTGTTTTTGTGTTTCTGTTGTTTTATAATGAAAATATTTTTTGTGATATAAATAATTAATATGTTATTTTGTAATGGGATTAAAAAAAATAACTTTATATATTCTTAAAGACTTATATTTTTGTAATTAGTTATTAGGTCTGTGATGAGATCCTATATTTTTTGTAACGGGTTCTTACATATATCATCTTTAAATATTTTATTTGACAACTCTAGTATATACGACAACTCAATCACAAAAATGAGTTTAATTTTTATGCACCATTAGCATAAAAATAATTTACACATGGTGGATGTTTACCGCTTAACACATTATTTAATAAGTTTAAAATTATACAATTGGTCATACTTATTGGTGAACTTATGTGTAGATTGAAGTGTTCAGACCAATGTTTTAAAATAAGTTGAACGACAAATGTTAGTTTTTAATTGTTATGTTAATTAGTGGGTTGGTGGGGATAGAATCATAGACCCCTTGATTGTCAAAAAAAAAAGAATCATAGACCCCTTGCTCTGTCGGTTCTTTGGTATCTCTTAACTCACCACTGACTTAAGCTACCTAAATGAAACTAAGTAATTATTTATTATACCTTATATATGTTTAATTTTAAGTCTCTAGTGTCCCCCTTAACTCACAACTCATTCAACTATTTGGTGTCCTTAAGCTCACCACTTAAATTTATCGGTTGAAACTGAAACTAAAAATTACTAATAATACCTTATATATGTTTAATTTTAGTTATCAATAGTAGGCGGTGGCGATGGATATTAAGAGCAAGGGGAAGCCATGGTACCCCTTAAAAATAATAGAATTTTTTTAATAGACTACTCTTTCCCACTATAAGGAAAAAGCACATTTCCGACGGACTGTATCTAACAGATCTCGATGTCGTAGGTAATGTATGTGTTACTGAGGGATCTAGCCATCGGTATTGAGGGAGGGAATTTGAAACTAAAGGAGGGAAATAAAACTCAATACCATGGGGAATTCTGATGGATTTGACTGTCGATATTGACTTTTTTTTACCGTTACAGTTTTCGACGGCCATAACCATTGATAATAAGGTTATTACAGACGGATTTGCCCGTCGGAAACTGTAACTTAAAATTAAAGTTCACAACTCAGAACCCTCATTTCTTTCTTCATCCCTCACTCTCTTCTCTCTTCTCCCTCACTCTCCCACGTCGCTGTCCCTCACTCTCCCACTTCTCCCCGCCGCAACCACCACCATTGTCGTCGGCCCTCTCTCTTCGTCTCCACCTCTCTCTCTCTCTCTCTCTCTCTCTCTCTCTCTCTCTCTCTCTCTCTCTCTCTCTCTCTCTCTCTCTCTCTCTCTCTCTCTCTCTCTCGCGACCACTGCCCTCTCCCACTCTGTTGCAGCCACAACCATCACTGTTGCCATCCCTCTGTTGCTGTCGCTGTCGCACCATCGTGACCCACCCTACTGCTTGCCTTAATCTTCTTCTCTCACCCTTAAAGGTTAGTTCTTTTTTTTATGAAATTGAAATATGTTAGAAATAGGTTTAGTGATATGTTTGAAATTGATATGTACAGGAATTGCATGCGAATTGAAATTGATATGTATAGGAATTATTAGAGATAGGTTTAGTGCTGAAATTGAAATATGTATAGCAATTGAAATTTTAATTGATGTTTGAAACTGCTAATGATATGTTAGTGATATGTTTGAAATTGTATAGGAAATGAAAATGAAATTGAAATTGAAATTGCTATTATGTTGTTAAATTGTTGTTAACTGAAATTGTTGTTATTAAAATAATTAATTATTAGAGTTATATACATGTTTGCCATATAAAATTCATATACCCCTGTTTGAAATTGTATAGGAAATGAAAATGAAATTGAAATTGCTATTATGTTGTTAAATTGTTGTTAATTGAAATTGTTGTTATTAAAATAATTAATTATTAGAGTTATATACATGTTTGCCATATAAAATTCATATATCTCTAATAGTTTGTCAAAAAAAAATTACTTTAATAATGTTTTTGGACGAAAAAATTAGGGTAAATAGTCGAATTGGTCCCTCAATGTGTATCTCGCTCTCAATTTGGTCCCTCAATCGAGCAAAAATGCAAAAAGGTCCCCCATTGTGTATTATGTCCGTCACGTTAGTCCCCCACGTTAATGGGCATCCTTAACTCCGTGAAATTGGCTGATGTGGCACGTTTAGTGCCACATGGATCGCTTATGTAGCTTTTTATACGTTAATCTCATGTTAGTCCCTAAAAGATGTCACTTACTGTCATTTTAGTCCCTTAAAGTAATAGCGTAATGTCATTTTAGTCCCTTCGCATTTGTAATTCGTATTTATGACAGCATACGTTGGCTGAGTTGTTAAACTGGTAGCAACATAAATGCATTACTTTTCATGAGTGATATTCTACTACATATGCATAATTGCAACTTCATAATTGAAACTGTACACAAATAAAAAGTAAGAAAAAAAAAGTAAACTCAAACAATACTATACTAAATGTAGTTGAATAAAAAAATTATTTTGTTTAAATTTTTTAAATTTTTTTATAAAAACACCACTAAAAATCCGCTAAAAGGTTATCAAATTATGCATATGCTTTGGACAAATTATGAAGTTGCAATTGTGCATATGTAGTAGAATATCACTCATGAAAAGTAATGCATTTATGTTGCTACCAGTTTAACAACTCAGCCAACGTATGCAGACATATTACAAATGCGAAGGGACTAAAATGACATTACGCTATAACTTTAAGGGACTAAAATAACAGTAAGTGACATCTTTCAGGGACTAAAATGAGATTAACGTAGAAAAAGCCACATAAGCAGATCGATGTGGCACTAAACGTGCCACATCAGTCAATTTCACGGACTTAAGGATGCCCATTAACGTGGGGGACGAACGTGACGAACAGAATACACATTAGGGGACCTTTTTGCATTTTTGCTCGATTGAGTGACCAAATTGACAGCGAGATGCACATTGAGGGACCAATTTGACTATTTAGTCAAAAATTTATTCTAATAATTAATAGGCTTAAATATCTTTTAGGCCGCTGCAAATATAGCGTGTTTCGGTTTAAGCCCCTGCAAAAAAAAATTAGTAAAAAACCCTTTTAAAATACACTCCTTTGATATAAACCCTTCTGTTAGAGCTCTGTTAGACTGACTTTAAAAAAAGTCAATGTGTATGCCACATGGGTTTTAAATACTGACCGTACAATTAAAAAGAAAAGATTAAAATATTAAAAGAAAAAAGCATAAAAGAGTAAAGAGGGATCAGATCAGAAGGTGATTCACGAAGAACCCTAAAAATCGTGTTCACCCTTAAAACCCTTTAACGCTGAATATTGTATTCAAGATCATAGATGCTATCATATGGTTTCCTCCTTCTGAATATAGAAATCTGGGTGTTCAATATTTTGGTTTTTCTTTTCCTCCTTTTTTTCCTCACGTGTTCAGCTTCATGCGTGTACAAACTATAATATTTGATTTGTGATTTATCTCAACTAAGTTGTTGATTCTGAAAATCAATTTGGGGCTTCCTTTCATTGCTAAATTTCGAACAAAACCCATGTAAAATCGATGATTTCTGTTGTTTGAATCCGGAGATCTAGTTGGGTCACCATTGGGCCCGTTTGAGAAAGGAAAAACAAGATCGATGAACCAGAAAAGCAAAAAAAAGGCAAGATAAACACAAACCCAGCAAACAGAAACAGAGCAAAAAGAATATGAGAGAGAGGTAAGATTAGCAAATAATCAGATAACTTAAAAAGAAAAGAAAGAAGTTTGGGGTTTTGTCAAATAATCAGATAACTTCAAATCTGGGTTTAAAGTTCAATAAAAATATGGGTTTAATCAGATAAGAAGTTTGGGGTTTTGTCAAATAATCAGAGAGAAAGGAAGGGAACGGAGGTGGTGGTGATGGAGGTTGAAGGTTGGAGGTTGAAGATGGAGAAGGTGGCGATGGAGGTTGAAGTTTGAAGATGGAGAAAGTGGTGGTGATGGAGGTTAATAAAAATTAATTAAAATTAAAAAAATGAGTTGGCATTACAAGTCAGCAAGAAAAAAATTAGAAAAGGAAAAAAAATGACAAGTCAGAACTCTGTTAGCCAACTCAGCGTTTTTTGTAACGTTGGGTTAACAGAGGGGCTTATAACAAAACAGTATATTTTGTAAGGACTTTTTACTAAATTTTTTTTTGCAGAGGCTTAAACCAAAACACGATATATTTGCAGGGGTCTCAAACATATTTAAGCCTAACTAATAAGTACAAAGTCTTATGTTTATTTTATCATTAAAAAAGTCTTATGTTTATTTAGTAAAAATAATTTCTATATTTATTCATATTTTTAATATTATATAAGAACGTTCATTTTTCATCTCTTATATTAGAATTAGAATTAGAAACTATGAATAAACAGTTGTAATTTTTAACAAAAATAATTTTAGCATTTTAAAATTAAAATCAAATAAATTTAAAATTATATTTTTTACAAACAACCTCAATGGAGTCTGTATGTGAAATTAAAATACCTTTTTAGTCATTTAATTTTATTGATAGATAATTTTTAGTTTATGTTGATCTATTTTAATTGTATTTTCTTCAAGCACCGCCACGGATCTTACGCGACCTCCTCTCTTCCCTCTCTTTGTCTCTTACGCACGCGTAACCTTCTTCTCCCTCTCAACATCTCTCACACTTCTCATCTCGGGTGCTACATTTGATTTGTAGTTGATTTTCACTGCAACGTCTTCCTATTCCCGACATTGTTTCTCATCATCGCTGCGAGTTTCTTTCATTACGGCGAATTTCTGAGGTTATGTTTTTTGTATTTTTGTGTTCCTGTTCATGCATTTGAGTTTCCATGTCTATTTTATTAGCAGCCCACCCGAGCTTTTTAGTCAAGCTCTGCCACTGTTTATGTGTAGATGAAGTGTGCAGACCAATGTTTTTAAAAAAAATTGAACGACAAATGTTAGTTTTTAGTTGTTATGTTAGTAGGTTGGTGGGGATAGAATCATAGACCCCTTACTTGGTCAGTTTTTTGGTATCTCTTAGCTCACCACCGACTTAAACTGCCTAAGTGAAACTAAGTAATTATTTATTATACCTTATATATGTTTAATTTTAAGCCTCTAATGTTCCCCTAAGCTCACAACTCTTTCAATTCTTTGGTGTCCTATAACTCACCACTTAAATTTCTTAGTTGAAACTAAAAATTATTAATAATATCTCATATATTTTTTTATAAGAAAAAATGGATTATAAAGGAGCACTATGGGTACTCCAACTCATCAATGGCAAAAAGCCAATTACAAATCGGACACACAAGATAGTGGGTTCACCCACCAATCCGAAATAACATGGACAGAATTATAACCCACCAAGCTAACAAACCACCCCCAAGACGAGTGGCAGATCCTGACAAAAAGATTGGGGGGGTGCCAAAATAATAACACATATGTAAAAAACTGATAAAAAATCGGAGTATCCAGCCGATAGCTACCTTCACTAGTGCAAAAAAGACATTTAGCATCGGTTATTTTAGACATTTAGCATTGGTTATTTTCCGATGCTAAAAGTGAGACATTTAGCATCGGTTATTTAACCGATGCTAAATGTCACATTTAGCATCGGGTGTTTAAATAGCCGATGCTAAATGTCCATTTCATCACTGTTTTTTATGCCTGAAAATGACACTTAGCATCGGTTATTTGAAACAACCGATGCTAAATGTCCTCTAAAATGACATTTAGCATCGGTTATTTGAAACAACCGATGCTAATTGTCCTGGAAATGACTTTTAGCATCGGTTATTTGAAACAACCGATGCTAAATGTCATTTATTGATACATTTAGTATCGGTTGTTCCAAATAACCGATGCTAAAAGTCATTTTCTTGATAAAAAAAATGACATTTAGCATCGCTTGTTTGAAACAACCGATGCTAAATGTCATTTTCTTGATAAAAAAAATGACATTTAGCATCGCTTGTTCGAAACAACCGATGCTAAATGTCTAGTTTCTTTTTATATTTTGTTCATTTTTAATCCAATATTTATAGCTCAATCATCTTTAACTATAATTCTTCCCACTTTGTAACAGACCTGCCAAATTCTATACAAACAAGAGCTCAATTCTGTAACAACTAACAACAAAGGAAACAAAGATAACAAACAAAACTTCAGTTTTTCCTCAGTTGTTAAGTTTTTAAACTTCAAGTAAAACATAACCACAATTCAACATTATAATCTTAACTTAAACAAATTATTCATACACAGATTACATCAAAATTCAACAATATAATCTTAACTTGAACAAATATCAAATTTTCCACTCTTGACCAAAATGCACAAAATCATTACACAAATTAAAGCTAAGAACAGTCAATTAACACTAAAAGCTAACACTAGTAATAGTACCATTTCCATTATTGTTCATCATAGTATAAGAAAAAGTCAGAGTCAAAATCACTTATTGACATGTTATACACAAAGCATCCCAACAGTACAAATTGATTGCATGACTAAGATAGCCACTTCTAGGAATTCTTGTTAGAAGTGAGGAAATAGGAACAAACTTGAAGAGTATTGCTTCAGGATTAGAAGTCATTGTCTGGAACCAAGTTGAGTGACTCTGCTTATACACATCTCCTCCTCTTTTTGCTTCAGTATTTTGTTGGAAGCCGTTCGAGGAAACTCCGGCACAATTTTAACAAGGCTCACCTGTACGTAACAAAAAGAGTTGTAAAATTTTGATTTCCATTCAGAATTCGTGATTTTATGAATCTATATATTGCTATTCATAAAGTAATAAACAACATTTATTCATAATTTTAATTGCTTAAAATGAGCCAAGAGTTAGTTAGACCTTGAATAAAGGATTAAGGTTGCGTTGAATGGCTTTAGAGAATTTCTTCTTTAGAGCTTCTGCATTGGAATTGTATCCTTTCTTTTAAAACTACAGATATAACCAGTTGTTCTGGGCCTCCATTTGCAGGAGCAACACTGATTGCAGCTGTCTCCAAAATGCATTCATCCGCTCTGTCACAGACACGCTCAATTTCGACAGAACTTGTCTGCATATTAGAACAAAAAATTCTAAATCAGTGTAGATCTGAAAGAAGGAGCTAAAAACATAAATATTGTGATTGAAGTGGTACCTTTATTCCACCAAGACTCATGGTATCATCGGCCCTCCCTTGTACAACAAAATGTCCTCCTGCAGTTCTTTTGATTATATCTCCGTGTCTCCTAAGAACCTGCTCATAATACTAACATGTTAGACATCACGAGATATAGATAAAATAAATCGATCGAAAATCATTGGTCACGTCTAAGAATATTAAACAAAGTAGATAGATACCTTTCCTTTGTAAATGGGAATTCCCTTAAAGTAAATCTCCTCATGATCAGCGTTAAGCAATCTATCAGTTGCTCCCATATATACAGGAAACAAGCTTACTTCACCAACACAAGGAACATCCTCTGGCTGTCATATTGGTCAAAGAGATCAAATAAATTAGAAAACCTAAATTGTCTATACACAAAGATAAGGAACTCCAGAAAATGTTCTTACATAAGGAACTCCATTTTCAACAAGGATGACAATGTCAGTTGTCAGTGATGCAGTGCTAAATGCTCCAAAAGCTTGAAGCTGCAGTGGACTTCCCATGAGGTAACTAGATGCAAGCTTAGTGCCTCCACAACATTCAATTACTGGTTTGTAATAAGACTTTGAAGAAAGCCAAAGATCATCATCAACATTTGAAGTTTCTCCAGTTGAACAAAATGATCTGCATATAACCACACTTCAATCCACATTTCATACAAGTTAACTGTACTCCTACGTTGTCGCCTATCACAAGGAGCACAATAGCTTTACATGCAGCTGCCTCGATCCATTAATGAACCTGTCTAACAAAACTAATCAGCAACATTATAGTTATTTAATCCAAAAACATGCAAGTTCACTACAAGAAAAACTAATTTTTTCGGCCAGGACTTTCCAGCGGATTGTAGGACTTACCGGCAGATTTTATCCGCCGAAACATTACCGGCGGATTTGTTGGCTTTTCCGGCGGATTTTTTTCCTCCGCAACATTTCCGGCAGATTTTTAGGTCTTTCCAGCGGATAGTTACAATTTTTTTTTTTTTTTAAAAATCCCCCGGTAAGGTCATTTCCGGCGGATTTCCGGCGAATTTTGAATTTTAAAATCCGTCGGAAATCCCCTGACCCCTAACTCAAAAACACTCTTTCTCCCTCTCAAACCCCTCACACCCACCAAAAACACACCCAGCCGAAACCCTCTCCCACTCCCTCACCCTCTTCGACTTCTCCCTCTCCCAAACCCACTCAATCTTCGATTTTAACCTTCAAACTCATTTTCGGAACATAAGGTACACGATTTCTAACCCTCATTTATTTGCATTTTGCTTGATTTGCTGTGTTTTATCATTTTTTCACTTCTGCATTTTTGTGAAGCATTCAGTTGACGACAACCGAATGCTCCTGTGGACGAAGCAGAATGGACCCATTTGGTTGATGTCAACCGAATACGTTCGGTTGAGTTCAATTGAATCATACAGATACTGATTGTGTTTGATATGTTCGGTTGCAGGTATGATCCAATTCGTTACCCTCATTGAACGAAATGCTGGGAGGATTTCCATTCCAAATGAGATTTGGAGACCAGAGTTGCATTGTTCCTTTTATTTTGTCTTGGAAGTTGGCCCTTGTATTCGTGGTGTCAACAACATTCGCTATGGCAACATCCTTACTGATACGCATGCCATCTGCCAAGCGTATGGGGGTTTTGAGAGTGTGGAAGCCTCGTTAACATACTATCAGACCGGGCGCTTCAAGGTCGCCAGGATTATTCCGGCGGTTGCCTCTGATGGGAGTGGGAGTGACAGTGATACTGCGAGTGATACTGGATCCGGCTCTGTTGTTACCTAGTTGTAGTTTTTTACTGTTATTTTGTTTATCAATAATTGTAATTGAATGTCATTGATTTAGTAATGAATAAATATTGGGTTGGTTATTTTTTGGTTTGCAGTACCGTTTAAATTAAACAACAATTTTATTATTAAAAAGCGTCACCATACATAAAACTAGAAATACACGAAAACGATAAAATGACAGAAACTACTGAGCTGGTGGAGTTAAACGACTAAGGATCTCAGCGACGGTCCGTGTGGTTTCCACGTACAAATGCAGATAACCCTTCCATTTAAACAGGACATAAATGGACATCATTGCTTGGACGTCATCGTCGTTCTTGACATCCATTGTAGACCAGTGCACACGTCCATCAGACCAATCGGATTTCTGATAAACTATACGAGTTATCTCTCGCTCGTCGCCCTCCACTTGCACCTTACCCAGTAGTTTATCTTTTAGGGCAGCGAATGTTATGTTGTGTTTAAGCCTACACTGCATTGTGTCTCGCCCCTCGAAACAGACACCATCAACTTTGTTGGTGATGATGCCCTGATGATGAATGATAGTGAGGGAAGAATCCTGAGTATTGTGTTAGGGGCATTTTTTTGTGTTTATACGATTTGGTGGAGAAGAAGCAGAGAAGGGGTTAGGGTTTTTGTGAAGTAGAAGGGAAAGCTGAAGCCCAATTTATAATAGGCGTGGGGAAACATGAGCCGTTGATCAAAATTTTAGATCACAAATTTGAGCCGTTTATTTTCTATCCGTTAGGTCTCAATTTCCAAAGGAAATGCCATCCACTCCTTTTTGTGACACGTTTGACAAGTTGTGAGTCGTTGGCTAAAAGTGTCGGTGGAATCTGAGCCGTTCAATATTTTTTTTAAAAACCCGTAACCGGTGGATTTTTTGGATTTTCCGGCGGATTTTTTTCCTCCGCAACATTTCCGGCGGATTTTTAGGTATTTTCGGCGGATTTTTTCCTTCGAAAATCCACCGGAAATGCGTAAAAATCCGCCAGAAATGACGACCCAACTAAAATCCGCCGCAAACGTCATTTTCGGCGGATTTTTTTGAAAAAAGCGGGGGATTTGATTTTTGAAAATCCACTGGAAATCCTTGAAAATCCACTGGAAATCCTTGAAAATCCGCTGGAAATCCTCTGATTCGCCGGAAATCCCCTAAATCTGCCGGTAAATGACATTTCCGGCGGATTCTGCCTTATGACCTTTGACTTCGTTTCTTCTATATAAATCCCTTCTCCATTCTCCACTTCTTCTTCACACCTCTCCCAATACTCTCATTCTCTCTACTAAATCTCTTCTTGAAATACCTCTCTTCCTCCCTACGAATTCTCTTCTTCTCTCTACTAAATCTCTTCCTCTCTTTGGCAAATTTCTTCGATCTAAGGTATGTTTGTAACATGAGTTAATAGTTTTAGTTTTTGAATTATTTTATAATATGAGTTTGTTACTAATTGTGGTGTTGTTTGTTTAGGTATTGTTTGAGTTTGCGTTCCTCTTTTTTCCTCTTTGTTTGAGTTGGGGATACGTTTCAAGTCAGAGCCTTCTCTTCACTATGGTTAGTTATCAAAGTAAAGTAATTAATATATCAATATATATATATATATATATATATATATATATATATATATATGGATTTTTTGTTTTTAGTGTCTAAAAAAATTTTACCAACTTTTGGTCACCGTAAAATTTGGATTTTTTCTTTTAGTCCTTGGTGACTTTTAATAACGCTTATTGTCGATGATTTGAATACATGTTCCCGTGTCTCATTGTCGTGTCTTAGAAGTTGGTTTTCTCAAATCACATTTTTGGTACAATATTAAAATTAATAAAATATTAATTACTTCACTATTTATAGTAAAACTTTGTTACAAATTTTGTTTTCAATAATAATACAAAATAATTTATATTGAAAAAACTTATTTATTAAGTTCACTTATAAATTTTATTAACAGATACTGTCTTATAAAAATTGAAATTTAAAATTAAATTTTCAATTATTATTTATAATGTTTAAATTATTAATATATAACATTATCTAAATATTCATTGTGTTGCTGGTAATTGATAGTTTATTGATATATCAAAATAAAGTAATTAATATATCAATATATATCAAAATATAAAGTAATTGATAGTTTATTTGATAGTTTATTTCATTTATGTTGTAGTGCAGTACATAGATCTTGAAATTATGGATCGTAGTTGGATGTATGATCGATTGTTTCCTGGAAGATCCGGTTTAAAGCGACGTTTTGTAGAAGGAGTAGAAGAGTTTATTTTTTGTGCTAAGTGTCATGAAGAATTTGCGCGGCAAGGCAGTATTAGATGTACGTGCTTGAAATGTTCCTTTCGATTTATAAAAAATGAAGAAGAAGTTAGACTTGATTTGTACAATAATGGGTTTAGGCCAAATTATTGGATATGGAGTCGTCACGGGGAAGTAGGACCAGGGGTAGCTGCAGTTCTCACGGTTAATGTTCCAGTTGAAGTAGTAGCTCCCACATCAAGTAGTTATCCAGCGACTACGACATCTGAAGGCCAAATTATACAACCGTTAGATGTTTATCAGGGAATGATATCTGACGTTGTTGGAGTAAATTTGAATTTTGAAAAGAACCAGAATATGATGCTGAAGAAGTTCCAAATGAGGAAGCTCAAAGGTTTTACATGTATTTGAGTGAGACAAATAAACCATTATTTGAAGGATCTAAAGACTCAAAATTATTAATGTGTGTTCGGTTGTTGGGTCTTAAGTCTCAATTTAATGTTGCTGAGTTGTGCATGGAATATATGACCAAAATGATGTTGGATGCAACCCCCATTAGAGGGCTTTTGCCGCAAAGTTATTATGAAGCTAAAAGACTGGTATTGAAGCTTGGCTTAAAATCTAAAAGAATTGATTGTTGTGTGTCTGGTTGGATGCTCTATTATAACAATGTTCTATCTGCCGCTTATACCAAGGCTACAGAGGATGTTTACTTCAATGGAGACCGCGGGTAAAATGACGTGGCACCATCAAAATAGAAATAATTCTGGTGAATTACGTCACCCATATGATGGTGAAGCTTGGAAGCATTTTGATCGTGTTTATCCAGATTTTGCAAGTGATCCACGCAATGTTCGGCTTGGTTTATGCTCTGATGGTTTCACACCATATATTCAAGCCTCGGCAACAACGTATTCATGTTGGCCAGTTATTGTTACCCCATACAACCTTCCTCCAGAAATGTGTATGTCTAAACCATACATGTTTTTAAATTCTATTAATCTAGGGCCAAGTAATCCAACAGCTGGTATTGACATATATTTGCAACCTTTGATTGATGACCTAAAAAGGTTGTGGAATGGTGTTTTAACTTATGATGCAGCACGCAAACAAAATTTTGAGATGAGGGCGGCTTTGATGTGGACCATTAATGACTTCCCTCACTACAAGAATAATCAGTTTTACCGGCCAGGACTTTCCGGCGGATTTGTATCCGCCGAAAACTTTTCGGCGGATTCTAGGGGTTACCGG
This sequence comes from Astragalus membranaceus, assembly GCA_039519185.1. Taxonomy (NCBI): domain Eukaryota; kingdom Viridiplantae; phylum Streptophyta; class Magnoliopsida; order Fabales; family Fabaceae; genus Astragalus; species Astragalus membranaceus. The sequence goes on along the minus strand of CM076850.1, from coordinate 106,747,197 downwards.
CGGATTGTATTCGCCGCAAACTTACCGGCGGGAATAGGAACTTTCCGGCGGATTTATCCGCCGCAAACATTTCCGGCGGATTTTAGAGGTATTTTCGGTGGATCTGGTTTACGAAGTATTTTTTTTTGAAAAAAAAATCAAAATCCGCCGGAAATGCCTCTCAATCCGCCGGAAACACTTGCGGTGGATAAATCCGCCGGAATGTCCCTAAAGTCCGCCGGTAAGTTTGCGGCGGATAAAAAATCCGTCGGAAAATCCTGGAAGCGCCAATTTTGAATTTCAAAAATCCGCCGGAAACACCCTAAATCCGCCGGAAATTACATTTCCGGCAGATTCGCCTTTTGACCGTTGATTTTCGTTTCCTCTATATAAATCTCTTCTCCGCTTCTTTTTTTTCACACCTCTACCAATACTCTCATTCTCTTCAAAGAAACAGAGACATACGCCACTCTCTTGAGCATTGTCGGCAGCGGCTCCAAGTGAGTGGCGTATGTCTCCATTTCTTTGTAAAGAATCTTCCACCTTGTCATTAACATCCCCTTCATCTTTTTCGTTAAAAGTAACATTGTCATGAACCTCCGCTACGAATTCCCCTCTTGTTAAGTTAGGGGATGATACAGAGCGTTTGATGAGTGTAGACATTTACACACATCAAACGCTTCGTATCATCCTCCAACTTAACAAGAGGTCCTTGGAGTTCCTCAAACTTTCTATTTAGAGCAAGGTAATCAAAATTGGACCGGACATTGAACCGGAAGAGGTAGCGGTTCAGGGGTTCTTGGGTTCAACCGGTTGAATCGGGGGTTCAACCGGAATTAGCGTCGAAACTAATTAACGGATAGTGAATAGTGCAGCGTGATTATTGAATAGCCAATGGTGATTAGTGTCATAAGTTAGACCAGCAGCCACCCCAGCAGCCACCCCAGTAGCTTTAGATTATTTTATTTTGTTGTATGGATATTTTTTTATTATATGGATATTTTTTTTGTTGTACGGATATTTATTTCAATTAATCATTAATTTTCATTTCTAATTTTTATTATTTTTATCAATTATCAAATTTTTAAATAAAATAATCAATTAAAGTTTTTAATAAAATAATATTATTTTTTTAAATAAAATGATTTTTAAAAACTAATATTTATTTTTTAAAAATGATTAAATTTAAAAAAAAAACGGTTTTTCCGGCGGATTTGTGGATTTTCCGGCGGATAAACCATACAGTGTTCCGGCGGATTTGTGGACTTTCCGACGGATACCCCCGCCGGAAATTTTCGGCGGATTTTCGAACTTTCTGGCGAATAAAAAGATGCGAATTCCCTTGGGGTTTTTCGGCGGATAATCCGCCGGAAACTTCGGGCGGATTTTTCGGCGCCACGAAATCCTCCGGAAATTTTCGGCGGATAATCCACCGAAAACCTTTTGCCACGAGCTGTCTACCGGCGCCAAAAATCCGCCTGAAAGCCCAACAAATCCGCCGGAAAGTCCATATTTTCGACGGATTTTCCGGCGGATTTGGTCCGCCGAAAAGTCCAAGTTTTCTTGTAGTGCCTGCCTATGGAATGTTGTCTGGATGGGGGACACATGGTAAGATGGCGTGTCCGATTTGCATGGTTGACACAAAGGCTTTTAGTCTTAAATACGGAGGAAAAACTTCATGGTTTGACTCGCACCGTAGGTTCTTACCTATGGATCACCCATTTAGAAAGCAGAAATATACGTTCATCACGGGAAATGTTGAAACAGCTGGACCTCCTCGTAAGTTGACACCAGAGGAAATTTGGAATAGTGATAGGGATATCCCTCCTGTGGAAGTCGTAGCAGGTGTTGTTTCTCGTCCAGATGGCTATGGACAATGGCACAATTGGACAAAAAAAAGTATTTTTTGGGAACTTCCCTATTGGAAAGATAATCTATTGAGACACAATCTCGATGTCATGCATATAGAGAAGAATTTTTTTGACAACATATTTAACACTGTCATGAACGTGAAAGGCAAAACGAAAGACAATGAGAAAGCTAGGAAGGATATAGATCATTACTGTAGACGAAAGGATTTGTTGTTGGTTGAGCAAGGTACTAGGACTTTGAAACCCAAAGCCAATTATACTTTATCTACCGAACAAGTGAAAGCAGTTTATCAGTGGATAAAAGAGTTGAAAATGCCAGACGGTTATTCTTCCAATTTATCTAGATGTGCGGATGTGGATAATGGGAGGTTGCATGGGATGAAGAGCCATGATTGTAATGTATTGATGGAGTGCTTACTTCCTATCGCTTTTAGTTCGTTACCAACACACGTTTTGAATCCACTCATTGAAATAAGTCAATACTTTAAGAATTTGTGTTCTGCAACGCTAAAAACCGATGATCTTTCAAAAATGGAACAAGACATCCCACTTATCTTATGCAAATTGGAGAGAGTATTTCCGCATGGTTTCTTTGATTCTATGGAGCATCTACTGGTGCATCTCGCATATGAAGCTAAACTTGGCGGACCTGTCCAATATAGATGGATGTATCCGTTTGAAAGGCCAGTTAATTTTTATAATATAAGAAACAAGTTTAAAATATATGATTATTATGTTAATTAATATCATTTTCTCTAGGTTCATGGGTGATTCAAAAAGATCGGTGAAAAACAAAGCTAGAGTTGAAGGATCGATATGTTCTTCTTACTTACACTGTGAAACAACACATTTTTGTTCTTATTATTTCAAGAATGAGTTTGCTCCTGGAAGCAGTCGAAATGAAATGGATACTGAATGGCCTAGACATCATTTAGCTTTGCCTGTCTTTTGTCTACCCGGTCGTCCATCTGGGAAGGAGTCAATCCACTAGCTTACAGATGAAGAGTTAAGTTCAACACATGTTCATGTGTTGATAAACTGTACTGAGGTGCAACCATTTATTAAGTATGTTCCTCAACATTAACTATCGATCTTAATTAGTTAATATAAAGTAGACAATTGTGTAACAATTAATTATTTCTTTTTAGGGAATTCTTCTCATCAGAGGACGTAAGTGAGCAACAATCTTCTGCTCATATTAATGCACATTTTTCAATGTGGTTTAGGCAACATGTTTATGCCCTCCCACAAACTCCTACCAACTAACACTTGAGGAACATATCAGACGGTCCTCGAAGATGTGTTAAAGAATGGCACACATACTTTGTCAATGGATACAAATTTCACACTAATGAATGGACACAGGGCAGAGAGACAGTCAATAGTGGAGTGTGCATGAAGGGTGTCACTGGAGGAGGTGAAGATGATTGTTATGGTGTGGTTCAACACATATCTGAACTTTCGTACCCCCATCTAGATTTTAGTCAGAAGGTAGTGGTTTTTTTATTGTAATTGGTTTGATCTGTCTGCTTGAGGAACAATGGTGAATCCAAAGTCAAATACAGTGGACATTAAAATGAATGGTAGATATCGACTGTATGATCCGTTCGTCATTGCACAAAATGTGAGACAAGTCTATTATGTCCCTTATCCATCAACGCGGACTGATAGGCGTGGTTGGTGTGTCGCAATTAAAACAAAACCAAGAGGTCGCATTGAGACAAATGATGACACGGTGGAAGATGTGCCATATCAAATGGAAGAGACGTCTAATGTAAATGAAGTGATTCAAGTTGAACCCATTAGTCGTTTATGTGATGAGCCCAACACTGGCGATGAAGTTGATGACGAAGAAGATGCTGATGAAGATGGAACAGACCACATTGGTGTATCAAGAATTCACTCCTATGATGATGATGATTTTGAGAATGAATGGGATTCCAATTAGTTATTTATGTTTTAACAATATATGTTAACCTATTTTTAATCAAGGATGTAATTTATGTGTTTATATATTTTTGTTTAGTATGTTTATGTTAACTTTGTTTAGTGTATGTTTGTTTGTTTAAATGTATATGTCTAGATACGGTCATGGCATCTCACTCAGGATCCGATGACGAGACATATGTTCCTCCACCTGTCACGGGTGATGCCGCCAGCACTAACAGGCGGAAAACTTCTACTCGCCTAGGGCGTCGTGTTCAGTTTGCTCGTGTTGTTGTTTCTGGTGGCATATATTTGCCACCACCTGAGTCTGAGGGTGCTAGTACTAGTACTGCAGGGGACCCAGTGATTTCGGCTGGTACTGAGGGCTTAGCCCCGACAGATGTTGATGCAGATGGGGTACGCACATTCACTGTTGACCGTGAGGTGGTGAGGTATACAACTGATGGGCGTATCATATTGGAGACTGCTGGCAATTCGTAAGTATATATATTATTATTTATTAATTTATTTTTGTTGCCTTTTATATAACTAATATAATTTGGTGTGATAAAATTCATCTTTTTTAATGCAAGTTTCTTCCTTCGAAGGCTACAGCTACCGCCATCACAAAAACAATCAAGGAGAATTTCACCAGCAGTTGGAAGAATTGGACGGCTGTTAGAAAAGATGAAGAGGAAATTGAGAGGATGTTAAAATCATTTTTGGTAAGTTGTTCTACGAAATAATTAATTTGGTGTATTATCTTATTGACTTGATTAATTAATTTGTCTTATAATTAACAACATTATTGTAAATTTCTTAAATAGGAAAAATGTACATGGTTACCATAGCAGCAAAGAGAAGTTGAGAGAGTGTTCCATAAGAGATGTTCCCATCGCTATTCTGAATTACTGCAGGAGGCGCGCGGTAAAAATGCGAAACCATCTTATATGGGAGACTCAACTTGGGCTGGGTTAAAGGAGTACTGGCAGACACCAGAATTTAGGAATTATTGTGAGAAAGCCAAGAAGAACCGTGCTTCTGAAAAAGGTGGCTGCACACACACATGGGGGAGTGTTAATACTGCTACGCATCACATGCGTTTGGTAAATTTATTACTTTATTACTTGATTAATTAATTATTTATAATTAACTAGTCATTTTCATGTGTATTAATTAATAATATGTATATATATATATATAGGAGGCGAGGGAACAAAGGACAATCACTTTGCCTGAGTTGCATCGCTACATGCATATGCGGGAGGACACTGGTGAGTTTGCTACAAATCGGGCGAGGAATATTAAGGTAAAACTACTTTTACAATTATATATTAATGCTTATTATTTATATTAATCTTTATATAGGGCGAGGAATAATATATTTTTGCTATAGTTATTTATTTGTTGGGTTATTTTTTTCAGGAGAGCTACCAGGGTGGGCTGGCTGAGTACCAAGAGTCACAATAGAGGAATGGGGCAGCTGATATCGATCCAGTGGAGGAGGCTAGAGTAGCTCGTGATATTTGGGAGAGAGCAGTTGGTCCCCAAAAGAGTAATCGTATGGTAGGATCAGGTGGTATTGGACCAGCTGCTTTCCGAACAAGCATTATTCCGAGTCTATCAGCTTCACATTCTGGATCGTCGAGTACTGGTCTCTCTTATGTTCCCAATGCTGGTGAGTTGAATGTTGTTACGCAATTGACGCAGCAACTAAGCGAGGCCCAGCGTCAGTTTGCCGAGCGGCAGGAGAAAAATGACCGGGAAGTGCAGGCGCTTCGGAAGAAAGCCAGGATAGCTGAGGAGCGCATGGAGGAGCAGGCTAGGCTAAATGAGGAGCGCTTTAAGTTTTTGCAGGATCAACGGATGTCTCAGCACTCGAGGCCATCCTCATCACATATGCCATCCTACCTGCCGCAGCAGCATTACGACGGGGTATTTCAGCAGTGGCCTCAGCAGCAGTATGCACCCCAGTATTCCCAGCAGTATGCACCTCAACCATACCAGCCATACCAGCAGCCCCAGCGGCGGTCACCCCACCAGCCAAACCAGCACCCTCAGCGGCGGTCACCTCAGCAGCCCCACATCGATCTTAATATCGATGCGATTAGTGGTTTTCTTGCATCTGATGATACCTATTATCATGGTGATGACATAGACCAGCAGCCACCCCAGTAGTTTTGGATTATTTTATTTTGTTGTATGAATATTTTTTTATTATATGGATATTTTTTTTGTTGTATGGATATTTATTTAAATTCATTATTAATTTTCATTCCTAATTTTTATTTTTCTAAATAGTAAATTAATTAATTATTAAGTTTTATTTTTTAATCAATAATTAAAGTTTTTAATAAAATAATATTAATTTTTTAAATAAAACGATTTTTTAAAAAAATAATATTTATTTTTTAAAAATAATTAATTTTTTAAAAAAACGGTTTTTCGGCGGATTTGTGGACGTTCCGGTGGATAAACTCATGCGAATTTTTTTTTGGATTTTCCGGCTGATTATCCGCTGGAAATTTCCGGCAGATTTTTCGGCGCCACGAAATCCGCCGGAAACCGTTTGCTGCCAGCTGGCTTCCGGCGCCAAAAATCCGTCGGAAAGTCCACATTTTCGGCGGATTTTTGGCTTTTCTGGCGGATTTTGCCCGCCGAAAAGTCCAATTTTTTTTGTAGTGGTTTCATGATTATACCTTGACAATGAAGCTGGATCCCATTGTGCTGGAATAGAGTTTTTAAGTTCCTCTTGCAGTATTAGGTGGGAAGTAGTTAAGTGCAAATAGTAAAGAGAAATGAAATAACCATCAAAAGGAGTCCCAGCAACAGGGACACCACACATGATGCAATATTAAGTCCACAATCTAAAACAAATTTTGATAAGAGCTTTCTGAATAACAGACAACAGGGAAACAATATTAAGTCCACAATCCCCAAATTGTGGGGACACCACACATGATGCAAGCAGGAGAACACCAACAGTCACGAAATCCAACTAAAAATTAGCTTCAGAATAAGGAAAATGTAGCTTTAATTAAGTCTTGACAGATAATTAATTATCCGAGTAGCCATCTGGAAGAACCACCCATCCAGCTTCCCTTGCAAGGGCAACAATGACATCGTTTATGTCAGCTCTAACTCTAAGATTGCAGTTGCCAGCCTATGAAGCCCCGCCAAGATCCTTGCAGTTATAACCCTCTTGCAGTTCCCATCCCACTCCCACCATCAATCTCATGAGCACTAGCACCATTCCAATCACCCTAGGATGATGAACAACCAAATAACATGAGTCAATATCATCACACCATATTAAGTATAATATTATATATAACTATATATACTGTATGAGGATGATGAACAACAACCTTAATTGGTTTGGGGTCAAAGGATAGCACCACTCCAGCAATTTCAGTGATCCTCTGTTAACACAAAAATTAGGATTTTAGTTACATTACTTTGTAAGTAAATGAAAAAATGTAGCTAGTGTTTCTAAATGAAAAAATTAAGATTTGGCAACACTCATTTAGCTGATTGGGTTTTGTAAAGAAGCCTACTAATGAAATTGACAACAAAATAGAAATAACTCAACATGAAAAGTTTACTTTACAGGTTCTGTTTTCATCAATTATAAAAATCACAAGCTCAAAATTTTAATTGAGACAAACGCTAGGACAAACACGTGAAATTTAGCTGCATCAGCCATACAATCAGCCAAGACCTACCTAAGTACACCTTCAATACACTCATCAATGAAGGTGAATGATCGTGTTTGCAAACCATCTCCCCACATTTCAAATCTGTCAGTGGATGTGAGTGTTTTTCGACAAAAAGCAGTCGGAGCCTTCTCCCCTCCACCTGTATGACAAAGCAACAAACTTATTAAATCCAAAAGCTCATCAAACTTTAGAATGTCTGCTAATTTACTTTTTCAAAAGGCAAAAACGGCCAGAATTTGCATTTCAGTTAAGAGCTTGCCTTTCCATAGGTATATCCTCCAATGATAGAAATTTTAAGCTTTTCTGATGGCCAGTAAGGCTCTCTCGCAAGATTCTCATAGGTATATGCTCCATAGTCAGTTTTTGTAGTACTTTCCATCCTACACATCACACAACACATGAATTAAGAGATAACCAGAAAATTATCTGAATTGAATTCAAAACATGAGTTGATACTCTCTATAAACAAAACAATATTCACTGTGGGCCTTTCCACTTCTCAAACTCCAATGCAGCAGCTTCCTCTTCCTTAGCCTTCTGAGCTTTGGCTTCCTCTTCCTATACGAACAAGCATGTGTTTTGACAATCATTCAGCAATAAACCATGAGAAAGTTGATCCCTAAGATCAAATCAGAACAAAGTTATTGACTCACCACCAACATACGCTCCCACGCCTCACGCTCTTCATCCTTCAACCTTCGCATTTTTTAATAACGGTCTTGCTTTGTCTGCCTTGAATCTCGTGCAGCATCTTCAGCCTTCCTAAAAGATGGCGTGTTTGGGTTTTGTGAAGTACACAAAAAACGAAATCTGGAAGAAATAGGAAAAACGAAAATGAAAACTAACCTAAAAAACTGAGATCGAGGGAGAGAGCATAAAGGAGAACCAGATCTGAAGATCAAGGCTCAGCCATGGCTGAAACGAGATTCGTGTGCGAGAGGGAGAAAGTTAGAGAGTGCACGTGACAGCGAGAGAGAAAGATGCGCTGAAAGAGGGAAAGCACAGGAGAGAGAAGAGCAAGAAGAGAGCTTACCGTAAATGGAGAAAGAAGAGCTGAGAACGAGAGTTGAGAGTTTAGTGCTGAGAACTAGAACAAGAGTTGAGAGTTCAGAGACGAGAGTGAGAGTTCAGAGACGATGGCGATGGCGTTGGCGATGGTGTTGACGATGGCAGTGTGGACTTGTTCAAAGAGTGAGAGAACGAGAGTGAGTGAGAGTTCAGAGACTTAGTATAGGAGAACGCATGACTTTAGAAATAAAAGGGACATTTAGCATCGGTTGTTTATACAACCGATGCTAAATGTGTTAGCCATACACATTTAACATCGATTGTATAAACAATCGATGCTAAATGTCTAACGCAAACACTTTTAACATCAGTTTTTTAAACAACCGATGCTAAATGTAGGCGCGAAAATTGAAAACTTCCATTTAATTTCAAAAATGCCACCGCGTCTACATTTAGCATCGGCTGTTCAAACAACCGATGCTAAATGGTGCTTTCTAAAGTCATTTTTGCACTAGTGCTTTGGGACATAATGTTCATTTAGTTATATATTATCTAATTTTGAGTATAAAATATATGTGTATATATCACTTTTTTGTTTAAAAAATTGGGGGTACCGTGGTATCCTTCGGCTCCCAATAAGATCCGCCTCGGCCCAAGACACAGTCTTAACATGATTAATAACAACCTGGACATCAAACACTTCCCCCCTAAACAACACGTGGTTCCTATGATACAAAATACACCAAGACACCGCTATCCAAAACAAAAATCTATATCTACGAGAATTTGTGGATATCATCCGAATCTCAAAAGCACGAAAATGTGCAATAATATCTGATATCTCTACATTTACATCTTGGGGTAGTCTCCAGCTCAGCATTTTGGCGCCAAAATTTTCCAGTTCCCGCCCAAAATCCCAGCCAATAGCATACTGCCATGTGTTTTCGATGTATGGTGAACAGATTTTTTTTTGTCATCCCAAAAATGAAACAGTGACAAACTGTGTTTATTTGTTCACCTGCTCTCTGAATTCTCACATCATTTCTTCTATCAATTGAGTAATGTGTCAGACACGCATTGCCCCACACACATCTCACTCTCTCAATTCTCTATTCTCTTCTCTGCACTCTCTTCCCACTCTCTCAGTTCTCTCTCTCTCTCTCGCCATATCTCTTTCTTCTTCCCTTTCCACGTTCTTCTTCTTCCTTCATCCTTCATCCATTCTTTCTTCCTCAGGCTTCCTTTCTTTCGATCTCTCTCTCGCTGACTTTCTCTTCTCTCTCACTCTAACAAATTTTCCCCAAATCGGTTTCGAGGGGCTTGCGGTGGTGACGGGTATGTTACGGCGGAGGCCTGGTTGACGATGGTGACTGTCCGTTTACCGCCGGCGACGACGGAGAACGAAAGCGAAGAAAAAGGAATGGTTCGAGGGGCGCGAAAACCGCCATGGTTGACCAACATCCACAACTTCAGAGTCATACTCATCCCAGCGCCACCTCTCTCTCAGCCCATTGCTTCCTTCATCTCTCTGGGATTCATCATCTATTGACAGATCTGCTCTCAAAAAACCTAGATCAGTACATGCAATATGGGTAAGTTTCTCTGTACTCTCTTCTCTGTAAACTCTCTTCTCTGTACTCTCTTCTCTTCTCATACATTGTTTTTGTTTTCAGGTTCTGGACAAGCGATGGACTAGCTCCATGGGTTGTCTTCATCGGTTAAGCAACACAGATGGCAAGAGGAGGAGTGAATTTATTTCAAGTCATCATGTTTTTAAATTCCACATATTATATTCTGTTCGAGAAGTTTATCTTATTGCTATTTTTTAATATTTTTTATTCTAGATTCTAGCAGATACAATGAGACTTGAGAAAACTGTTATGACAATTACTCTTATCCTCAGTAATCCAGGCAGGGACTGCTTTGACTCTTTGTTAATCTCTATTGCCTATTTGTTTTGTTTTTTTAAAAATAATTTGTTTTTTCGATTTAATTGACTTCTGTCTCTACAATGTTTACTATGTTCCCTGCATCTTCATGTATTTCCATCAACTGATATCTGTTTTGTTTGCTTGGTGTTTACATTTCCCTCCTTAACTCTAAATTGTTTGGTATCAAGTATCTTTGAAACATGGGTTGATTTTAGAGTTCATTTATTTGTTTTCTTCTTATTTTCTTATCAATTGTTTGTCATGTTTTTGTTCTAATTGTTATGTGATTTTTGCTGCATGTTTGTTCCTTTGTTCATTACCTTCATTTTCATTCCCTTCATTTCTCAAACTCAGTTTTTGTAATGATCCAAGGTTCTGGAAGATTTACTCTGGTAAAGTGGTTGCACTTTATATGCTTTTTTTATATCAAGAGAAGGCATTACAGTGAAATTGGTTTCTTGAAATTGGATAAACTTGATGTTTTTGCCCGCACTTCATTTTTGCTTCTTATAGAATTAATCACTTATTCATATTTGCAGCATCCCTATGTTTATAGGTAAATCTTATTGACTATTGCATGATCGATCTACACTGCGGTTTCAGTTTTTCCATTCACATAACAATACCTTATGGGTAAGATTGGAGCTATTTCACAGTGAGAAATGGCGCAGGAAGCACCTCTCTTGGTTCTTTGTCCAGAAGACAAGATGCAGTAGCTGTAGAAACAAATCATAACAGGAAAAGAAGGAGGAATGGTTCTTTGATGAAGTAACATATTCTGTTGACATGCCACAGGTAATGTAGAAACCAAATAAATAATTTGACAAAAGCTCATATTAAATATTCATAACATTATTGTGAAGTAATAATTATTAAGTACTTACACTAAACTTGCAGGAAATGAGGAACCGAGGTGTTCTTGAGAACAAATTGGTTCTTTTGAAGGGTGTGAGTGGAGCTTTCAGACCTGGTGTTCTCACTGCTTTAATGGGTGAATCTTTGTAAGGTAAAGGAATCAAATTTTCCTTCTCTTGATTTTTTTTTTTGAATTGTTCCTTTGCTTGAAGTTCATCTATTTCTATGGGGTTTAACATCTTCAAATTCATCTATTTCTCTCATTTGCACCTGTAGAATCTCAACTGAAGGAGGTTGCTGAGAATGTTGTGGCGGCGGCTGCGTCGAGGCATCCGGCGTCAGAGGGAGGGAGGAGAAAAGTGGCATCGCCTTATGCGAAGAAGCTTTTAGAGTTGGTTACACCATCACCACCGATGCACTTGATGCTCTCTCTACAAGGTGAATTTTGGAATTTGTTTTTGTTTTCTGCAATAGTTTGTCGAATCACATGGATAATGCTGATTGAACCTTTTCTTTTTTGGTCTATGGCATATTGTTTAGTAATGCATTCATAGTAGGATTTGATTTATTATTGTAATTACGCTTTATGCTAGATGAATATCACATTGCTTTCATGGAGATTTCAGTCACCTCTGATTGTGTCTAATATGTAATGATGGCATTATTGCCAATTCAAGAACTTGCCACTTTTTGGGATAACTTTATAGGGATTTCTGATAAATGGGTAGTTTAGTAGCTGACAGACCCGAATTCAAGGTTTTAAGATCTTTATAGAACACAAGCGGATTGAAAAAACTGGCAAAGAAACTTATTAGCAAAAGTTCATTTAGTGTTATTAACTAATCTCTGAGCTAAATAAAGGAAAATTACTAACATTGTATGATTGATTGTATGTTCTTCATGAAGTTCTTATTTTAACATGTTGCAGGGAGTTTATGATAGTTTGATATGCTCAATTTTTTAAGAATTAGTGTCTTGATGATAATATTTGTGTATAGTCCTTCAGTGTGCTTACTTTTTGGTTTTGGAACCTGGGTCTGCTATTTGAAGAATATACTTAAAAATTATCCTATTTTGAATTTTAAGTCATTTAGTTGATGATTTGATTACAGCATATACTTGAAGCTGCTGAAGCAGTTCCTGACAAGCAGTTGGGAGGGATATTAAAGTGGCTCGAACATTTGGATCTTTTGGACTGGCCATCCTTTTTGCAATGAGTGGTTTTGTTCTATCAAAAGGTATCATGAATCATGAATACAATACAAAGCAATCACAATATTTCTCTCATTATGTTCTATACTAACACTGCTCCTCTCTTTCCTTTGCTTTATACTCACACACAGCTTAAAAAATGGTGGCTATGGAGCTTTTGGATATCACCTAAAATGTATGGACAAAATGCCATGGTAAATAATGAGTTCCTTGGGAAAAGATGAACACAAGTGAGTCTTTTTTCCTAATCTATATGTTCATTTTTTATGCATTTCTCATCATATAAATAATCTGTTCCCGAATATATTTTCTTATGCAATGTTCTACGTAATTCAACGGAGCCTCTAGGAGTTGAGATTTTGAGGTAAAGAGCTTTTGTGCTTCAATTTCAATTGTTTAACTTCAAACTTCTCTCTCCGGTCACTTTTCATCAACCCTTTTATGACTCGTGTCTCTTTAGGAGAAGGAAGCATCAAGCACCCTGAGGTGTAATTTAAAACCTTACCAGAGCCAAGCTCTGTTCTGGATGCCGGAAATTGAGAATGGAATTGGTGTTGAAAGTGCTGAGAGAAACTTGCATCCTTGCTGGTCTGCCTTCAATATATGCAATGGGTAAGTACTAATAGCAAATGATTCCACAAGCAAAATGAAGTCTTTCCCCCCAATATCAGTATGCAACTTAAGCTGGCATGCTTTCTTGCAGAAGGACAATTTATGTGAACATTTTCACCAGCGAGTCCACAATGCAATTTCCAAAAGCAACACAGATGGCAAGAGGAGGAGTGAATTTATTTCAAGTCATCATGTTTTTAAATTCCACATATTATATTCTGTTCGAGAAGTTTATCTTATTGCTATTTTTTTTATATTTTTTATTCTAGATTCTAGCAGATGCAATGAGACTTGAGAAGACTGTTATGACAATTGCTCTTATCCTCAGTAATCCAGGCAGGGCTTGCTTTGACTCTTTGTTAATCTCTATTGCCTATTTGTTTTGTTTTTTTAAAAATAATTTGTTTTTTCGATTTAATTGACTTATGTCTCTACAATGTTTACTATGTTCCCCGCATCTTCATGTATTTCCATCAACTGATATCTGTTTTGTTTGCTTGGTGTTTACATTTCCCTCCTTAACTCTAAATTGTTTGGTATCAAGTATCTTTGAAACATGGGTTGATTTTAGAATTCATTTATTTGTTTTCTTCTTATTTTCTTATCAATTGTTTGTCATGTTTTTGTTCTAATTGTTATGTGATTTTTGCTGCATGTTTGTTCCTTTGTTCATTACCTTCATTTTCATTCCCTTCATTTCTCAAACTCAGTTTTTGTAATAATCCAAGGTTCTGGAAGATTTACTCTGGTAATTCTCCTATCATATTGTTGTTGGACATATCAAGAAGCTGCAACCAAGGCAAGAAGAGAAATCATTAGGAATTGGGCCCATGAAGTTGTTGACAGAAAGTGTAAGTTCTAAAAGGGAAACATGCATTTCCAAATTCAGAAGGGATCCAGCCAGTAATTTAATTGTGGGAAAGATCAAAAGTCTGCAGTTTGTTTAGCTGACCCAAAGACTTTCGCATACCCCCTGAGATAAAGTTGTTGGCCAATTTCAAACTCTTAAGGCTGGTGCAGTTTGACAAAGAGAAAGGAAATGAGTCCTGATAGATAAAGTTTGCTGCAACAAGGACTTGCACTCAATTTTCAAGCCACAAATTGAACCTGTCAAATTATTTGAAGAGAGATCAAGGGCCTGAACTTTATCCGAATTTTGATTGAATTTTTCAGGAATAGGAACTGTCAAATTGTTGTAAGAAAGATTTACAACAACCTTATGATGTTATTAGATGTGTATGCTATTTGTTGGTTCATTCCTTCATTTACAACTTTCAATTTTATGTTACATCTATATCTTCATTATATGGTGGTGATTTTGAAGTGCATGTGTAAGCACTTTAATCTGATTAGCTATATCTCATGGTTTCCTGTATAGAATTCTTTGGTTGCTTTCAATCTTTAGCTTAAACCCTTCTATTTAAGTTGCTAAGCATTTTCTTCTCTGCACTACCCTTTCAACTTTTGTTTCATCAAGTACCTATTCTTTAATAAGCAACTTTTCTAGAATTGTTGTTCCTTTAAATTTCTGAAGTTTTGCTTTGTCGTTTGTATGGTTTTAAAATTTTACTAAACTAATTTTAATTCATGCAAGAATTATGTAATTTTTTATCTGTAGTATGTTCTTAATTGTGTTCCCCACTTTTCTCAGTCTATGCAGCCACTGCCGGTTCTTTTTTTGGCAGACTTCTATAATGATATGTCAACCATTGTTCGCCTCTTCCCTTTTATAATTTGGTTTAGTACATTAACTCTTTTTGTATTTATTTATTGGTTTCCTCTATTAAGGAAAGTAATCCCCTTATATTTGATGTTATGGCAGTTTTTAGTCATTGTCTTTTCTTTGGTTTCTATCTTTTTGAATCTACTAAGCACATTTTAATTGTTAGAATTTGTCTTTCATTTCTATTAAGCTAATTTTAGTATTATAATGATTATGCGGTCCCTAAAGCTTTGACCCCGTGCATCGCACGGGTCATCCCACTAGTATGTTTAGTTTTAGCAGTGGCGGAGGATATATAGTTAGAGTCGGGGGCAGGGAAGCCGTGGTACCCCATCAAATATAATAGAATTTTTGTAAATATACTACTCTTTCGTCTCTAATTATAAAACTTTTTTGGTACTTTTGCTTTCCATAAATACAAGACCCTTTACAAACATCTATATATATATATATATATATATATATATATATATATATATATATATATATATATATATATATTACTCTTTTTCCAAATGTATCCCTTAAGTTATTAATACTACTACTAAATTGTCTTAGTATATAAAATACTAACATTGAATGTTATAAGACATAACTCAACTGGCAAATGCCAAAATTATTAGGTTGGATATTATCACACGGGTTCGAATCAGGACCTCAAAGTTGTGTGTGTTAATTTTAGGTCGCACTTGTCACTCCGTCTACCGACCAAAAAAAATACACAAATGGTAGTTTGTGTGTATTCCTTTCCTTTACCATATTTGTAGTTGATTAAAAATTGTTCCCGTGCTCGGTGCACTGAAAAACAAAAGCACTACCACATTTTTTGAAAAGTACCTTATATGAAGACAATTTAATATTTTTTACATTATTCTAGTTTAAGTGGTAGAAAATAAAGCACCTAATATATAGTTGTTTTAAAATATAAACTTAGTTGAAATTGCCCAAAAAAGTGTGTTAAAATGTGATTAATTTAGGAGTGTTACAACGGCTAAACTTAAGAAAATTGAGGTATTTTTTTTGACGATAGTGTATTTTTAAATAATATTGAATCTTTTGTCAAAAAATAATTAGGGAGTGCACTGTGCATGGCTTGAATTTCACAAGAGTCAAATTCAAACAATAACCTTTAATTACTGAATTATAAATTGTAAACCTTTTCAACTTAGTAAACCCAAATAGCAACACAAAGTATACTTTATTCATACAAAAGAAAACACTCAGCACTCGAAAATCTTATTCAAATTGGGAAGAAAGGAAATGCATAAATATTGGATAGAAGAGAATCTAATTAGAGGATAGTCTCTCATTTGGCTTCGATGGCATTGGCGGGCTGATCATGAGCTTCTTTGCTTTCAGTTTTGATGGCATTGGCATGTATTTCAGCTTTGATTGCATTGGCGAGCTGATCATGAGCTTCTCCCCATGCATTTTCCATATCAGTTGACCACATTTCAGGTACTGCTTCTTTTATAGTATCCAAAAGCGCCTGCTTTGTTACCTTAACAAAACCAAACCATACATATTATAGTCTTCTAGAGAAACACTTAATTAGAACTCCATCAAAAACATTACTACTACTACTCCGTAGTACTCACAATCCCTTATTATATTGCTTTGTACTAGTATACCATTTATTTTGTTCCCTCAAAGTGTTAGGCCCTCAATAGTAGTTGTACATTTATATCTTTAAGAGACTAAAATGATATTAAGTTATACTTTTAAGAAACTAAAATGAGAGTAAGTTATACCTTTATATTGTTATTTATTAAAAAACAGATATTTAAAAGAAATATTTTTTTTACTGTCAATTTGGTCCCTCCCTACGTGGCAATCACTGTGGCATTAAATGTGTCACATCAGCAATTTTAGCGGAGTTAAGGATGACAGTTATTGTGAGGGACCAAAGTGACCGATGGAATACACTATAGAGAACGTCTTTACTATTTTGTTCGAGTGAGAAACTAAATTGACAGTGTCTAACACTTTGAGGGACCAAAATGCCTGTTTACCCGAATATATGAGATTCTTAGTCATGCCATAATATCTTAATAATGTCATTTTTTTTGTCGTTATTGACACTCACAACTAGACAGTGTTTTTTGTCAACCATAGTCATAAATAAATAATAAATCATAATTAATGAAAGTTTGCTTCTTCTTCTGTACCTCAAAATGCTCATCTTTGACACCGCTTTTGAAATGACTGGCACCTAACTTCTTCAAGTTCGACTCTCTCACTGTGACTTTGCCAGCCTTCCTCAGCTGAACTGCTGATTCACAGGTCTACACAATAACAAAATCAAATTAACTAAACTGATACCAATCCGTTGGTAATATATATCAATATATATATATATATATATATATATATATATAGTTTAAGTAACTGGAAATTAAGTTTATGAAGTGATACCATGAGAAAGACAGACATGGCATGAGGCCTGAGCTTGGGATTTTCCTCCAAAGGAACATTCGAGTCTTTCAAGAATGAGAACATTTGCTTAGCTGGTGGAGCAATTTCCAATATTCTAATTAACAAGTCACAAATCATCAGTGCTCACTCATTGTTCTAAAATATCTTCTGATGTTGATTTTGAAAATATAAGTAACAAAGTTTGTGAAAATGATGAGTTACCTCTTGAAAAACTTGAGACTGAGCTCCCCAGAATTTTTCTTAATTGCGTTCCATGACTTCAACACCAGAGCTTCTTGCTCCTCCGTGAAACCACTTCCCTCCACTGTATTCTTGTTCTCTTTGTTAATTGCTGCTGATACCTCCACCACCGCGGTTTTCTTGTTATCTTCCATATTGTTAATTAAGCTGCTTATGAATTGTGATGGCAGTGCCAATGAATGAGGAAATGGTAGTTGATGTTATGTTATAGCGTGTGGTCTGCTACGGGTTTTTATAGGGATGTGGATTCCCAGCAGTCATCTCTATCTATCTCTCTCCATTTCTGAATTTTTTAATTTTTTAATAATAAAACAAATTAAGGGGCATGATTTTTTCCTAAAGATATTCAATAGCTCTACTAATTTTGACAGCAGCCAAATATTGACTGCAGTGGATCGTGGTCCGTTTTATAGTGAGAGGATTCATTATTGAAGATGATGGTGTTGTCCCTTCGTGCCAGTGGGGATCGAGTTATCGGCCACTTGTTCGGATGTGCTTTTTCCAAGAAAAATAAAACGCATTTTATTACTTTAAAATAAACTACAATAAATCTTTTATGTCGTTAAGAAATGAAGTTTCATAACTTTACAATATGAATACATTTTATCAGTATATAATTATTACAGTAACATGTAACATTTTCCCATTGTATCTCAAATGCAGAATAAAAAATAATCATTCTGACAATGTGAAACGTTCCACCATAAAAAATTAATAGTAATGAAATCATAGCAACAA
The DNA here is from genome assembly GCA_039519185.1 of Astragalus membranaceus. Taxonomy (NCBI): domain Eukaryota; kingdom Viridiplantae; phylum Streptophyta; class Magnoliopsida; order Fabales; family Fabaceae; genus Astragalus; species Astragalus membranaceus. Next base: position 106,728,947 of record CM076850.1, on the reverse strand, counting down.
TATGTAATGTTTACCAGTTGAAAGTAAAAAAATAAAATATAAAAAAAAAAATTTCGATAATATCTAGTACTTTCTTGTCGTGACTCAAAAAAAAGTGTTCATTTTTAAGAAATAAAGACATTCATGAAAACAAATATAAAAAATGATTATATCTACAATGTGCTACATTTACCCGTAAAAAATAACGAAATTGTATCAACATGTAATATTGTTTACCCGTCAAAACTCAAAAGAAAGTTAAAAAAATATTTATAAAAAAACAAAATATCCTTTTGTAATTGTAAAAATATTTTCCCGTCCAATATTTTAGAAATGAGTAGTTTGGTATTTTGGTAGTGATTGAGTTGATTAAATAGATAGTTGATAGTTGATAAATAGATAGTTGAAGATAATTGATGATTAGTGTTTTGATTAAATAGATAGAAGATAGATTAAAAAATTGAAATGTGAAGAGAGTGAGAGAGTAAAAAAGTGGGTTTTAAATGCAAGATAAAAAAATTAGGAGATGATGAGAGAAAGTGGGTCTCTCTAAAAGAAAAAATCTAAATGGACAATTTAGTAATTTGACCATCCCTTTCTTTTCTTAAAGAGATAGTTGAAACAAGTAATTATATTTTTTTATAAAGTATTTTTATAAGCTAAAGAGAACATGATTGTGAGGGATTTTTTAATTTACCTAATAATGCACCATGTGACTAAGTTTACATTGTTTACCTACTCGCTACTAGTTGCATTGGTAATTTTTTGTGAATGGAGATGCTGATTCTCGGGTTAAACTTGGACCTGCCCATTGGAATTCCCCATTAAATTGTAAGTGTGATGGTTATTTCCCAACTTGACCCAACCAACCTATTTCCACCCCTAATCGAAACTTTTTATTTTGGTCTTTAAGTTCTACTTGAGCGAATTATAATTTTTTTAAGCCAACTAACATGCCTTCTAGACCAAATTATGAGTCACATCAAACACTTATGTGTGATAAATCAGCAGGTTTTATTAGTAATATTTGAATGGTAAAGAGAGTCTGAAATCGCACAATTGCAATAACTGGATGAACATTTGGTTTGCAGCAAATATATACTTAATCCTACTCTAAAATCATCTCAACTCAACTCAAGTTTGATGGAATCGAATTTCTTTCTGTCCGAAAAGGGACTTAACAGTAAGGGTACATACTTGTATTAATTTTAATGCCGTATGTAGTAAGAAACAGCACTGCATGTGACGCCTCGAGTAGGAAAAATTTTGGGTTGCAGGCCCGCCGTGTGAGAAGTGGTTTTCCACGATCCATCTTTTTCCTCTCCCACCGCCACATACTTCTCATTTATACCCCAACACCTCCAACTCCCCTCTCTAATACGCAACAATCTCATCCTCTTCCATTCTACTTAATTCCTCAATCGCCATAATTTACAATATGATATTGTTAATGCTGGAAATTGCACAATGGTGGCTCTCCTCTGTCTATAGTGGTTGACGGTCTTCAAGTCCCCACGCTGAGAGTTGTCCATGTAAAGACACTATGATGCCTAAATTAGTATTAGGGCTTAGAAAATAAGAGGAAAGCAATATCTGAATTTAGCTCAAAAAAAGAGATTAGTAAACAGGGTGAGACCCCTTTATACAGTAGTACCATCAGAACACTAGGGGTCTGTTTGATTCACAAACAGGTAAGTATTGGACTTGACAGTGCAGTACTGGATAGTACAATATTGGACAACATGTTGTTCGGTCCACTGTTTGGTGGACACTGAACATTACAAGCAAAAAAATCTAAAATTTACTATAATTCTCTTTATGCGGTTTATAATGATTTTATATAACATTTATTATAATATGATTAAAAAATTATAGTGAAAATAATATGAGAGAGAGGATAGGAGAGAGAGAGAGAGAGAGAGAGAGAGAGAGAGAGGAAGAGAGGATAAGAGAGAGAGGGAGAGAAAGGGAGAGGGAGAGGAAGAGAGAGGGAGAGATAAAAATGAGATAAGAGAAAGGCTGGAGAGGGAGAGAGGGGTAATGATATGAGAAGATATAGAAGTGAGATGGGATGTAGAGAGAGAGAGAGAGAGAGAGAGGAGCGAGGAGAGAGGAGAATGAGATATGAGAGAGGGAGAGGATAGAAGAGAGAGGCATAGCAGGCAGAGATAAGGGAAGAGGAGAGAGAATATAGAGAAGAGAGATAGAAGAGAAAAAAATATTGAGTATGAAATAAAAATAGTATTTTTTTGTAATTTTTGGGGTAGGCAGAAAGTTATACTGTGGTTTTGTGAGGGACAAAAATTTGGGGTTTTGTCCAGCCCCTTGCACCCACAGTTGTCCAGTACCATGAACAATTTTTCAAATCAAACAAGGTACAATTGGAGTTGTCCAGTCCAGTCCCCTGCTTTTTAAGAAATCAAACGCACCCTAGGTGCACTGAGACAAACTCTAGTTGCGCCGGTCTCTGCTAATTTAGGCGGATTTGACTGACTGGGCAGTAAATGCAATCGTGGCGAGATCCACGCTATCAATAGTGTTGTTAGCGAGGGACGAAATTAGGGTTTAGTTCTGACCTCTGACTTGCGTGTATGAGCTTAGTTCCGAAGAGAGTCTACCTAGGGTAGAGCTCAGAGACCGATTCAGAGACTTAGTATCTTTTGGAGTGTGTTTCATGGTTCCCTAGAGGTCGATCTGTCCTAGAGAGCTCGAATCTTTTGCCATCACACTAGTGGTTGGTTAGATCATTGACTCGGAGAGAGAAAGCAAAAAAGCTGTCGTGATGCGTTAGAGAGAGAGAGAGAGAAAAAAAGGTTTTTGTTTTATGCTAAAAATTAATTAAAAATGACAAAAAAAGTGTAAAAGGTGAGGGAAAAGGGAAAAAGCAATAAGAGAAAGAGAGAGACTTATGGGGAAAAAAATAAGAGGAAGAGAGAGAGAACGTGGGATGAGAGACAAAAGCAATTCCTACCACATATATTTTTTTTGGTGAATTCAATTCTATCTCTCTTCAATATTTATTATAACATTTATTTTAAAATTTCTTCTTTTTATTCAAAATAAATATTATTTTTACTTTTAAATATGTTTATTTTGTTTTTTTAAATTCTTCTTTTTTTTCAAAAAAAAATATTATTTTCACTTTTAAATATGTTTATTTTGTTTTTATAGGTTGATGTCAATTTTCAAATTGATCTAAAATATAATAATGCATTTACAAATATTCTAACTAATTAAACTCTACTTGAGCGGCAACGGGAGCGACAACTGGGGCGGCAACGGGAGACGCGTGCTGACAATTTTATTTTTTTTATTTTCGATAAAAAAATTACTATTTACTAAAATCTACTAAAGCTACTAAAATCAATCAATTTAACCACTATCAATTGTTAACAAAAAACCATGCCGCTAACAAAAATTTCAAAATAACTTTTTTTTAAATAATTTATTTAACATCATTAAATTAATATTAAAAGATATAAACAAGTGACAACAGGAGCGCCAACGGGAGCGGCAATGGGGAGCGACATCGGGAGCCGCAACAGTAGCATCAACGGGGGTGTATATTTTATATTAGATCTCATTTTCTTTTTTACTGACTTTTTTTTCACTTTCTACAATTTTCAAAATATTTATAGGTTCATAGCAAATTATAACAAATACAGTGTCACCCGTACAGATGCACGAGTAAAGTACTAGTAATATTTCTAATATAATATACCTCTCAAGAAAATAATATTTATAATATAATAATTTTCGTTGTTTATATTATCCAAATTTATGTTGTACTATTTTATTTATATATCATATTTTCTTTTTTTTTAGGTAATCATTTTTTCTATTTATACGAATTTTTACGATATTTATTGTTCTCTCATTGTTTTTTCTGCAAGTTTGCGGTTCTACTTTTCTGCTATTTTGATTGTGTTCTAACTTTTAAAATATAGATAGGTTCAACTGGATCTGCAATGACAGTGATCCTGATGCATATCATATATATGTATATATCAGTCCATGGTTGTCAAACTCGAGAGTCTACATAGACTCGTGAAGGGATCGTAGACTCGTAAGAGTTTACGAACAAAAAAAATTACACTAAAAAAATCGGTAAAATAATTACTGTAATGTCAAACAGTATCAAACTATCAATAACAATAAAAACATTTCATCAATACATAAATATGGACTTACTATGTCATTATATGCCACAAAATGATTTCAAATACTTAAGCATGTACAAAGATAATGATAATAATTAATAATACACTTGATTCAAGCTTTAGAACATTAATACTAATTCAAAGAGTAATAACACACTAGCTTTAGAGCAATAACACTAATCCAACAATAATAGTACTTGATTTAAAGAGCAATAAGACTATCCTCTTACTATTTCTAATTCAGCAATAATACAATAATAAGTGAAAACACATTTAAATGATTGTATTATATATTTATTTTATTTTTATAAATATTAATATTTTAGATGTTATTAATTTCAAATTATTTTGGGTTATGGAGGTGTTAAAATGATATCTATATTTAAAATGGGCTTTAAAAATGAAAAAAAAAACTGATTTTGGGCTTGTTTACTCGCATACACCCCCTGTTTTGCTGATTACACCCCTGATTGTGGTAGATTCGATGGAATCGCTTCAGACTCGCGAGTCTATCCCAGTCTATCCGAGTCTACCCGAGTCTATCCGAGTTTACCAAAATTGCGATTCTACATGAAATTTGACTCGTTTTGGAGGAGTAAACTCGTAGACTCGTACGTGTTGACTCGCGAGTTTGACAACCATGTATCAGTCACAAGCTTGTCAAGAGAGGACCAAAAGGTTAAAATCTTGGGACCTATTTGATGACTGCTTCCAATAATTTGAGCTGAGAAATGCAGGTTTCATCAGCCCCTCCTCTCCTTTCCAATATCATTTTCACTTTCGCTTGTGCTTTCACCAATACTCTAGGATCCTACACGCCAAAAAAAAAAACCAATACTCTAGGCTCCTTGATCATCTTAGCCATTGCCCCCGGCTAATGAAAACTTCTCCCATTTTGAAACAAGTGATCACCTGCATCACTTACCTAAATATCAACTATCAAAAATCATGACAATCACTCAACTCAACTACTAAAAATACAGACAATCAACCACTGATATTATTTTTTGAAAAGCATATCCACAAAAAAGGAAAAAGGAGTGAAATAATATACAACACACATAATGAATGCTGTTTTTAGCCACTTCCATAGTTTATATCAGGTGTTGCAGCAATAGCTGAAAATGGAATTTCAACTCTCTCCTTTACAAGACATCGAGCTTCCCCATTTTCCAGCACCAGAATTCTCCCAGGTGGACACTGTCTCTCACCCTTATTTTCAGTGGTAGATCTCTCGTGCTCATTTTCTAGTATTTGATGCCAACCTCGTACTCTGAAACGAGTGCCTACCTTCCCCAAATTAGGCCCAAATCCAGACATAGTTAATATCGATACCACACCAACAACGGTCAGCATTGTTTTTGCTGCAGAAGTTATAAAAAATCCTAATCCATTTCTTGAACTTTTAGCCCCATCTTCAACATGATTCTGCTCTTTTTCACTTTGACTCTTTTTAGCTTCAATCACTGCATCAAGTGTGATTAAGCCATTGCGACCAGACTTATTCACAGAAGGGTTCTGTGAGAGATATTCCTTGTCTAGAGACATGGAATAGCGAGGGCGGCTTGGATAAGGAGGAAGTAGCAAATCATTGTTTGGCTCCACTGTTTCACTGGCGAAAGTGGAAGCTTCGTGTATCACTTCCAATTCTTTACCTTTATACTCCTTGAGCTTGCTAATTAACATTTTTCGACTGTTTTCAATCTCAGCCAAGGAAATTTCTCTTTCGTATCGCTGTTGTTGTTGCAGAACCTGTAATTCAGACACAAACTTTAGAATTCCCAAAATAATATCTCAATCATAAATTGAATATTCTCCCATAGCAACAATAATAAAAACTTTGTTTCCATTAAGTGAAGTTGACTACATGAATCAAAAGAAATCACAGTACCACAGAATAAAATAAATCATCTTACAGATACTATTATTATAAGTTTAATGATCATATGTCATAACCTTGTACTGATAAACAGGGGTGAAAAATTATATTCCTGTAGTGCGAAAAACAGAATGTATATTGATAACTAGTTACAGTAAGCTAAGTTTCATTTCTCATTGTGGGATTGCTAGGTCAAGAGTGAAAATAACATTCATTTGTGTAAATACACAAAGGAAGATAATATATGCTAAGCGAAAACTGTGGATTTGTATATAATTAGATTAGATTATTATTGAACTCGGACATGTCTAGCTAGTGTATGTAACTTAATTACTACATAAAGTGGGAATATGAGTATTTAGTAGTAATTACAATGTTTACAACTTGGAGACAAAAAATAAAGGGGAAGGTTTCATTTTTCAATTGCAATTGGGACAATTAGAAGTAGCAAAACGACCTAAATCTCAAGCTTAATTGTTGAAGTAACAGAAAACCTTATCTTAGGAAAAAAAATTAAAATGATACTAGTAATAAGTAAAGAAGTTCCAAATAAAAGGGTAATTTAGAATTAGTTTGCTTAAAAAATAGATTTAGAATTGAGGAGTGTGGGTACCTGCAAGGAAGAAAGCTGAGTCTCCAAAGCTTCGAAAGCATCGCAAATGTTGAGGAGGCGTTCAGTGGTATCGTCGTTGTCGTCATCATCGTCGTCATTGGGAGAAGTGTGTGTGTGGATGGAAGTGGTAATCTTCAATCTGAGTTCTGTGGCTCTGGCTAATACTAACCCTATTCCTTCCTCTTCCATATTTTCTCTTCTCTTTCTTTTTCTCTGTCTTTGTTGTGTTCTGTTTTTTTTGTTACTTACCCTAAACTAAAAAATCAAAGGAGAGAGAGAGAGAGAGAGACTTTGATAATTGTAATTGCGCCAAAATACCTCTCTCCTCGGTACTTCATCTATCGTTTTCTGGCTATTCTCACTGGTGGGGGAAATCTACCCTGACACTATATGATCACATTCACAACAAAAAAAAGAAAACATTTCTTTTCCATTTTTTTTGCAAATACTATTTTCGTCTCCTGGGCCTGGCCCCCCAAATCAATGGCGGAGGAGGAGGTACTACTATATTTTATTATTAATTGGTAATAATGGTAATGTTGAAGAAGATATTAATTGGTAATGACTACTGTATTTTATTATATATGGTCTTATTTAAATTTTTCCTTTTTAAAAAAGTTAATTTAAATCAAGCACACCAAGATCTTCACGTTATATATTTTTTATCAAAATATTCTTCACTTTATATATTGAAAATGGATAAAGTTAAGGTGAAAAAAAAGGTGAAAATTAATAAGTTTTGTGGCAATTTAAATCAAGCACACAAAGATATTTAACTGTTGATTTGACTATGAAATTTTTCTAATTAATACGTAGCTACTTTTTTTTATATTAATCCGTAGCTAAATGAAAGCTACTTGTAGTTTCATGATTCCTCAAGAAAAAGAAATTCACGATTCTCAGCCAATATAAAATGCTCGCTCTTTGGACCCAGTTATGACACTAATATTCAATTTAGTCAATAAACCTGAAGAAAAATGTTAGTTATTCACTCTTTATTTTAATACTCTGACAAGACTAATTTGTTAGCTTATACCAGATAAGTGTTTTGTAAATTTTTGACACGAATAGCTTATAGCGTTTTATTTTTCTTTCATTTTTACTCTTATTACTTTAATTAAATCTTTATTCATCTACTATTAAAAGAACATTTTCTCTCATTTTTAAGCATCAATTGCAAGTCCTCTTTATTTCATTTTATATTTATAATAATCTAATTCAACCGCTAATTTATCAATCATCCAGTTTTATCTCCGGTATAACATACAAATTACATATTTGATGAGGAGAAATATTTAATTTATGAAAAGACAATTGTTTCTTTTTTTACAACGAAAATACAATTGTTAAATACATAAAGGTATATTAGTATATACATATACTACCAATAAGGGTTAATCCGAGTGGTAACTAGGCTTGGATCCCACCTCAAGGTCTTGAGTTCGAATCTTGGGTGTGACAAAAACTCTGTTGGGAGGGGAGAACCACATGGACTGGCAAAGCCGGGTATACACCTGGCCATCCAAGTTCCCCAATCACTTAGTCACCGACAAAACCGATGGAAACTGCGTAACAAAAAAAAGTATATACATATACCAATTTCCACCTGTCTTAGTGGTACTAGGTTTAGGCCCCTTGTCGGTTAAAAAAAGGTTTATGCCTCTTGACTAAGGTTTTACGTTTAAGACTCGTTGATAAAAGAAATGGGTGAGGGAAGAGATCCCACTAAAGGTGGTTTATTTAAGTTTCTAAGGTAGTTACCTAAGTTCCTCAATAGAAATTAGCCATCAATACAGATGATAGATAATTAGATACTTGTGATTATTTTTTTTACCCCCATCAACTCACTATCTACCCCCACATAAAAGTGAAACCCTAAAATACCCCTCACTTAAAAAATTCGCTCGGATTTACCTACTAAAAGATAAATCCGATTTTGGTTTTTTTCCAAAATCGGATTTATCTTTTAGTAGGTAAATCCGATTTCCCTTAAAAAAAGAAAATCGGATTTACCCCATCTAAGGTAAATCCGATTTGTTATTTTTAAAAGCGGATGTACCCCACATAAGGTAAATCCGTTTTGTTATTTAAAAGTCGGATTTATTTTAGGTGGGGGTTAAATCCGCTTTTGTGTACTAAAAATACCTGTTTTTTATTTAATTTTTGTAAAAAATGTTATAAAAATACTACTAAAAATCTGTTAAAGAGTCAAAACTAATCTACAAATTATACAAACACCACTATAAATCTAATAAAACAAAAATAAGGTTATCCAAAATTTTTTCAGATTTTTTGGAGATTATGAAAAATTTAAAAAATTAATAAAAAAATAGTAAACGATGGAATTTGGGATTTTGAGATCCCCTGTCCTGAAAGAAGTCTCTTCTAAGGAGTCTTGATCGTTGATTTTTCGAATTTAATGGCTGTGGTTTCATTACAATTTGAGTAAGGTGCCGGAAACTAATTTTTTAGCCTAAATTATTCGCTCGACGTACAACATCGTCACGTGTTAACGAACTACACACTAAATAGAACCAAAAGACGGTCGAAATTCGTATCTAAATTTTTAACTGATTTATTTATTAATTAGGTTAACAAAGCGGATTTACCCCCACATAAGGTAAATCCGCTTTTGTTATTTAAAAGCAGATATACCCCCCATATAAGGTAAATCCGCTTTTAAAAATAACAAAATCGGATTTACCCCACTTAAGGTAAATCTGCTTTGTTATTTTTAAAAGCAGATCTACCCCCATATAAGGTAAATCCGCTTTTAAAAATAACAAAATCGGATCTACCCCCACTTAAGGTAAATCCGCTTTGTTATTTTTAAAAGCGGATCTACCCCATCTTACATAAATCCACTTTTAATTTTTTAAAATTTTTAGTGGAAATCGGATTTAATTACTTAAATCTGATTTCCCAAAAAAAAATTGAAATCAGGATACATTCGAGTTTTTTAAATTTTGTGAAGGGCAATTGCGTCTTTTCGTAAGGTCAATGTGGGTAGATTCTTATCTGATGGGGGTACAAAGAAAATCCATAGATACTTTACACCCAAAGCCGACCCAAAAATAGGGGTGACCCAAGCCCTCACTTTAGGCCTCAATTTTTTTTAATGAGTAAAAAAGGCCACGAATTAAGTATCATATATTGAAAAAGGGCCTCACAATCCAAAAACATATATGGATTATGGGGTAGCTAGCTTAGGCGTTTGTCACAACCATGTTGGTTACGAGTTCAAATCCCACAACACTCAAATAATTTAATTTTTATTTTGGCATTCCCATATTATAATAAAAAAACAAAAGCATATTTATCTTTGTGGAGATTTGAACACAAGCCCAGTACTATTAATTAGCCATAAGTTTACCACTGCATCAACTTACAACAAATGACATAAATAAAAAAATATAAATTGGTTTGGTCAAAAAAAAATATAAATTGGAAATATACATATATAAATTATTAAATTTATATTCAAATTTATAGTTTAAATTTGAAAAATTATAAATATTGTTCGTATTCTATTTTATTTTTTAGTTTTATGTAATTTTTATAGTACTTCTACACCTTAAAATGTTTTATTCTTTTTAATTTTTTTTAATATTTGTCACTTTTATATTAGTCTCTCCTTTAAAAGGCCTCATTAAAAATTTTGCTTTAGGCTTGCAAATAAGTTGGGCCGCCCTGTTTACATCTATAAAATAGTAAAAAGAATAATGCTTAATACAAAAAAAATAGTAAAAAAAAAGAGTTTTTACACCTTTTCCTAAAAAAAATATCAATTTATCAAATTTTGTGAACTATTTAATGCACGTTTGGATTATTTCTCACGATAGATCAACATGATTCAAGAATCATAACATTAATTTTAACACATTTGAGTGTTTACTTAAATGAAAAGAAAGCAAATATAGCATCTATATCTATATTATCTAATCTAATATCTATTTCTATTTATTTCTATTTATACAAACAAACTTCGTACAAAATTACCAATTTGGATCTCTTATTAACAAGACACATATTTAATTTAAGGGTCAAAATGTCATTACCCTTTTTTTTCTTGTTACACTCACTTTCTTCCTTTTTTTCTCTTTCTTCTTACACTCTCTTTCCTCCTTTTTACTTTTTCTTACACTTTTTCTTCCTTTTTTTCTTTTTACTTTTCCCATAAACAATTCTTCTCTTTCTCTTATCACTTCACTTTAGTTTTTTTAACTAAATTTCTAAATTTATACAAACACTACTCTACTAAAATTATCTTCTCTTTTCTGTCCGAAATCAGTTTACACTTTTATTGATAATCTACTATCACCTCTTATTGATAATCTACTATCTATATTTTACTATCTACTATAAGCTACTAATCAACTAAAATAATCAATTGAAACTACGAGATAACTGCAATGATATCTAATCTAATATCTATTTATACAAAGAAACTTCCTACAAAATTACCAATTTGGATCTCTTATTAACAAGATACATATTTAATTTAAGGGTAAAAATGTCATTACCCTCTCTTTCTTTTTTTTCTTACACTCTATTTCTTCGTTTTTTCTCTTTCTTCTTACACCCTCTTTCCTCCTTTTTACTTTTTCTTACGCTCTCTTTCTTCTTTTTTTTCTTTTTACTTTTCCCACAAACAATTATTATGTTTCTCTTATCACTTCACTTTAGTTTTTTAACTAAATTTCTAAATTTATACAAACACTACTCTACTAAAATTATCTTCTATTTTCTCTCCGAAATCTGTTTACACTTTTATTGATAATCTACTATCACCTCTTATTGATAATCTACTATCTATATTTTACTATCTACTATAAGCTACTAATCAACTAAAATAATCAATTGAAACTACGAGATAACTGCAATGATATCTAATCTAATATCTATTTATATAAACAAACTTCCTACAAAATTACCAATTTGGATCTCTTATTAACAAGATACATATTTAATTTAAGGGTAAAATTGTCATTACCCTCTATTTCTTTTTTTTCTTACACTCTTTTTCTTCGTTTTTTTTCTCTTTCTTCTTACACTCTCTTTCCTCCTTTTTACTTTTTCTTACACTCTTTTTCTTCCTTTTTTTCTTTTACTTTTCCCATAAACAATTCTTCTCTTTCTCTTATCACTTCACTTTAGTTTTTTAACTAAATTTCTAAATTTATACAAACACTACTCTACTAAAATTATCTTCTCTTTTCTCTCCGAAATCTGTTTACACTTTTATTGATAATCTACTATTACCTCTTATTGATAATCTACTATCTATATTTTACTATCTACTATAAGCTACTAATCAACTAAAATAATCAATTGAAACTGCGAGATAACTGCAATGATATCTAATCTAATATCTATTTATATAAACAAACTTCCTACAAAATTACCAATTTGGATCTCTTATTAACAAGACACATATTTAATTTAAGGGTAAAAATGTCATTACCCTCTCTTTCTTTATCTTCTTACACTCTCTTTCTTCGTTTTTTTTCTCTTTCTTCTGACACTCTCTTTCCTCCTTTTTACTTTTTCTTACACTCTCTTTCTTCCTTTTTTTTCTTTTTACTTTTCCCATAAACAATTATTCTCTTTCTCTTATCACTTCACTTTAGTTTTTTTAACTAAATTTCTAAATTTATACAAACACTACTCTACTAAAATTATCTTCTCTTTTCTCTCCGAAATCTGTTTACACTTTTATTGATAATCTACTATCACCTCTTATTGATAATCTACTATCTATATTTTACTATCTACTATAAGCTACTAATCAACTAAAATAATCAATTGAAACTACGAGATAACTGCAATGATATCTAATCTAATATCTATTTATATAAACAAACTTCATACAAAATTACCAATTTGGATCTCTTATTAACAAGATACATATTTAATTTAAGGGTAAAATTGTCATTACCCTCTATTTCTTTTTCTTCTTAAACTCTCTTTCTTCGTTATTTTCTCTTTCTTCTTACACTCTCTTTCCTCCTTTTTACTTTTTCTTACACTCTCTTTCTTCCTTTTTTCTTTTTACTTTCTCTTTCTCTTATCACTTCACTCTAGTTTTTTAACTAAATTTCTAAATTTATACAAACACTACTCTACTAAAATTATCTTCTCTTTTCTCTCCGAAATCTGTTTACACTTTTATTGATGATCTACTATCACCTCTTATTGATAATCTACTATCTATATTTTACTATCTACTATAAGCTTCTAATCAACTAAAATAATCAATTGAAACTACGAGATAACTGCAATGATATATAAAAAAGCATGGGATAACTGCATTGATATATAAAAAAACACAGGATTAATATTTGTCATAGATAATTAAAATTTTTGATGACTACTATAAACCTACTATCTAAAAAACAAGAAGATTTAATGACTATTTAAACTACTGATTAATATTTAAAACGAATATTTTTTATTGATAATCTACTATCTCTCTTTTACTATCTACTATAATCTACTAATCAACTAAAATAATCAATTGAAACTACGAGATAACTCTTGTGAAATATAAAAAAAAAACACGAGATAACTGCACTGATATATAAAAAAACACGAGATTAATATTTGTCATTGATAATTAAAATTTTTGAAGACAACTAATACAAACCTACTATCTAAAAAACAAGAAGACTTAATGACTATTTAAACTTTTTTTAGATAGGCAAAGTGGTTAGTAATTAGTGTGTTAGTTGTTAGAGGGGAGGGGGGAGCAGGGTTCGAACCCCGTACGCCTACGTTTTTCCACCAACGATGTCCCTTTCACTCAACCACGTGAGCTACCTTCTGGGACTAATGACTATTTAAACTACTAATTAATATTTAAAACAAACATTTCTTATTGATAATCTACTATCTAATTTTTACTATCTACTATAATCTACTAATCAACTAAAATAATCAATTGAAACTACGAAATAACTGTACTGATCAGTGTTATCAGACCCGGACCGGCCATCGACCCGGTCAAGGCACCGGGTCACTAGACCCGGGGTCGGACCGCGGGTCTCTAGTCGGACCGGCATGACCCGGTCTATATTAAATAAATTCAAAAAATTATAATATATACTAAGAAAGTATACATTTATTAATATAGAAATTTTATTATAATTTTATTTATAATTATACATTTACTAACATGTTTATGAGTGTTGAACTTGAATCAATTTGTCAAAAAAATGTGTGTTTAATCAAAACTATTAATGAAAGAATGTGCAAAAAAAATTAACATATCCGGAATTGATTATATTTAATGAATGCGGGACAGTATCAACAAATAATAGATAGGTTAGTGGTTAAAAAGTTGAAATGTTGAATACTAGGGAGGGGGTTCGAACCCCACCCAAGCCTTTTTTGTGAAAACATGCAAAATTTATAATTGGTTCATCTTTAAAAAAGAAAAAAAAAAAAAAAAAAAAAAAAGAGGACCAACCGGTCCGACCCGGTTTTTCACCGGTCCGACCCGGTTTTTTCACCGGTCCGATGACGTCATCACCGGGCCAACTGCAGATCCGGTCCTGCACGCTGCCCGGCCCGGGAAGACCACCGGGTCCCGGTCCGACCGGCCGGTCCGGACCGGTTCTGATAACACTGGTACTGATATATAAAAAACACGGGATAACTGCAGTGATATAAAAAAACACGGGATTAATATTTGCCATTGATAATTATAATTTTTGAAGACTACTATAAACCTACTATTTAAAAAACAAGAAGACTTAATGACTATTTAAACTGATTAATATTTAAAACACACGTGACAAATATTTGTCACTAATACCTACAAACCTAAAATAATCAATTGAAACTACGGGATAAATATTTTTTATTGATAATCTACTATCTATCTTCTTTTTTGACAAGAGACTATCTATCTTTTACTATCTACTATAATCTATTAATTAACTCAAATAATCAATTGAAACTATGAGATAACTGCAATATGATACATAAAAAACACGGGATAACTGCACTGATATATATAAAAACATATGATAGCTGCACTGATACATAAAAAATACGGGATAACAACACTGATATATACAAAAACACTACACTGATATATAAAAAAACACGAGATAAATGCACAGATTGTTTTTAAATGATACTTTTACATTTTTAGATTTTAATATTCATCTATTTTTATTTGAAACTTCCGTTTTATCTACTTTAAATTTGTCTTTATTTTCACGGGGTAATGTTCAGACTATTTAAATACTATCTAAGTTTATTCGTAAAAAGAACATGATAGCACCCGTGCGTATGCACGGGTTTCCTACTAGTATATTGTAAAGGAGACTTGAGAATTTTAGCTTCTCCTTTGAATGACAAGTGTACTCAGCTTTAAAGAAATGAATTAATTAAATGGCTTTTCATATTACAAGTATAAATGCATGGATTTCTATTAGTTATATATTTAAATATTTTGCCCATCTTCTAATCAATATAATTATAAGCATATTAATAATCATTGGTTCTTGCTTTATGGTTCTGAAAATTAAAAAATGATACATATAATTATATATAAGTTATAAATAAAATATAAAATAATGTAATATATTTAACAACAACATTCACTTATAGTGTTATTTTTTTCTTTACACAAAATAGTGCAACTTTTCATTAGTTGTATTTTTTAAGATTTTTATCATATTTATATATATATATATATATATATATATATATATATATATATATATATATATATATATATATATAAAGGAGACTTAAACTTTTTTTAGTGAAAACTTCAAGTGTAAGCCATTATAGAAAATAAATAGTCATTATTTACTTTAATTTTAATGAAATCATATACAAAGCCACTAACTTATAATTAAATGATGTATTTAGTGGAATATTATATTGATATGAAAAATTATATTTTCTTTTGAATATATAGAAATTGATAATAAAAAATAACAATATGTCTACGTATAATATAAATATAAATCTATGTAAAATATCTACATATAATATAAATATAAATTTATGTAAAACAAATTTCTTATCTCTATATTTCTTTAACTTATAGACCTATTATATTAGTATGAAATATATTCTTAATTGAATATGTGTATATTTTTATTAAATCTTACAACCCATATGTAACCGATTTTTAGTTTTATTTACATTTAAGCATATATAAAATATCAAATCTGTTCATTTATTAGTTACTCTAATTAATCAATTTCACTCTTTTAATAATTTATTTAAATGAATCTTGAGTTCTATTTTATATGTAAAGTTAAAATTTGAAATTTAAGATTTTGTTTTTTTTCAACCACAGCAATCGAATATTCAATATGTGTCTTGCTAAGTGTAAGCCATTATAGAAAATAAATAGTCATTATTTACTTTAATTTTAATGAAATCATATACAAAGCCACTAACTTATAATTAAATGATGTATTTAGTGAAATATTATATTGATATGAAAAATTATATTTTCTTTTGAATATATAGAAATTGATAATAAAAAATAACAATATGTCTACGTATAATATAAATATAAATCTATGTAAAATATCTACATATAATATAAATATAAATTTATGTAAAACAAATTTCTTATCTCTATATTTCTTTAACTTATAGACCTATTATATTAGTAGGAAATATATTCTTAATTGAATATGTGTATATTTTTATTAAATCTTACAACCCATATGTAACCGATTTTTAGTTTTATCTACATTTAAGCATATATAAAATATCAAATCTGTTCATTTATTAGTTACTCTAATTAATCAATTTCACTCTTTTAATAATTTATTTAAATGAATCTCGAGTTCTATTTTATATGTAAAGTTAAAATTTGAAATTTAAGATTTTGTTTTTTTTCAACCACAGCAATCGAATAATCAAATGGTGTAGTTACTATTTTTGTTTTTATAAAGTCACGCATTTGGAATTGGAAGTTTATATTACTTATAATGAACATATTAAAAAATAGTTATATAGTGTATGTTAAAATACTTGTGCTAAATTAAAAGATGAACTAAAATAGTGGTTTTAGTTCAAATTGATATTCTAAAAAAATTGTTTGGTTGACTCCTAATATGAAATTTATATTGAGTTATTACTAATTATTATTTCTATTTCTCAAATAATGAATATTTTCAAAATAGTGATATAGTGTATATTTAAATATTTTTACCCATTAAAAAATTTACAATCATGCTTTTACTTACAAATAGTTTAATATTTTAATATTTGAAAGGTCACACTTGGTAATAGCTAGCATATCGTATGTTTTGGATGTGAAAGGCCAAACCTTTAATATTTTTAATTGCCACATATTATTAAATTTATGGTTACAATTTTTCTTTTAGTTTATAAATTAAGAAGACTCACTCATTACTTACTTTTTACATTTTTATTAGCTATTAAAATATAGAATTTAACTTTTTACTATTTCTACAGACCAACAAAATTTAGTTTTACTTATTGAGGAAAAAAAATAAAGTTGTGCATTTAGTTTAATATAATATTCTTTAAAAAATTTAATGGGTTCTAATTAGTATAATATGGTTATGGATAGATTACTAAAAATTATTATTACTATTTTGAAAGTAATAAAAATATTCAAAATAGTAATATAGTGCATATTAAAATAGTTCCATTAATCTTTAAAAAAGAAGTCAATTTTGTGTTTTTTTGTTCAAATTATTTCAATATCTATATATTTGAAAGGTCACATTTAGTGGGGGTTAATATGCTTTGGATATGAAAGGCCAAAGTTTGAATGACCATCACATGTTAGTGGTTATGGCTAATGAATGCATTTTTATTGTAAAACACCCATAAATAGTTTATGTCAACCCATGAGGTCCACACACAAGTCTTATACACTGTCTATAATGTGAAAATGAGAGTTAAGAAGAACTAAGAACAATGAAGATATGCAATTCTCATGTTTGTAAACATTGTTGCACTACAGTTTTTGTGAAAAGGAAATCAAAGAAAGTGATGGGATATTAGGTTGAGATTTTCAATTTAAGTGTGTTTTGTCTCTTCTTCTCTGTTCATTTATTTATGTTTTATTTTTATTATTAACTCTAATTTGAATGAAAACTAATAATAATAATAATAATTTTTTCTATAGCATATTTAAAACTTCTTGCTTGGGTTCCCTAAGATAATTATTTGTTATTAAAATAAAATTATAACTTATTATTAATTTATTTATCTTGAAGTTTTAAATAAAAAGCATCTTTCAAGTTTCATCCAAATTGTTTTTCTGACACATTTCACATAATGCCACAAATATTAGTCTCTATACATGGTTTTCTATATAGTAAAATAGACTTATTTTTGAGAAAATATGGTAAAATGGACTTTTTTTAACAGAATAGTAAAATAGTCTTAGTTTTATTTTATCATTTAACTTAATTTTGTTTAATGTATGATTCTCAACAACTCACTTTCTCATATTAATCAAGTTTTTTTAAAATAATATTTTACATAATATTTTATTTATCAATGTAATTTTTTATTAGTTGAGTTAAATGTAAAATTTATCGGGCCTTTTATTAAGATTCCATTATGTTATTATTAAAATTTTCTACTAAAAAAACTAAGTACTATATAATATTTTAAAATAACATCAAAATAAATAAATAAAATTTTGTAGTATCATTGTTTTTTTGTTCATTATATGTGTGTATAAAAACGTGTATTTTTAGTAAATTTTTAAATATAATTAGTGATGCTATATATTATTAAAATTAAAATGGTATTATATTTAAATGGTATTATATTTCATATTAAAATGACACTACATATATAAAAATAAATAATATAAAATTTATTTAATTTTTTAGTGAAAATACTTTGAAATAATTATCAAATTAAATAATAGGACGATATATTGAATACAGAAGCTCCAATAGAGCCTCTAAAGCACTCTCCTCTTATTTGCCTCTGTTAAAATATTTTTATATTTAATTATAATTTATGTACAATTAATTATTAAACTCTCTGATTTTAATATACAATTAATTGAGAAAATTAAATACTCATATTTAACAAAATATTTACAATTTGAAGGTCCTTAAAATTATTTAGATATTTTAAGAATTAAAATTAATTTTTATTAACTATAAATAAATGTCAAAACTAAATTAAAAAACTTCAAGATAATATAAAAAACAAAGAACACATATATTTTACTGAGTAACAAAAGATAAGACGTTGTTGTGTATATACAATTTACATCAAATTACATCATTATAGATTATATTTAATTGAATTTTTTATCATATTTAATAATTTTCATATAAATATTACATTATATATAAAAGTAAAAATTCAAAATAAAAAATAGATATGAATGTTAAAGTCAAATGAGGAAATTTGTAGTAAATTTTTAAATATAATATATATATATATATATATATATATATATATATATATATATATATATATATCATAAGTATAATCAATCATGAATTGTCCACCCGGACAATCCACGTAAGCGACCGAAAAAAGCCATGCATTATTCCTGAAAAATACGTGGCATGCCAGCTAATCCTAATCACAAACAAATCAAACAATCTGAATGACTGGTACTTATTGAATCGAAACGCAGGCAGAATGGACGGCGCAGATATACATTCAGATTGCTTAGGTGTAGCTTCAAGCCAGTAATCGTAATTAAACAGATTGCCTAAAAATAAGGAAACGGCTGGCAATTCATTAATAAGGAAACGGCTGTCAATAGAATAACACATTCGTTATTTCAAATAATAATAAAGCATTCCCTAATTTCAAGGATCTAAAATTATTGCTCCTGCTTAACCATTCTTACCAAGCAAGCCATTAAATTTTGACCAACGTTACACCTGGAAATAACAACCACACAATTCACTCGCGAAAAAAAATTGTAACACATCCAACATATACGAGTGAGATGCATATATGTGTTTGAATGAAAATAATTTTAAAACTCTCTCCCACTCTCAAATTCGATCCATTTGGGATGAGGCACCAATGTTGCATAGGAATTGTTTTGAGGCACTTGACCGCACCTTAAAGGATATCATGTCCACCGTAGATCGCACAAACATGTACAAACCATTTGGTGGTAAGACAATTGTTCTTGGTGGTGATTTCAGACAAATACTCCCAGTCATACGGAAAGGTTCCAGACAGGATGTACTTGCTGCTTCAATTAATTCATCGTCTATATGGTCAAGTTGTAAAGTTTTTAATCTCACTGTCAACATGCGACTTAGTATAGTTCCAATGTAGAGGCTGAGAGAGAAGAAATAAGGGAATTTGCAGATTGGTTGCTCAAGATTGGTGATGGACATTCACAATCAAACGAGTACGGAGAGATGGATGTTGAAATTCCGGAAGACTTATTAATTTTGGACTCAACCAACCCACTCCAGTCTTTGATTGACTTTGCGTATCCACATCTCCTTGATAACATTAACACTGATCATTTTTTTGAAGAGAGGGCTATTCTAGCTCCAACTCTTGAGACCATTGAGCATGTTAATGAGTATGTTTTGTCTCAAATACCTGGTGAAGTAGTTGAGTACCTAAGCTCGGATACTGTTTGTCAATCAGATGAGGACAGCGAGGTTCAGAGTGAATGGTTCACGCCAGAATTTTTGAATGATGTCAAATGTTCAGGTATTCTTAATCATAAGTGGCTATTGAAAGTAGGTCTATGCAATGGTACAAGGTTGATGGTAAACCATTTGGGCAAGAACATTATAACTGCTACTGTATTAACAGGGAAAAACATTGGGGACAAGATTTTCATACCAGGAATGAATCTTATTCCAAGTGACGCTGGCCTTCCCTTTAAGTCCAGGCGCAGACAGTTTCCTATTACTGTGTGTTTTGCAATGACCATCAACAAAAGTCCGGGGAAATCACTCTCACAAGTTGGCATTTATCTACCTAAACCAGTCTCCACTCATGGTCAGTTGTATGTTGCTCTTTCCCGTGTAAAGACTAGAAAGGGTTTGAAGCTCTTAATACTGGACGAGGACAAAAATCTGTTGCGATTCACTAAGAATGTAGTGTATCGTGAAGTGTTTGACAACGTGTAGGCTTAGTGAGTTTTGCAGGTTTATTTCTATTAGTTTGACATTATGGAAAATTGTATTTACTAGCAAATCACAAATTGCAATAAGAAATCAATATTGTCAAAAATACTTATCTCAATGAGGCAACTAAACTATCGAATGGCCTAAATAAAACTAAATACTGTCAGAAATCTAATCAAATCCAAAGTACAATCACAAATTGCATACATCCACCAACAAATCCAAATCTAAACAAGTCTGTAGCTACGATAGGTAGAGAATATAAACTAATTAGAATCACAAATTACATACATCCACCAACGAATCCAATATATATACAGATAAGCCCACCCAAAATCGTTAGTAATAATCGTACCTTGGGTATTGATTTGTCACCCGTTTGTTTCGGAGACCTTACGGTTGATCGCAGCCCATGACGTGGAGAAGATGATCCATAAGTTGTCGCCATTGTTGATTTCCGAGCAGGAACAATGGATGAACTTTCGCTGCAAAATCAGAGAGTGAGATCGAAGAGGTTGGGAACGATGACAAGAAGAAGAGGAAAGTACGGTAGAAGTCGTCGCATGTAGAGGGTTTAGGTTTGGTAAGTTCAGTTCAACTTACACCTAAAAGACGGAAATAACCCTTAATTAGAAGTGGAAAACCAAAAACACCCCCTGTTTGGAAATATACCTATTATTTTTTTTTGGCTGCAAAATATGGTTTATATTATATTGAGTATTTAAAAATCACTTTTTTGTATAAACTATTTAATAAACTTAATTTTGGTAAAAAATCTACATGTTTTTAATAGATAATCACTTTAAAGAGTGACTAAAAAACTCAATATGAGAGATATAATAATATTATAAATTCTACTTTGAACCCTTTTTTAATTAGCAATACTGTTATTCCTAATAGTAAACAATAGTAATTGTAATCACAAGTGCGTTAGGACAATATAGGTATGGAAGTGTGTCTTCACATTATCAAATAATTACATTAATATATATAAATTTAAATTTACTTTTTTCATTGAAATAGTTCTTTTCTGTATGCAATAATTATCTAAGTATATTTTAGTCAATTTATTACTAAGATATAATTTTTATTTCTTTTACAATGAATTTACTAAAAAAATTCAAATGATATGTATACCCGTGCAGCGCACGGGTCATACATACTAGTATATATATATATATATATATATATATATATATATATATATATATATATATATATATAGATGGTAGTTTGTAGGATTTCGGTGTTTATATAATATTTAACAAGAAAATAAAAATGCAACTTGGATGGTGCATCCATAATGCTCCTCATTTTTATCTATATATCTATTTCTATTTATATGTATTTTCCATATAAAAGAGGCTTTAATTTTTTATTTCCAACAACATATACTATGTTAAATGTAACACCCCAATATTTCTAACATGTAGATACACTGAGATGCACATCTGTGTCAACAATCAGAGGACACAATTCCTGTTTAGATATTGAACACACTAAATTTTTTCCGATAATACAACACAGTGTCTCGGAACAACCTGTCTTGAAGTCCATAAAATTAACTTGGTTCTCAACTTAACAAGGAATACAGAGTCTATTGTTCAATATCGTAACCAGAGAAACGGAATAGGTTTATACAACTCATATCAATACAAGTTACATAACCATAACGGAAAATAACAAGAGAAACATAATCGGAAACTCAAGACTACAAGTCTTCGACATCTCCATAAGCACGTCACCTACTCGTACTGCCTTGTCTTCCTATTACCCCGTTTCTCTGTAAAAACCACAATAATGATAGGGTGATATAACATATCTCAGTGAGTTCTACCGTAACCCCTCACAATCACTCGGTTCAATTATAAAACTGTTGCAACATAGTTTAATTTATAAACCACTTGCCCATATAACTGTAGTCCATCGCCGACCGTGCAACAACCGCAATCTCGGCATATAATGTGCTATTCAATTATTTCCAAGCCTTGTAAGTTAATTTATAATTACAAGCTTACCAATCGAAACACCGACCATGCAACAACCACAATCTCGGCGAATCTTATACCTAGCATAACATCGGCCGTGCAACAGTCACAATCCCGATAAACCCCCGCTAGTACTTTACCCAACGTCCAGGGCCTAGGGTAGGGGCTCATGACCTTCCCCGCCTAGTATGCTAATCATCGGATCGTTACCCGACATAGATATAATTTATATATCATACCCGCATTGGGTCGACTCCTATTTTCGATATAATCTATATATCGTGGTACTATAACCAGTCAAGATGAGATTACAACATCCCACATCCATTATGAATCGACAACGAAAACCGTTTGGATCGTTTCTTTTAGAAAACCTTTATTTTCGCACACGTAAGTCCTAATTCTGTTTTTCAAAGTATTTCTAGGTTTGAAGACAATTTCCCAAAATCATCTTGAACATGTTAAAAACAATGTTTTATAAGTTAAGGATCATCATAAATGGTTGGAAAGAAGATTAGAAGAGGTTTGGAATCGAAAGGAGCAACAAAACGAAATTTTGGCATCCGGTAACAAAAGCATTCGCACGACCCGTGCCCAGGGGCGCACGGTCCGTGCGTGCTGCTTAATTCTTTTGTAGGCAACACCGAAGAGGGCGCACGACCCGTGCCCAGGGGCGCACGGTTCGTGCGTCTTGTGCAGATTCACATTTCGCTTTGTTTATTTCGTTCCGCTTTTCCGATCGTATCCAATTCGTAACCCAATCAAAATTCCAACAACACAACCAGAAATCAAACACATTCCAGCACAATCAAAATCCACATAATACATGCATAATTTTTATAAAAACCGTAAAACGTTATTTTCCGAAAAACGGTTTCGTCTCAATAATCTTTCGAAATCAAAATACCGATTTCAACCAACATTTCAACAATCAAAACATAAAACCCTAAACGTGAGTAAAACTCACCGGTTTGAAGAGTTCGTTCGAAAATCAAGTCTTCACGCGAAATAACCGAACAGTGACCACTCGAACAATCCCCGCAATCGTCCAAACCGCTTCAAAACGAAAATCAGCTCACTATGGACTCCGAAAACAGTAACTTCCTCAGTCAATCCCTCCTTGAAGTCGACAATGTGTGGCTAATGGTGCTTCCAAACTGAATTTCAGGGATTCCTAAACACATGCAATGAAATCGACATCAAGTCTTGGTCATAGGAGCTCAAAACTCCATTTTTTCTCCTTGAGAGCTAGGAGGTTCAAAAATGGTGAATTGAGAATCAAGAGGAATGAGATGATGAAAGTTAGCTGGTTGGAAAGAGGATGAAAAACTGAATTGAAGGGACAAGTTTTCACTTACATGCAATGAGCTTGATGGAGGTGGTGCTCTTCTCCTCTTCTTCCTCCTTCGCCCCACTCCCTCCTTTCTCTTCTCCTATTCTTTTCTATTCTTTCTTCCAGCTGAAAATGAGAGTGAAGAGAGGGCTATTATGTTTTAATGGGCTGAGGGCTAAATGGTTGGAAAAGACCAAAATGCCCTTGGCTCATTAATTCATTCTAAATCCTTATTTTTGTCTAAGTTCTCTCCAACTTAACCAATATATAATGCTTTCTCGACTATCACATATCTGATTCACGAATTATTGATTCACTCGAAAGATAATTTACTCGTAAATTTCATAAATTGAATTTAACGAAATTAGGGATGTTATAATGTTAAATATCAATATATTATTTGAAGTTATTTTTTTTACAATAAAATTATATTAATCTTAAAGTTGCTAAAAATCTAAATTAGTTGAACAAATATGTTTACTAATTATAATAGTTTAGATGAATTTAAAAGACTATATTTACTAATTACAACACACATGCGTTTTTCTCTTTAATCACAGCTAATCTAAGTTGTTTTTAAAATAATAAATAATTAGTGGGCCTTTGAAATACTTCTTGATGTAATAGTTATGCATTAAAAAGAAAGAGTTTCTCATTAATATGAATTATTCTTTTAATTGATAATAAACTCATGAGTTAGTATAATATGAGTGGAAGAGGTAGAATTTTAGTTCATTATAACAAGAAACAACTATTTAAAGGAGACAATTTTGGATTGTGAGTGGAGATGTTTCGGCGAAAAAATTCAGAATATAAAAGAAGATGTACATATGAATAGAAGAAAGAAATGAGTTTCACAAAAAAAAAAAGATAGAGTGCCCGGGAAAAATAGAGAGTTTCATGCTCTTGACGATTTTGAAGTAGTCGAAGAGACAAAGAGATAAATTTGGATTAGTTTATGAACTATGCAATTGAGGCAACAATGTTTTGTAAAGCTATAGGCATCAAGGAATCGTGTTTAATTTTAATATTATTCTTTAGACGAATTTTTATTTTTAATAGCTTTCGTGAAATTGTATGATGTGTTAGGGCTAAATAGTTTGCTTAAGTTGAAGACTAAAGGAAAACATTTTGTCTATATTTAGAGAGTGCTTGGATCAAATACAGCGAGTATAGTAACTTCACAAATCACATACGTAGATAGCATTATCAACATATAGTTGGGTTACAACTTTTAATGATTATAATTGGTACAACTATTTGATTTATGTTACTAAATAGCATGAGAAAGCCAACAGCCGCATTTGTCCCAAATCACATACATAGAATAATTCCAAAATCATTTGGTCAAAAAAAAAATTCCAAAATCCAAAACAATATCACATACATACAATACAATAATATATCACTTGCATGTAATAATTTTAATAAACAACTTTCAAATCGAAATCAATATTAAAACTAAATTTTCTGTTTTTAAACTAAAATTTCAATAGCACCTTACAATGTTGGATACTAAATACAACATATTCCAACATGTTATGTAAATATAATGATGGATAAAGTGAAAATAAGTCATATAAAATGAAATTGTAATTAGTCCAAATAAAACTTCATTAATCTTTGTATTTTTTTGGAATAATAAAACAGGCTTTGAACAAAGGAGGGCAAACCGGTCCAACAACGAATGAATACGAATATTTGGTAGGGCTGCTTCCATCTATACATAATTTGTTTTGTGAACGCCAACCGCAGGTTCTTGCGAAATTTTATTCCCATTTCTGTTTTATATGCATAAAGAAACATAAATCAAAATGCAAAGCAAGTCTAGGACTAGAACATCACCCCACAAGTGTTTTTGATCAAATCCAATGGTTTTGTTTGTCCACATTTTATAAATAGTGTTAGCTTTTTTTTGTGGTCAGAAAAGTACATTTTCTAAAGCAATAACAAGTGCCCTTGATTGCAATAGCAATGAGGTCCCTATTATTGAGAGATGCTGTGGTATACCGTGACCATGTCCATGCAATAAAATCTGGTTTGACATCAAGTATTTTCACTTGTAATCAACTCATTCACTTTTACTCTAACCATGGTCTCTTGCAAGAGGCCCACAAACTGTTTGATGAAATGCCGCAACCAAATGTATTCTCTTGGAATGCCCTTATAATGGCTTACATAAAAGCAGGCAACTTGACACAGGCCCGATCACTTTTTGACTCTGCCTCTCACAGAGATGTGGTTTCTTATAACTCCATGTTGTCGGCTTATGTTGGTGCTGACGGGTTTGAAAAAGAAGCACTTGATTTGTTTACTAGAATGCAATCTGAATATGCCCGCGACACAATTGGGATTGATGAGTTCACTCTCACGACCATGCTTAACCTTGCCACCAAGCTACATGTAGTGTGTTATGGGAAGCAGATGCATTCATATATGGTGAAAACTGCAAATGATTTGAGCAAGTTTGCATTGAGTTCTCTCATCAACATGTACTCTAAATGTGGTTCGTTTCGAGAAGCGTACAATGTGTTTAGTGGTTGTGATGGGGTGGTGGACTTGGTATCAAAGAATGCAATGGTTGCGGCTTGTTGTAGGGAAGGAAAGATGGACATGGCTTTGAATGTATTTTGGAAAAACTCTGAATTGAATGATACTGTGTCTTGGAATACATTGATTGCAGGATATGCTCAGAATGGCTATATGGAGAAAGCACTTGCCTTGTTCGTTGAGATGACTGAAAATGGTATACGATATGATGAACACACTTTAGCAAGTGTTTTGAGTTCCTGCTCTGGTCTAAAATGTTCAAAACTTGGCAAGTGTGTCCATGCCTTGGTGTTGAAAATTGGCTGGAGTTCAAACCAGTTTATTAGCAGCGGCATTGTAGACTTCTACTGTAAGTGTGGCAATATTAGGTATGCAGAATCAGTGTATGCAGGAATTGGAATTAAAAGCCAATTTGCGGTTGCTTCATTGATTGCAGGCTATTCATCTCAAGGCGGCATGACAAATGCCCAAAGGATTTTTGATTCACTATCGGAACGAAACTCTGTTGTCTTGACAGCTTTATGTTCTGGCTATGCCAAATCACAACAATGTGAGGAAGTCTTCAAACTTTTCAGAGAGTTTATAACTACAGAAGCATTGGTTCCTGATGCAATGCTCATTAACAGTGTGCTTGGTGCCTGTGCAACACAAGCTGCCCTTTATCTGGGAAAGCAGATTCATGCTTACATCTTGAGAATGAGACTTAATATGGACAAAAAATTGCTGAGTGCTGTGGTTGATATGTACTCAAAATGTGGTAATATCATGTACGCTGAGAAAAGCTTCCAACTAATGCCTGAAAGGGATAGAGATAAAATCTTATACAATGTCATGATAGCTGGTTTTGCTCATCATGGGTTTGAAAATAAATCTATTCAGCTTTTTCATGAAATGTTGAAGAAAAGTGTCAAGCCAGATGCAGTCACTTTCATAGCACTTTTATCTGCTTGTCGGCACCGTGGACTAGTAGAACTAGGAGAACAATTTTTTATTTCTATGGAAAGAGATTACGATGTACAGCCCGAGATATACCACTATGCATGTATGGTTGATATGTATGGAAGGGCTAATCAGCTAGAAAAAGCAGTAGAATTCATGAGGAAGATTCCCATACAGATAGATGCTACCATCTGGGGAGCATTTCTCAGTGGTTGTCAGATAAGCAGCAATACATCACTTGTCAACCAGGCAGAAGAGAAACTATTAAAAGTGGAAGCTGATAATGGGTCTCGGTATGTGCAATTGGCCAATGCCTATGCCGCTGAGGGGAAATGGGATGAGATGGGAAGAATAAGGAAGAAAATGAGAGCAAAGGAAGTGAAAAAGCTTGTTGGTTGCAGTTGGATATATGTGGAAAATGGTGTTCATGTATTTACTTCTGGTGATACATCTCATGCAAAAGCAGACGCAATATATTCAACTTTGTTGTGCTTGTATGGGAAACTGTATATTTCTTTCACAGAGCTGAAGCAACTTCATGAAACTTGACGTGATTTTCTTGTAGACATATTTTTATACTCTCAACTAGCCAATGCTACTAAACATTCTAAAATTAAGATTGTTTTTCAATGTGGGAATCATAGGATCACCGTTCAATGCTGCATGCTAATAGATACCATTGCAGCATACTCAAACATATATACCAGCAAGGAATTGAAGATGTTGTCCATCAGCATGCAAGTAATACTATGAAATCGATTGGATGAATTCACTTTTTCATGAACGCGCGAAGGGAAGAGAGCTAACGATATTTTGGGAAGCAGAGACTCGTACATCTTTACGCCAACCTAAATGTACCACTGAAGTGATTATGATAAACTGCCAGGTACCTGCCGTGTCTTCCTCAATATTTTATAGCCTTTACCCACAGTAGCATGCAAACTTTTACGGAGACGCATATGGGAGAGCTGTCTTATTCCTTTTGATGTGGAGGTTTGGTATATTATAGGTTCTTCAAGACAGAAAAGATGTTATACAATCTACATGACTAACAATATTCATATTTGGTGACATATGGAACATGAAGAAGGACTAATGCTCAGTGATTGTTAGAATTTGTGGTGTATCCAGCCTTTAGCATGTTGGTGTTCATGCGAGGAGCAAGGAGAAATTCAGCTCCTTGATTCCTGCCGCTGTAGGTTGATTTTCTCGCGTTGTTTTGTGCTGGTTTGCCCTTCTGGTGTACTGCTCCTGCTTTAAAGACATTCTGCTGGTATAAAGTTCAAATGCCATCAACGGTGTCAAGCCAGGCATTCTGCATGTTACATGTTTCTGAAGGACTTGTGAGTTTGCAAGGGTCAATGGTGATATTTTAATTACATTTGGCTTGTTATACTTATCGTTAGTTAACACTTATACTATACTTATATATTGCTATGAAGTCATAATAGTATTGAAATTGTAATAAGTTTAGTAATCTATACATTTGAATAGCATTTTGGCATGTTATTAGTCTACATAAAGATAGATAGTTAGTAATTTGTAAGTTATTCATAAGATATTAACAATATCAAAATAGATGATTTAATTTGAAATTAGAAATAGAAAGATATTATATCAAATAACATAAGATATGCACTCCCGTTGGCGCTGCCATTGGCGCTCGTGTTGGCTCTCCCGTTGGTGCTCACATTGCCACTCCTGTTGCCGCTCCGCTCCTGTTAAAAAATTAAATTGCAGAAAGTTAAAAAAAATTCAGTATCTATTTTGATTAGTCCGAATATTTGAAAATAATTATTATTTTGAAAAAAAAAAATCTTAAGATAAATCCTGTTGGCGCTCTCATTGCCGATCATGTTACCGCTCTGCTCCCGTTAAAAGTTTAAATTGCAGAAAGTTAATTTCTACCTGAATCTATTTTATATAAATAGATTCAGGTAGAAATTAATTAGTCATAATTATTATTTTGAAATAAAAAAGAAATCTTAAGATAATTAAATATTGAATAGAGAAAGTGAGAGAATTGAACTAAAAAATAAAATTAATTGTTTAAAGTAAATTCTAATTTTGTGTCAATTAATGCTAAATACTCTTTCAACTCGT
Source organism: Astragalus membranaceus (assembly GCA_039519185.1). Taxonomy (NCBI): domain Eukaryota; kingdom Viridiplantae; phylum Streptophyta; class Magnoliopsida; order Fabales; family Fabaceae; genus Astragalus; species Astragalus membranaceus. The sequence goes on along the minus strand of CM076850.1, from coordinate 106,699,304 downwards.
TGCAGCCATGACTTCTTGTATTTATGGCAGCTTTGTAGTATTTGTCGGCCGTCAACCATGATTTTTAAATGTAAAAAATGAAGAAAAAAACTGCTTTTTTAAATCTAAGAAGTTGCCAGTCTATGTCCTTGTCTCTCTCTGTCCTTTCATTGTCAGTCGGTGTCCATGCCAATCCTGTCTCTCTAAGTAAAAGTTGTTCCATTTTTGTCTTTTAGCGGCTAAATAATATTTTTAATCTAGATTGAAATGTCATCTCAATGTCTAAAAATGTCATCTCATTAGATTTTATTATATTAGATTAGATCCACTTTTTTAATCAATTGGCAGTATCATGCAGAATGTGATTTATTTTAATCTAGATTGAAATGTACTAATGCCTCACCATAATTAGAAGAAAAAGAAAAGAAAAAACCATGGTTCTAGGTAGATTGCTAGAATTTGTTGAAGAAAAATTCAAGAAATTTTAGAAGATAATTCCCATTTTTCCTTCTTCATGATTCTCTCTTAATACCCTCTCATGATGTATGACCAAAAAGCCACAAGAATGCGCAGTAATACATTATGCCTTAATATCATTGAAGGAACACTCTATCAACTTCAACTATCAACTTCAACTATATCTTTAATCAAAACACTCACTACCAAAATTACCAAACTACCATTTTTTAACCCACTTTTTATTTTAACTCACTTTTTATTTTTGTGTGTTCCACTTTCTCATCAACTATACATTTAATCAATCATCAACTATATTTTTATCAACTATATATCAAGTATATCGTTAATCAAAACACCCACTATCAAAATTACCAAACTAGCATTTTTTAACTCACTTTTTATTCTATCTCACTTTTTATTTTTGTGTGTTCCACTTTCTCATCAACTGTACATTTAATCAATCAACTATCAATTATCAACTACGAGCTAAGGGATACCGAAGGAGTGCACCAAATGAGTGCAAAAAGGAGGTCCCGGGTTCAACTCCCGGAAACTAACATTCCCCCATTCTCACTAACATTGCTTATCAAAAAAAAACTATCAACTATCAACTCTCAACTATATCTTTAATCAAAACACCCGCTACCAAAAATACCAAACTACCCTTTTTTAAACTCACTTTTATTTTTGTGTGTCCCACTTTCTCATCAACTATACATTTAATCAATCATCAACTATATCTTTTTTATATAATGACTTTTTTTATATTCTGATTTTGAATTACAACGGGAAACACTATATATTGTTGGTATAATTTCACTACTGATAAAATATTATAATTTTTTATTTTATTTAAAAATACTATAAAGATATTTGACTAAAATCATATACATTAGCTTTACTATTCAAGTTACACATTGTCAGAATAATTATTTTATATTCTACTTTTGAGTTACAACCGGAAAATGTTACACGTTGGAATAATTTCATTACCGAGAAAATGCTGCAAAATCTTTGATTTTATATTATGTTTGAATTACACCTTTTAGTATATTCTGTATATTTATCTGCTTGAAAAACTTATTTTAATCGCGCCAAATATATGTATTTTACTCTTGATGTAAATTAATAATTTGACATTAAATCTTATAATTTATCATTGTATGTGTGAACAAATTAAATTCTATCCGACTCTATTTATACAAACAACACCACGGCAGCCGTACGTATGCACGGGTATACTACTAGTTTACTCCCGAAAAAAAAGGAACACCCTAATCTAAAATCCTGGATCCGCCCCTGGTGGCAACACAGAATCTACTGAGCTGACATACGGTAAAAAGTATTTAGCATTAATCTATTAGTCAAACCAGATATTGAGGCTAAGAATATACACCCATAACGTAAACAACTTATGATAGTAAAATACTTCACACTACCAAAATTTCTTTGCCATCCGATCGATGTAACATCACACTCTACTTCCTGCCCTCATCTGAAGTGTTACCATTCTATGTTTAATACATAGAAGATATTTGGACAACCAAAAATTCTAACACCTATGCAGTTCAAAATTGTGGTCAATTGAGTTTAATAGGTGGGTAACCATAAACCAAACTGAATTAACCATGAATTTGGACATTATTAATCACGATTTTCAGGTGTTCAACTATACTTAGATTTGGACACTTGGAAATCATGGTTAATCACATTCAGTTTGGGTGATGGTTGATGAGAACCACCTACTAAACTGAACTAACAACAATTTTAAACTGCCTTAACCAGGTGTCGTGAGTGTTGGAAATTTTGGGTGTCCAAATAACACAAGTTTGTTTAATATGTTCACAAATACAAGGCAGACAATTATATTTCACCAGTTATGCCTTGAGGCAGACGCGTTTCCAACTTGTTCTTACCACCAAATGTAAGTCTTGTGCAGATATGGATGGACAGGCAATAATGCTACCCCCACAAATTCATGAATCAACCACGACATGCCATTACCAAGCTAATTCATTTGAAAGCAGGTAATGGAAAGTGAAGTCATGAGGGGTTAATTCAATGCCTTTCCAGCTTGACTTTGATTGAAACTCTTGAATTCTCTTCCTTTGAGAATGGGTTAGATAAGACTTAATCATCTCCATCAAATCAGATACTCCAAGACCTGAATTTTTCGCAAAGGAATCAACTATCTTCGGGAGAATTATTTTATGTTCCTTGGTTATTGTGATGGTGGACTGAATGTATTCTTCTTTTGCAGATTGTAGCTCCTCCAAGACTCTCTTTGATGTGTACAAACGTACCTGATAAATTTAGAACCAAGCCCAGCTGAGATTCTGTGAAAGGCAAGCTACCAAATAAGGGGATTTCTTACATTATATGTCAAGTACTAAGTTGTTGTATTTGTTATAGTTATAACCTCAACCTAAGAAAGATGTAATTATATAAATTCAAGAATCAATTGAAAAGTTTCTTTGTTTAAATCATTATATTAGCCAATGTTTTAACTTGGTGTCTACCGCAGGATCAGATTCAAGATTCTGTTTTCTTTCTTGCCGAATACATGTCCTTCTACGTAGACAAATACACAATAAGTACTGAAAGACCAGAAGTCTACCGCAGGATCAAAAAGGCTTCCTGAGCTAAGAGCAAATAATGCTGATGGTTCTGGACGGAGAAGAGCATATCCTTTTCTGGCATCTCTAAACTTTGGTTTTGTCTTTGAAGGAAACCACAGCCGCAGCCACTGGGAGGAAAAAAAATTAAAGGGTGCATTAAGAAAGCAGCTTGGATGGACAACAGGATTTGATCTCTGCTAAACTAGTATTTTGCTATGTAAAATGAAATATACAATCTTAGTACAAGTTTCTGGAATTCAAATTTACTTGTCCTGGACGAGGCAATCTGCATCCCAGAATGAAGTTCTGTATCATTTCTACACTTACAGTATGACCCCCAATGCTATATGCAGCCTGAAATATCCACTAGCTTATTTTAGCAAATATTCATACCATAAAATTCCTTGAAACTTTATGAGTGGCCAACTTACCTTAAGTACCGTAGACATTCTTTTGACATTGTTTGCTGAAATTCCATAAACCAATAAGGCCTGTAGAGGACAGACAACAAAATGTTAGGAATGGTTTTGTGAATTTTGAGAAATACCATGCATGATAAGATTTAGAAATTTTACATGCATTGCCAAGGAATTGTGCACATTAATCCAAAAAGCTAGCTTTTCTTCGTGTTTCATTTTTCTAGGATTAACTTCTTCCAAACGAGAAACAAGTGACCTGCAAGTGCATAGGAAATTATCAAACCAAAAAGTACACGGTTCAATCTTGGTATACTGATTCATTTTGGTGCATTAAATTGTCTTATAAAGCTTTAATGTCTTGTTTCTTCATTCACCAAGTAGATCATTTAGAAATACAACTTATGAAATTGAATGAAACGACGCGATAAAAGAGAGTGAGCACTATAAGACACCTCACCGAAATCTGCGTAACATGTACTCAGTTTCTTTCAATTTCTGATTATCTGTGCATAACTGCTGGATCCTTATCATTGAGAAATAAGGTCCACTGAATTCTCTTGACTCTTTGACAAGGAAAGGGTTACTGGAATTTAAATTGAAGAATGAATGCTTCTTCCACTGTGATCCCCACTTACTATACTGGGTCTGTGATGATACATCATAACTAGGGGATGAAGCATTTTTATGACCAAGAAAAGGTGGCTCTGTAAGTTCACAATATATAGCTGATATGCATTTGATCATCTCCTCAGAAAGCCAATTTGGTGTCTCTGGAGCATTATCAACATAGCTATTCCCTAAATGCTCTGCCAGGCTGGTTGAGCTGGATTTAGCACACTGAGCTTCCTGATGAAATCAAATTTTGAACACAGATATTAGAAGCCTGCAAATGAAAAATAAGCATGTAACCATTTCTATGCTGTTCTTTATTATACTTACCTCTAGCATGGATAATGGTAGAGAATGGTATGATTCTGCAGCTTTGGTCTTAATGTTCTCGGAAGAAACTTCAATTGAGCAAGCTGTTTGTTCAGATAATGCGGAATGACACCGATGAATACTTGAATCTAAAACAGATTCTGGTTCTAATTGGTTTATGCATTCCTTGAGCTGAAAGCCGCCCGAATTACTTGTAAAAGTACAACTAGAGTGTAGAACTGAAATTTCTTTCTCAGATATTGCACCACTGTTAGGTACTGCAGAGGTTCCTTTGTTAATGTCTGAAGCTGATTCCAGTCTTCTTTCTTTTGTTGATAGAGATGAAATTTGTTCATCAAATCTTTTCCGATACAAAGAGAGCAGATATTGTTCCAAATACACCACTTCAAGTTCCAATCTTCCAATTTCCTTTATCAGCTCCTTTGCAGCCTAAAAGAAAGTAAGATATATATATAATTGATAGTCAAAATCATGACCCAGAAAACTTCATAAAAAGAATAGAGTAAAATTGTAGTTCCATGTAACTGTTTGAGGAGGTACCTTGGGTATTGAATTTTCTACTGCAGGATCCTGTGAAAAAGGAAGATAACATGAATTCTCTAATGAACTTTAAAACAAATTGTTGCTGTAATCGTTTTTGAAGGTATAGAATCTTCAGAGATACAAATAAATGTAGCATGAAAACAACTAAATAAAATGAATACTACATTATTTGATTCAAGGCTTATCTAAGTCATGTATAACAGCAGCAACAAGCCTTTAATACTCCCTTTTTGCCATGGCTGACTTTTATTGAAAAAGACTTTATAGTCAGAAGTTTACAAGTAACTAACTCATATAGTAACAGCTTAGTAATAATTGAAGATGTATACCCCTTTAGTCAAAGAACTTTGAAGATCCATGTTGTGGTACTGCCTCTTCTTGGAGTCAATGCTTTGCCTTGGATCCCTTAGTTCCTTTTTATGAAATAAAAATGACCATTAATTAGCCTGCTCTATATAGTATAGTATATAGTATAGCAGAAAGTCAGACACACAAATATTCACTTTTATGATCTGAATGTCATTCTTTAAAGAGAATATTAAGGCCTGAGCAAATAAATCTCACAAATATGGAGCAAGAAGGGAGGGAACTGTGTGTGTGTGTGTGTGTATGAGAGAGAGAGAGAGAGCAATACCACTCTATAAGAAGCTTCACTGATATTCTCTAAATCATTTTCCATGACTCTCCCTTTCATTGGGTCACTGCCAAACAGTTAAAAAATACCAATAATAATGAGTGAGGCATAAAACTTGATCAAAGTCAACATTGATCCTAATAAGCTGCATAATTAATCCAAAAAACTTCTTCATAACACTGCTTTTAGCATTGTAGTTGAAATTAGTACGAAAACTGAACCTTGTCTTTTTTCAAAACTATACGATAAAAGAAACTATTATTTGGTTTAGAAAGACCACTTGGTGAAATGTGAAACAGACACATGCTGGAAAAAGAAAGAACAGCAAATTTTCAATCAAGGATTGGAACTCTGTCAACAAAAACCTGTTGGAGCGCTTGTGACTTGAAATTGAAACTATTGGGTCCATGAACTTGCATAGATTGAAACCAGATTCGCGCCACAGCCACTTTATTTCATGCATGTTAATGTCAGAATTGGCTTAAATACTGTCCATGAATACACCAAAACTACATTAAATGCTACACCATATATTGACAAAGTTTCTTCAACAGTGACATTGTTAAAATACAAGATACATCCAAAAAACATTAATTTTGATGTAATAAAATCTGTGCTTACAAGTAACAGAATCTCCACTCTGATAGAATGAGACTTCTCAGACAAACAAGTTATTGGAAAAACCAAATGATATCTATTTCAAACACAGAAACACATTGGTCCTTTTTATATGCGTCAGTAAATGTTATTTTCAACCAAGAAAAAGATGAGGGTATATTTGTGCTGTTCTGCTAGTGTTGACAATCTATGAAGTTCATGAGACTTTTTTTGCTTTGACTAGACTCACTAGACTAAACCACCCCCTTTTGATGCCTTTGGTTAAAGTTGTGCTTTTTGCATTTCATTAAAAGAAGAAAAATCATATCATAGCTTTTTTTAGAGTATATTTCAAAGTAAAATTTGGGGATTAGAAAAGAAGAAAATGAGGCTAGAAGGTTGGTCCAGTTAGTAAGGATATTACTCATATTTCACGAGGATTTGAGTTTGAATCCTTCTACTCATGTGAGGACCTCACTAGTTGATGGTATATAAATATCTCGGTAAATGCTCTTTGGGGTGTGAGCTATGTAACACTGAAACTTCAGGTTGAAGACGTGTCCAGTGTCTGACACGCGTCGTATCGGACATCGACACTGACACTTCAATTACTTCTATTTTTCAAATTAAAACTGGTGTCTACATGTCCGTGCCAATGTTGTGTCCGATGTTCGTGTCTATGTCGGTGTTTCATAGGGCATGAGACATTATGCGACTCGGATGACCTCTTGAGACCCAACTCATCTAAACTTTTCATTAATAAAAAAATGACGAGATATATGGAGGCAAAGTGAGATATGGACATGAAAGATTATGCTTTCAACAATGATGGAAATACATAAGATGCATGTTTAAAAGGCATACCAACTTTGAAGCTTTTATGTTGGTGGGGGGAGTTTTTTCTGCATTGCATTAAAAGAAGCAAATTACCTTGATTTTTTTATTTTTTAATTGTTTTCCTCGTTTTGTAGAACAATTTTCAAAAGTTAAGACATTCACCTTTTTAGAATGGAACAAAGTGACAAAATACAGAGTGGTGATTAAGATATCAGTTTTTTGGAGAATGGACTTTTGCATGATTAATGTATACAGTTACATAACTCGTGCACTTCATTTCTTTTCTATCCCATTCCACGAGTAAAGCAAACTCCAATGTAATAATAATAATGCATTTCAGAAATCATTTACTTCAATTAATACGTACTTTCGATATTAATTAATTATTTGTGAATAAGTGATTAATTAATTTATATAAAGAAGTCTGTACATAATGTAGATAAATTAATTATTTGTCCAACGTTTTGTTGTGTAGCCTAAAGCAATGACCGACCCCTCCACTAGATGATGGTAGCAAGATCTGGGAATAAATTGAAGAAGAAAATAGAATGAGAGTGACATGGAATTAAAAAAGGAAGACGCACTTAAAAGAAAAGCAACACATCAAAAGGGCTGAAAGTTTATTGTCAAAGGAAGAAGCAGTGGATAGATGTTTTTTGGATATGAAATGACTAGGTTTGGTTCTTTATATAATTTGATTTGATAGGAAATTAGTTGGATACAAATACAACCAATTTGCGCATTGTCAATGACTTTGGTGGGAAAAAGTGCCCTGCCTTTTGTCATTATTATACACTACACTACACTACACGTATGGAATGGAAGAGCATCAAATAATTAATGTCTCTATGTAGTTATTGAAACAAGTATGAAGTATCGATATTTTCATGTCTGCATAATTAGAGCAATGTTATTTAGATAAATGTTATTTTCTAACTAAAAATAGGTAAAAACTAAGTTACAATATCAATTAATTAAGTTTTATAGGCATAATCAACCTACTTTTTCACAGTTTTTAGTCGGTGGCTTAGAAAACTGTAAAAAAGCAAGTTGGTTAATGTCTTATAAAACTTGGTTAATTGGTATTGTAACTTGGTTTTTTGCTATTTTTGGATAGAACATTTTTGTTAAATAACATTACTCGCATAATTAATATGTTTGTTCACATTTTTTATATTCGTCAAATTGAACTCTATGGGTGCAGGGTGAACACTGTTTTTTTTTCTCCACCATGAATAAAAGATGTCATAATAAGTTGAGAATATAATAATCCCCAAATGTTAACTATATCAAGTAATGTTTGGGGGTTTAGATCCTTTCCATCAATCTCTATATAATAATATAATATAATAATAATAATAATAATCCTTATAAAATCAAGTGTTAGAAAAAAGTCCAAACTAGACATCTTAATATTTTGTCATTTGTCTCAAAATGAGGGCAATTTAGTAAAACTGCCACAAAATGCCAAAAAATAACAGTTTTACAACTTTTTGATTTGTTCAAATGTTGCAACTTTTTACTATTCCACTCAACCATTTATTCTCTCTTTTTTGACACAAACATTCTCTCTGTTTTAAAATCCGATGGTTACAACTTAAAACACAAAAAAGCAAAAACATAGAGATAGATAATGATGCAAAAGTAACGAAATGCAGTAGGAGTATTATTTTTAGTATTTTTTATTTTTTTATTTAATTTTCTCTCTTCAACATTAATGTTACCTTGCTTTTATTATCTATTTTTCCAATTCAATCTCTCTCTCTCTCCTTAAGATTCATTTTAACGTTTCTTTTTTTTAAAAAATAATAATAATTTATTGGACTAATTAAATTCTACCTCAATCTATTCATATAAAATATAGATACTGAATTTTTCTTAACTTTCTGCAATATAATTTTATTTTGTGACGGGAGCGACAACGAGAGCAGCAACGGGAGCTGCAACGGGGCGGCGAAGGGAGGTGCAACACGATTTTTAAAATACGAAGAGCGCACTTATTATTATTATTATTATTATTATTATTATTATTATTATTCAATTTTCTCTCTTCAACATTAAAGCTGCCTTACTTTTAAAATTTATTTTTTTAATTCAATTCTCCCTCTCTCATTAACATTCATTTTAACATTTTTTTTATTAAAAAAACATAATAATTATTCGGACTAATTAAATTCTACCTTAATCTATTCATATATACTGAATTTTTCTTAACTTTTTGCAATTTAATTTTTTTTGCAACGAGAGCGACAACGGGAGGTGCAATGCGATTTTTATTATACGAAGAACGCACTTGCTTTTTCTCCATCTTTACTGCAACACAAGTTTTTTTAAGCAACTTGAAATATGATTTTTTTATCGAGTTTTGCCTTTTCCTTTTATTAAATTTTTCAATTTTCAAAATAATTATTATTTTGAATTTTATATATGTTTGTTTTCTTTTTTAGTTTGATGTAAATAATGCTACTCATTTGAAATATAATAATGTATTTACAAATATTTGGACTAATGAAATTCTACCTGAGTCTATTCATATAAAATAGATACTTAATTTTTGCTTTTTCTTATTTTTATTTTTGCTAGGGTTTTGGTTTCGTCCCCACGCTTTTGTTTTTTTCAATAAATTTATGGTGACATAAGATCACCTAATTTGCCAAAAAAACAGATACTTAACTTTTTTGACTTTCTGCAATTTAAATTATTTAGTAGTAAGAGCGGCAACCGGGGCGGCAACGGGAGCTGCAACAATATACGAAGAACGTACTTGCTTTTTTCCAACTTTCTGCAATGTAAATTTTTTAAACAAGTTGAAATATAACTTTTTTATCGAATACTTTGCATTTTCCTTTTATTAAGTTTTGCAATTTTCAAAGTATTTATGTGTTCATAGCAAATTATAACAAATACAGTATCACCCGTGCGGATGCACGGGTAAAATACTAGTTTTTTTTAAAAAATAAAATACTCTATTATTATAGTTTTTAATGTATAAATACACACATTCGTAAAATATATGAAATATATATTAGATATTTATAGATTCGAATATCAAAAACTATAGTAGTCAAGGGAAAGTAGCTCAATTGACGAACTAATGGACATGAAAGAGTTGCAGAGTTGCAAAAGGAGGTCCATAGTTCAAACCTCGGAAACTAACATTCTCCCACCCTTACTAACATTTGCTTATCAAAAAAAAACTATAGTAGTCAAAATCTCCAAGTTTGGCAAAGTTACTTATAACTTAAATTAGTTTCTTAAATTCAACAAATCTTTGTACCACTCACTTGCATGTGAATTTTTGGATTTGTGATTTACTAATTCAGTATTTTTTGTTTTCTCAAAAGTAGGGGTGAGTAAGACCCGTCTTAGCCCTAAGACCCGTCCCAGTTCTAATATTCGTCTCATCTTCGTCCCATTTAACCCGCAAAGCATCAGATTTGTTCGAGTTTAAGGACGGATTAGAGTCTAAAGAATTGGTTCGACCAAAATTTAGTGACAGGTTAGGCTTGGGTATAACCCGTCCCAACTCATCCCTTACTCACTCCTTACCTTAAATTTTAACTCTATAATATTAGTAATGAGACCTCTATAAATAAAATATTCAATTTGAAATCTGTATTAGTTTAAGTAAAAACATTGATGTAAAGTACTATTGTAAGAGTAATGTTTTTAGTTTGAATACATGATAAAATACTAAAAAAATTTCAATTTATCATTTCTACCTTTTTTTTGGTAAACCAATGTATCATCCACGGCGACTGTGGAGACTAATTCTTCGAGGTACCATTTCTAACTTTTAATCATACTTGAGTGATTACGATATAATTTTATTTCAATTGTCCTTGGAGCCAACCTGATCTCGTCCTAAATAGACTCAGTCACACTTTGACGCTAAGAGCATCGGGTTTGTTCGGGTCCTAGGACAAGTTAGAGTCTAAAAAATGACCCTATAAAAATTTAGGGCCGGATAAAAGATATCTATAACCCGCCGTCCCAACCTTAATCTTGCTCACCCTACTCAAAAGTTGCATTACTTCAGTAATTGGAGAATGAAATTACTGATAAAGATGTCACTTCTGTATCTCCATACGGAACAATGGGTCTAATCAGGATCAAAAGTTGTTCCATTTTATGTACAAACACCAATTGCACTCATCTTACTTTTCCCAATCCATATCCCACTCATCACTTGTAACCACTTTTGCGTAAAACTTTTTCTTCATGTGCCCCAATCTAAGAAGTCCAAATACTTAATATGATACAAATACAATACGACACGGATACGACATTTTGCGGTAAAAGTGGTAGATACTTGGGTCCCTTAATTATTTGGTCCTAGGTTCGATCCCTGGCCGGTGTGTATGGAAAAATATTTGTTGGGAGAGGTCAACCCTTTAAATGGATCTAAAATACCTCGAAGGATTAGTCTCCATAGTCGCCGTGGAGGATACATTGGTTTACCCAAAAAATATACAACACAGTTAAGATACGTATGTGTTTAATGTATATAGACACATGCTTACACAATGTCTGTAAAGAGACATTCACATTAATATAACATAAATATATCAATAGTTAATATATCACTATCAAAATGTAGAAAAAAATTCACTTTGAGATCCTAACAAATGGACACTTGCATGTATTTTCATCACTCTTATTTGAATATATTATTTTTACTTTGAATTTATCAACAAATTTCATGTATTTAGTAAGAGATGTTGAAGATCTATCATATATATCAAAATGACAATCATATATTAGTTAATAGGATATATTTGAGAAGTAAGTATATGGTGCGTATCGTATCGAATATGTATCTGACACGATACGTTTCCCTTTTTCAAGTGTCGGGGTTTCTTAAACCCCAATGAATCTTGGTACGAAACTTATGTAGCATCGATAATTTGACCAAGAAATTACACCAGATAAAAAGGACGAAACTTATGTACACTATCATAGAAATTGTTCCCAGTGTTCCTCACGTAAATTAACTGTTTTTTCATTAGACAGACATTTTTCTTCTCATTCTTAGACAGTTTGTAACAGATATTACATTCAATAAAGAAGAGCAGAAATAGTGCCTAGCAATGATGTTTGGATGTTTTCAAGCTCTGAAATAGAGTTGTACGTTCTTAAGGTATCGGATTGAAGTCCTTATATTTCCTTTGGATCATTTTTGCAAATAAGAAAAGAAACTATAAAAGACACTTCTAGTCAGAGCTTTGAGTCTGAGACCATTACACAGAAACAAGAATAATTAATTAGATCGAAATTAGTAGTAGTAAACATTTAACATTTCTAATCGAGCAAAACAAATCATATTTTTTTTCAAAGGAAACTGACAGACATACTTGTGGCTTCAATACATAAACACACAGAAAGACCAGACCCAAAACGAACAAAAATTTTACAAATTTCAAAACCTCAAAATTAGTAAAAACATGACTAAGTTTTAGTGCTAGGAGATTAGGCCATAAGATAAAAAATTATTAGAAGGTCAAACAATACTACTTCCTAGCACTGAAATTGCCTAGTGGGCTTTAAAAATTGCAATAGGCACGGAGATCAATAGGGAAATTTATTAGAGGAATCATATACTGGTATATTTAATTGCACCTTCAATCATAGTATATGTAACCAATGCATGCATATTGGGTTTGGTAGCATTTTATAAGTTTGTCAGAATGGTAACCGAAGTTTCTTTCAACAAATTGTAACCAAAAAAAAAACATAGAATCTTTTCGTTGAGATTGATGAGACTGGGAGTGTTTTCCTGCCCTTGTTTGTGAGAGTGGGAGAGACAAAAGGCATGAAAACCTAAAATGTCGCGGCAAGCAAAAATGTCATGCCAAATTAAGGATGCTTCTAAGGTGAAGACCAATTTAATATGGGCCAAGGATAAGTGGTTTTTTAGACCAAATGCATGTGGTCCATGAATGAGCCAGGTCGGGTATAAAATATATATAGCTATGACACTAACGAATAACATGACAATAGGAGTTAGGTGGGGAGTCTCCGGGAGCACCGAGAGCAACAATGAGTTAGTGATCAAAATCGCCAAGGGACTTGAACATTACATCTCTACCTAAAACATTAAGGCATTAAGTATATGAGTCACCACTCTTATATATCACTTAGCTATTTGATGCCGGACTAACCACTCACACTTAAACTCTCAATTATCTCCCTCTTAAGTGTGAGTCACTCACATCACTAGACTTTATCTAAACCGGGATCCACTTTTCGCTCCCCACCAAGTCGAACCTAGCTCTGATACCACTGTTGGGGAGTCTAGGGGAACACTAGGAGCAACATCGAGCTAATGATCAATACAACCAAGAGACTTGGACACTAGAGGCGTTCACCAAGAGACCAAGTGAGCCAGTCAAGCTCATTAATAGTCATTCATTCCAAAGTATGAAAATTTTACAATCTAATCATAAATTTGAAAAGTAAAAAGTCTAAATAATAATATCTTGTGCTTTTAAATAATAATGTGTGATGGTAATCCGGAGAATGTTTAGGAAGCTGCTGGTTTATTGCAGGAGGTCACGGAAGCTAGGAATAATGCCGAGAGTTTCCTGTTGAACCAAGGGCAAACACTCTTTGTTTTGTATGATAACAAATTACAATCTGTCTACTAATGGTTCCAGTTGTATAAAAGTACAGGACATGAATCAAAGAGCAGGATATCTTAAAGTGTAGCGGCTTGGAGGAGAAGCTATCTTAGAGTTCAAGACCTAATTGTTTATCTGCTTTTGATAGGACACAGTGTAAGATCCTATCACTTAAGTTCTATAACTTTTAGTAGTTGAGAGATGAGTTTTTAAAAACACTACAGTTATGAAAAAAATATTCTATACAAATGCATGCATGCATAGGGGAGGCACGTAACATAAAAACATTTTTGTGAAAGTAAGAAATCGATTCACACTATTTTCTCTAATGTTTAAAATCGATTTCCAACTCCCTATGAATGAAAGAAATCGATTCACAACATCTTTCCTAAAGCAAAGAATCGATTTCCAAGATGTTTCAAAAAGAAAGAAATCGATTCCTATTATTTTCACTAAGCACATAATCGATTTCTAGCCTATTTTTGGAAGCACATAATCAATTTTGTAAGGCTCCTTCTCAAAGGTATAATCGATTGTTAGCCTATGATTTTTAAAGGAATATATTTTGGAAAGAAAACAATCGATTATCTACTTCCTTATTCAAAGCACAGAATCGATTATCTACTTCCTTTTTCAGAGCACAGAATCGATTATCACCTTAGTTTATACAGGCACAAAATCGATTATCATCCTAGATCTAATCAGGCATATAATCGATTTTCATTCCTAGTCTATTCAGGCACATAATCGATTTCCTCAAATGTGTAATTCACTCAACGGTCATTTTTTTACGGACCCTATAAATAGGGACCTTGACTTCACAAACTTTCAAAACACACCACACGATTTACATATCTCAGATCTGAGAAATAGAAGAAAAAGAACTTTCATTGTCATATCATTTTCAAAGTTCTTCTAGATCCAAATCACTCATCTCTCTCAGCTATTATATTGTTATACTGCTTAAGTGATTGGATCGTAGTTTCTCTAATGTAATCATCTTCTATTTGGTTATTGCGAAATCCTGGGAAGTGTTCTTGGGTCGTTCAATCGGGGGGATTGAAGTGGTTGCGAAATCCTGGAAAGTATTCTTGAGTCGTTCAATCGGGGAGATTGAAGTGGTTGCGAAATCCTTAGCGGGGAGCTCGTGTTCTCAATTTGGGTAAATTGAGATTAGCTATAGGGAAGTTGCTTGCTTGTAAAACGTTGAAGAAGTTCTTCTCATATAGTGGTTGTCATCAAGTCCAAAGGTTGCAAAGCCGGAGGCCGAGTACGTAGGGCTTTTATCACAAACCTCGTAAAATTCACGGTGTATCTCTTTCCCTACTCTTTTACTTTACCGTTATATTTGTCTATTGTTATATATATCATTGCGTTGCATATAAATATCTGTTTATCGTGAATTTTGATAATAGTTGCGTTAACGTAATTTTGTACTGTGACTGGATTTGTGTTAAGTATAGCTTGCGTAGGTAGTGCATATAGTTTAAATCCTATTTTTCGCATTTGATTTAAACAGGCATTATAAATATTTGAAAATTAAAAAGAATCAAATTTTTAGCGTATAACCTTATTCACCCCCCCTCTAAGGTTATCATATAGTCCAACATTTCCGTGAATGTTTTTTTCAGTTGCTGCTCTCACTAACGGACTTTAGAAGAAATCGTTTTGTAATGATTCTTTGGGCTCTTTGGCGTAGATGGAATGATAAGGTGTGGGAGGGTGTGTTACAACCGGCTGTCCAAGTGGTTCATAAGGCGCTAGATTTTTTTCACGAATGGGGGCTGGTTCGTGTTTCACGCACAAGCGTAGTTGTGAAGAATGTTTCGGATCAGATGCAGCAGATTCGGTGGCAGAAATCAGCTGAGGGTTCGTACAAGTGTAATGTTGATGCAGCTCTATTTGCTACTGATAATAAGTATGGTGTGGGCATGTGCATTCGCGACTCTACAGGTGCTTTCTACAAAGGAAAAACTATGTGGTTTACCGGGAGTCCAACTCCACAAGAAGCAAAGGCGATGAGACTTTGGCAAGCTTTACTTTGGCTGGGGGATTTGGGACTGACATCAATATCCATAGAGCTGGATTGTTTACCAGTTGTAAATGGTGTGAAGATGGACCTTCGATCCAACACTGAATTTGGTGTGCTTTTGTCTTATTGTAGAAACTTTTTATCTAGATTTACAAGCTTTCAGGTTAGTTTTATCCGGAGACAAGCTAATCTTGTTGCTCACACTTTGGCTCGGGCATCAAGATTTAATACTTGTTCCCATGTTTTTGATTGTAGTCCTTCCTGTATTGAGACTATTATTCTTAATGAAATGACATGAGTTTATTGTTGTCAAAAAAAATAGTCATCTAATATACTTACTCACTCAGTGCTTTGGTTTGGTGGTCGCCCAAGTCAAACTACAATGCGTTAGTATGGATTGGTTTGAATTTCACCTAAACACAAAAAATGTTTGAACCAAATAGGTCAATTTGGGTTCGATTCTAGGTTGGTTAGGATTTTCCCGAACCACTAAACACCCTAATTGGACACCACATCTCCACTGAAAACCTTAAGACATTGAGTATATGAAACACCTCCCTTATATATTCTTCATTTAGCTAATTTCTAATCGATATGGAACTAACCACTCGCACGTGAATTTTCAACATAATTGCTACTCGTCCTTCTTTAGGTTTAGCAATAGGTGGGGGTGGTAGAGGTTGTGGTGGCCGGGAAGGGAGAAGGAGAAGAAGAATTAGGGTTTATGGTAGGGAAAATTGAGTCAACTGTCATCTATCATATACGTAAGATTATGGATTAGGTGGCATTTGACGGTGAGCAACTTGTTTACGAGATCAATAAAAAGAATGAACAGAAAGATAATTCCAAATATTGAGGGACCAAAAAGCTAAGAATTTCTATACCAAAAGCAAACATTAAAATATTTTAAGAGATCAAAAACATATTTGAGCCAACAACTTTTTACTATAACCTCACAACTATTAATTCTGATTTCAGCCAACAACTTTTTACTATAACCTCTCAACTATTAATTCTGATTATAATGTGATTGTTATCTTTTGGTAGTTGAAATGCGATCACCATTATATGTGAAGAAAACGCTAGTCACTTTTTATTAATAACTTGAGATCCTACTATCTTATTTTATAGGCAAAATTTGGTATTTTATCTTGATTTGAAATTTCACTTCGGTCTTTTATCTTTTTGTGTTAAGTTAGTTCGTCTTATATGTTCCGAACCGTGAATATTGTTGGGCAAACCACGATTTTCCCTCTACTTATTATGTTACAAGTTTTGCCCATTTGTCCATCAAGTGGTCTGTGTGGCAATTGAGGTAGCATGTTTTATTCTTTCTCTCGAAATGAAACCCTAGTTCATGTTCTCCCCTTCACCCAACCAACGGCAACCATTATCAGAAATCTATACTCCCCAATATGTTCATCTTCTCCTTCAATCTCTCTTCACAAAAAAATCCAGCAATGAAAGCAACCACCCAAATTCTATGAATCTAGTCGTAATTTGCTTATAGCACTGGGCCTATGATGATTAGCTTATAGCACTTAGCCTATAATGATTTAGATTCATAGATAAACCAAAATAAAAGATCAAAATAAAACTTTCAATTATTTTAGTTCAAAACTAAACTAAACTAACTAATAAAAAAAATAAAAATTCAAAATGAAACTTTCAATTAAAATAGAAGAGCTCTATATTAATTTACCTACATTTTATAAAATCATTCATCCATTTTTCTAAAATCGGCTGGGGTGAATTTGCTTCTTCATTCAATAATTTGCGATACTTATATCACAATCAAAATATTCATCCATTTCGATCACCTACCCAAAAGCACTTAGATGAAATGGTAGTGATCTCTTCCAGTTTAACCAAAGTCCTAGATTCGAATCCAGCCTTGGACATGCAGCGGTGTTAAATCTCTTGAGAAATAGCTTTACCGCTCATTGTGGTCCTACCCGGCTCAAGGGGTTAGTCTCTGCAGTTGCGCGCAGAGGATACCCGATTTAGAAAAAAAAAATCCATTTCAATCACCTTTTCAGATTCTAAAAACATCTCCCTGTACCTATTCCCCATGTCTCACAGTGGAAATATATATTACTGTTATTACTTCGAAAAGGAATATCATAATTGAAGACTGTATCTTTAACAATAAAATTAGGAAGAAAAATCACGAAGTTACCTTCACTTAAACTCCCTAAGATAGGAATAAAAGTATCCTAAAAATTGTCCCTAAGGGTACTGCTAGAAACCCAAGTAGACATTTACATAATCTACTAGTAAATAAGTGCCCCCCAAGGCTACTTATATACAGCGCTATAAGTTCAAAACAGAAAAGCAGATAATGTAGAGATATGGAACTTGGAATCTCTTCGGAAAGTGATTCGTCCCATCAAAAGCAGCAAAGCAATTTATGTTAGACATGTACGCCTGTATCTATAAAAAGTTTCCTTCAAGTCAATTTCTTTCTACAACCTCTGCTGGCAAATTTAGATCAAAAAAGCCACCACTAACACCCTCTTTTCTAGCACGCTTCCGAGAAGAACATCCACCCCCCTCTGAACTCCCAGATCCTGAAGGCCTATCAAGTTCTGCTGTTACACCTACGCTTGCAGCATATATACAAGAATCCTTTCACTCAGTTACATTTCTCAGCATCCACTAAAACTGAAGAAAACATATATATGAACATTCATAACATAATAAAATGATAGGTCACTATAGTAGTTAGAGTTAGTTAATGTTGTTATATTAGTTAGGGGTTAGTTAGTTGGTTGAGGGGTTAGGTGGTCAATACCAATAAGGCATATAGCCTATATATAGAGAAGAGGGAGTAGGGAGGAAGGCATGTAATCATTTGTAAAGAATTGGGCCTTATGGCACTATGGAGAGTTCTAGAGTCTCTCGAATACTCTAGGGATACATTGTAATCATCCTTTTCGTTCAATCTACTAGTTGGTTCCTATCAACTGGTATCAAAGCGAGTTCCGATCCGCAAGGAATTTCATTGTGTGCAAGAAACTCATGTCAACCGCCATGGATTCACGAGTGGAAGCGTGGGAAAAGGAGCCCGCGACGCCAAAGATTGAGTTACCGGTGTTCAACGGAGACGACGCCTATTGGTGGGTGCTTTGCATGGACAAATACTTTGAGGAAAGGGGAACACTTGAAGAAAAGAAGATGACAAAGGTCGTCAAGGCGGTGCGAGGTGAATCTCAGGTATGGTGGTCTTCTTGGATCCGCCAGCATCCAACGGCGGGTTGGGAACCATCCTCTTGGGCATTTCTTTGGTACTTTGAGCCCAAAATACGCAACGTGTTGCCACCCAGACTTAGAGGTGAAAGAAACATTCTTGGTACATACGATGCCTCAATTCTGGAAGCCAAGAGTGGTGACCGGAAAAAGAGTTGTGGGGTGAAGACCGGAAGGTACAACCCACAAATTTGGTCTAAAGAAAATATTGCACAAGCCATGAAGATGAAGGGGATCGTAGTCAAGAAAAGGAGTCATCGCACGTTGAAGGAGAAGCGCCGACCAAGTGAACCAAAGGAGAGGGAGCTCCACAAGAGCCCTCTTGGGATTCGAAGGGGACACTACCATCGGTGTTCTATAGGTGGAGGCGTCATCAATAGAAGCGCTACTTTGAATAGACGGAGACAGAAGCAACTCGCCGTTACCAGAAAATTCAAGAACCTGAAACCGCCATGGTCGAGGAACGAAAGTGATAAACAGGGACTGGTTGTCGTGGGAATCAGAGGGGCGATCTGGAAGAAGAAATGGAAGAGGAAAGAAACCAGTGGCGAGCCACCAGACCAGAATGGGACCGGAGAAAGGGACGGCGAAGCGAACAAGAAGAGAAGATGGAAGGTTAGAGTTGGTTGGTCACCACCATCCACGTCCAGGCCACCGGACGCCGTCACTGCCAAATCAAGAAAAAGAAATGAAGATCCAAGTCAGAAACCACACATTGATGAGTGGAGTGAAGAATTTCATTCAGATCTAGAACATGAGGGTTCTAATTGCCGTCCACCATTGAAGCTGGAGAATCGTATGGATACTGCAGAACAGAGGATCGGAGTTGTGGAGATAACGATGATGAAGATCCTGAAGCAACTAGATGAGATCAATGCGAATCTTAAGAATCTTGGCTCGAAGAAGAAGACTCGTGAAGGAAGGAACGACGGTGGCCGTGAAGATGAAATCGGTGGTGACCTAGACCCACCGAGGAAACCAGTGACGACGGGAACGCAGAGTGACGAAGGGCCACTGGATGAAACATTGACCGAGACGCTATCAGAAGATCCGGCGACGAAGACGTCAGATAGTGGCGCCACCATGGCTGAGGCGTTATCGTCTATCAACTTGGGAGAAATCCTTCTCTCTCAAGAAATTGAAATGTGCGTCAGAGGGGAGATAGAGGAAAAGGCTCGCACGGATTGGGAGTTAGGGGGAGTGGACCCCACAACGAACAAGGAGCCACAGCTAACAGAACCACCGAGGCCGCCGGATGAAGGACACGCCAAGACAGAGCTGCATCCGGATCGTGGTTTGAGGAAGGCGTTCCTCTCGCGTGGAACTGAGATTCACGACAGAGTGGGAGAGAGAAGCAGAAGTTTGGTCGTGGTGAAACGGGAAGGAGGTGACAAGGATTCGCCGGAGACAGCGACGGGAGACGGAGGTGCGCCAATGGAGGTGGTAGGGACAACTCGCGATTTGGGAGAGCGGTGTCTCTCTCTCTCAATCAAAGGTAGCGACAGGTATGGTAATGGGAGGGAGGTTGGGGCAGGTTGGACTTCCCGAGAATTGGGCCCTTTGACTGAATTAATGGGTCAGGCCCAAGCCTTGATACTTGCACCTACCCAATTTAATAATTTGGAGTGGGTATTACGAACAGTGAAGGAAAAGGGCGCAGAAAAGAAGAATCAGGTTGTTTGGAGTTGTTTGAGCTTGGATCTCACCTTTTACTCAATGGGCCACACACAAGTTCAGCTCTCCACTGCTTTACACCACATCAGATTATTCAATTTTCCACTGCAGTACCGTTTGGCAATTTCTTTACTTGATGATCATCTTCTATCACCAACCCCTTCCACTAAAATGTTAGCAGAATCCTCTCTTACAAATCTCACACGGGTGGCACAGCGGTGTGTGGTGGGCTCATTGTGGGAAGCAACTGTCAACAGCGATTTTTTTTTCTTATGGAATTGTTGTATACTTGTTGTAATTTTCCCTTTTTTTAGTCACCTTGAGGACAAGGTGAATGTCCGAGGGGGGAGTATTGATAGGTCACTATAGTAGTTAGAGTTAGTTAATGTTGTTATATTAGTTAGGGGTTAGTTAGTTGGTTGAGGGGTTAGGTGGTCAATACCAATAAGGCATATAGCCTATATATAGAGAAGAGGGAGTAGGGAGGAAGGCATGTAATCATTTGTAAAGAATTGGGCCTTATGGCACTATGGAGAGTTCTAGAGTCTCTCGAATACTCTAGGGATACATTGTAATCATCCTTTTCGTTCAATCTACTAGTTGGTTCCTATCATAAAATAAGAAAGGCCATAATATAAATTGATTTGGCACCAAAATATTATGTTGCTATGTTTAAAGAAAAGGTGAAAGAAGTTAAAACAAACAAAAAACTGTAAGCTTGAATAAGAACCAGGAGCATAGTACAAAAATGCGATATATTCATTAATCTGTAGACATCACAATCAAGTCTTGGGGAAAAAACCCTTCACTATTATCATAGATGTGAGGATTAATGGGGGGGAAATGAGAGTCTAATATCAAAAAATGAATGATCCCACCCAATAACTCTAACCTCCCTCCCCACACATGCATATTGATAGAGACGTGAAATAGATCATTAGGGAGCATGCTTCATAGCTTGGCAAAGTTATCTTAGTATATTGGGACTCCAACTGTTAGGTTCGGGCCTTAAGGGCCTTTGGTATATTAATAGAAGATAAACAGGTAGGGATTGAGGTCTATAAATAGGAATCGATGAGGAAACAAAAAACAGAGAACAAAATAGAGACAAAACCAGAGTGGGGAACCAAAAACCCATTTGTTAAGAGTCAGAGTATGTGATAGCAGTCGCAGAGAAAAGAATAAGGGGAAAAAAACAGACTGCCAAGAACACCCCAAGGTTAACCTGATGGGCAAGGCCCAATTCTTTGAAAAGAGGCAGGGGGTTCCTATCAGTGGCATGAACACAGTATATGTGTCCAGTCATGACATGACTGCTGATGTAAAGCAGTTAATACCCCCTTTTATACACAACCCGCGGGGGAGGGGGGATTGCTGCGACAAATCATCAAACCCATATAACCAAAATAGTTGCTGATAACAAGTCAAAATAATGTTTAGCTCACTCAATTCTCCTTAAGATATTAAAGAAGTATGGCAAAAGGATAATGTTATGAGCTTTTGTTCGGCTCAATATTCCAACCAAATCCCAAGTTAGACATTTACCTGTATTATTGGCTTTATTGCTCCAACAATCTGAAAGCTCTGAAGCCCTCTCTATGCCCTTAGATTTATATGGTGCTATACTGTGAATGGCAACATTAAGGGAATCCAATAAATCATTCTCAATGCAGTCGTACCTGCGTTAAATATAAGAACTCACAATCATCAATGTCAAAAGTCAGAGGTGTAATAGGACCATATCAAAAGCACGGCACTTACATTTTCTGACAAAGTTTGTCAATAGTTGTTGTGAGATTTATTATCTGCATTCTTATCTCCATAACCTCTTTATCCTTAAAGGTTTCGAAAGGCTCCTCCAAAGTTTTAGAGAGTTTTTCAACATTTGCCTCAAGCTGCTGCTGTTGATCCTCAAATAAGTTCTGTTTAATTTCCCTTTGAGAATCTGTCATTTCTTCCCTAAAAAGCTCATCTCCAAACATATAAAATGCAAATGCATATGAATATGAAAGGACACGCCTAGATCTGAAAAGTCTAGAGAGTCCATTATTTACCCAGCTATAATCACGGAGTGTGGAATCTTTTTCTTCCGAAATAGAAATCTTCCCTTGTATGGCCTCTTTCAGTTTTTTTTCGATCTTAAAGGAGTCTGTGTGAGCTTTGTATCGGTTATGATAATGCATATACCTATACAGATCCCTCTTCGCCCGTTCGGCTGTTTTCTCTTGCTCTTTGTAGCGACCACAGCTATGATTAGCTATACTTGACCAAGTATGCTCCCGGCCAGTAGCACCACCACACACCCAACTGTACAAAAAAGAGAAATTATTATTGAAACACAAGTTAATGTTAGCTGAAGCAGTCACAAATGGCTTCAACTCCTGATCGATATTACCCAACCAAATTGAAAATTAACTAAATCTATACTAATCTATACTAACAGAAGAGTTTAAGCCTTAAGGACTACACATTTGACAGTGTAAATCATCTTCACACAATCAAATTTCACCATAATATCACTTTGCTGTTAAGACTTCCCACAATATCTCAACAAACATCTACATGGTGAGATCTGATAGTTTTACACTGTCGATGCATAGTCCTTAAGCTCTAACCAAAAAATGTGAACAATTACATGCAAAATGTTAATGAACGAGGAAAACTTGGACGAGAACGTAAAATGAAGGAAGAAGGGATGCCCACCAAAATGCTTGACCACAAATACAGCTAACCAAATTACAACCACCATTCTTCTCCACTGGCTTGTGGCACTTTGGACAAGGTTTTGTATGAACGGTTATCCAATTAACAGTTTCTGATTCGTCTCGACACTTCTTAGCCCAAAGCTCCCACATCAAACATGAACAAGGGGAGTGTGCTTCTTGTAAGCAATTAAAACAAAATTGTTCCCCACAAGAACATTCTACCTCACACAAGTCATCGCTCTCAACACGAATTGCATTCCCACAATGAGGCGTGCTCGGACACCATTTAACTCTCTTATTGTCTTCGATGTAGGATTCAAGAAGAAACCGTTCATATTTCTCTGCCATGTCAGGGTGCTTTCTACTGAGTAGAGTTCTTACAACAGCTTCATCACAAATTGAATTACATTTGTGAGCCATGCATCTAATGCGTTTACTTTGACCCTCATTTATCTTGACAATAAAATGCTGTATCCAACCTGTAAAAATAGATAAAAATATGGAGAAAGCTTAGAAATGAACTTTGCAAGAGTTTCCATCACAGTGCCAAAGATAACAGAAATACAATTTCAGATAAAAATAAATTCCTAGCTAAGTTCAACCATTAGATAATGAAATCAATGTATCAGAGTTAGTGATCAACAATTGATAGTGTAAAAGCAGTCTGATGAAAAAAACTTATTAACCACATCATCTATGAAAAGAATATGAGCAATGTGATCTGTCTAACACCTAATATTCTTGTTGAAACACTACAAATGTTCTATGGATTTTAATTTTCTTATTACCTACTAAAGAGACATCATGCTAAGATAGGGTAAGATAAAAGCAAATATAGTTAGCAGGACCCACCTATATTTATGTAGGGCCTATTAAAGGATCTAAGCACAATTTTTTTAAGCGAAATTTTGGAAAAACCAAGGCTGAGAATAACAAAATAAAAAAACACTCACAAGAGTTACAAAAGCAGTGACCGCACTCCATTCTTGTTGATTCATCACTAGGAACTTCATCCATGCAGATATCACACATTACTGAAGCACTAACCAGCGAGTCAGAGTCATGATGTTCGTCCACACTAACACCAGCTTCACCAAAGAGAGACGCCTTCCCCTTGTCTACATACACTGCAAACAAGTTCTCCACATCCCAACGATGATAAATAAGCAATGTCCGTGCATGTTGCTCTCCTATAGACAACATGTCCATCACTCTGCGTAAATCCTCCCTCTGAATATTAAAGTACATAAGAATCTCAGTAAAACCAAAACATACATATTTTATCAGACAAAAGATACAGAGCTCATAATTCTTGTCTCATGTTACCTGTGCAACAAGCAGTGATTCCTTTGTAATCACCTGCAAGTGCCAAAGCAGTTTAGCAGAAAATTGTCAGTGCAAGTAAAAGACACAAATGATTCAGCTTCACATAAAAGTGATTATTAAAACATTAGTCCTTGAAACACGTACCCCTAGAGTATAAGCTCACAAAAAAATTAGAACCATCAACCACAATAACTAAGAAAAGGGGATTCTCAATTCCCATCAGACAAAAAAAAATCAAATTCCTTCAATGATTTCAAAACCCATAAAAACGTCAATACCATACAGTCAAAAATCTTAACAAAATATTTATCAAAAGCAATTCTGAAACTTCTAAATTTCAGCAACCCACACTCAATAAAATCCGCTTCAAGAAGATAACAAACAACACACAAACCACAACAATCAAAACAAAAAAACTGATCAGTTTCGTATGTATGTATGAATATAATAAAAGCAAAAAAATTGGGGAAGAAATCGAAAAGGAAGGAATAGAAAACCTGAGGAGTGGGACCCTTGGAAGCGAGGGACTGATAATCTTGATCATCGTTTTCGAAGGCATCATCATAGGAGTCCTCTTGATCGGAGTAAGGGTACTCATCGTCGCTGCTTGGGTAATCGTCCATCGTCGCCACTCCACGATTCGAAACGAATAAATATTGAATTTGAATAGAATAAGATAAACACCTGAGCAGATTTAGGGTTTCGAGATTGGATCGAATCCGGTGATCGGGAAAAAGGGAGAACGGAAATTCCGACGAGAGGGACGGCAAGAGAAGGGGGCAAGCAAGGTGTACCCACACACACACACAAACACACAAACAACCTCTTCCTTTTGCTTTGCCCACACAATAATAATTACTAGTTACTCGTATATATATATATATATATATATATAAAATAATGAATTTAAAATAAACTTAATATTTTTACCATTGCCTCATTTCATGTAAATAGGAGTAAATAATAATAAAATCAAAAAAGTAATTTAATTATTAATAATTTGATTGCTGTCAAAATAAAAATTTCATCTTCTCCTTGTGAATCTCCGAAAACCAAAATTTCGCTGTTCGCTCCAATTTTGGGATTTTTCGCTTTCTATTTCTTGACAACGCGGATTTTTGGCTTTAATAGTGCCACTTCCTAGCTCCACCGCACTTCTCTTTTTTTTTTGGCAAAAAACAATACTAGCTCCACCACACTTCTCTAGTTCTCTTAGCGCAAACTTTTCCAATCTTTGCTTTTGTGCCTTTTATTTTTCTCCTAAAACAATACTAGTATTTTTTTAAAACCAACAGTATACAGCATAAGTGATAGATATTTGGGCTCATTAACTATTTGGTTAAGAGTTCGATTATTGGTCGGTGTGTATGAAAAAATACCTGGGACCCCTTAAATGGATCTTAGTACCTCGGGCAATGACGGATCTTGACAAAAAAATTTGGGTGGGCCGCGCTAATGAAAGGGACATGAAAACTCATAAGCGAATGAATAGAGATGCAAAAACGTAGCTCCTTAACCATTTGGTCAAGGGTTCGATCCCTGGCCGGTGCGTATGGAAAAATACCTGGTGGGAGAGATCAACCCCTTAAATGAATCCCAGTACCTCGAGGGATACCTTGGTTTACCAAAAAAAAGAGACGCAGAAACGTAAATATAATTAAAATAGATAAATATACATTAAAATTATTTATAAACCAACATAAATGACCGATTGACGAGTATATGTGACTAGCCAAGTTCCCCAACGTAGATTAGTCATTAGCAAAACTGGTGGATACTGCGCAACAATAACCCGGTACCCAAAAAAAGTTAAGAGGCTAAAAATATAATTTTTATTTCACATAGAGACTCAATTGAAGTCGTTTGTAAAAAGATAATTTTAAATTTATTTGATCCTAATATTAAAATTCTAAATATATTTTTTTCGAAAACTATCATTTCTAATATAAAAAATGTGATAGTATTAAAAATATGAATTAACTTTATACTCCAATATATATATATATATATATAATATAGTTGCATTTTTTTTTTGTGAAAGTTAGGGCGAATAGGCCCAACTAGATAGATCTCATTGATGGGCCAGAAGACCCGCAAATGTCCATGGTCAATACATTTACTAAAAAGTCCGAAACTTCATTAAAAATTACAAATTAGCCATTGAATCTGCGGCATCATTGAATTCCCTCTTAATTGCCAACCACTCACTACGAATCCTTCCATCTCCAATCTTCAACGTTTCACGAACCAAGGCGTTACAATTGATGTTCCCACCATCTTGATTCTGCAACAACTCAATCGCTTCCACTGAATCGGTTTCAACTATCAGATTGTTGAAACCTCTGCACCACACAATTGAGATACCATGGAAGATACCCCATAGCTCAACTTCAACAAAAGTACACGCATCGAGCTTGTAGGCGAAGGCGAAAACAAAATTACCATGACAATCCCGAAGAATGCCACCACATCCAGCTTCTCTTCCGTTCCCTTTAACAGAGCCATCACAATTGAGCTTCCACGATCCCACCGGAGGGGGAACCCAACCATTTATGGAATTATCATCCTGAGCGCTAGGGTTTAGAGCCAGCACTGAATCCCTCTTGCTTATTTCCACAATTCGATCAACTTGATTGCGGATAGCAATCACTGACCCATGAACAGGGGAGTGTTTCTGCGAAAACACCCATTCATTCCTCATTCTCCAGATGGTATCAAGCACAACACCAAAGACAATATGCCAATTGGGTTCTTCATCTCTGTAAGTATGCTTCCTAAAATTCAATTCCATCCAATTTTTCCAGTTTTTGTTGCTGAAAAAATTGTCTCTGTTCCTTATGTTGAAGCTGCTCCAGATGCTGAAGCTCTTTCTGCAATCCCTGAAGCAATGGAACAAAGATTCATCATAGTCATAGCAGGTAGGACAAACTCCGGATTGAGCCATCATTCTTCTGTCTCTCCTTGTTGGTAAGTAAACTTTCATGACCAAGTTTCCAAAGTAAAGATCTAATTCTTTCAAGACCTCTCCAATTCCAAATAGATTTGAAATTGGTTTCCTGAGGATTGGGATTAGGCCCTTGAATTGCTGCATAAGCAGACTTAGTTGAAAAGTTTCCATCAGGGGTTTTACCCCAATTAAACCTGTCTTCATGGTCTAAGATAGAGGGGGGTTCATAGATGTAATTCTGGAAATCATATTGCCCGGAAGTAAATTCTCAATCCTAGACAAATTCCACCCTCCATTATAGTTCACAAAATGACTTATAGGCATTTTTATATCATCATCAGTGAGAAGGCCAGTATAATGATTAATGTAACACCCCAAAAATGATTAGATATTTATTTAGTCATTTGTTTAATTAATTAATTAATTAATTAATGGATTTAATTAATTGAGGAATAAGTGTAGAAAATAATAATTAGGTGTTTCATGTTAATTAGGAGGTGGCGCCCAATAATTAGGTGAGTGGTTAATGGAGGCCCGTATCCAAGTGATCCATGGGTTAGGCGCATGGAGCAAGGGTTAGAGGAGGGGGCTCAATTGCGAATTGGAGAGGAAAAGAAAGGGAGGCATCGCAAAATAGAAAGGAGAAAAAAAGAAAGGAAGTCGCGAAGAGAGGAGAAGGGAAAAGAAGAGGCGCAACGTGTTCTAGGGCAAGGGAAGGGGGTTCGCGTGGAGCTTCAAGGAGAGGAGAGCTTGGATTGTTGGTGACTTTGGTAAAATGCTAGGAGCCTTGTGAATTCTTCAATTACCAAAGGTTAGGGGGTTCTCTTATATTCATAATAACCTATAAGATTAGCAATCATATGAGTTAGGTTTAGGAATAGTTAATCGCTTGATTTTGATGTTGTTGATTGAATTGTGGTGTTGTTTCATGTTATGTTTGACGTTGAATTTAAATTGGTGATGCTATGTTGATGGGTGTTGGGATGAATTTTGATTACTAATGGTGTATGTAGGCTGTTTGTTATGTTGACCCAATGAAATTGAATAAAGAAAAAATATGAGAGTTGTCACACTGTTTCGGTTTTCTTGAAACTGGGACTGTTCGGTCAGTCCAAAAATTTCGTGTTTAAATGTTCTTGAAAATAGACTTCACGCCGGTCGTTTTGGCGCTGGTTTCGTTCGATTTGGAGTTGTGTAACTCTAGTTATAGTCTCCACAAGTTAGGTCAATAATCTGGGAGTATTCTGGACGTAGGTTCTGTATTTTTAAAACTGGAAACCTTTCGTTTGTCCAAAAATTATAGGACATATTTTGTTAGAAAATAGACTTAATTTTGGTCATTTTGGCACTGGTTTGGTTAAATTTGGATTTGCGTAGCTCAAGTTATGAGTCTCCAAAGTTAGGTCAAATTTCTCGAAGTAATCTGTGAGTATAAAAAGGGTTGCTGTCACTGTTTTCTTTAAAGTTGCTGTCACTGTTTTTGTTTTAAGGTGTTGCTGTCACTGTTATTTTTAAGTTGTTGTTGCTGTTAATTTAAGGTTGCTGTCACTGTTAATTTTTAAGTTGCTGTTGCTGTTAATTTAAGGTTGCTGTCACTGTTAATTTTTAAGTTGCTGTTGCTGTTAATTTAAGGTTGCTGTCACTGTTTTTGTTTTAGAATGCTGCTGTCACTGTTTTTTTTAGTTGCTGTTACTGTTATTTTTAAAGCTGCTGTCACTGTTTTTCTGAGTTGCTGTTGCTGTTATTTTTAAGGGTGCTATCATTGTTTTTTTTTAAGTTGCTGTTGCTGTTATTTTTAAAGCTGCTGTCACTGTTTTTCTAAGATAAATGTTGCTGTTTTTCCAAATTAATGTTGCTGTTTTTCTAAACTTTATGTTGCTGTTTTCTGAAATTAATGTTGCTGTTTTCTAAAGTTGCTGTATTATCAATGTTGCTGTTTGCTGTTTATATTTGGTGCTGTTTTAGTCCCTTGGTGCTGTTTTGGTCCTCATGGTGTAGTTTTAGTCCCTTGTGACAATTTAGTCCGTATAATTAGTTGGTTATTGGCGTAACTGGTGTGCTGGCCTTAGGATAATTAATTGGAGATGTAATGATGGTGATATAAATAAAATGGTGTGAATAATTATTGGTGAGCTGATTAACTATTGGTGAGTGGGGTCTATGACCTTCGTCGGTGTTGGTGAAGTTAATAAAAAAACTATTGGTGAGCTGATTAACTATTGGTGAGCATGCTACTGCATAATTATGGTGATTTTGGTGTGTATGGTGCATGGTTCATGGCGTCGCATAATCATGTGCATTATTGGTGAGCAGAAGACTTCGGTCTTATTGGTGAGTAGAAGACTTCGGTCTTATTGGTGATGTGCCCTCAAGGCAAATTATTGGTGATGATGGATCCACATGCATATGCCCTAGGAGTTGGGTTGCATTGCATGCATCATTCATACTTTCGGTGTTGTTTTCTGATTGATGTAAAGTAACGGTGTATGTTGTTGTTGCTGTGATTTGGTGTTGTTAGTTGCCTTTCTAATATGATGTTGATCTTATTTGTTATTATTTATGTAAAGAGACTCACCCTACTGCTTTTATGTTGCTTCTCATGTCGGCAACGTGTAGGTGATAGCGAGTGAAGGTGATCTAGTACATTCTTTCTAGTTGGTCGAGTCGGCTCTGATACGTAGCACCGGGGGGCGTTTTAGCTTACCGTTTTATTTAATTGATGTTATTAAACTATTTACTTGGTGATGTAACCTAATGTGTTGAGATTTGGTGTTCTCCGCTGCGATGTTTTTATACTTATGTTGACGTAAGCTAAACCGAATATTATGTTGACTGTGGTGCTATGTATTATGCACTTTATGACTTTATATATTAATTTTGGGGATATCATATGTTGTTGTTTGTTTAAATGTGGCACCCTCTTGCGGCCACACTGAAAGGTTTTTGGAAACTCTGATTTTGAATTAATTAAATAGTAGTTATTAGAAGGGGGTGTTACAATTAACAAGAGCTTCACCTCCAGTAACCCAAACATCACTCCAGAATCTGATGCTCTCACCATTTCCCATTTGCCAACAAATTAGACTCCTGAATTCCTCCCAAGTAGAACATAGACCATTCCAAAAGTTTGATCCTTGTTTCTTAGAATCAAATTTAGGTAGGTCTCTCTACCCACACTTATATTTGCTTCTGAGAACCTGTTGCCAATGACTGTCATTAGTATTACAAAAATTCCACAAAGCCTTCATCATGAATGCAGACTTGGTAATCCTAGCAGACTTAAGACCCAATCCCCTATCTTTCTTTGGCCTACAAATCTTCTCCCAGTTAATCAGGTGAACCTTTCTGTGTCCCTCTTCATCTCCCCAAATGAACCCTCTGCATAATTTGTCAATCTCACACAAATACTTCTAGGGATCACAGTAGATTGCATCACATAATTAGGCATAGATTGGACAACTGATTTGGCTAGAGTCACCCTCCCAGCAAAGGACAGGGTTCTGGTCTTCCAAGCACTCAGTCTTTGCTTGACTTTATCCAGCACAAATTTGAAGGTGTTATAGACAACTCTCTTGTGAAAGATGGGCACTCCCAAATATTTACCAATATCTTCAGTTGAGTGATAACCAAATACATTACAAATGTCATTCCTCAACAATCTAGGCACATTTTTAGAGAAATAAACTCTAGTTTTATCCTGACTGACCTTTTGACCAGAACTCAGACAGAAATTGAGGAGAGTTTGATGTAAGAGCTCTGCTTGATCAGTGTTGGCTTCTGCAAACAGCAACAAGTCATCTGCAAATGCAAGATGAGAGATTTTAGGACCACCTCTAACAAGCTGTATAGGTTTCCAGCTATTGTCCTGCACCTCTTGTTTTATAACTTGGAACAGTCTTTCTATACAGAGGACAAAAAGATATGGAGATATGGGATCTCCTTGTCTAATCCCCCTATTAATAGTGAATTCCTCTAGTGCCTCTCCATTCCACAACACTTGCATAGTAGGGGTAGTTACACATTGCCAAATTATCTGAATCAATTTGCTAGGAATGCCAATGTCCTCCAACGTGTCTTTAAAAAACTCCCATCTCAGTCTATCATAGGCCTTCTCCAGGTCAATTTTAATAGCCATCCACCCATTTTTTCCACTCTTTCTCCTCATAGAATGAAAAATTTCCTGAGCAATAATAATATTTTCATGAATTTGTCTTTTTGGTATAAAGAAGCTTGGGCAGGACCAATTAGATGTTGCAGTGCCTCTCTTAACCTAATGGACAGGAGTTTTGTGATTGTTTTGTAGGCTACATTACACAAACCAATAGGTCTAAATTGCTTCATAGAGGTCACATGGTCAACCATGGGAATGAGAGCAAGAAAGGTGGAATTTAGCTCCTTAATTCTCCCCGGGTTCTCCCAGCAATCCTTGATCAAACTGCAGAAATCATTCCCAACCACTTTCCACTGACTTTGGAAAAATATAGCCTTGTACCCATCAGGCCCAGGAGCTTTGTAGGCTCCAATATTTTTAATGGATCTATAGATTTCCTCACTAGAAATGTCTCTCTCCATCTCTGCTAGCATAAGAGAATCCATAGTAGGGAAATGTCCTTCAAGCACATAAGGGGTAAGGGGCTCATTGGAAGAGAATAAGTCCTTGAAATATTCAGAAGCAACTCTTTCAAGTTCCAGAGGGTCATCAATCCAACCCCCATTACTGTTCTGAAGAGATTTGATGTGGTTCTTCCTTCTTCTCACAGTTGTAACTCCATGGAAATATCTAGTATTTCTATCTCCGAATTCAATCCATTTAGCACGAGATTTTTGATACTACATAATCTCCTCTTTAGCTAAAATGTCTTCATACATCTTCCAAGTAGAATTCTGCAGGTTTAGAAGATGTTCAGATTTGCCATGCTGCAATCTATTCTCTATATTCTTTAATTTCCTCCAAAGAGTCTTCTTTTGATAGAATATGTTACCAAACACCTCTTGGTTCCAATCTTTAAGAGTTCCCTGCAGTTCTCTTAGTTGACTTGGAACAATAGCTAGACTAGGTCTCCAGTTGTCTTGGATTAGCTTGTTGAAGGTAGGGTGTGTAAGCCATATAGCCTCAAACCTGAAGGGTCTTCTTCTTTGATAAATCCATATCACATGCTTGTTTCGAATGTTAAAAAATGTGTTTTGAATGAATATTTAAATAAAAACCAGTAAAGTTTGAGCAAATTTTGTGAATTTGTAAATCTAGTTTTTGTGTAGTGGTTTTGCCTGTTTTTCTTTGTTTTTATGTGCATAGGAACTAGATCGAGTTGTAGAACAAAGTGTGAAGGCAAGGGGAGAAGTTTGGAGCGATTAAAGAAAGGGAATAATACAGCAAAAATGGCTATTTGATATGTTTAAAGGAATAACTATAGACCCGTGGGGATACTCTATAGACCCGTGGGGATACGCTAGCGATTCACGTGAGTTTAAGAGTGAAAGTGAATTGTATCTGCTGCGTAAGTGAACAGTGTCTGCTGCGCTGAACTCTATAAATAGCGCGTTTTCATTCTGCAGAAGGGACTTTTAGACGGCTGGAAACCCTAGAATTCGAAAATACTCTCTCCATTCATTCTCTATTGAAGACTCAAGGCTTGGAAACAAGATTTGGAGCTTCAAATGAGTTCATCTTCTTCATTTTGCTGTAACCTCTATTTTCCCCCTTTTACTATGTCTAGCTAAACCTCTTTGGGTTAATGATGAATGAGTATTGGTGAAACACTATTGTAACCGATTTTGTTTGTTCTTAATGTCATACTCTCTCCTACTTTGTGTGTTTAATCCCTGTTTTTAATGCTTTTCATGATTTGATCAACCATGGAATGATATATGGTTCATTTATGGAATGGAAAGTTTATACTTGAATGCTTGAGATTGAATATCTTCAACTCTTAGCTTAGGAATAACCTTTGAGTTGTTGCATCTTGCAAACCCTTGATTCTAATGCTTGTTGTCATTTATAATCCCCTAAGAAATTAGGGTTTTTAGTTGTGAACAAAGGATTAGTTGCCTAAGGAATTAGGGATTAATTAATGTTGTGGGTTTCATAACAAGGTGAAAGAGGTTATTTTCTCTATTAAATCAGTTTGCAATAGTGTGAAACCAATGGAAGTTCATCCCTAACTTCTTTTATCATCTCGTAAACTTCGTGTTCTTCGTTCTTTATTAAAAATACAAAAACATTTTATTGTCTTTACTATAAAAGTTTTCGTTACTTTACAATATCACTCAAACTTTGGTTAGTTTTTGTCGTTTAGTTGTTGTTAACGTTTATTGGTATTTGCAGTCGATCCTTGAGTTCGACACTCGGTCTTACCGTGTGTTATACCCTAATTGTGTCCGGCTAATTTCAAATAAAGGAAAAAAACAATATCAAAACTTTTTGTGTTGTGGATACCCAATTTTAACCAGTATTTTTCACCTTTTAGAAAAAATAACAAAAATATGTTTTTTCGCGTATATTCGATTCCTAGTCCCTCGAATAGGTCGTTTCGCGCTCATTTACCGATTTTGCGTCGTTATTTCTTTTTTTTAGTGGTTAAACAAAAATTAAAATTATTACAAAAATGTCCATGTACATGACTTGGCCCAAAAATGTCAAAGTTACAAAATATAAAATTAGACCAAAATACCCAAAACTGAAGCTACTTTGCGAGTGCAATTTCTCTTCCCAGACCTCGTCTTGATGATCCGAACGGTGAAAGTGAAGATATATGTCTCACGAACCTGCCGTCAAAAGACGAAGACGATCTAACGGTTAACGAATACAGAATCGCATTGTCAAGGTGGCTGGTTTGAGAAAAAATGGGAGTTGTTTTCAGCTACTTTGAGAATGCCATTTCTCTCTTCTCAGATCTCGTTTCGACGATCCTAACGGTGAAAGTGAAGATATATGTCTCACGAACCTGCCGTCAAAATACGAAGACGATCCAACGGTTAACGAATCCGGAATCGCACTGTCAAGGTGGCTGGTTTGAGAAAAAACGGGATTTGTTTTCAGTTACTTTGCGAACTCAATTTCTCTCTTCTCAGACATGTTTTCGACGATCCAAACAGTGAAAGTGAAGATATATGTCTCACGAACCGGCTGTCAAAAAACAAAGACGATCCAACGGTTAACGAATCTGGAATCGCACTTGTACGGGGGCTGATATGAGAAAAACGGGAATTGCTTCCTCTATCTTGTTTTAGTCCCACATTGCTTGGGAGAAGCAATAACTACCTAGTCTTTGGCTATAAATGAGATTGAGATGCAAAGACTATGGACATGAGCAATTGACAGGGTAAGTGATCTTCTGGGCTAGCTTTTGCGGTCCATTAGATTGAAAGTCTGTCTTTGATTCTTTTAGGCTAGTCTTTGCGGTCCATTAGACTAAAAGCCTGTCTTTGATTATTTTTGGGACTAGCTTTTGCGGTCCATTACTTGGCAGTTTTCGGGTCAAGATGGACCAAATAGGAGTCCAGTTCGCAGTTGACCTGGTCAAACTGTTCGGTCTGGTTTGGCGTTCATCGCATTGATTAGCTTGTGATTAGTTTTGTATTTATTTATTTTTTTATTTACGTACATATTTATTTATTATTTATATTGTTTATTTATCTATGTATATAATTATTTATTCATTTATTTATTTATGTAGATATTTATTATTTATATGTATAGTTATTCATTTATTTAGTATTACTTTACTCTTTATTAATTGTTAGTTTTGTCATTAGTTTTTTAAATACACAAATTATTTTCTTTCTTCAAAATATAAATAGGGGATTAAGTCGACTGTACAGTCGAGTTAGTCTGCTTTTTAGGACCACGAATGAACCATACGGATCAGATCCTAAAATCCCTATTCAAAACAAATAATCTCTAAATTAAAAAAATACAAACACATTTCTTTTCGAAAATCAAATTTTCAAAATAGGGGATTAAGTCGGCCGTACGGCCGGGTTAGTCATTGTTTTAGGATGAATAAGGCGTACGGCTCAAGAGTCCTAAAATGCCTATTAAAAACAAATAATACAAATATACAAATCGTTCTTTCTCTTAAAAAAAATCAAATCTTCAAAATAAGGGATTAAATCGGTCGTACGGCCGGGTTAATCATCATTTTAGGATGAATGAACCGTACGGCTCAAGATTCCTAAAATCTCTATTCAAATAAAAACAAACCAACATACATCAAACCATTTTTCCAAACTTCGAAAACTCCATTTTTATAAAATAGGGGACTAAGTCGACTGTACAGACGGGTTAGTCAGCGTTCTAGGATGAATGAGATGTACAGCTCAATAATCATAAAACCCCTATATTAAAAAATACCAACCAACAAACCTTTTTTACCCAAGAACTACGTAGCTTTGATTTCTCCATCGCACCTGGAGATACGTAGGAGCAGGGGCCCACTCCTGTCAAGCGCAAAAAACTAAAATTTTTATTAAGTCTTTTTCTTCAAAATAAAAAAGGGTAAAATAAACATTTTCAAAATTAATATTCTTTCCTACAATTAGTTAGCAGGTAACCTTTATTAGGAAAAATGTCGTAGGGTGCTAATACCTTCCCCATGCATATCCGACTCCCGAACCCTTATCTGGTCTCAAGGACCCTTATCCATTCCAAGAGGGATTTTCCAATGTTTGCCCTTAAACTAAACTTTGGTGGCGGCTTCATTTTTGAACATTCGAGGAATCCTCACCCGGATATTTCGGTCGCTACACCGTGTTATTATCACTTGCGACGATTTGGTACACTTGCCAATTTCGCCATCAGGTTTTTGGCGCCGTTGCCGGGGATCGAAATCACATTTACCAGTGAATTCGAAGGCAACAACTAATTTGAACCCGTACATACTTTAATTTGTTTTTAGTTTTCTTGTTTCTTTTTAAACCATACATTTTTTATGATTTTACCAATATCACTCCCTTGATTCTATGAAAGCCAGGTGAGTACTTTGTAAATCATGGAGTCCACACTACAACCACTTCTTTTTTGTTGTTGTGGAGGACCACATTTAAATGGCAATTGTGAGACATACTCCTATTGTGATCTTTGTGGGAAGGATCTTGTGTATTGCACTTGTGAGCCAGAATGGATACTCCTTGATGAGTCCTATCCTTTGTTGGCTCAACCAAAAGTTCTTGAGGAACCAGAGTGGATAGTTATTGACAAATCATATCACTGGTTAGTAGATGAACAACCACTTAATCAAAGTAACCAACCACAGCTCATGTGTTGTGACTTCTGTGGGGGGATCATCTGAATGGAAATTGTGAGCCTTCTGATTTTACCTCAAATTCAGAACAAGAAGAACATGGCTTAATAATAGAAGAATCATGGGAAAATAAGAAAGATGAGGAATAAACAAAAATTGAACGGGAGAATCCTCTTGTTTGGAGGGAAGCTAAAAATTCTCAATCTTGGGAAAGTGCGGAAGTCCAACAAGAAATCACCCAACAAACCACTTTACCTACTCATCTTTTGAGAAGCAAGGAAGATGGGAGTGAAGAGCTTGATCTATATTTAGACTCCTTCTATGCCTTGTTTGTCATCCTTCACCCTGAGAGGGTATGGAAGCATATGCAATTGTACCTCAAGTTCATGAAGTTCCTGCCTCAAAAATGGATAAAGAAGGATGATGTGTTTTTCGTGTCATATATTCCACCTTGAGAGAGTGGAATTGCAGTGTCAAGCTAGACGATAAACAAGTGCTTCATAGGAGGCAACCCATGAGAGGGAGTTTTCTCTCTCCTCTCCTTTACACTGGCACTTGTTCTGTTTTACACTGGCACTTGTTCTGTTTCTGAAACAAACTTTGCTCATGGCATGTGATGTAAAAGTTGCACTACTCCAAATGATTTGATCTTGTTTCTTACTTGTGTTGAGGAGTGCACCTTCATGGATAATCTTTATTGGATTGTGATTTTCAATGACCCTATGATGCTATGCTCTTAAAGTTTTATGAACCAGTTTAAATGGGACCGATGATGCATCTTGTTGTTCTAAATCCCTTGGATGAAAACCCTTAGAGGAATGCTTTGTGACATTTAATTACTTGACTCATTGTGCTTAATGCCCTATCATAATTAACCTGTGAGTGTTCGAGCCAAACAGTTAATTTTATTCTTGTGTGCTTCCATTGCTTGTAACACTCTTCAGAACTTGACTTAATTCTCGACTACTTTTGCATTGGTTATATTCACACACACGTGATTGAGGACTTTCTGTTTTTTGGCAGCTAGAGCTTTAAAAAGCCTACCCTTTATTATTGACCTTTGCATAGCGCATTTGAGCCTTAGACCTATTTTTTTGGAGTATTACCCTCATTACAAGCCATTATCTGAAAAATCAAGTGTCCCACTTGTTTGGAATTGAGGGATCTATAGTCACAACTGAACTTGAAGCTCAAAATTAAGTTTGGGGTTGCAAATTAAGTTTAGGGTTGCTTGAGGACAAACAATTGTTCAAGTTTGGGGTGGTATACCAAAGTAGTATATGATGTTCTTTCTTATATTCTTTCCAAAGTATATTATTTTCTTTCAAAAAAAAGAAGAAAAAAAAGAGAAAAAGAAATCAAAATCAAATCAAATCAAACCATATAGAAGAAATAACAAGCTCAATTTTGTTTTGGGGGAAATTCTTTGTTGAAGTTGGTAAGCGTAGGAAATGTTCAAAAGTGAAAATGGCATCTCTCAATTCCAATCAAAAGCCTAGATACCAAAAATTTATCCCTCCTTACCCAAGTCTCATTACAACCTTTAATAAGTCTTATGATGTGTGTGGTATTTGTGTGTGATCGCTTGTTGTAGAATTATGTCTAGCCTATGGTAGTGTGTTGCTTGTGATGTGATTGAGTGTATTACCCTGCAAACACTTGTGTGAGAGAGAAACACTTATAGGTGAGGAACTTGAGTGAAATTGAGCACACTTGATGATTGTATGATGTGTTGCTTGAGATTCTAATTTGGGAAGTTTGAATTGCTGATTTTAGTATACAAGAATGCATGTTTCAGATGTTAAAAACTGTGTTTTGAACTTCTCACATGCTTGTTTCGGATGTTAAAAACTGTGTTTTGAATGAATATTTTAATGAAAACTAGTAAAGTTTGAGTAGATTTTTTGAATTTGTAAATCTAGTTTTTGTGTAGTGGTTATGCCGGTTTTTCTTTCTTTTTATGTGCGCAGGAACTAGATCGAGTTGTAGTACAAAGTGTGAAGGCAATGGGTGAAGTTTGGAGCGATTAAAGAAAGGGAATAATGCAGCAAAAAGGGCTATTTGATCTGTTTAAAGGAATAACTATAGACCCGTGGGGATACGCTAGCGATCCACGCGGGTCTATGAGCGAAAGTGAATTGTATCTGCTGTGTAAGTGAACAGTGTCTGCTGCGCTGGACTCTATAAATAGCGCGTTTTCATTCTGCAGAAGGGACTTTTAGACGGCTGGAAACCCTAGAATTCAAAAATACTCTCTCCATGCA
Organism: Astragalus membranaceus; assembly: GCA_039519185.1. Lineage (NCBI taxonomy): Eukaryota > Viridiplantae > Streptophyta > Magnoliopsida > Fabales > Fabaceae > Astragalus > Astragalus membranaceus. The sequence goes on along the minus strand of CM076850.1, from coordinate 106,660,220 downwards.
TCCTCTATTGAAGATTCAAGGCTTGGGAACAAGATTTGGAGCTTTAAATGAGTTCATCTTCTTCATTTTGCTGTAACCTCTGTTTTTCCTCTTTTACTATGTCTAGCTAAACCTCTTTGGGTTAGGGATGAATGAGTATTGGTGAATCACTATTGTAACTGATTTTGTTTGTTCTTAATGTCATACTCTCTCCTACTTTGTGTGTTTAATCCCTGTTTTTAATGCTTTTCATTATTTGATCAACCATGGAATGATATATAGTTCATTTATGGAATGGAAAGTTTATACTTGAATGCTTGAGATTGAATAACTTCAACTCTTAGCTTAGGAATAACCTTTGAGTTGTTGCATCTTGCAAACCCTTGATTCTAATGCTTGTTGTCATTTATAATCACCTAAGGAATTAGGGTTTTTAGTTGTGAACAAAGGATTAGTTGCCTAAGGAATTAGGGATTAATTAATGTTGTGGGTTTCATAACAAGGTGAAAGAGGGGATTATTTTCTCTATTAAATCAGTTTGCAATAGTGTGAAAACAATGGAAGTTCATCCCTAACTTCTTTTATCATCTCGTAAACTTCGTGTTCTTCGTTCTTTATTAAAAATACAAAAACATTTTATTGTCTTTACTATAAAAGTTCTCGTTACTTTACAATATCACTCAAACTTCGGTTAGTTTTTGTCGTTTAGTTGTTGTTAACGTTTATTGGTATTTGCAGTCGATCCTTGAGTTCGACACTCGGTCTTACCGTGTTATTATTACTTGCGACGTTTTGGTACACTTGCCAATTTCGCCATCATTCTTCTATTCCTCTGTCATCTATTTTCAAAATTCATAAGTGTTGCACCCGAAAAAGTCCCTGAGGGGATCTTTCTTCGTCTACAACTTTTTAAAACAATGAAGTCGCCACCAATATTTTTTATAAGGAAAATATTGAAGAAAAACCTTTTTGGAAAGTGAACGGCCTTTTGGAAACCGGAAAATTTGGGTTCGGGGGTCGGTTAGGCATGGGGAAGGTATTAGCACCCCACACCTCCTTTCTACCGAAAGGGAACCTTTAATTAGACGTGTGGTTTTAAGTGTTGATTTGGAAAATACTTAAATTTGCTTCTTTATTGAAAAGGGAATGAGGAGACTTAATGAAAATTTTTATTTTTGGCGCTTGACGAGAGTTAGCCTCTCGCTCCTACGTATCTCCCGGTGCGATGGAGAATTCAAAGCTACGTAGTTCTTGTTTGTCTTTTTCTTGAAAAGGTTTTCGTCTTTTATCTTTTTAGTGAGTTTTCGAAATAGGACGAGCATTTAGTGAATGATTAAACTAACCAAGGTTATGGGTAATCACCGCTAAGTACTCTTGAAAATGAGAGTCACCACCGCCAGTCAGACGAACAAAGGTTCTGATTGACTATTAGTAGCAACTCGTTTTTATTTGCTCTTTTGAAAATAGTTTTCGAAAGAGATTGATTGGCACGGATGATCAAACTACCAAAAGCTATGGGTGATCACCGCTTATTGTTCTTTGGGGGGAAAAGACATCGCTACCATTGGCTAGACGAACAAAGGTTCTGATTAACCACTGGCAACGATGGGTTTGAAAATGATTCTAGCTTATAGAAATGATTCTCTTTGTTACGCAAATGCTAGTTTTTGATTGCTAAAATGACTTTTATTTGCTGCGCTTGACGAGAACGAGACTCGCTCCTATGTATCCCAAATGGGAATCAAAGCGACGTAGTTCTAATTTGAAAATGAAAATGCTTTTGAAAGAGTTTGGAAAAAGGAAAAGCTTTCATAATGACCAAGCAAGCAAAGACTTTGAGTGATCATTACTAATAACTCTTGATAGCGTTCATGACAATCAAACAAGCAAAGGCTTTGGGTGATAGTCACTAATAACTTTCATTGGTTAGAAAAGAGTTTGAGAGGTTTTTGGGAAAGAGTGAAGTTATTATCAAAGATTGGTTATAAAGTTCAAGCACATTCGTTAATCGAGCAATCACGCATTTGTTGAACGTCAACTAAGACTAAACATGCCAATACAATCAAAGATTCAAATGTCAAGGATGCAAAGTAAGGTTCTCAAGACAAATATGTGTGTGTGTGTGTGTGTGTCAGAAAGAGTGTATTTACCCTAATGGCTCTATGCTACAACAGGCAAGTAGGCTTACGTCTTCATTAGGAGGTCATACAAGTGGAGAGGATGGCACACAATTAAATCAAGACATTTAAGTTGAATCAAGAGCAATTAAACAATTGATCACAGACATAGAATGATCTTAGTTAAGCTAGTGAACATGTGAGCAATGATTTCTCAATAACATGAACAAAAGGAATTGCATCAAGACTAGGGTAAGCCTATCCTTTGCAATCAATAATATGAACAAATGCCCAAAGGTTAATAACACGATCAAAGAGGAGGGGGCATCAAGGTTTTGGGTAACCTATCCCTTGCAATACCTCACGAACCCTAAACCATATGTAACACCCCGGTATTTCTATCGACTAAAAATACCCAAGTGCACATTAGTAACACATCAGAGATATAATTCCTGCTTAGACACTGAATATCACTATAAATTTTTCGCTGAATATAACCCAAACAGTCTTATTTACAACAAGACAATATGGTTCTCAGACCATATATCATCAGCATCTATAGTATTCAGTATCATACAAGAAAGCGGAAGAAAGATATACACTAAATACATAATGTCTTAGTATACAGACAACAAAAGGGAAATAAGCTTAAACATAAAGCTAGGCTATCAGCAACCAATCCGAGCTCAACCTACTCGTGCCTCTTGGATTTCTGCTGTCCCTGTGTCTCTGTAAAACAACAACATTTAAACAGTGAGATACAATCTCAGTGAGTTCTACCGAGACCCCTACTAACTCTCTCGGTTCAATTAAAAATCCTTTTTTAAAATCAACACGACACCGACTGCAATAAAGTGCTAACCCCAGTGAACGTGAACAAACAAAGTGCGGCACCGACTGCAATTCCAGTGCTAATCCCGGTGTATCACACAGTACGACACCGACTGCAAATCCAGTGCTAATCCCGGTGTATCGCACAGTACGACACCGACTGCAAATCCAGTGCTAATCCCGGTGAACGTACAACAAACTCATGACATAACACCGACTGCAAATCCAGTGCTAATCCCGGTGAACCCCCTTACCAATAGTACATTCTCCTATTGGCACGGAGCCTAGGTTGGGGGAGCATGACTGCCCCGCCTAGTATGTCAAAACATGGGTCGTCACCCAACTCGATATACATATATATACATATATATCTACAGTACTATGAACCCACGGTCCATCAAATCAGACAATCAATGAAACACTTTAATCCACATTTTATAAAAACCAAGTTCCCACTCGCACTCTAGTTGACCACTTTTCGACACAATTTTCAATATCAACAAGAGTTCATTTTTCCTTAAAAATAGAATATTCAGTTAGGCCTCTGAATAAGCTTTCCAACGCATCTTAGAACACCTCAATCGGGTTCCCGGATCAAAAGTTATCGCGAAATGAAAAACAGTGTTTGGTTGCTGAAATTCTGCCAATTGGCGCGCGAGTGGCGCGCGGCGCGCAAGAGGCGCGCTAACAGACAGCAGGGGGGTCTGTCAAGGGCAGATTTCGGCGGTTTCGCGCGAAAATCGCGATTCCGCTCAATTCCGATTTTAATTCCGATCGAAAACAGTTTTCACACACATATAATCAAACCCAATCAACATCAAACAATCAATCAAAATCTTAATCAAATCGAAGTTTATCAAATTACGGCGATTTTCCAAATAACGGTTTTAAATCAAAATCTCTCGAATCAAATCACCAAAAATTCCATTTTGACACGACGCAACCCGAGACTCGCCCCAATCGATTCCTAACCCGAATCAGACAGTATCACATAATATTCCAGTCCAGCGAAAGCGATAAAACAGTTTATCAATTAATTCGAAATGTAAAATCCTAAACGTGAGTAGAACTCACCCTTGAAGCGTGAACCACGATCGAGCGGAATTCACCGAGTAGCCACACGAACATTCCCCGCTCCGGCGACCCCCAATCCGCTTCCAAAGCTTCTCACTCGATCACGAAACCTCTTTTGACCGAAATGTCGAATTCCTCAAAATCCTCCATGGGCACTATTCATCATCTTCCTCCTCATGAAGCACTATTCACACAAAACCCAATTTTGAACCCTAACCTTCAATTCTTCAAAAACTCCAAATCGGACTTCAATATTCGCGTATTCCACCTTGAGCTCGCTCCTCACCACCATTCTAGGCTTTCCTTTGAGCTTGAACCACAAAACCTCCATTTTTCCCTCTCAAATCGAAAATGGCAAAGTGAGAGAGAGAGAGAGTTGATGATGTTGATGTTGGTACCAAATCGAAGAGGGAGTAACGCTGAGCGTTTTTCGTGTTGGAAGGAAGTCGTTTCGTTGAGCGGAAGTACCCCCTTTTTCCTCTTCTTCTTCCTCCCTCTTTCTTTCTCTCTTCTTTTCTTTTTCTCATCTCCTCTCTGTTTCTCGCCTCCTCTCTTCTTTCTTTCTTCTTTTTATTAATTCTTTCCTTTCACACTCACACACATACACGTATATACATATATTTATTTAATATATAATTGGTAACGCGGTCAAATTACCACATTGATCTAAATCTCCTATTTCGATTCCAAAACTTCCTTGGTCCGTATTATCCGGTTAACGATCCGATGACAACAATTAAATAATTTTAGCACTCGATAAATTTACCAGTCAAGTACTAAATTAATTCAATTGGGTTAACATCCCAATAATTCGGTTAATTATTTTGCGGATGTTACATTCTCCCCAACTTAAAAGAATTTTGTCCTCAAAATTTCGTCAAGTCTTTTATCCGACTAACCGAGAATCGACATTCTCAGAAAGGTCCAAATTTACTGGAAAACATTCTTGAATTAACGAATTGAGCGTAGGAACTCTTCCCAAGTGGGCACATCAATCTCCAAGTATGATCCACTACTACCTTGATACGAACTCTCTGGTTACGAATCAACACGAGAAACTCCTCTTTCGCCTATATAGGCTCGGCACCGCATTCGAAAGCACTTCCGAAGCTTCATTCCTCACTTGCTCCCCAACTTGATTAATCAAAATCAAAGTACTCCTCGGTAGATGTAAAAACAAACACGATTCCCTCGAAAGGTGTAAACACTTTCTCAACAAATCTTCTAATATCCTTAACGACTCTCGTACATACCGACAATGTGACAAAAAAGTTACTTGTGAAACTTCTTGACTCGCCCCCAAGATTTCGAGATAATACTTCTCGAAGGAAGATGAAGTGAGGATTTACCAGAAACGTTTATCTTAAACGTAGAAATAAACCACGGGGACATCAAGTAAATTGAACGTAATGAAAATCACCTCAGTTGTTCTCCAAACAACTATCAAACAGAACTCAGAGCTCCTTTCCGAATTAGTCAATAGCGTTGAGAGCTTCCCCTCAACCTAAGTGCGCCTCCTATGATTTTCTTCAATAAGGTCCTATTAGCCTCTTGATTCGTTCCCAAAATTAACCTTAGCATGCGGGTTTTCACAACAACGATTTTTCAAAACTATTATACCGCACGCCAAGCTTCACTTCGGAAATTTCAGTCACTTACAAGCAGATCCATCAAGTAATCCTTTGATGGTTATTCGCAACGTGAAAACAGTCAGCAGTTACCTCACCTACATATTCGTGTTCACGTTCGACTTGTCAAACAGAATCTCATAATACTATCTCATCATCGGCCGCACAGATTCTACCGTTGAAACAATTGACTCCATCACTATCCATGGTAAAATCTGGAAATACCGTTTGTGATTGTAGCTTCACATCAACTTCCTATGCTAAGCGTATAGAATCCCTTAGGGAACTAGAGATCCTCATATGGCTCAACACTAACCGGATTCTCCTTGATCTTGAATTCAGATTTAAGTCTCTATCAGACTCTAATAATTCCATCTAATGCATCACAATACTGCCGTGTGTAGCGATTTCCTATTACTCGCATCAACTACAACATTGGAATTTCCTGGATGATACTTCAACCCGAAGTCATAACCCTCCAGAAATTCAACACACTTCTCTGCCTGCTATTCAGTTCTTTCTGATCAAACAGATACCTTAAACTCTTGTGACCACTAAAGACTTCGAAACGAGACCCATACAGGTAATGTCTTCAAACCTTCAGTGCATACACAATAGCTGCCAATTCCAAATCATGAGTCGAGTAATTCTCCTCATGAGTCTTCAATTGCCTGAACGCATAAGCTACCTCTTGTTGATTCTGCACAAGAACACATCCTAAACTCTTCCCAGAAGCATCACTGTAAAATTGGAATTGCAAAGACGGATCTGGAAGAATATGGATTGGAGCAGAAGTCAACCGAACCTTCAAATCTTGAAAACATTCTTCACAATCGGCATCCCGCGTAAAAGGTTGACCCTTACGAGTTAACCGAGTAAGTGGAAGAACCAATTGTGAGAATCCTTCGATAAACTTCCTGTAGTAACCGGCTATACTTAGAAAACTTCTGATTTCAGTGGCTAACGTTGGTCGTTCCCAATTCAACTCCGCTTCCACCTTACTAGGATCCACCGAAACTCCCAATTGGGAAGTCACGCGTCCCAAAACTTCACTTCCGGCATCCAGAAGTCACTCTTCGACGGCTTGGCATACAATTTCCTTTCTCGGAGTACATTCAGATTAATGCGGAGATGTTGGGCATGCTCCCCAATAGTCTTAGAGTACACCAAGATATTATCAATGAAAACTACAACAAACTGATCCAGGTAAGGGTGGAAACCCTGTTCATGTAATCCGTGAATACCGCTGGAGCATTAGTCAAACCGAAGGGCATCACTACGAACACGTAATGTCCATACTAAGTACGGGAAGCTGTCCTCGGAATATCTAAGGCTCTAACTTTTAATCGATGATATCCTGACCTCAGATCAATTTTAGAAAACACAGCAGCGTCTCAAATTGCTCAAGCAAATCGTCTATCCTTGGCAAGGGATATTTATTCTTGATCGTCACTTTCTTAAGTTGTCGATAATCGATGTACAATCTCATGCTACCATTTTTCCTTTTGACTAACCACACCAGAGCACTCCTTAGCGAAGTACTCGGTCGAATGAATTTCTTTAGCATCGACTCTTCAAGTTGAGACTCCATTTCCTTTAATTCTGAAGAAACATCCAATAAGCCACAATAGATATTGATCCCGTGCCAGGAACCAATTCTACAGTAAGCTCTACCTCTCGCTCTGGAGGTTCGGAAGAAACTTCATCGTGAAAACATCCAGAAAGTCATTCACGACCTGAACGTTCGCCAAATCTAAACTAGTTTCAGCGGATGCAGATAACATACTAACATGTGCTCCCGCACCTTGGAATGAAGGTTGACCGTCTAAGGTGAACTAGGTAACCGCTTCAGAATTTGTCCTAGACAATTTAACTGATTCTGAAGCGAAGCTGATAGCTGATTAATACAGTCGATTGCAACATGATTTGCAGTCATCCAATTCATACCCAAAGTGGTGTCCACACTCCTCGTAGGCAAACAATAAATTCTACAACGAAATTTCTGCCTTGTATGACAAGTAGACAATCCTATACAAGGATTAGGTCTGGACACGACCCTTAGCAGCAGTTAAAATAGTCATCGGCTCGGATAGCGATGATAAGGCTAATCCCAACCGATTCACACGCAATCGGGATATACAGCAATGGGTTGCACCTGAACCATATAATATACTGACAGAGTTATTGAAAACTGATCTCATACCCCTCAGTAGATTGTCTGCAGTCGTAACTATCTAAACATCCAGAATGTTGACTCGTTCTTGCCTTAGAGCTGCTTGTAACTCCTTGGAACTTTTCCTTGCAGGACACTCTTTACCTTAGTGACCCTCTTCATTACAATAATCGCACCGATTAGATCTTCGCTTGCAATCACCGCTGTGAGGCTTTCCACAGTTAGAACATCTTCTGACCTTTGAAGAATCAAAGAATTGCATCTGCTTTTCCTTTGATGAAATTATCTTAAGGCTTTGCATTCGGAGTTGATAATTCAACTACCTTCCTTCTTTTCCCATATTCCCTATGAGATCATCCTCGGTGACATAGGCTGATTGTACTAAGACAACATAATCGGTAATGGTATAAGAACTGAGACCCTAAGTCATAAAAGTACTAAGGTCCTTCTTATACCTCTACATTCTCCATTCGTCATCCGAAGCTTACTTTACCACTTGGTAAAACTGAGACAACTTCTCAAACTTAGCGGTGTATTCTCCCGCCGTCATGTCACCTTTCCTGAGGATGCACCGGTTGAATATTCCGATTGTGGTCGAGGATTGCATCTTGATCATCCAGTCATAATTCCGCTTATGATGCACTAAGTATTAAGTTGATCAGGCTCAATATCTCTTAGCATCACAAGTGTAATTACAACCAGGACTAACAAGGAATCGACTCAACCCTAAACTAAGTCCGACTAGGTCGAACTGCTCTGATACCAACTGTAACACCCCGGTATTTCTATCGACTAAAAATACCCAAGTGCACATTAGTAACACATCAGAGATATAATTCCTGCTTAGACACTGAATATCACTATAAATTTTTCGCTGAATATAACCCAAACAGTCTTATTTACAACAAGACAATATGGTTCTCAGACCATATATCATCAGCATCTATAGTATTCAGTATCATACAAGAAAGCGGAAGAAAGATATACACTAAATACATAATGTCTTAGTATACAGACAACAAAAGGGAAATAAGCTTAAACATAAAGCTAGGCTATCAGCAACCAATCCGAGCTCAACCTACTCGTGCCTCTTGGATTTCTGCTGTCCCTGTGTCTCTGTAAAACAACAACATTTAAACAGTGAGATACAATCTCAGTGAGTTCTACCGAGACCCCTACTAACTCTCTCGGTTCAATTAAAAATCCTTTTTTAAAATCAACACGACACCGACTGCAATAAAGTGCTAACCCCAGTGAACGTGAACAAACAAAGTGCGGCACCGACTGCAATTCCAGTGCTAATCCCGGTGTATCACACAGTACGACACCGACTGCAAATCCAGTGCTAATCCCGGTGTATCGCACAGTACGACACCGACTGCAAATCCAGTGCTAATCCCGGTGAACGTACAACAAACTCATGACATAACACCGACTGCAAATCCAGTGCTAATCCCGGTGAACCCCCTTACCAATAGTACATTCTCCTATTGGCACGGAGCCTAGGTTGGGGGAGCATGACTGCCCCGCCTAGTATGTCAAAACATGGGTCGTCACCCAACTCGATATACATATATATACATATATATCTACAGTACTATGAACCCACGGTCCATCAAATCAGACAATCAATGAAACACTTTAATCCACATTTTATAAAAACCAAGTTCCCACTCGCACTCTAGTTGACCACTTTTCGACACAATTTTCAATATCAACAAGAGTTCATTTTTCCTTAAAAATAGAATATTCAGTTAGGCCTCTGAATAAGCTTTCCAACGCATCTTAGAACACCTCAATCGGGTTCCCGGATCAAAAGTTATCGCGAAATGAAAAACAGTGTTTGGTTGCTGAAATTCTGCCAATTGGCGCGCGAGTGGCGCGCGGCGCGCAAGAGGCGCGCTAACAGACAGCAGGGGGGTCTGTCAAGGGCAGATTTCGGCGGTTTCGCGCGAAAATCGCGATTCCGCTCAATTCCGATTTTAATTCCGATCGAAAACAGTTTTCACACACATATAATCAAACCCAATCAACATCAAACAATCAATCAAAATCTTAATCAAATCGAAGTTTATCAAATTACGGCGATTTTCCAAATAACGGTTTTAAATCAAAATCTCTCGAATCAAATCACCAAAAATTCCATTTTGACACGACGCAACCCGAGACTCGCCCCAATCGATTCCTAACCCGAATCAGACAGTATCACATAATATTCCAGTCCAGCGAAAGCGATAAAACAGTTTATCAATTAATTCGAAATGTAAAATCCTAAACGTGAGTAGAACTCACCCTTGAAGCGTGAACCACGATCGAGCGGAATTCACCGAGTAGCCACACGAACATTCCCCGCTCCGGCGACCCCCAATCCGCTTCCAAAGCTTCTCACTCGATCACGAAACCTCTTTTGACCGAAATGTCGAATTCCTCAAAATCCTCCATGGGCACTATTCATCATCTTCCTCCTCATGAAGCACTATTCACACAAAACCCAATTTTGAACCCTAACCTTCAATTCTTCAAAAACTCCAAATCGGACTTCAATATTCGCGTATTCCACCTTGAGCTCGCTCCTCACCACCATTCTAGGCTTTCCTTTGAGCTTGAACCACAAAACCTCCATTTTTCCCTCTCAAATCGAAAATGGCAAAGTGAGAGAGAGAGAGAGTTGATGATGTTGATGTTGGTACCAAATCGAAGAGGGAGTAACGCTGAGCGTTTTTCGTGTTGGAAGGAAGTCGTTTCGTTGAGCGGAAGTACCCCCTTTTTCCTCTTCTTCTTCCTCCCTCTTTCTTTCTCTCTTCTTTTCTTTTTCTCATCTCCTCTCTGTTTCTCGCCTCCTCTCTTCTTTCTTTCTTCTTTTTATTAATTCTTTCCTTTCACACTCACACACATACACGTATATACATATATTTATTTAATATATAATTGGTAACGCGGTCAAATTACCACATTGATCTAAATCTCCTATTTCGATTCCAAAACTTCCTTGGTCCGTATTATCCGGTTAACGATCCGATGACAACAATTAAATAATTTTAGCACTCGATAAATTTACCAGTCAAGTACTAAATTAATTCAATTGGGTTAACATCCCAATAATTCGGTTAATTATTTTGCGGATGTTACATTCTCCCCAACTTAAAAGAATTTTGTCCTCAAAATTTCGTCAAGTCTTTTATCCGACTAACCGAGAATCGACATTCTCAGAAAGGTCCAAATTTACTGGAAAACATTCTTGAATTAACGAATTGAGCGTAGGAACTCTTCCCAAGTGGGCACATCAATCTCCAAGTATGATCCACTACTACCTTGATACGAACTCTCTGGTTACGAATCAACACGAGAAACTCCTCTTTCGCCTATATAGGCTCGGCACCGCATTCGAAAGCACTTCCGAAGCTTCATTCCTCACTTGCTCCCCAACTTGATTAATCAAAATCAAAGTACTCCTCGGTAGATGTAAAAACAAACACGATTCCCTCGAAAGGTGTAAACACTTTCTCAACAAATCTTCTAATATCCTTAACGGCTCTCGTACATACCGACAATGTGACAAAAAAGTTACTTGTGAAACTTCTTGACTCGCCCCCAAGATTTCGAGATAATACTTCTCGAAGGAAGATGAAGTGAGGATTTACCAGAAACGTTTATCTTAAACGTAGAAATAAACCACGAGGACATCAAGTAAATTGAACGTAATGAAAATCACCTCAGTTGTTCTCCAAACAACTATCAAACAGAACTCAGAGCTCCTTTCCGAATTAGTCAATAGCGTTGAGAGCTTCCCCTCAACCTAAGTGCGCCTCCTATGATTTTCTTCAATAAGGTCCTATTAGCCTCTTGATTCGTTCCCAAAATTAACCTTAGCATGCGGGTTTTCACAACAACGATTTTTCAAAACTATTATACCGCACGCCAAGCTTCACTTCGGAAATTTCAGTCACTTACAAGCAGATCCATCAAGTAATCCTTTGATGGTTATTCGCAACGTGAAAACAGTCAGCAGTTACCTCACCTACATATTCGTGTTCACGTTCGACTTGTCAAACAGAATCTCATAATACTATCTCATCATCGGCCGCACAGATTCTACCGTTGAAACAATTGACTCCATCACTATCCATGGTAAAATCTGGAAATACCGTTTGTGATTGTAGCTTCACATCAACTTCCTATGCTAAGCGTATAGAATCCCTTAGGGAACTAGAGATCCTCATATGGCTCAACACTAACCGGATTCTCCTTGATCTTGAATTCAGATTTAAGTCTCTATCAGACTCTAATAATTCCATCTAATGCATCACAATACTGCCGTGTGTAGCGATTTCCTATTACTCGCATCAACTACAACATTGGAATTTCCTGGATGATACTTCAACCCGAAGTCATAACCCTCCAGAAATTCAACACACTTCTCTGCCTGCTATTCAGTTCTTTCTGATCAAACAGATACCTTAAACTCTTGTGACCACTAAAGACTTCGAAACGAGACCCATACAGGTAATGTCTTCAAACCTTCAGTGCATACACAATAGCTGCCAATTCCAAATCATGAGTCGAGTAATTCTCCTCATGAGTCTTCAATTGCCTGAACGCATAAGCTACCTCTTGTTGATTCTGCACAAGAACACATCCTAAACTCTTCCCAGAAGCATCACTGTAAAATTGGAATTGCAAAGACGGATCTGGAAGAATATGGATTGGAGCAGAAGTCAACCGAACCTTCAAATCTTGAAAACATTCTTCACAATCGGCATCCCGCGTAAAAGGTTGACCCTTACGAGTTAACCGAGTAAGTGGAAGAACCAATTGTGAGAATCCTTCGATAAACTTCCTGTAGTAACCGGCTATACTTAGAAAACTTCTGATTTCAGTGGCTAACGTTGGTCGTTCCCAATTCAACTCCGCTTCCACCTTACTAGGATCCACCGAAACTCCCAATTGGGAAGTCACGCGTCCCAAAACTTCACTTCCGGCATCCAGAAGTCACTCTTCGACGGCTTGGCATACAATTTCCTTTCTCGGAGTACATTCAGATTAATGCGGAGATGTTGGGCATGCTCCCCAATAGTCTTAGAGTACACCAAGATATTATCAATGAAAACTACAACAAACTGATCCAGGTAAGGGTGGAAACCCTGTTCATGTAATCTGTGAATACCGCTGGAGCATTAGTCAAACCGAAGGGCATCACTACGAACACGTAATGTCCATACTAAGTACGGGAAGCTGTCCTCGGAATATCTAAGGCTCTAACTTTTAATCGATGATATCCTGACCTCAGATCAATTTTAGAAAACACAGCAGCGTCTCAAATTGCTCAAGCAAATCGTCTATCCTTGGCAAGGGATATTTATTCTTGATCGTCACTTTCTTAAGTTGTCGATAATCGATGTACAATCTCATGCTACCATTTTTCCTTTTGACTAACCACACCAGAGCACTCCTTAGCGAAGTACTCGGTCGAATGAATTTCTTTAGCATCGACTCTTCAAGTTGAGACTCCATTTCCTTTAATTCTGAAGAAACATCCAATAAGCCACAATAGATATTGATCCCGTGCCAGGAACCAATTCTACAGTAAGCTCTACCTCTCGCTCTGGAGGTTCGGAAGAAACTTCATCGTGAAAACATCCAGAAAGTCATTCACGGCCTGAACGTTCGCCAAATCTAAACTAGTTTCAGCGGATGCAGATAACATACTAACATGTGCTCCCGCACCTTGGAATGAAGGTTGACCGTCTAAGGTGAACTAGGTAACCGCTTCAGAATTTGTCCTAGACAATTTAACTGATTCTGAAGCGAAGCTGATAGCTGATTAATACAGTCGATTGCAACATGATTTGCAGTCATCCAATTCATACCCAAAGTGGTGTCCACACTCCTCGTAGGCAAACAATAAATTCTACAACGAAATTTCTGCCTTGTATGACAAGTAGACAATCCTATACAAGGATTAGGTCTGGACACGACCCTTAGCAGCAGTTAAAATAGTCATCGGCTCGGATAGCGATGATAAGGCTAATCCCAACCGATTCACACGCAATCGGGATATACAGCAATGGGTTGCACCTGAACCATATAATATACTGACAGAGTTATTGAAAACTGATCTCATACCCCTCATGTGCACAACATTATCCCTTCCATATTTTGATTATTCTTTTCTTGATTATTCCATGAAAATCTTACCATTTTGGGCCATGTCTTAGGAAATCAATCATTGGGCCCAAAATTCTATGATACCACCATTCCCAAAATTGATTTGATACCTCCCCTTGAAGGAAATTCCCATTTTACCCTTTCCTTTAAATTTGAGCTTTCTATGCAAATGAATAACATCCATGCGTATAAAATAAAAAAAATAAAATCTAATTAAGCGCATTCTTCCTCAAATAATTACCCTGATGATTACCCAGTGATTTGTGATGAAAAACCGTTTTTGTTGTGAAATGACCAAAATGCCCTTTTTGACCCTAAAACCCTAATTTATCCAGGAAGTGTATTTCAACTCTAAAAATGATTTTAAAAGCTCTGGAATGACTTTCAGGACTCAAAAATGCAATGCATAATGCTCCTCACTTCCTCAATTTATTTATTTTTGTAGAAAATTAGGGTTTTGACCTAAGCCGGACAAAATTGGGGTATGACAATAAGGATAGGAGAATGGTCTGATTTCAACTTAGGAAGATGGTTAGTAACTATTTTAGCAAATTTCAACCTCCAATCAAGATTACACAAAGCTCTGTCCAATCTCTTCCTAGTTGTTCCTCTAGCCCAAGTAAAAGGATCCCCACCAAATCCCACATCCATACGACTGCAACTGTCAATTGTAGCTTGAAAGCCAACTTCAACACTTCTGTTTTGAGAGAGAGCAGGCCCAACCCTTTCACTATCTTTCAGAATGGCATGAAAATCTCCAATAAGAGTCCAAGTCCCATCTACCTCAGCATGAATATCTTGGATTTCATCCCAAAGAGTCTGTCTCTGAGTATAATGAGGGCTGCCATATACAATGGTTAGAAACCAAGAAGCCTTGTTGAGAACTTTGACCTCTACATGTACCATCTGGTTAGAATCTTTAATAATGTGAATATCCCAATGATTGGAATCCCATAATAGCCAAATGCCACCAGCTTGGCCTCTAGCATCTTTGATCAACTGATTATCAAATCCCATTCTTCTTGCAATCCTCTTAGCTCTAGTTCCACTTGTGTGGGTCTCAAGGAGAGCAACAAAAGAAGCATCATATTCTCTTTTCATGTCTTTAACGGCCAACAAAGCCTTTGGAAGCCGTCCCATGGCAATTCCAACAGATAAGATTCATTAAGATTGTTGAGGGGCTTGAGGTTCTATCACCTCACTAGCATCCATAGGAGCACACTCTCCTCTCCTCAATAAGGTAATCTTCTCAACACCCTGAGCAGGTGGGTTATTGTTTGTGGTATTACTAACCATGTTATTACCTTCTAGAGCCTTCTGAAGAGCATCAGTCTGAAGCTTGTCATTTTCATCAATCTGTCCCAAAGCAGTCCTAATGGAATGATCACTTCTAAACTTGTTTAGAAGATTTTCTCCATGAGTCTTATACATAGTTTTCATATAAGCCATGACTTGTTCCTCTTCTTTGTTTCTTCTTTTCATTAAACTCATTTTGTAAACTAGTAGAAGGAATATTCTCCTTATCCACATTTATAACCTTGAAAGGAAAAGGTTTAGCAATCTTATTACCTTTAGTAGTTCTTTTGGACACCAACCCAATGTCTTTACGATTGATCCCTATACCATGTTTAGTCACCCCTCTTCCTTTAGTAAGGATTTGAGGATTTTTTCCACCAAGGGAATTTCTAACTTTAGGCTTTGTCCATCTTCTAGTATTATCAGTAGCAGCTAAAGAGACAGGTTTCTCTTGGTCTAGAGGATCTTGTTCATCAGTCAATACTTGGTCATCCTTAGAAGGCATAGGTTGAGCATTTTTCTTCTTAATTCCTCTTGAACTACCCTCAGTTTGCTTGGGGGTATCATTCTTCTTGAAATTGCCTTTACCAATGGATCCACCTTTCTTCTTCAAGTTATACTTTGGGATATTCCAAAGTCCCATGGAATTATCATTCTCAACTATTGATTCTTTCACTACAAAAAATGTTGCCTTTAGCGACGGAATTAGAGAGGGACTTTATGTCCCTCGCAAAAACTGATATTAGCGACGGCATTAGCGAGGGGAAAGAGCTGTCGAATTTTTTTAAGCATTAGTGACGGAAATTTTAGCAATAGCGACGGCCAGGCCGTCGCTAATGGCCTGGGCGGAATGGCCTGGGCGGGAAAAATTAGCGACGACTATAGTGTCCCTCGCAAAGGTTTTTTGACCGTTCAACGCGTGGCACCGCGTGGAAATGTTTGTAACGGTTAGCGACCGCCCATGCCGTCGCTAATGCCGTCGCTAATGTCAAATTAATTTCCAAATCTGAATCTCAGAACAGAACCCCTCATTTCTCTCTTCTCCTCTCTCTCACCGCCTCTCTCTCTCCGCCTCTCTCTCTCACCTACGACGGCCACCCCACCACCACCATCACGTACCTACGACCTCCTCTCTCCGTCACCTCCTCACTCCGGCTCTCTCTCTCTTCGCCTCCTCACCGTCTCTCTCTCCGCCTCTCTCTCTTCCTACGACCACCCAAACGCCGCCAACGCCGCTAAGGCCACCACCCTCACAACCACCACCACCATCCTCACCTACCTATGACAGCTCCTCTCCGCCATCTCGCCCTCTCTCTCTCCGCCTCTCTCTCTCTCACCTACGGCCAACAACCACCCACCACCACCGTCACAACCACCCACTACCACCGTCACAACCACCCACCACCACCGTCACAACCACCCACCACCACCAGCACCTACTTTCTGTCTGTCTCTCTCTCAGCCTCTCTCTCTCTCACCTACGAACCTGAACTGTGCACCGCCGCCGCCACCACCACCGCCGCCACGACCACCACGAATTTCTGCCCTCTCCCTTTTATAGGTTTTGATATTTTTTTATGATATTTTTTTGATATTGATTTTTTAAATTTGTTTTGATTTATGTTTTTTGATTGATTTAGGATTGACATCGTTGGTGTTTGGAGTTTAAGAACCGCACCAGAGTGCGCATCGTCACCGAACAAACGCACCAGACGTCAATCTCATAACGGTTAGTTTAATTGAAAAATATTTAATTATTGTTTTGATGAACCCTAGGTTAGATGACTGTGTGTTGTTGATGGAAAAGGGTGAGGGAGATCCTAACCCCCATATTTTGCTCGAAATCATCTCCATTGAGATAATTGCGAGACGATACTAACAACGGTAAGGTTGGGAGTTATATGAAATAACTTCCTTCACTACTTGGATGGAAAAGGGTTTTGTGCTGTCCTTAACCCCCATATTCGGCTCGAAATCATCTCCACTGAGATCATATTGATGCCACTAACTTGAAATATTATTGGGAATGTTATCTAACACGTTTTCTTAAATACGTGTAGATGAATTTGTATGAATTTAATCGTGATTGGGTGTATGATCGGTTATATCCGAGAAGAGCGGGTTTAAAGGAATCTTTTGTAATTGGGGTTGAACAGTTTCTTGTGGTAGCGTGGCGATATGAATTGGCTCAACAGGAAAAAGGGGTTAGATGTCCATGCTTAAAATGCGACGGTGAACCTATTATGACCGATGATGAAATCAGGGATCACTTGTATCATTGGGGGTTTAGGCCTAATTATTGGATTTGGGTAGACCATGGAGAACAACAATTTCAAAATTTTGAGATAGGGGCTTCAAGCAGTTCTGGTGTTGGTGTTCCACGTAATGAAATTTTTGAGTCGATGCAAAACATGATTTGCGATGGTCTCAGGGTGAATGTGCCATTTGATGATCCTCAATATGATGATAATGATGAACTTCCAAATGAAGAAGCACAAATTTTTTATAATTTGTTAAGAGATTCAAACACACCGTTGTTTGAAGGCTCGCCACATTCAAAATTATCTATGTGTGTGAAACTTTTAGCTCTCAAGTCCATGAGTAATATTTCTGAGGTGGGTTTAGACTATGTAACTGAAATGATGTTGGAAGCAACACCTAATAAGGATAATTTGCCAAAAAGTTATTATGAAGCAAAGATGTTAGTTTCGAAGCTGGGATTGAAATTTAAGAAGATTGATTGTTGTGAGAAAGGGCACATGTTGTTTTACAACAACGAATTTGGTAAAAATGATGGTGAGCTACTTGAATGCAAATTCTGTGGAAGCCCAAGGTATCATGATCGTAAAGGGGCAAAACGTAATTATAAACCTATCCCTGTAAAGTCGATGTTCTATTTGCCTATAGTTCCAAGGTTGCAAAGAATGTTTGCATCGGCCGAAATTGCGCAGAAAATGACTTGGCATTATGACAATAGGCGTACCTCGGACGACATTTTACGCCACCCATCCGACGGTGAAGCGTGGAAGCACCTTGATCAAGTGCATTCAGATTTTGCCTCAGACCCACGGAATGTTTGGCTTGGTTTGTGCTCTGATGGGTTTACTCCATATATCCAAGTATCGGCGTCACCCTACTCTTGTTGGCCAGTCATTGTTACCCCTTACAATCTTCCTCCTGAGATGTGCATGACTAAACCGTATATGTTTTTGACTTGTTTGATACCTGGTCCATCCAATCCAAAAGCTAACATTGATATCTTTTTGGAACCTCTGATTGATGATCTTAAGAGATTGTGGGGGGGTGTTTTGACATATGATGCAGCACGAAAGAAAAATTTTATGATGAGAGCTGCATTGATGTGGACAATTAACGACTTTCCTGCTTATGGTATGTTGTCTGGTTGGGGGACTCACGGTAAATATGCATGTCCGCACTGCATGGAACACACAAAGGCGTTTACGCTAAAGTACGGGGGCAAGAGTTCTTGGTTTGACTCGCATCGTAGATTCTTACCGCAAGATCATAAATTTAGAAAGAACAAGAAGGCCTTCATGAAAGGGGCAGTTGAAACAGATGGACCACCGCCTTTGTTGACATCAGGTGAAATCTGGAACAGAGTTATGGATTTTCCAGAAGCCACAGAGGTAGGGGAGCTCACCCGGGTGGATGGTTATGGACGGTGGCACAACTGGACAAAAAAAAGCATATTTTGGAATCTCCCATATTGGAAAGATAATCTGTTGAGGCACAATCTTGATGTTATGCACATCGAGAAGAATTTCTTTGACAACATATTTTTCACTGTGATGAATGTGAAAGATAAAACCAAAGACAATAATAAGGCTAGATTGGATTCTGCTCTTTATTGTAGCAAACATCGATCTGATTTGAATTTGGTGGAAATGCCTAATGGGAAGATGCTAAAACCCAAAGCCAAATACTGTCTAACACCAGATGAAGCGAAAAATGTTTGTCGATGGTTGAAAGAATTGAGGATGCCAGATGGTTATTCTTCTAACCTTGCAAGATGTGCCGATGTGAACACTGGGAAGATGTATGCGATGAAAAGTCATGATTGTCATGTATTCATGGAGTGTTTGCTTCCAATTGCTTTTAATTCATTACCAAAGTGTGTTTTGGAACCACTTATTGAAGTGAGTCAATATTTTAAAAATATGTGCTCTTCAACATTGAGAAGGGATGATCTTATTAAGATGGAGCAGAATATTCCTTTCATTATTTGTAAGTTGGAGAGAATATTTCCTCCCGGTTTCTTTGATTCCATGGAGCATTTACCGGTTCACCTTGCGTATGAAGCAAGGCTTGGTGGACCAGTTCATTATAGGTGGATGTATCCATTTGAGAGGTAATTATCTATTTCAACATTTTTTTAAAATTATCTTAATTAGTATGATTATTAGTTTAATGAAGTATTTTTCTTTCAACAAATAGATTAATGGGTGATTATAAACGATCGGTGAAGAATAAAGCTAGAGTTGAAGGATCGATCTGCACAGCTTACCTACACCGTGAAACAATTTATTTTTGTTCGCATCAGCTGGGTATGGCGCACCAGCTGGGTATGGCGCATCAGCTGGGTATGGCGCAGTAGCTGGGTTTGGCGCACCACCTGGGCATATAGGCTCATCATCTGGACATATAGGCCCATCAGCTGGGTTATCTATGCCTACACCAGATCCCCAGGATGATATTCAGCATGATGTACATGATGTTGGTGGGGGTAATGTTGATGCTGATTCATCCACTGATGACGAGAGAGTGGAGGTGATTGTTATTAATGGTATCAGACTCAAAGTCATTTATAGCAGTGGTAACGCGTAAGTATTATATTGTTTGTTTTTTTAAAGTTAATTATGCAACGACTTATATATATTTGATAATTGTTTGATATATCTTTCAATATGCAGGCTTCTTCCTGCAAAGGTAGCTTCATCAAACATCACTCATGTCATCCGCAAACGATATTTTCAAACGTTCCATAAAAAGTGGAGCGATGTCGAAGAAGATGAAAGAAATGATCTGCTAGACTTCTTTAGGGTAAGTGTTAATTATTTTGTCATTACTTATATTGTTTGTTTAAATTTTATGTTTAATAACGTTTAATATAATGCAGACCAAGGTAACTTGGGACACAGAAGACGATGACAATGTGCGGATAATTTTTTTCAGAAGGATGGGCGCTCAAATTACTGATTTGCTTTATAAGCTCCGCTGTAAAGATAAGAAGCCTTCCTACATGAGTGATGAGATTTGGAATGCCTTCAAGAGCCATTGGGCTTCACAGGCTTTCAAGGAAGCTGCTGCAAAAGCCAAAAATAATAGAAACTCGGAAAAGGGTGGCTCGCTTCACTGCGGTGGGTCCATCAACCAGGCTCAGCATGCTGCTAGAATGGTAAATTATTTTTCAAATCTATGTGTTTTTTATATTATTTAATTAGTTAGCAATTTTTAAAAATGTGTTTCATCTTACAGAGTAAGAAGGCAGGACGCCCTATCACTGCTCCTGAGCTGCATAGAGCCACCCATGTGAGGAAAGGCACTGGCGAGTATGTTGATGAGCGCTCCAAGATGACCCAGGTAAATATACATATTGATTTGTATTATATAATGTTCATTTGTCAAAATGGAGCGCTAATTTGTGGTTATTCAAAACAGGAGCAAATAAATGAGTTCATGACTCAGCTAACTCAGGGGAGCTGGAACCCTGATTCATTTGGCCAACTTACTCCTGAGATGAGAGATCTGGCAAACAAACATTGGGAGAAGACAGTAGGTTGGTCTAAGGGTCGCCTGTATGGTACGAGGCCCATGGCTCCATGTATGAGTCAGTCTGGGGCCGAGAGCAGCAGAAGACGGAGTCGACCAGCTTTTACTCCTGCGGAGACAGAGCATATTAGGCGGCTGGAGCAGGAGCTGCACGAGACTCGACAGGAGGTCAGGACCTCCTCTGAGGCGATGAGAAAGATGCAGCAAGATTATGAGAAGGTGACCCGTAGGCAGGAGATGATGTTTAAGTATTTTAAGAATATGCAGCAAAATGAGCAGCAGCAAGATGAAGAGGAAGATGAGGAGGAAGCTGAGGAGTCTGATGGTGGCAGCTTTTAGTTTTGTTGATTAAATATTTTGTTATAACATTTCAGATTAAGTGTTGTTGATTCAAAATTTATGTTATTGGATAATTTTTATTTTAAACTATTTTATGTATTTTAGATTTTATTATTTATTAATAAAATAAACAGGTATAAAAGCAGATAAAATAAATAAAAAAATTCCATCAGGTTGAGCAGTAGCGTGGGAATTAGCGAGGGGTTTAGCGAGGGAATGTGGCCACGTGGTTGAGCAGTAGCGTGGGGGTTAGCGAGGGAACGTGGCCACGTGACTGAGCAGTAGCGAGGGCATTAGCGAGGGGGTTAGCGAGGGAACGTGGCCACGTGGTTGAGCAGTAGCGTGGGAATTAGCGAGGGAACGTGGCCACGTGGCTGAGAAGTAGCGAGGGAATTAGCGAGGGAGCGTGGCCACGTGGCTGAGCAGTAGCGAGGGCTCTAGCGAGGGACACTGCCCTCGCTAATTAGCGAGGGAGCCAAATCCCTCGCTAATCGCATTTGCGAGGAGGGAATTAGCGAGGGAAGTTGTCCCTCGCAAATGACTGTTAGCGAGGGAATAAGGTGATTTAGCGAGGGACTTTGCCGTCGCAAATGACCTTTTTTTTGTAGTGTTTTTCCATGCTAACACTGAGAATTCTGCTCCTTCTGTTTCTACTCTGGTGTTGTATTCCCAGACCCTGTACCTTCTTTTTGATTGCTGGCCTCATGCTGTCTTGGCTGCTCTTGATTGCTAACCACATTCACCACACCTACCCTACATTGATCTTTCTTGTGGCCATATTTTCCACACTTGAAGCAGATTGAATGTAACCCTTCATACTCCAATAGAAGTTTCATTCCATAAGTAAAGAAATGGGAAGCTAGAGGTTTCTCCAAGTCAAGTTCAACGCAAATTATTGCAAATTTTCCTCTAGAGTGTAAAGATGTAAGTTGGTCTATTTTGAGCATAGTACCTAGAGAAGAACCAAGCCTGTTTAGGAATACCTCATTACAAAGTTCCATTGGAAGTTTGGGAATGCGAATCCAAACTGCAACCTTTTGAGCTATTGAAGTCGTAAGAGAGAAACAAGGCCTCCACCTTTGCACAATCAAATAGTGGTCTGCTACCTTCCATGGTCCATCAAATAGGGCATGTTTGTAATCATCAATGGAAGAGAGATGAACCAGATAATAGTCTTCAGCTAAATCAGTAATTTTCATCTTACCATGATGCACCCAGTCTCTACGCAGCTTGTTCTCAAGAAGCCGATAGTTAACCCTTTTCCCCAACACTTTCACCACTAGTGTGTTCTGCCAAGGCTTCGCCCAGTCTCTTAGTTCCTCTTTAGAGACATGAACAACAGGAATCACAGATTCAGAAGAAGGGGAACTCTGCTCAAGGGTTAGGGTTTCAGCGCTATTCTCCTTCGTCTTATCAGTAGCTATCTCTTCAATAAGTTCAGCCCACATTTCATTATTAAGATTGATATTAGGGCACTGTTTCATTAACGCCTCCTCTGAAAATGAGCATCAGTAGATGCCTCTGTCATGTTCTCTTCAACTGTTGCATTGCTCATGTTTGGCTCTTGTGTCTTACATTTCTTTTTG
The DNA here is from genome assembly GCA_039519185.1 of Astragalus membranaceus. Lineage (NCBI taxonomy): Eukaryota > Viridiplantae > Streptophyta > Magnoliopsida > Fabales > Fabaceae > Astragalus > Astragalus membranaceus. The sequence goes on along the minus strand of CM076850.1, from coordinate 106,637,242 downwards.
CTTCTTTGCAGGGAATCCAGTTCTTCAGCGGTGGCAGCCGTCAGGTTGGCGGGGGTGAGGAGACTCATGCCCTAGCAAAGCGTACGCGAGGGAGAGCGGTGAGACAAAGTTGCATATTACCTATGCATATTATGTATTATATATATATATATATATATATATATATATATATATATATATATATATATATATATATTAATATTGTATACTCAATAACAATAATAACTGGCGGCTAAACTGCAAGTTGAGCAGTGACCTAATGCCTTTGATATGGGATCGACTCCCATTATATTCATTTTGGGAAGGCTTAGAACTTAGCGCATAATATTATAGTCTTATACAAGAAAATTTGTTTGAGAAGCAAAAGGTATGCATGTGACAATATATGTTGTTATGCATTGTAAACATTTTTGTGCAAATTGCAAGTCACATAAAAAAATGTGAACTATATGCTGTTTGGATCAATTTCTGGTTGATTTATATCTAACTAGTAACATACCCGTGCATCCGCACGGGTTGATCGCGTTGTCTGGTATAGTTTGAATCAGATTGATTTCTAGAATTTAAATAATGTAAATCGAAGCTATGTTTGTAAGAGGTAGATAGACGAAGTTAAAGTAAGTTTTGTGGTTACGATAAATAAAATTTCTCTTTTATTTTGGTAATAATGATATTTAAAAAAAGTTTCTTCATACTGTTAATTTTTGTTAATTAATGACATATTAGTATTAAATTGAATAGAAATGATGTAAATGAAACAGTTCCATAGAAATTTCAATGTCTCAAACTTAAAATACAAAAGCAGATATTAATAGTTGTTTAATGCTTTAAAACACAGTTAAATAGTCTGAACATTACCTCGTGAAAATAAAGACAAATTTAAAGTAGATAAAAATAGTTTCAAATATAAAATATATAAATATTAAAATCTAAAAATGTAAAAGTATCATTTAGAAACAATACGTGCATTTATCCTGTGTTTTTTATATATCAGTGTTGTTATCTTGTGTTTTTTAATATATCAGTGCGGCTATCCTGTGTTTTCATATATATCATTGAAGTTATCCCCGTGTTTTTATATATATCAGTGCCGTCATCCCGTGTTTTTTATGTATCAGTACAGTTATCTCATAGTTTCAATTGATTGTTTGAGTTGATTAGTAGATTATAGTAGATAGTTAAAGATAGATATTAGATTATCAATAAGAAATATTTATCCTGTATTTTTTATAAATCAGTGACAATTATTTGTCCTTTTTTAGATATTAGTGACAATTTGTCACGTGTGTTTTAAATATTAATCAGTTTAAATAGTCATTAAGTCTTCTTGTTTTTTTAGATAGTAGGTTTATAGTAGTATTCAAAAATTATAATTATCAATGACAAATATTAATCCCGTGTTTTTTTATATATCACTACAGTTATCCCGTGTTTTTTTTATATATCATTACAGTTTTCTCGTAGTTTCAATTGATTATTTTAGTTGATTAGTAGATTATAGTAGATAGTAAAAGTTAGATAGTAGATTATCAATGAGAAATATTTGTTTTAAATATTAATTATTAGTTTAAATAGCCATTAAGTTTTCTTGTTTTTTAGGTAGTAGGTTTGTAGTAGTAGTCTTCACAATTTTTAATTATCAATGACAAATATTAATCTCGTGTTTTTTTATATATCAGTGCAGTTATCCCGTGTTTTTTATATATCAGTGCAGTTATCTCGTAGTTTCAATTGATTGTTTTAGTTGATTAGTAGATAATAATAGATAGTAAAAGAGAGATAGTAGATTGGTCAAAAAAAAAGAGATAGTAGATTATCAATAAGAAATATTTGTTTTAAATATTAATCAGTAGTTTAAATAGTCATTAAATCTTCTTGTTTTTTAGATAATAGTTTTATAGTAGTCTTCAAAAATTTTAATTATCAATTACAAATATTAATCATGTGTTTTTTTATATATTATTGCAGTTATCCTGTGTTTTTTTTATATATCATTGCAGTTATCTCGTAGTTTCAATTGATTATTTGAGTTGATTAATAGATTATATATAGTAGATAGTAAAAGATAGATAGTAGATTATCAATAAGAAATATTTATCCCGTGTTTTTTACAAATCAGTGACAATTATTTGTTCTTTTTTAGGTATTAGTGACAAATATTTGTCACGTGTGTTTAAATATTAATCAGTTTAAATAGTCACTAAGCCTTCTTGTTTTTTAGATAGTAGGTTTATAGTAGTTTTCAAAAATTATAATTATCAATGACAAATATTAATCTCGTGTTTTTTTTATATCAGTGCAGTTATCCCGTGTTTTTTATATAACATTGCTGTTATCTCGTAGTTTTAATTGATTATTTTAGTTGATTAGTAGATTATAGTAGATAGTAAAAGTTAGATAGTAGATTATCAATGAGAAATATTTGTTTTAAATATTAATCAGTAGTTTAAATAGTCATTACATCTTCTTGTTTTTTAGATAATAGGTTCATAGTATGCTTCAATAATTTTAATTATCAATTACAAATATTAATCCCGTGTTTTGTATATATCAGTGCAGTTATCCCGTGTTTTTTATATATCATTGCAGTTATCTCGTAGTTTCAATTGATTTTTTTAGTTGATTAGTAGATTATAGTAGGTTATCAATGAGAAATATTTGTTTTAAATATTAATCAGTAGTTTAATCCTATGTTTTTTATATATCAGTACAGTTATCCCATATTTTTTATATATATATATATATAATTGCAGTTATCTCGTAGTTTCAATTGATTATTTTAGTTGATTAGTAGATTATATTAGATAGTAAAAGATAAATATCAATAAGAGGTGATATTCGATTATCAATAAGAGTATAAACAAATTTCGGAGAGAAAAATTAAAATTTTAGTAGATTATAGTAGATAGTAAAAGATAGATAGTAGATTATCAATAAGAGTGTATAAATTTAGAAATTTAGTTAAAAAACTAAAGTATAATGATAATAGAAAGAGAAAAATTATTTATGGAAAAAGTAAAAGTAAAGTAAAAAGAAAAAAAAGGAAGAAAGAGAGTGTAAGAGAGAAGTGAAAAGGAAGAAAGAGAGTGTAAGAAAAGAGAGATAAAAAAGGAAGAAATAGAGTGTAAAAATGATAAAGGAAGAAAGAGAGTGTAAGAGAAAAGTGAAAAAGAGAAAAGAGAGTGTAAAAAAAAAGAAAGGAAGAGAGGGTAATGACCTAAATACCCTTTGGAGTTATTATAGAGTGGCAAGGTGTCAAGTAAGTGTGAAGGCTTTTATGGGTAATTTAAGTGTGGTTTATTAGTATAAATAGATATTAGATAAGTTTACTTGATTCCTTGTTTCTCAATTTTGTTTGTACCAAGGTAATCAAAACCGGACCGCACCGGCCGGTTCGACCGGTTGAACCGGGAACCGGACCCCTGTCCGGTCCAGTTAGACCCCAGAACCGGATGGCCAAAGAACCGGTTGGAAAATCGGAAAACCGGTCAAGAACCGGCAAAACCGGCCAGAACCGGTTGAAAAACCTGAAAACCGGTCGGAGAAATGAAATTTTTTTTTTTTAAATTTTTTTTTAACTGAAATAAAAAAATTTAAACTATTTTTTGTAAAACAAAATGAGTGTCGGGGCTCTATTTATATATTTTATATATTATGAAAGCCAAGAATCTCATTTATATTTTGCTGTGCACACTCTAGCTCTATTTATAGAGAAACACAGCTCATTCTTCTTATTTATCTTCACTGTTTGCAACATTAGCTTCTTATTTGCCAACAACAATTTTCTTATAAAGCCAGACTTATTTTTTTTCTTTCAAAATAATGCATTAAAATATATATTGTTGAGCTTAAGTTAAGCATAATTTAATTGTTTGTGGTGTGAAATTTTGGGTATTATGGTTTTTTATCCTTTATATATTGTAATAAAAATATTAAATAATATATTTAATTAATTCCGGTTGAACCCCCGGTTCAACCGGTTGAACCCAAGAACCCCTGAACCGCTACCTCTTCCGGTTCAATGTCCGGTCCGGTTTTGATTACATTGGTTTGTACTCAATAACACCATAGGAGGTTGTAAAGCGCGAAACACATTTCACTTCACAACGACATAATTTAATGTGCTGGTACTTCTGAGTCTTTGATGAGTAGATAATCTGACATGGATATTTCTTTCTTCAGAATGCTTGGCTGTGTGATCTATGTGGTTCTAAATCTGGTGGAAGAAGGGGGTTTGGTAAGGAATTGAGAATATTATATTACTATGTCATAATGTGAATGTTAAAACGTTTTTAGTTCATTATAGAGTTTCCATCTGTATTTTATTTTGTTTAACTTTTTGTCTGAAAAGTGCACATAGAAGTCATGAAAACTAACAGACTAAATGTTATTGACACAATGAGAAAATATAACCTTTCAAATTTGGCAGTGGACTCATAGATGAACTTTTATTTTTGGACTTCCCACGTGAACAAAGATTTCTTCTGGTGCAATGATGCTAGAATATACAAAAGCAGTTCAAGAGTGTGTATATGACCAGTTTCGTGTTGTTTGCGAGGGTCAACTTCGTATCATTTTTACTCAAGACCTGAAGGTCATAAATGTTCACTGTATTTAAATTATTTACTATTTGAATACTTTCTCCGTAAATGATCGCTCAAATTCTTGTTAATTTGCAGATATTATCTTGGGAGTTCTGTGTAAGGCGCCATGAAGAACTTCTTCCTCGAAAGTTAGTTGCGCCTCAGGTACTACTCTGCATGCTTTGTTGGATGTAAAATGGTGCAAGTTAACCGAATATTTCTGTCTACTTTGCATATGGAGTTTTTTTATTTTATTTTGTGTATATATGCATCCACTGCATTCTTCTAAATAGTGGTACAAGTAATGTAATGTGTTTGGGAAATTTTCTTTTCATTCTATAATAAGGATGGATATCAGGGTAATCAAAAGGAAAAGTTACCCTTAAGTCTCTAGGGGCTTTTAATGCCCGGGCAACGTATAAAATGCCATCTTTTTTGTAGTAAGGAGTTAAATTTGTAGTTAGAAGACAGTAAATCCCTTATCTATTGTAATATCAATTGACCATATAAAGAGTTGCTCAAGCGTCATATCAATTGACATGTTGAAGTGAAGCTGTGAAATGTTCAAGCAAAAGGGTTGACTTGCTTTGTCACCTATAACTTTATTTAGATTGTGTGACACATAATTAGATTTACTTAATTGGTATGATAGTGTAGATATATCTGACTCCATGGCCCAATGGATAAGGCGCTGGTCTACGGAACCAGAGATTCTGGGTTCGATCCCCAGTGGAGTCGTTTTTAATCGCATTGAGAAACAAAAATCTGTCGCTAGTAGAGAGGGATATTTCCGTGGCTAATAGAGAGAGAAATTTTCCCTCTCTATTAGCGACGGATTTTCAAAATCCCTCGCTAAAAATTTAGTGACGCCAAAATTAGTTACGAATCTGGGTTCGTCACAAATTCCGTCGCTAAAATCGTTAGCGACGGATTTTTGATGGTTTAGAGATGGATTTGCTCCCTCTCTAATTTTGATTTTTCTAGTAGTGAAACAAAACAAATAAATTAAAAAAGTGGCCTGGGTGGGAGTTGAACTGAGAAACAAAAACTTAGTGCGTAATATTGTAGTCTTATATAGGGATGGCAATGGGGCGGGGAGGGGGCGGGGAGTATTCCCCTGCTCCCCGTCCCCGCCTCCCAAGTTGTCCCCCGTCCCCATCCCCGATCCCCGCTTCGGGGAGTTTTCCTCCTCCATCCCCATCCCCACGGATCCCCACGGTCCCCGCGGGGACTCCGAAAATTTATTAAAAGTTTGAAAAAATATAAATTAAAATATAATAAAATTGAATAAATATATAAAAGTAAGACTAAAAAACAAAACTTTAACATTTTAATACAAAAAATATAAAAGTTAGTCTTACTTTTATATTTTAATATTTAAAAAGTATAAAAGTTAGAGCAATTAAATATTTTAAATTAGAAACACATATAAAAAGACTAAAAAATTAATACTTATAGTATAATATACATCTATAATAAAAATATTTATGTAATATATTTCGGGGCGGAGTCCCCGCGGGGCGGGGGGTATGATCCCCGTCCCCATCCCCACGTTGACTGCGGGGAGATTTTCTCCCCCGTCCCCACGGGGAAAATTCCCCGCCCACGGGGCCCCGAACGGGGCAATCCCCGCGGGGATCCCCACTTACGGGTAGAAATTGCCATCCCTAGTCTTATACAAGAAAACAAAACAAAAAAGTAAAAAAAGTGAATTGGGTGGGAGTTGAACTCAAAAAATTTAACTGAATGGACAAGGATTTAACAACTGCGCTGCAAAGTAACATTGTTAAGTGTATGCAAAAGATATATTTATTTAATAGTTAATTTATAGTACGGGTATTATAGCAATTTCACATATTTTTGGGGCGGGCCGTGGCCCCTTCCGGTCCTAAGGAAGATCCGTCCCTGACATCGGGGGATTAGTTTCTACAGTTGCACACGTAGGGGAGTAATGCTTTTTTTTACAGGACCTAAAACAATACCGATACTTTTAAAAATTAAATATACAATACACCAAATTTTCTAAATATATCATTTATATTTATTGAGTCTTTTAGAGTCACCACTGTTAGTTTCCTTGACAATTTTTACGATATGGGGACGTCGGCTCTCGGGTTCGGACCCGGGTGTGATCGGTGGTAGTGTGCGTGGTGTTTATTTGTCATATCATCTAGTAGATCAAAAAATGGAGTCTTTTAGAGACTCAAGACAACTGTTAACTTTTTTATTTTGATTTCAAATATCTCAAGACAACTAAAATAGGGTATTTTAGTACTTAACTGACATAAATTAATTGTGTCTTAATTTGTGTTTAACAAGTCAAAAGTACGAAAAATTAGAAACGGAATGAGTAATATGTAAGACCTCAACTATAAATTGATGTTCTTTAAAATTAGTTAGAGTTTAATTGCTCCGCACTATCGGCGTAAATTTTTTACGCTCACAACCAATAATAATTCATAGTATAGATGACATTTAAGATCGGTGCTAATTGACTTACTTCTTTTTAATGACATATCAACTTTAATGAAAATTAGTTGATGGTGTAAAGTATTTATACAACAATAGTATATATAAATTAAATCCAATTAAATAATGAAAAATTAATTCTTTTTTAATTCTATTCTCAACAACGATAGTGGAATTTTTAAATAGATCCCTAAACAAAAAAAAATTGTAATTAGTTTCTTAAACTAATATAGTTTTTTCAATTAGGTCATTCTGTTATATTACGGTTACTCAATAGTTAGTCAATGCCAATATGACATTCACAATTTGTAAATAAATCTCTGAACTGATTAATAATTTGTAAAAAGTGTCTAAACTAATTTAATTATATAAATGTTGGTCCTTAGAAAAATAATAAAAAAACAATTTAATATATTCAAGTCACAACTATGCCAAAATATAATTGTAAGTCGTTCGATATATTATTTTATTTTTTAGATATTTAATATAACAAAAAATATTTTTTGGATAAAACAAAAAACAGACAATATAAAGTGTTATGTTCATAAATAAAAGTAAAAAGTAATAAATAAGTATTATTCAAATGTAATTAATGCATTAGAATATTTTTTGTTATAATTCCTCTTAATTATTTAGATAGTAAAATTTAAATTATACTATAAAATAATAAATTAAGGTAATCCCTAAATATTTTTAAAATCTTTAATATTTTTTAATTTGATTAAATGAAATTAATTGATTACTATATTTTATTAATGGATACTCCTTTAAAAAATTGATTGATGTTAAGTGTGCTTTACCAAAAGTAGAACCCAATTTTATTATCTAACAGCAAGTAAAATAAAGTGATTGTGGAAGTTCAGATTGAGAAGCATTTGGAATGTCTTTTCACTAAGTAACTTTTTAATAATGTCAAAGTGCTAGAAGAGATGTTGTAGCATAAAGTATGTGTCTTTCAGCCATTTTTCTACCGGATTTCAGTAAAAGCACTTATGTCTAACCTCTAATTAAGTTTACCCCTGGCTATTAAGCACTGATAGATCACCCTGTGGGTTTTGTTCTCCTATGTCTAGGTTTAAACAATATTTATTGAAGTGTCCTTCAACAAATACCACTCATATTAATCCTTGAATTCAGCATGCAAACCCTTTCAGTATCTACATACATGTGCTTTTCTAAGTCGATCACTCTTAAAATAAACTTGAAAATATTAAATACTCAAGGATTAAAAAGACTAAAACACATACTTCAACATTAAACCATTAAAAATTTGTTACAAAGTTAAGACATTCCAACTAAAAGTGTTTAGCTCATACACGATCGGCCATGGGCCTGTTCAAGCTGTGCTACTGCACATTGAAAAGTAAAGTTACATTAGGCATAGGAAGAGGTAAGGTGTGATACCAAAGAGGGACTCATTGAGATTTTCTTAAGTCCCACTGTTTATATATTGTGGTTTGGTTCAATTCAAGGAGATATGATGGATTCATGAAGACTCTCGTATACCATTTTAAGGATATGTATTGTGATGTTTGGATTCATAAGTGTTATAGACCTTGATGATTATATTGTATTAGGATGTGTACCATCTTTAAAGCTTTGGATTATGTAGTTTTGATTCAATTGGAAGTTTTGTATTCTGATAGCTAATCCAAATTGATCGGTACACCTCTAATTTTGTAGAATGTATCACGTACTAGATTTTAGTGACAATTAAAATTTAGGATGTTACACAATCCATCACAAAAATAACATTAGGAAGTTGTAACACAATTGCACCCCAAAGTCGACACAATTGATAATTTTTTTTATTAATGATAAAAATTTAAAACGTATAACAATAAAAAATCTGTTTTTTTTTTAAATCTCGAATATGTCTTGCTCAAGAGAGAGAAAAAGTAAGTCTTGTAAAGAGTTTATTTAGGAGAGAAACTCTGGGGATACATTGCAGAGAGATTCACCTAAAGGTGAAGTTTTTGTATTCCCATTATTCTTATAGTGGAAGTTTAGGAGGCCTACGCTAAAACTAGTGCAAGTTTGAGGATCCCGTGGTTTTTCCTTGTCAAATTGAGAAGATTTTTCAGGCTAAAATTTTTCTTGGTGTTATTAGGGTTACATTTACGTTTCCATTAGTGTCTATCTTGAGTTCACAAAGGAGGGAAATTCTGGAGGTATTTCCCAACAGTGGTATCAGAGTTCAATCATAGCTATTGGATACTATGGTTTCGTACTCAAAAAAAATTCTTAGTGTGCTATGTGGTTGCAACATTGTTTGATCTTCCAAATCAGAAAAGAATTATTATTGTTGGAATTAAACTGCACTACTGCGAAAGTGTATATTGGGAAGTTATGGCTAAGGAAAGGCTTGGTATTTAAGCGCGTCTATATTGACCCACCTCTCTTTCCTTGTGACTTCTGTGGTGCATTGTTCACAAACAACATTGACTATTCTGGTGTACGACATTATTCACGAGATCTCCTAGTTGGAGGAATCATTTTCCTGTGTACTCGAGATGAAGGGTTTTATTAGTCATGGTGGAGATATGTTCAAACTAACTGCTAATAATTGTACCTATTGGAAACTGATAATGGAACATAATCCCAAAAGGATTTGTATGAGCTAATCTCCCAAAAGGATAAGCCAACGCAGAATGAAGACAAATCTCAGAAGCTCCAAAATAGGAAGGTAGTAGCTATGATCAGAAAATACATAGACAGAAGTTTGTTTGGGCATGTATCAACTTATACCAATGTGTATGATTCATGGACGAAACTTGAATCATTGATTCAAAAGGAGGCGTCGAGGATTAAAGCCCACCTTGTCAGATGACTAGTGAAGTTGGAGTACTCAGATAGTTAATAATACACATCATAGTTGTCGTTTGAGCTGGTGATGGTATGATCATCGAAATTGATTAATCTCCCAAGTTTGGTCAAACAGATGATGATTTCGTTGATAAACTTTGGATTCTAAAGCAAGTGATGATCTCTTCATTGGATCTGACCAGATCTATGCATAACTCGATCAGCTCGAGGCTAGCATATTTGAAGAAGACAAAGAATATCTCTTGCATGTCATGGTCATCTTCCAGTTTGGGAGCTCTGTATTCAACACATTGATATCCCACATGTATAAGCTGGTATCTGTAATGGATATACAACACTTTTTGCATATTCAGCTCCCATAATATCACGAACTATTTTCTTTAAGGCGCCAAGTGTGTTGCCTTGGTTTACCTTAAGTATTTCAGAGACATCACATTTTGAATGTATTCCATTTATTAGTTGTTGTAACTTAATTAATATAATACCTAACAAGTCTAGAACCCAAGTTTATAGTGGATGTGAGTGGGTGTAGGAAGGAACGAAGTAAGATGAATGAATTTTGAGTTGGAGTGTTTTAAATAAGTTCTATTTATACAAGTATTAGTGCGATTTCAACCATTCAAAATGTCGGTGCAATTTCATTCCTTAATTTACATGTTGACACTAACGTGTAGAGGTGTGTTAGAAAAAAATAAATTATTTACACATGTTTATAACCTCTGGAAATAGATTTACGAAAGATAGTTATAGTCTTCCACATTAAATTATGAATACTAACTAGAATTTTTTCGTAAATATACTTACCAGAAGCGAACGATTCGTTGTCTATTGTCTATAAGACTATAACGATGTTTCTGAAGGTTAGAAATTGTTCATAAATGACCTTACAGAAGGCTTATTTACTTGTCTGTACATTTCGAATTCTAGTGATGGTTCGGATCTTCGCATTTTGCTCTTACTCCACTTCTCACATTTCGTTACAGTAATCGTTCAAATTTGAATAAGTTATTTGGTATTACACCACAACTTTTGGTATCCCCTAGCTATTTGTTGTTGCAACTTTATATGGAACTCAAGGTTCAATGACTCCGTTGGATCGATGGTGACATCTATGGGCGAAGAAACAGGCTTAGTCCGCCAGGCCAACCCGTCAAAAAGGTTGGGCGTAGGTAGGGTATCCAGTCTGCAAGGCGAACTGGCCCATTGTTTTGAACAAAGAAAAAGGAAGAAGTTTTTTCTTATTATTTAAGAGTTGACCCACTTTTAAATGAGTTTTTTCTAAATTAGTAGTTGCCTAATTTTTTTTTGTTACAAATTTTTGCCTAATTTAAATCAACATTTCTTATTATTTTTAGATTTAAATGAATTATTTTCTAACATTTTGTTTAAATGAATTTGACAAACTAGAAATATGAGTCTGTCATCCATCGACAAGCTAATCCACCCCCTTAAATTTTGGCAGGCAAACACTTGAATGTGGTAGACCGACCCGTTTTGTCATCCCTAGTGACATGGCCTAGAAAGCAAGTCCGAGAAATTTTTGATATGATAAACCCTGAAAATAATCTAAACTGGCAATAAAGAAACAAAAATGAAAATAAAATTTATAAAATAGCCTCATGGATACCAAAATAACTATGAATAAATTTACCGCCTACCTTTTTGGGGAAAAATAGTGGCATTTGATAATCTATCTATATCTATACTATATACAAATGAAAATAAATTTGGTAATGAATTATATTTGTCGCTCTCTCCTTAAATTTCTATTAACAAATAGCATACCCACGTATTTAGAATAGAGATAAATGTAATAAATGACATAAATTTCATATTACTCTGGACTGTTAATGCACCAATAAATTTACAAAAAAATGTATGTCTTTACAAATTATGTCTTTGTTCGTATGGAATTTAACCAATTTCTTACAATCATAGTAATTTGTTACTTAAAATTATGACACTTACCCAAGATTGTCAGACTCGATAGTCTATATATAGACTCGTGAAGGGCCCTTAGACTCTACTCGTAGACTCATAAGAGTCTGAATATAAAAAATGTCATTAAAAAACTTATAAATAAAACATACATAGTAGAACACCAATAAACACAAATAATTTAATTCTCCATCTTCAAACTCCATAATAAAGTAAAATAGTAAAGTATGTACATAAGATCCCACTACATAAAACATAAAAAAAATGATTTCCAACTATAAAAACTGAAAACATTTCATAAACATATATGCTAATGGCTATGGCAAAAAGGGAACAAATATTGCATCCAAAAGTAGAGCAACAAATACCAATAGTAAAACAAGACTAGAGCCACATATAACAAAGAAAACAAAGCAATAAACAAGAATCAATAAAAGAAGCAACTCACACACAAAAAACGAAGCAACTAGACCAACAAATAATAAAAAGAAGAGCAATGCAAACAAACCAGAGCAACACAAAGGGTGACACGCAACTTGGAATCCAAGGAAAAAGTGAAGTGGCGACCCTTGGAACCCAAGAAAATAGTGAATCATAATGCATTTTAGACTTCTTTTTTTTTGAAAAATAATGCAGTGCACTTGTCAACTCGCCATAGGCCCACGATTCTAATCAAGTTTGAACGAGTCTGACTGTGTCTACCACGATTCTGATTCTATGCACGAGTCAACTCACTTTGGCATGGTAGACTCGTGCACTCGCCCGAGTCTACAAGTTGACTCGTGAGTTTGACAACCATGCACTTACCTAATCTAAAATAAAATTATAACAATTAAGTTATATTTTTAAGTATATATTTCACTATTACATTAGTTCTTTTTTGACAAAACTGCTAGATTAGTTCTTAAAAACCTATATCACAAATTATAAATAATTTTAAAGATGTTCAAGAGTAAATATATACCACAAATTATAAATAATTTAAAGAAATGTTCAAGAGTAAATATATACCCGTGCATACACATGTCAAATACACTAGTTATGTGTAAATTTGTAAACACGTCTACATTTACATTAAGACTCTTTATTTGACTACCCTTACCTACCCAACAAGTTTTCAAAGTACCTAAGAATCAAAGTTTATTTATTATCAGACTTGATATAGTTAATTTGGAGCCCCTATTTTTTTCTTTGAAATTTAGACATCTTCATTAGCTTAATAGCAATGAGTCATTACAACTTGAAACAACATCAAAGCGTGGCCACATGCCCCAACCAATTCCTTGAGTCTACACATTTTGATAAGCCTACTACTAGGTTGTGAGCCTATAAGTTCAAGTGGTTACCTATATATTTGACAGAAACCCCTCCTCAAAACCACTCATAATAACCTCACAATCAAGAGCTATGGGTTCAATAGCAGCAACCGCGCTTCTATTCATTAAACAGTCTACTAATTAGTTTGCTCCGGGTTTTGAGGTTGCTGGGGTGGTGGAATTCCTAAATTAATCAATATTCAATACCTATAATAGCATTAGGATGGTGGTATGGTACTTTGCATAAACCATGCCCATAAGTACAGCAGTCAGCAAGCAACTTAAGATGGTTTCAATATGCCTACAACTGGAATACTACTTCGGTACATCAATATGCCTACATTACAACTGCATTCCTCTTTCTCACAGTAAGTGGATCAAAATTACATCAATTAAAATTGATAGCAAAATTTCATACAATGTTGTCTAACAGTTCAACTCATCAACATTGATTCGAAAAGCAAAATCTTCACTTTCTAATTCCTCATGATACAGATTAATAGGCGACACTTCAAACCTCTTAACAGGTGGAATATCCTCATATGATGATCTATGTCCCTGAAAAATGTTCATCTATCGTAGTTAAGACAAATGCAGAACAGTAAAGCCATGCAGAGTCGTGCTCTTATTCCCACTCTAAAAAAAACATTAGACAATTTGAGCAATGGTGGTAACAAAATTTTCCATCAAAAGTGGAGGAGCTAAGATTGGACGAATCCCTCCCAATTGAGCTTCTTAAAGACCCAGAGAAAAGAAAGAAGAAAAATTGTAATGGCACTTCTCAGTCTCACGGTGAAGTCTATTTAAGTATCATGAGAATAGAAAGTGTCATTTTCAATATCATTGCAAAAAGTAGTTCTCAAATGCCTATTTTGATGACAAAAATGCATCTTTTAAACAGTTAAATTGAGTATATGCCTATATTCAACTTCCAAAGATATATGTGACATTACATTTACTCTCTTCCTCTATTTATTATAAGTTAAATTTAATAACTATGCAAACGAAGGATATGCATGACAACAAATTGGTCCTTCATTGTGACATTTTTGCCATTAAATTAGTCTTTAAATTGACCTCAATTCGGTTATTGAAGTACAAAACAAAGGATATTATTTATCATCCATGAACCAATTTTATAAAGTGATGTTAAGTGTATAAATATGTGGGGATTTTGGACGAACTAGTATATTCAAGCCTTGTTGGCAGCACCTAAATAACATAGCAATAAACAGACAATCACTTTGGTTGTCATAGGAAAATTAAAAGTAAGGTTATACGGACTAACCTTCTTCAGAACATAGACAAAATAGTGAAAGGTTTCACCAAAAGTAGTCCATTCAATAGACCAGCTGAAATCTGGTGCATTAAAAATGGGACGCCTGAAATGTGGCTGGCATGAATTTTAAGTAGATTAGAATCAAGGTAGGATCCAATAAAAGACACAAAACTAAAAGTTCATTCTTCAAACCTGGCCAAAAGCTATTGAGATAAATGTGCCTCCTGCTTTCAAAACCCTGTGAACACCTTTCAACGTAGCCATGACCTTGGATATAGTTTCCGGCTTTGGATTCCACGGGTCACCACTGTCCACGAACAATACATCCTTCAAAATCACAGATAACATTCACTTCTAATGATGTGCTAACAAAATTTGATACTTTAGGAATCACAATTATTAGTTTAGAATATGATGCCAAAATTCAATTATAGGGTCAGAGGAAAATCATTTAGTTTACCATAGTTCCTTTCTCTATAACCAAATCAAAACACTCGTCGTCAAAAGGCAGATCTAGCATATCAGCTTGCTGCACTTTAATGTCTAATCACAGAAATGAAAACAAGTAAAAAAAAACACATAACAAATGAGCCAACAGTGATAATTCTATAAGAGAGCATTGTGTGTACACGCCTAAGCACTAAGGTTAAGTCCCCCATTCCCAGCTCTTCTTTGGGACTAACAACCAATAATTGAAATTGAAGCCTAATAATGAAAAAAAACATTAATTTCTGTAATTTGAAATTGACTTTGATCCTCTTGAATAGAATGTAAAATAGAAGGCAAGGTAGGGAAGCAGAAAGCTAACCTTTGAGTCCACGAGAAAGTAACCGGTTTTGCATGTTGTGGACTGCAATATATGAAAGGTCAATGCAAGTTATGTTGGTTGTTCCATCCTTATACAACCCTTCACACATTTGTGAGTTTCCACATCCAAGCTCTAGGACCTGCAAATGCAATGCATTATATGTCAACAATATCTCAATAAGAATAACTAATAACTAACAGAAATAGTGATAAAATTTCATATTACAGAGGAATGGGGAGTAAGATGGGGTTGAATGAGGTGACGGAAATGGGAATAATCTTTGAACCACTCATACTGCTCCTCCTTCGAGAACCTCTCGTCCCTGAGATGAATGAAGCGTTAAATTCTAAACAAATTGAGAGAAATGAAAAATTAATAAGCTTTGATTAGTGAATGGTGATTACCAGTAGGAAGGATTAAGGTACGCCGATGCAGTTGAGGGTGCTGTCGTCGGCGCCGGCGTCGCCGTCGGAAGCCTATCTTCCATTATCCACTCCGCAATCCCCACTTGTTATAATTACTCTTCACTTCAAATCCAAACCCTAGCGTCAGTGGACTAACCTCTAATTAAGTCGTTGGTAAATCCAATAATAATTTGTTCCTAAAATACCCACAATTTAGGAGTTTGGATCATCTACATGTTGTGTCACTCCCTCGCGGTTGGTTGCGTTGTCAATTTCAGCGACATGAGCTCATCGGCTCTCAAGTTCGAACCTAGGTGTAAGCAGTGGCAGTTTGTATGTGTGATTATTTCATCTAAGTAGATAAAAAAAAATTACATGTTGTGTCCTGTCAAGTAAGAGAGACACTTTTTTTGGTAGGGTAGAGAGACACCAAAATGGATTCTCTACCTTGAGAGTAGGAAAATGAACTTGTCTCTATCTTTGTCGTATTTTCTTTTCATATTTTTCTATATTCTCTCTCTTCTTTATGCCTAAAGGTAGGTGTGTATTTTCTCGCCCTCAACGTAGAGAATCCATACCCAAAGAGACACACTTTGTCAAAAAAGAAAAGTAAGAGAGACATACATGAAATAAAATAATAAATGTTATTATCTTTTTTATGTGTCATTCTCTTTCTTGACTCAACAAGTACTTGTTAGAATTTGAACTCATAATTTAGTGTCTCATTTCACTCTTTTGGGTTTTTAGCTTTTTTTATTTAGAAAATTTTAGAGTGAGGGGATGACGTACTAATCAAATCCAAGGAAAACCCCCGGCTCATTGAACACTTATGAAGAGAATTTTAACTATCTCATTTCAGGGAGACTAGTAGGATTTGAACCCCTTGAGATTACTCCTTATGCGACAATGTTTTTAAAATTGGATTGACCATTAGTAAAAATGTTTTTATTTTTATTTTCACTTACTAAAATTAGTAAAAATGATATTTTAATTATTTTCAAAAATACATTCACTGTTGTAGTCTTGTAGAGAGGTGTTCAAATCTAAGCCATCCAAACAAAAACCACGTTCTGATCCAAACCAAATCAAAACTAAAAAAAAACACCTCTTTTGGACCCGTTTGGGTCAATTTCTCTATCAACCTATCGGTTTAGTTCAATTTGCCTTATTATTACCTACAATCGAACCGCCTATATAATTTAAAAAAGAAAAACTTCAATAGTAGTAATGTAGTAGTTACATAAATGACACAATTTTTTTTTGGTATGGACCATTATTAGCTACCCACGGAGTGTCCCAACGCTTTCAACGAAAGACTAATCTCCGCTCGTGCTTCGGATCAAATTTTGCACTGGCCAACACCGAGTTTGTCCACTGTCGGAATCGAACCCGGGAGGACCGGGTCGACCCCCGTGTCCCAAGGTAGATTAAGTCATCGGACCAACGGTGTTGGTTATAAATGACACGATTATCCCCAATAATTTCACAAAAAAAAAACACGATTATCCGCCAACACTAACTTTGAGGCCATTATTCTTCAAGAATTTGTCCATCACATGGGGAAAAAGAAGAGTAAAAAAGGTGATATGATTCTCAAACTTGATTTAGAGAAGGCTTATGATCGTGTTGATTGGTTCTTCTTGAAAGAAACTCTTATCATGTTTGGTTTTCCTATTGGCATAACTAATCTGATTATGCATGGAATCACTTCCTCTACTATCTCTTTATTGTGGAATGGAAACCGTATGGAGAGCTTTGCTCCAAAGAGAGGCCTTCGGCAAGGTGACCCTTTATCTCCGTACTTGTTTGTTTGTTGCATGGAAAGATTTAGTGAGATGATTTCTAGTGAAGTTGGAAATGGAAGGTGGTTGCCTTTGCATTTGTCTAAGAATGGACCGAAGATCTCGCATTTATTTTTTGCGGATGATGTCCTTCTTTTTGCTAAGGCAAAAGCTTCTCAAGCTAAATCAGCTATTCTTACCTCTAAGTGTGTCCCTGCAACTAAGAAAGAGAAGATTAAGTCCATCTTGAGCATTCAGTTTACAACTTGTATTGAAAAGTACTTGGGGTTTAAGATGTTTGAAGGTAGAGTCAAGAAAGATGATTTTGATTTCATTCTAGATCGAGTTAACTCCAAGTTGGGTTCGTGGAAGGGAAAATTACTTAATAAACCAGGGAGGCTCAGCCTTGGTTCCTCGGTGTTAGCTGCTATTCCATCCTACGGTATGCAAGTACATTGGTTTCCAGAATCAGTTTGTAACAAAGTGGATAGATCCATTAGAAACTTCCTGTGGCATGGAAACAGGGAGACTAGGATGCATATGGTTGGGTGGAGCACAGTTACTAGACCGAAGCGGGATGGAGGCTTGGGGGTAAGGGTTGCTCGCCATCAGAACACAACTCTATTGGGTAAGATGATATGGGATATTAATGCTGCACCTCACAAGCTTTGGGTGAATGTCATGAAGTCTAAGTATTTTCAGCATCAATCTTTCCTTAGAGTGAAAAAATCCAGTGGTTCTAGTACTTGGAATTCTTTGATGAAGGCTCGTGACAAGCTAATGACAGATTTCCAGTTCAAGTTTGGTGAGGGTAATTCTAGCATATGGTATGATTTTTGGGCCACAACAACGACTTTGGTTTCAACCTTGCCATTTGTAGATATCCATGACACTCATTTGCAGCTTAAGGACATTTATGTGGATGGTCAATGGAGGCTTGAAGATTGGTATACTCAGATTCCTCAAGCTACTAAAGATAATATTCTGAACTTGGCACCAACGTTAGTGTCAGGTGTGCAGGACTCTTGGACGTGGGCTTTTAATTTTTCAGGTACTTATACTGCAAAATCAGCCTATTACATGCTTTTATCAGGTAACAATCATTCTCAAGAAAACACTGATTGGTTGTGGCTTTGGAAGCTAAAAATACCTGCTAATATTCAGTTTTTCTTGTGGCAAATTTGTCATAATGCATTGCCTACTCGTGAGACCCTTATGAAGCGTCATGTTCTTAATGATGCTTCATGTGTTCGTTGTATATCACTTGAGAAAACCTTGCTGCATTGCTTCTTTCATTGTAGCAGTGCCAATGAAGTTTGGACAAGCATGTTTAGTGGTAATTTTATATTACCAAATAATGACCTTGTTCCTTTAACGTGGCTTCAACAATCCATCCAAAAACATGGAGTCTTATGTGCTATAACTCTATGGAAAATTTGGTGTGCTAGGAATGTTCTCATTTTTTAAAGTAAGCACATTAAGCCTCCTGACATAGTTGCTCAGTCATATGGTTTGCTTACTAATGTGTTATCAGCTTATGGTCCTACTGTCAATAGAGCAAGAATTAGTTCAGGGATTGAGGTTATTTGGAACCGGTCTCCTACGGGGTGGGTGGCTCTTCATCTTGATGGCAGCGCTCTCCATAATCCCGGTGTAGCCAGGTTTGGTGGATTGATCAGGGATGAACATGGTAATTTTCTTAGAGGGTTTCATGGTTATTTAGGGAATTCAACTATTATATATGCTGAGCTAATGGCTATCTTCTATGGTCTTTCCTTGTAATGGGATTTGGGATACAAGAAAATCATTTGCTCATCTGATTCTATGAACACGCTGAAGCTTATATATTGAGAGTGCTGATCCGGCTTTTCATAAACTTGGTAATGATATTGCCCGTATTAGAGTCCTCTTATCTCAGTCTTGGGAGGTGAAGGTTCAACATATCTTTCGGGAAGCTAATTTTTGTGCTGATTTTTTGACAAAGCTTGGTACCGAGAAACTATCTTTGTATGTCATCATTGAAGTGCCTCCTCCGGCAATGATTCATCTGCTTCAGGCCGATGCTCGTAGTCTCCCTTTTATTAGGCCGTAGTTTTTGTTTTGTTTCTCTTTTGTAACCAAAAAAAAAACTCACTGCGCACACTATAGCCCATGCGAGGTATGTTTTATCTTTCATAACATATTTATAGACAACAAGGGAAAAATATATTCTACAAAATATCTTGTCTATAAATATGTTCTGGACTGGGTCAAGAGACCCAGCAATTGGACATGGGTCAGCCCAATATCTTGGACCCATATCCATAATAAATTAACCCATTTATGTCTATTATGCCTCAACGATTCAGATTCATCCGATCGATCCAACGGCTCAAAGCTAGCACGGATCCCTATAAATACTCACATACATTGCCAAAAATAGGTACATTCTCATTCCCTGCTATACCACTCTACAATTCTCAATACTGACTTAAGCGTCGGAGTGACATCGTAGGTACCTAATCGAGATCACCTTGGCACATCATTCGGACAGCGGGAGACCTACCAGCAGCAGTCACCGAACGACAGCAATGAGCAGAACAAAATATGTTATGAAAGATATAACATACCTCGTGCATGGACTATTGTGTGCACACAAAGTATATTTTTCACAATTACTCATTCAAATATATTTTTCAATTTTAATAATCGTGTTGTAAAATATATTTGTAATATATTTTCTTCGACTCGTTAAAACCAAACCATTTGATCAAATGCATGTCGCATTCAATCGAATCGATTTGGTTCAGTTACTTTTAAGGAAGTCATCTGAACCAATCTGCACGATGAACGCTCCTCCTAAAATCATCCTCATGATTGATGGGCCAAGAATGTAGGGACAAATGGCAATCCTTTAATCATCACCGTTTGTCCAGTGGCTTAATCTATCCTAAGACATGAGGGGTCGACCCGATGCTCCTAGGTTCGATTTCCGCAGTGGACAAACTTGGTGTTGGTTAGTGCGAAATTTGATCTTAAGAACGAGCGGAGATTAGTCTTTCGTTAAAAGCGTTGGGACACTCTATGGGTAGCCAGCAATAGATCGAACCAAAAAAATTGACAATCCTTTCGATGGTGACGTGTTAATATGCTATCCGTAATTAAAATTGCCCATAAAAATAACAAAAAATAAATGAAAATCTGGTCATGAAGAAAGATCGAAAAGTAATAGCTTTTCATTTTTAAATTCCAACAAGGGAAAAGTAAATTACAAAAAAGGATCAACAGTGCTCATAGAGTTTCATCAAAAGGTCATCAAGAAATGTATGGCATGACTGAAAATTTCAGTTGGCATAAATGCTTTCGATCTTCATATTTGAGTGACTATCCTCCATATGAATTGCTGCATAAACTCTTCAATAAGATTATCTATTTTCTCAGCAGCAAAAAAAAGGCTCAAAAGTATACCGTATAATATATAATCAACGGTATATTATATTATATATTATATTATTCATATAATAATATGCTTTTCAAACCTTGCCTAATTCCATAAGCAAGCTCTTCCTAGGAATTTCTGAAGGAAGGTGCTGGTGATGCAGGAGGCTTCAAGTCCTCATACCTGGAATTTCATTTGCATGAGATCAGAATGTCACTAAAATTTGGCTTAGAGCCTCCTTAGCATAAAGAGAGAAATTTTTTAACTAAATACAGCCCCCCAAAAAACATGAAACAGATACATAGATAAATCTATAATAATTTTAAAAATGGAACACATACAAGCACCTAAACATAATAATTATACATCAGAGATCACCACATTGGAGAAAAAAGAAATAAGAAAAATTGAAGGTAGCTCACATTGTATAAGGTGAAAGTGGTCCCAACTTTGGTTCAGGGAGATCTTGTTCATCCTTTGGTTCATCTTCATCTGCTATTGGAAGTTGGGCTGGTCCATTGCTTGATACTGTATCTATATTTAGCACCTCATCCACAGAAGATGAGGATAATGATATGGCTGGTGCATCTATCTCGGCCACCTCATCCAGAGACGACGAGGACAGCAATATGGTTGGTGCATTAGGAGATGGTGAACTAGGAGGCTTTAAGTCAGGATATCTGCAGGTATAACATGGCCTTAAAGAACAAATACAAACAACAAAAACAAAATGTACGAGAAGTATCTTAGAATTTGGGTTGAGCTTAATTCAACACTGCAAAACCGATTTATAAGATAAGGGATGTCTCCTACTTATAAACACTTTTTCAGTTTATATTACATCTACATGGGAGTCTAAACAATGGAAATTGGACTTACACGTGGTAGGGAGAATTCCAAGAAATAGACTCCTGAGAGGGATTATTGTTTTTAGCAGCATTGCCCTCTTCTGTAGATGGCGGTGCAGATTCCACTGCTGTTGAGGCAGTAAGAGGTTTGCCATTGGAGGTACTTGGTGTCGGGGTTGGGGAAGTTGGAGGTTTCAAATCCTCATAGCTGCCAAACCAAAGAGCTTAAGATAAGAAAGATGATAATGTGTATTAGCATACAATACATCCTAAAAATTAGAAAGCGGCTTACGCTGCATAAGGAGAAAGTGACTCCTTCCCTTTTGAGAGAGATGGTGTCTCAGAAAAGCCATCTATTTCTGGCACGCTAGTTGGAGTATCCGATGAAGTAGGTGTTGGCACTGCATCACTGATCTTTTTCGGTTTCTCACCACCAGGCTGAGTTGGAGAAGGAGATGATGGTGGCTTTAAATCATCATAACTGAAAATATACATATATCAGATGAGTTATATATACCTTTCAAATTTCAATAGTGCACCAAGTAGTTAGCTCAGTTGGCGAGCTAAGGGATATCGAAGGAGTGCACCAAAAGAGTGCAAGAAGGAGGCCCCGGGTTCAAACCCTAGAAACTAACATTCCCCCACCCCCATTAATTAACATTGCTTATCAAAAGAAAAAAAAAACCTTTCAAATTTCAATACAGTAATGGTGCATGCAACCAAACACCAATGTAAAGAAGTGGTTCGTAGTTTGTTTGGTGTCCTAATCCTTATAACTTTCTCTAGCGAAGTTTATCAGATAGAGTAAAAAAAATCTCACTAAATAATATTTAATATATGCTGTCTAGGCAATCAACATTAGTAATCTGGCTTACGCAGTATAAGGAGAAAGTGGCTGTTTTGCCACTGGTTTAGGTTGTTCTGCTTCTTCCTGGGGGGCAATGCTAGGTTCTGCTGCTACAACATTAGTTTTAGCAGAGGGCTGAAGATCACTAACAACTTCAGTAACTGGTACCTGAACCATCCAAATATACAATGAATCAATTAACATGTATTGTTAGTAATAGCAAGGTGTTGAATGGTTAATAATGACCACCCTCAGTGGGATGATCAGTTTCTTCTCTTGCATGAGGTAATATGCCAAGTGCAAAACAGGAAAGTTGAACAAAAAGGCAGGATGAATTCAACTGTACGTTTGTTCAACCACCCCTCTTTCACAAGACTAAAACTGACAAATCACAAAGTTTTGATCAAATTCAAAATATACCTTTAAAAAATAAAAATGTATTACACAAGGAAGTACCTACATTGGGTGAAACGTAAGGGCGTTGAGAAGGTATCTTTGCAAGAAGCTCCTCCGCTGGTTTCAGCGGTGCAGTAGTCTCAGCAATTACTTCCACTATTTTACAATATGAAAGATCGCGATTCTTAGCCATCACTGCCATGAGTTCAGCAACCTGCAATTTATATGTTATTTATGCTCTTGGTTAGCAATCACTGTACAAAACTAATATTCAACAGGATATCCTACAATTTTATACTGATAGAAGACAGTATAATTGATATCTTATATAAATATCTACATACATGAAAAAATTTAGATGATATGTACCTGAAGGTTTGACACCTGACCCCCAAATAAAGTATCTTCAGTTGATAGGGTTACATTATGAGTTTCCTTGTATGCATCAGTAGGCCTCTCCATGCCTCCAGGTCTTACTATCTGAAAAAATTGACAAAATAATAAGATAATAAGGACATGACCTTGCAATTGATGCAATTAGTATCACGATGACTTACTGTATATGGAACTCCACTAGCTAGCAATGCTTCTTCTGCCTTCCTCTTCCAACATAAGACTCCCCAAAACAAACTTTACAAAGTAGAACTAAGCAATCAGTTCAACCGCTTTAAGATGCGAACAAGCGTATATAACTAACTACTGCTTGACTATGAACTACAAATATGCTTTCATACTCACTTGAGAATAGCTGCAGGAAAGCCAAATTTGTTTGTTCCCAATGAAGTAACCAATATGAAGTGATTTACTTTGGCAACAGTTGCTGCATCAACGAGGTTTTTGGTGGCGAGGTAATCTATTCGATAAGGTCCAGTAATGTCGAAAATTTCCTTCTCACTAGCACCAATGCTGCATATTACTGTTGATGCATTCCCTAATGCTGATCCAATTTGATCTGGTTTCTCCAAATCACATTCCACAATTTCAAGCTTCTCTACAGCTGGGCTAAAAACCAAAACCATTCTGTTATTGAACACAGAAGCATTTGTCAATGGGAACTGAGAGATTATAATCTCAAAACTTTCTTGTTTTACCTTGACTCCCTCCACTTGTAGCAGCATCAAGCTTCAATTGTTTAACACTCTGCACATGTTTAATATCTTTAATGCATATCTAATTATCCATTTTAAGAAGCTAATTATAATTAGTGACCAAAGAATAACCTTTGTACCTGAACTAGTGAACTAGCTCTCTGAGCATTCCTCACTCCAGCTCTGACTTTAAAACCAAGCTTTATAAGCTCCCTGGATAAAACTATCACTACTCAGCATTTTGCAAATAAAAGTTACTAATGAAGCACCGACAAATACACAAACACCAGACACACCGTACATTGGTCCCAATAATAATTTGAGAAAATAAAAGTGATTGATAGGAAGTGTTGGTGTTTATATGTTACTATCTCAAAAAGTAAAGTTGAGTGCAAAGTAAGAAATGTACCTCACTGTTCGTGAACCAACTTTTCCAGTAGCACCAGCAACGAATACTAAATTGTCATCCTTGGAATCTGTTTTCTCAGGAATTCCCTCAGCTGCACCCGTACTAGATTTTGCTGAACCTTAAATGTAAGTAAATAATATATGTTTAACATTCATAGGGGGCAATCACAAACCAAAGATAGAAACATTTTTGAAGCAAATTATTTTTTTTTTATTATTATTATCACCTGAAGCTTGAGCTCTGGTGCTATGGATTCTGTTGGTGGGTCTAGTGTTGGAGGGGTACCTCATGAAATGGGAGTATTTGGAAAGCTTGAGATGCCCAGAAGGTTTCTCTGCAGCCCCTCTACGTGTGAGTGAGGAGGGAATGGTAGTTGCGTTCAGAGAGAAAACCTCCATTGGAATGGATTGAAAGGATTGGTGGTTTTGGGAATGAGAGTGGGAAATGTGAGGTGGTGAATAGTTTTGATCATGTTATGTTGTGTTTATTATCCATTAGTATCTTCTCTCATTGGCAGAGGTGCCTTCCTCTACTATGTGTGGATGTCATGGCCCTACCTCACACCAATGATTCCTCAAGACTCATGTCTCTTGGGTCATATAGATTCGCCACCAATATTTCAGATTTATAAGACCTTAGAATGTAATATAGGGTGTCTCAAATATTTAAGGCGTGATATTGATTTTTTTTTTATTTTAAAAAATAGTTTGGCATTTTCTTTTTTGATAAAAATAGTCTGGTAGGTGAGAAATTATCTCAGTTTTTTTTGTTAGAAAGGGGAAAAAAAATAAAAAGCACTAAGGTCTCACAAACCGAGTACCATTAGCGTTTGCGATTAAAAGGGAAGACAAATTCTCTGGGGGATTTCTACAAATCATCAAAGCATAAGAGTTCCTTGCACCGAGTTTCGCTAACCAGTCCACACAAAAATTCCCCTCGCGATATGTGTGAGTAATATGCACCACCCAGTCACGTTGTAGCACCTCACGTAAGTGTACCCTCTCCCTCCACCCCTCCATCCCTTGTGACAATCTAAGTGCTACATATCTAACCAAAAATCCAATATATCATACCCGCGTGAAACACATCTCCATTGATGTTCACTTTTTTCATGATCTGGTACAACAACAAAATCTCAAAGTTCACCATGTTAGCACTACTAACCAACCTGTGGAGTGTCTCACCAAACCTCTTTCCAAAGCTCGTCATTAGTGCTACTTATGAAACAAGATTGGTGTTTCTGACAGCACTCCAATTTTGAGGGGTCGTGCTAGTCAAATACGATTAGTGCTATCATTGGGAGTTGTACCAAATACATTCATATACATAGTCAAGTTAAGTACCTAGAAAGTATCATTCATGTCATCTACCTAGGAAATATCATCCATGCACTTGCGAAGTAACTTCTTGTAAATTGTATTTATTATTAAGAGTGTATAAATAAAAGATTGGCCGAGTGCAAATCACTCAAACATTTCTAAATCTCATAAAGGGTCAAATAACAACCCTTTGTTTCAACTACTTCTTGATGTATGAGTTGGGGAGGCTCTTGGTTTCTTGAAAGCATTAAAGTGGACTCGAGATCTCCACCTGGGCGATATGATCTTTGAGCTAGACTCCAAACTTGTAGTTGATAATGTCTATTGTAATAAGGTAAACGTCACCGAATTTGGTGATATTATAGATGTGTGTAGGCAATCTTTGGTCTTGTTTTCCTAAAAACTCTCCTGCAGAGTTCGACACGAGAAAAGCTAACATGGTTGCAGATTGTCTTACTACGATGGTTACTAGTTGCATTTAGCATTTGATTTTCAATGAATTATAATTTTTTCTAAAAAGAAATTAAAAAAGTTATGTATCGGTCTACCATCAATTTTAACAAGTATATTTAGTTGAGGCTGGTTTCTTTGATATATGCAAAAAAAAAGTGCAGATAACGTGCCATTTTAGGGTCTCAGGTATCCATGAATCATGGTGGGTATTTAGGATTTGAACATAAAAAGTTATACAATATAATATAATAATATATTATATCGCAATATATTATATCATCATTGTCTAATTAATAAAATATATATCTTTAAAAAATATTTTTAAGTTCATTTGCTAAAGAAAATATGAAATAATTAAATTTATAAAGTTTATTCCATCTTAAAATGATAAAAAAATACGTAATAAATATTATATATGTAACAAAAAATTACTGTCATTCAACCTATTTATTATCTATTGTGAGCAATGCATGTGAATGTCCACATACACATGTGTCGAAATGTAAAATAAAAATAAAAATAATAAATTTATTTAATACATATAATAATAGTATTTTTTTTATTAAAAAGATATTCATTCATTCAAATTTGGATAATACATCTAAAACAATACAAATTCAACATAAGTACTAAGTACTAACCAATATTTTGATAATATTAAATATTTATTGAAATATTCAACTTTTTAGATAATTATTTTTAGTTAATATCTTGTTTTTGGTAATTCTATTTTTTATTTCTTAGTCGGTGTCGTTATTATAACACTATTAAGCAGAATTAAAGTTATAAGTATTGTGTGAATATATTAAAAAGGTATTTGATATCTGTAATGTCTAGCTCAACGGACAACTGTTAAAATTGTTATGCTTGATATTATCACCCCGAGTTCAAGTCTGAGACTTTGCAGTTGTGCATATAAGTTTCACGTGGCAACTACCACTCACAATAGAATAAAAGGTATTTGACCAAATATTTAGAAGCAACAAGCAATATTGTTTTATTATGTTTTTATGTTACTCAGTGTTGTGCGCAATATCCGCCGACTTTGGTCACGGGTTCCTTAACCAACATGGTCTAACACAAGTAGTAGATACTTGAGCTCCTTAACCATTTGATCATGGATTCGATCCCTGACCGGTGCGTATGGAAAAAAAATACCTGGTGGGAGAGGTCAACCCCTTAAATGGATCTCATTACCTCATGGGAGACTATTAGTCTCTGCAATTGCCCTCAGGAGATATCTTGATTTACCCAAAAAAAAATATCTACCGACTTTGTTAATGATTAATCTACATTGCCACGAATACCCGACTTTGGGAATTCGTGTGATTTTCCCCCAAAAGAATTTTTACACACCCAAAATTTGAACTCGAGATATTGAAATGTGATAATGTGATAAAAACTCAGGCTCGGATCAAATCTTGTTGGTATTCTTGTTTTTTGTTTAATATTTATATATGTTATTTAATATTTTACTTAATATAAAAAAACTGTTCAAACAACAATAATTATGTTCAGTGTTCTGCTCACCGGTGAATGAACCAAACCAACCGGCCGATCGTCCCTATCCTAACAAATCGCCAAAACTTCTCACTCACCTAACCACAAAAAAAAGAAGAAAGAAGAAGAGGCTAATATGTAAAACAAAAACAACTTTATCGCAGTATTAAGAACATGCTTATTTCAGTTTATTAGTAGATTTTACCAAATCATTTCATTTATTTTATTCACACATGAATAAAACAAGGAACAAGAGTTGATTGTCAAAAAAAAAAACAAGGAACACGAGTTTGCGACACAGCAGAGAGAGAGTTGGCGCATTTTGACTGTAATCCAATCCCCAATGGCTTTCTGTGCGCACCTCTGCCGCCTTCCGGCGACTCGCGTCAGTGTGGCTTTACCGGAGAGAAGCCGGTGCCGGAAACAGTTCTCAGTCCGTTGTTCTGCCGATTCCGATTTTGATGCGAAGGTTTTCCGCCATAACCTCACCAGAAGTGACAATTATAACCGGAAAGGCTTTGGACACAAAGAGGAAACCCTCCGGCTCATGAATCGCGAGTATACCAGTATGTTTCTTCTCTACTCTTTAATTCGCCCCTTTTTCCTTGCAATTCAGAACTACTTCTCGCTTTGATTTTGGTCTTCCTAGTCAATTTTCATAATTTACGTGAATTGAGCTCAAAATTAGTGTTTGCTTTCTGTGGATATGCTTATTAATCGTGTACCATCGAAAAACCTGTAACTTTCTAGCTGGGTGGGCATGTGTGTATTTTGGTACAAAAGAGGAAAATTCGGATAACTAAATTTCTGGTTAATTTTTGCTATGCGGTTGATTTTTCCAGATTAATTTCTTTTATTTCATGGAAATTTAGCTGAAAGTTAGTGATTACTGTTAAGCTTCTTTAGATATGGCTTATGCTTATGGTTTTATTGGGTAGAGTAATTGTGTATTACACTGTGGTTTTAGTGATTTTGTGGGGTCTTCTTATTTGGTAATTTCAGGTGATATCATTAAGACTTTGAAGGAAAATGGGTATGAGTATACATGGGGTAATGTCACTGTGATGTTGGCTGAAGCCTTTGGCTTCTGTTGGGGAGTTGAGAGGGCTGTTCAAATTGCTTATGAGGCCAGAAAACAGTTTCCTGATGACAAAATATGGATCACCAATGAAATCATCCACAACCCAACTGTTAATAAGGTACACACACATATATCTCGAATTTTTTAGTTGATACTTGGAAGTTATATTGAGTAGTTGACGAAGTTGGTAAAATTGATTCATATTCTTAACTTGATAACTGCCTTGTATCTTGCAAATGCCATCTTTTTGATGTGATAAAAATATTGTTGATAGGCGAACTTGATAAATTATTGATGCAGCGGTTAGAGGAGATGAATGTGCAAAATATTCCTTTGGAGGAAGGACAGAAACAATTTGAGGTTGTCAACAAGGGTGATGTAGTCATATTGCCTGCTTTTGGAGCAGCAGTAGATGAGATGTTGACTTTGAGTGAGAAAAATGTTCAAATTGTTGATACAACTTGCCCATGGGTTTCAAAGGTATTTATATGTATAGATGGCTTTCTATTTTGCTAATTTGAATCAATTCAGTTCGAATATCAGTATGCATCGGCAGCTACTGAGATTATTTCTTCAATGCATTGTTTCAAGGTATGGAATGTTGTTGAGAAGCACAAGAAAAAAGATTATACCTCGATAATCCATGGAAAATATGCCCATGAGGAAACTGTAGCAACTGCATCTTTTGCTGGGACGTATATTATTGTGAAGAATATGACAGAGGTTTGTCCTAAGTTGCTTCAAATTTTATATGCGGTGAAATCTTCATGTAAAAAAATTGTTGTAATTTTTGCATAACTGATAACTTTATCCAGGCTGAATATGTTTGTGACTATATTCTTGGTGGTGAGTTTAATGGATCCAGCTCAACCAAAGAGGCATTTTTAGAGGTATGGCTTTTGTCATATGATCGATCTTGCTTTCAAAACCCCCATGGTCTTCGATGTTGTGATTATTTTACTCTTTTTGTACAGAAATTTAAATTTGCAGTTTCTAAGGGTTTTGATCCAGACAATGACCTAATAAAACTTGGCATAGCAAATCAGACAACAATGCTCAAGGGAGAGACTGAAGGGATTGGTTAGTCTCTTTTTATTTGAGTAGAGGGGAAGCGGACTTTCATGTTAATTGATTTATAAATTTATAAATTTTAAGTAATTGTCATTTATTTTACTGATCGGTTCACAGGGAAACTGGTGGAGAGGACTATGATGCGCAAATACGGTGTGGAGAACGTCAATGAGCACTTCATAAGCTTCAACACGATTTGTGATGCTACTCAGGTAGTTTCACTTCTTTAGTCGTTGATGTTCTTGCTTATTTTGGATTAGTTATAAACTTAATAAAATATGATTGCAGATCTTGTTAAGCCAGTTATTAACTTAGCACTATGCATAATATATACTCCAGACATTAGCCATTATTTACGCCTTCGTTCTTGATGAATTGAATTTCCTTACAGGAGCGACAAGATGCTATTTACAAGCTGGTGGAGAAAGATATGGATCTTATGTTAGTAGTTGGTGGATGGAACTCGAGCAATACATCACATCTGCAAGAGATAGCTGAGGAGCGAGGAATTCCTTCTTACTGGATTGACAGTGAGCAAAGAATTGGTCCAGGAAACAAAATAGCATCCAAGTTAAATGTAAGCATAGAAGAGATATTTATACATTTTCAACTGTTGTTTATTTCAATTCGGCCTTCACTATTAATAACAATGTTCATCTTTTGGTCATTCAGCATGGTGAGCTTGTGGAAAAAGAGAACTGGTTGCCAAAGGGTCCATTAAGAATTGGTGTAACATCTGGTGCATCCACACCAGACAAGGTAATTTCTCTTGCCTTGCCTATGAAGTGATAAATTACTTGTAGTCTTCCATTCTTATTCATTTTTGTAAATTTTTCCGCTATCATTTCATTTTAATACTATTTTCATCTTTGGATTTCACACAGGTTGTGGAAGATGTGCTTATCAAAGTGTTTGACTTGAAAAGGGAAGAAGCATTACAACTGGTGTAAAATAATACATACATTATTATATGTATAAATGACAGGAGGGACCTGAATTACAGGATCTGTGATGGAAACCAGAGAATAAAAGTGCAAACAAACAATCACAGACAAGAGCAATAGAACAGTGAATTGAGAGGAATTTGTGTAATTTGTATTAATGATAAAGGGAAAATTGAGCTCAGCAGCTCGTACAAATGGACCCAACACTACCAGAGCAGTATCCTCCTGACCAGAGAATAATCTCCTTTCTAATTTCTTACACAAATCAGAATAATTCCTCTCTCATCCGTATCTCATTGATATACTCACTAACAGAATCACATGGGTTGGGATCCTTTGCCACCTCACTAGCTATTTTCTCTCTCCTATTCCTTCTAGAATAAACCCTCCAAATGATGGGCTTCTTTGGATTCCGGGCCAGATCAGTAATAGGCCCAAAATTAGTACCAGGGTACCTATCAATCTGTTAAGAGATTTTTTTTTACCCCCATCAGATGACAATCTACCCCATCGACTCTGCGAAAAGACGCAATTACCCTTCACAAAATTTAAAAAACCTGAACGTATCCAGATTTCAATTTTTTTTTTGGAAATCGGATTTATGTATCTGAGGTAAATCTGATTTTCACTAAAAATTTTAAAAAATTAAAAGCGGATTTATTTAAGATGGGGTAGATTCGCTTTTAAAAATAACAAAACAGATTTACCTTAGGTGGAAGTAAATCCGATTTTGTTATTTGTAAAAGCGGATTTACCTTATATGGGGGTATATCCGCTTTTAAATAACAAAATTGGATTTACCCCCACTTAAGGTAAATCCGCTTTGTTAACCTAATTAATAAATAAATAAATCAGTTAAAAAATTAGATACGAATTTCGACCGTCTTTTGATTTTGTTTAGTGTGTAGTTCGTTAACACGTGACGATGTTGTACGTCGAGCGAATAATTTAGGCTAAAAAATCGGTTTTCGGGCAACCTATTCAAATTGTAATGAAATCACAGCCATTAAAATCCAAAATTCCATCGTTTACTATTTTTTATTAATTTTTTTAATTTTTCATAATTTTCAAAAAATCTAAAAAAATTTGCATAAACTTATTTTGATTTTATTAGATTTTTAGCGGTGTTTTTTATAATTTTTGGATTAGGTTTGACTCTTTAACGGATTTTTAGTAGCATTTTTATAACCTTTTTTAAAAATTTAAATAAAAAACAATTATTTTTAATAACAAAATCGGATTTACCTTAGGTGGGATAAATCCGAATTCCTTTTTTTAGGAAAATCGGATTTATCTACCCACGTAAATCCGATTTTAAAAATAACAAAGCGGATGTACCCCCATCTGAGGTAAATCCGCTTTGTTATTTTTAAAGTCGGATTTACCTATTAGGTACCCTCATTTGAGGTAAATCCGCTTTGTTATTTGGGCAGGGGTATTTTTGGGTATATGCGATGTGATGGAGGTATATGGGATGTGATGGGGGTAAAAAAAAAAAACCATCTGTTAAAGTTTCGATGCGTAGAATTTACCAATGAGAAACCTCAACGTTAAATGTAGGCTAAAGTGCTCCCGGGGTCCCTTATCTTTATTTAAAGTAACGATTTGGTCCTTTATCTTTTTTTTGTCCCAAATCAGTCCTTTATGTTTTAAATTTTTGACACATAAATCCTTTTCTGTCCCAAATCAGTCCTTTATGTTTCAAATTTTTAACACATAAATCCTTTTTTTTTTGACACATAAATCAGCATTGTTAACGGAAAAGGATTTATGTGTCAAAAATTTGAAAGATAAAGGACTTATTTGGGACAATAAAAACATAAAGGACTAATTCGTTACTTTAAATAAAGATAAAGAACCCCGGGAGCACTTTAGCCTTAAATGTATTATTTCAAATGTTGCTTGTTGTAGTAGAATAGCAGTGTTTGGTATTAGTTGTCAT
Source organism: Astragalus membranaceus (assembly GCA_039519185.1). Lineage (NCBI taxonomy): Eukaryota > Viridiplantae > Streptophyta > Magnoliopsida > Fabales > Fabaceae > Astragalus > Astragalus membranaceus. The sequence goes on along the minus strand of CM076850.1, from coordinate 106,604,522 downwards.
CATAGACCAACCTATTAGCACTAGGGTTATCCATGCATTTGTAAATTTTGGCTACAAGGAGATGAAAGTATACCTCTGCTGATAGCCTTATCATTCGAATGGAAACAAGAATAGCTCAATACAATAAAATGGGAAGCAATCTTTATGCAGTTGCAACTGTGAACCGTAGATTGTGGACTTATCTAATAGTAAAGATACTTATCAGTTACTCAAATGAGGGGGGAAAAAATAATACAAGAGCCTTGGCACTTGGCCTTATGAGAAGAAAATATATAAGAAATATACATGTAATGAACTCGGTATATCTAAATAATGTCTTATGAGATGGTCTGAAAAAGTTTCCTTGGCAGCAATCCAGCATTCGTAATATACTTGGCTGATCGGCCATCAAAGACAATTACTGGGCATGTCATTCATTGATGACATATCATCCAATTGAAGAGTCTTCTTTTCTCACTTTAATGTCTCAAAAGCTATAAGCTAACCAGTACCACCAATTCTATCAGCTTGTTTAGAGAAAGAGGATTCAACTATTTCAGGGACCCTATCAAGCAAGCGATTCATCTCCTCAGGAAACTCCAACTTTGCTCTGTTAGTCTTCCCTCCAATAACAACTGTTGTCCCATCTTGCAAGGCCCATATCTTTCAATTCACCAACAAGTAAATGAACATTTTATTATATAAATTGAAAATAGAGAAATAAAACACAGCTAAGCTACCACTGTCAGACCAAACTGAAAACAAACCTAAGCCATTATCTTTTGTCTGGAAACAGGAAAACATAAGCAACATTGGAGAAAGAATAATACAAATAAAATAAGGTTTTACTAAAGCCATGGCACTAAAAAATGCTGAGTATTACTTATGAAATTGCAGAAAATTCACCTGTGAATGAGATAAATAACTGATGCAAGTAGTGAGCATTAGTGCACCAAATCCAGCATATACTACTGGAACACCTGGGTCAGTCTGCATATGCAATGAGTCAATGACAAAGGTAAAATAACTAATTGCAGCTAAGGAAAATAACTAGCTTAGTTTAAGCTGTCACCTTCAAGTCCAAGCCACTACTCCCTATTGCATCAACAATAACAATTTCTGTTCCATCAATATTGATTGGGAGGTTCGAATTAGGCCGTCTAACTCCTGCAAATTTCCCTTCCGTATCGTAAAGGACAATCGATTGCAGGTCACGAGCAAGCATAGATCTAAATTCAACAAAAAGTTAGTAAAAAGAATGAGACAAGTAAAAAGAAGTTAAAAGAGCATCCTAATATTGAAAATTATATTTTAGTGTCGCAATAAATCATTAAACACTTACATTCCCTTAACATCAGGAGAGTTGATATCTCCAACAGGTAGAAAAGTACCATAGAGCTTCTTATCTCCATTGATCTGTAGAGGTGCCACAGCTAAGTTATAAGGTCCTTGATTGTCCTTAAGAATTTGCAGAGCTGAAATACTCCAATCTGTCTGGTATATGGTGATACCATTATATCTTAAAGGATCATTTACACTAATTGTTTTCCTCATTACTTCTTTCCCATCCATGTCAAGGAGCGAAAGATCGGTGTGGAATTGCGAAACCTGTAACATAAATTAAAAATCATCATCAAATAAGAAAAAAAGGAAGGTCAACATGAGATTTGTAGTATGGCTCAACAATGATGGTACTCAAAATTGTATAAGATTTTACACTTTCACCTCTTGTTGAAATTTCATGAATTCAGTGCTACAATTTCACTGAAAACAAAAATAAACACTTACCTCTCCACTTTCATAATAATCCATAGAGAATCTGTTGACATGAACTTCTGTATTAAAAGCATCAGATGGAGAGGAGAGAAAGCCAGTAGGACCCAAAACATCTCCTACAACAAAATTCAGCCCCTGGGGCACAGTGACTGAACCTTTAAAGCTCCCAGCAGCACTTAAAGTTCCTCCAGCCATTATTAACAGCAATGCTATATGGACTCCAACAGGAGCCAGCCGACCTGCGAGCCCACGAAAAGCATACAAAGATGGTCCTTTCACAAATACCTATAATCCAAAATTACATTGTCAGCACAAAAAAAGCTATTCAACGGGCGATGCACATTTGGGCTTTGGCCCTTGACAAATGTTGCTCGTAGGCGAGTGTAGCGCCCCGAGCAAGGCATGCCGCCTTCCACACCTGGCTGGCTCCCCCAGCAAGAAGGAAAATTATGTCCACTCCCTATACATAGTTTTCTGGACATTTTATAGAAAATCATTTCCGATAAGTATATACTAGGGCTAAGATTCTTAAGGCTATAAAGAAGAAAATGTAACAAAAGTTTAAGTTTGAGTTATAGCACTATAACCTCATATCCAGCTCCCATTAATATAGTCCCAACATCTTGGATTGATGCTCTTGGCAATGATTCTGAAAACTCCTGTTTACGTATAGTCTCGGAAGAGTGCATAAAGGACCATCTATGAAACAAATTACGCCTTCAGCGACAAGGAAATTTCGCAAACCAGGCATTATGAATACAGAAAACTGATAAGCAAACCTTCTTGAAACCTTGATGAGTGGGAGCTGTGTTGTGTAAGTGCAAGCCATAAGGGATGCACCAAGGAGAGCCAACATTCCAAGAAATATAGGGGATGAATACATGTGATCAAAACCAAGGAAGAGAACCCATCTCCATGTGAAAAATCCCAACACTGGGTGATCTTCAGGATAGTTCTGGAAATAAAAGTCAGGGGCCTCACCTTGATCAATGAGAGTGCCTGCCATAAAGGCCAAGTTTTAGTCCTTATGGTTATATGAAAGCACATTTGCAGACACCCAAAAAAATTGAATGATTTTATAAGAAGACATCTCTTTTGCCATTCTACTATGTTCAGCCACAAACTTCAGGAGCTTCTGTATCAACATTTACTACCTCCGTCCATGTATATAAGCACCCTTTCAACAATTCATAATAGTTAAGAAAATTAGTTAACCTAGTTATTTTTTGTCAGCTTAGCCAAATGACAAATAAACACCACGCACACACACTATCCAACGAATACATCCGGGAGCCGGCGCCTCCATGTCACTGAAAATTGCTAATGGAACCAGCAGTGAGACTCATCAGTACTTTAAAAATAAATTAGTTAATCTAGTTATTCACAAGAAATTTGTCAATGTATTCTTTTAAAAAAAATCATCCTTTAAAAATATTGGGACTCATCACTACTTTTTCCACCTAATTAACTCTTATCGAGACTTTTCATCTCATCTCTTTTTCTAATCCTCACAAGAGAGAAGGTGAAGCAATTAAGGGAATTTTGGTGAAAAATAATTAAAGCAACAAACAATTTGAAAAGAATCTTATAAAAAGAAACAATCAATATGCTAAAAAGGGTGTTATATTAAGTAGGGGGGTAGTATCTCCTAAATAACAAGGATCCTAAGTAGTACCATGTAAAATTTTGAGAACTACAAAGGGTGAAAACTGAAAACAGCTGGTTAATGCAGACTAAGAAATAGAGAAAAGAAAGAAACTTTAAGACATACCCAAACCCATTAAAAAAGCAATGGTGAACATTTCCCCAATAGCCAAGGGCAAATTAGAGAGAATCTGCAAAACCCTTTTACTCAACTTCTTGGCCACCCCAAAAAGGCCTTTCTGGTTCTTTGAGCTTACTGGAACATCCTCACTGCCACTGCTACTTTTGATATAATCATCATTATCATTATCCTCTTTGAGTGGTGGAGGGGAAACTTCAGATAAGACAATCTTCTGGGGCATTCCCTTCCCATTGTTTTTGATATCCTGAGAACTTTTGAGCTTGCAATTGATGGTGAATGAGAGAGTATGACTATGAGCTCTGTTTGGACCATAGTTCGTGTATGGGAATGGAGATGGATGGAATTTGAAGAATGGGTGAAAGGTACGAACTTTGAGAAAATGGGTTTTGGGAAGACATGGATTTGAGTAGTTCATGGGACTCGTCGATGGGGGGACACTCACTGTTTCAGAGAAAGTCACTTCTCTATTAACGACCACAACAGTTACTTTATCCAAAGAGTAGATATTTTAATAGTACTAATTTTGTCAAAAATAAGATATTTTAATACTACCGTAACGTATTATACGACTTTTTAGCTCACTCTTTATTATTTAATAATATCTCTTTAACAACTCTATTAATTTATCTTCCCAATGTTATTATTAATAAGGTTAATTTGGTGAACTAACTCACAATTTCTCTTTCTCATATAAAATTAACTACTTTTTTAATATGTGTGAAATGACCCAAAATGACATATAATATGAGACGGAGGGAGTATCAATTTAGAATTTTCTCATTTGTCCAAAATTAAGGGTATAATAATAAATTGGCCTCAAAAAGACAAAATAAAACAGCTTTTTAAAGAAAAAACATTCTGACACGTCTCATTGACGCGTGTCGGCTTTTTTATTTTCCAATTTATTTTTCAGTTTTTTGTTTCACAAAAAATATCTTTTTCCTGTCAGTTTTTTTTTCAGTTTTTTTTCAAATTCTTTTTTCAGTTTTTTTTTCAAAAAAATTAATTTTTTTCTGTCAGGTTCTTTTCCCAATTGTTTTTCAAAAAAACTCTGTTTTTTGTTTTCCTTTTACCAAAAAAAACAATTTTTTTTTATTTTTATAATATACTCAAACTACAAAAATCAATCAATTTAACCACTACTAATTGTTAAAAAAAACCCATACCTCTAACAAATGTTTCAAAATCTTTTTTTTCAAAAAAATCAATTATTAATTTAATATTATACTCAATAATTAAATAATCTAAAATTTATTATTTACTATAATCTCTCTATTAAAACTACTAAAATCAATCAATTCTTTTCATAAAAAATAAAATCAATCACTTTAACCACTAACAATTGTAAAAAAAAATTAACCACAACAAAAAATTACAAAATAACTATTTTATAATTATTAAAAAGGAGTAAACAAGTGGCAACGGGAGCGACAACGAGAGACTGATAAGGGATCGGCAACTAGAGTGCCAAAGGGAGCACCAACGGAGGTGCATATTTTACCTTAAATCTCATTTTCTTTTTTCTAGCAAAAGTTTCAAATTTATTTTCTTCAAAAAATTAAATTATTAATTTAATATTATACTCAATAATTAAATAATCTAAAATTTACTATTTATTATAATCCAAAGCTATTAAAATCAATCAATTTAACCACTAAGAATTGTAAAAAAAAACTTTAACCACTACCAAAAATTACAAAATAACTTTTTTATAATTAAACGAATATGATCAAAATAACGGGAGTGGCAACGAGAGCACAATGGGAGTGCCAACGGGAGCGCCAACGTGGGTGCATATTTTATCTAAAATCTCATTTTCCTTTTTCTTCATTTTTACTCCATTATTAATATTATAAGAAGATACCGTCTTTTTTTAAACTTTTTCAAACACAACTATTTTAATAAATTTGAAAATATAGCCATTTATCACATTTTTCCTTTTTTTATTATATTCTGCAACTTTCAGTGTATTTATAAATTCATAGCAAATTATAACAAATACAGTATCACTCGTGCGTATGCACGGGTAAAATACTAGTGTAGTGCTATATATTTAAGAATTTTCAAATAGTTTTAAATTAATTATGTCCTATATTTTAAATAGGTCTGAACTTTGAAATAATTTATAATTAGGTCAATAAAATTTTAAATAATTTATAATCGAGTCCCTAAATGCGAGAACTTAATTATAAATTATTAAAAATTTAGGAGTTTAATTACAAATTATTTTAATAAATTAACATGCAAAAATCCAATCACAAATTTTTGACAAGCTCTTGTATCCCATTATAATTTTTTGTTTGGAAACCTATTTAGAAATTCACAAATAGTTGATGCATGGAAATAGATAGTAGCTAAACGTAATAAGATAGAAAAGAAAGGAACAAAAATGAGGGGAGGGGGGAGAAAACTTAAGTAAAGTTAATGGTATTGTTTGAAGAGAGAGCGAGAGATTCAGATTCATTATTCTTATCGAGAGTCAAACTTTTGTGCTGATTGGTTTGTGAAGAAGTGAGCTTAAATACTTTTTTGACGTTGTGGCATTCACCTCCCACGGAGTTGAATCCTTTGTTGCTTGCTAATGATGTCTTAGGGACTCATTTTGTAAGGCTTTAATTTTTTTTCCTTTTGTAAACAAAAAATTGGCTATTGTTGGTGTTGTTTTAGGAATTGCACTGCAATCATCTTTGTCTATCTCTCTCTCTACTTCTGATTTATTTTTAAATTTTTTAATTAAAATAAATCAATGGGTATGCTTTTTCTAACACCATTTCCAATGGCTATTATAATAGTGAGAACAGTCACTCACTGCAATTAATATTGACTTAAGTGGATCATGGTCCGTTGTGGACTCAGATCCTCTGCAGTCACATTTTTTACTGTAAGATATCCTAACCATAGTGTTTTTTGGACAAACAAAAAAAATGAGTTTATTAAATCTTGACCCTTAAAATGTGTGAATGCATGAATGCAGTGGGATTTTAACGGCAGAGAATTCAGGTCCGTCGGTTGTTCTATGATCACAAGAGGATATGTGGACTTTTAAAAAATTATTGAATCATAATGGAAAATAATATGAATAAAAAACAACACCAACAATATTCATGCAAATGTATCTAGGTTTTTCTCCAAAAGAACATCCTAATAGCAAAAAATATGACAGATAAAATTAGTTTTTTTTATCTTTTTTTCTCTCAGCCTTGTTCTACTCCTACACTATTTTTCTGTCTTGTGCCGCCACCACACCATGTCTCGTCATCATTCTTCTTCGGTTGTTGTAGCTCCACTTTCAAATTGATATGGTACCATTACACAAAGCACACTTACTATACTGTAAAAAGTATCCTTTTTTATCCATTCCTCTCTAACGTTTGTTTGGTTATTGTAATGTCGGATTATAATTGCTGTAGCAAACAGATTTTTTTTTGGGTGATAAGTAGCAAACACAGATGGAAACATAATTGCTGTAGCAAACACAGATGGAAATGCCCCAGAGAAGTACTTCCTCCGTCCCATATTATCTGTAACTTTAAGTCATTTCACACAAATTAAAAAAAATAATTAATTTTATATGAGAAAGAAAAATTGTGAGTTAGTGATAGGATATTAAAATATTAAATAAATATAGTGGGCGGTTATTGTCTTGTTGGCGGTTACTATCTTGTGAGCGGTTACTTTTGTGTTGTAGTAACTGTCAGGGTCTGTCTTGTGTTGTATATATTGTATTGTTCAGTTATTAGGAGAAGGCAAGTATAATATATACAACACAAGACAGCCCCTGACAGTTACTACAACACAAAAGTAACCGCTCACAAGATAGTAACCGCCAACAAGACAATAACCGCCCACTATATTTATTTAATATTTTAATATCCTATCATTACTCGCCCCTTAAACATTCACATTGTCCTCAAGGTGAAGATAACAATGACAAACAATTTATAGTCTTCCACCGGGATCCCATAGCTTGAAGCATGATGACCAAGCAATGCAAGAAATTGAAGGACCGCCCCCTGGATCAAATGCCCTTCGTTCAGTTGGATTTTGAGCCAAATCAGGCCCAACAAGCTGCTTTTTGTCCATCACCATTTTTATTAGTAACACCCCCCCTATTATTAGTAAACTGGGGAGGTGTAAATATCAATGATTGGGCCTGTCCCATTAGATCAGTCAAAAGGCCCAATTTCCCTAAAATCCAATCAGCCCTAATTTGCACTTTCCTCTCAGATCCATTTCGCAGAAGCAGAGCAACGACGAGAGAGAAAATTGTCTCTCCCACATCACGAACGGTTCCCATCAGTTAGTTTACCAAGTTATCATTCATTCATTTGTCAAAGCAAGAAGGATGTATAATCAAAATTGTAAAAGGAAAATATTAAATATTATAACTTCTGAAATTATTAATTTATATTGAAATACTCTACTAATTTATAGTAAAAAACTTCGGTATATTGATTAGGGTTGGTTAACACAATTCTATATTGATTAAACAATATGTTAAGTAAATCGTCAAGATTGATTTTCACTGACTATCCATATGAAATTGAATACCGAACATAAAAGAAAACTCAATATGCGACAGTATTTGGCACAGGGATCTGAAGACTATAATGCTGTACAATGTATAAATTTCAAATTTCAATTTCCAAAGAACTCTGCATGTGATGCTTTCACCCACAGAAAGCAAAAACTCACAGAATAATGAAAAAGAGCCACGTGTGTAAGTGTCTGATTATGGATCAGAAACATGAGCATGAGCATTCCTTTCTTTTTCCTTCCATTTTATTTGGATCAAAGGAAAAGATTAATCACCCAAAAGATATTGGATTTAGCTCTGCTTTGCTAATAGCTCGATGTCAGATCCAACTTCAGCAATCTTGGTGTCCTTAGAACCCTTGGCTGCTTTTGCAATGTTCAAAACATCAAAGTCCAGTGCTATTTTCTTGACAAGACCCTCAAGCATCTGTTTGAAGAGGATTCGACAAACTAAAACTTGAGTAAAGCATTTCACAGAGGTAGTAATATGCCTATAGGCACATGAATTTCACAGATTGTAAAAAATTAAGCAAAAAATGTGTAGTTATGAAATTGATATTCAACATGCAGACCAGCTTGACTCACGTACACACAAACTAAAATATGATTGATGTACCCAAAATAAAATGAGACAGAAAATTATACCAGTGATCCAACAGCAACTAAAGCACGGAATTTGGAATCGGCTTCTATATTTTCATCCTCGACAATCTGCACAGAAACAAAATGTATCAAGATATTGTTATTTTCCTTACTTTGAGGGATATTAGGATATTATTATCTTCCCCTTATCTTTGATATGATATCCAGTTTAGGGAAAATAATATTTTATTATGATTAGGATTTATAAAGAAGCTTAGTTCATATAGGTAATGTTTAGTATACAAAGAACAAGACAGAACAGAAGATATGGATTTTGTTCTATATTTGGCACATAGCAGAACAGGACAGAAGGTAAGAAAAGTGGTATAAGAAAATAAAACAGAACACGCTTCTCCCTTCTTTTTTGTCTGCATGCCAAATGCAGTCTTAGGATTTCATCTTATTCCAAGAGGAGCATTAAGCTTAGAGAAACCATTAAAAAGGACCTTGTCCAAAATGATAGATTGAAATTTTGGCTTTTCATAGAGCCAAATGGAATTGATTGAGTTAACCTCACCAAGTAAGATAAGGCTTGGTGGCATGGTGGTTGTCCACAGGTAAGAAGGCCATAAGACATACCTCGAGTGCTGCTGATAGAACTTGAGATTGACCTTCTTGATCCTTTGATTCAATCAATAGCACAGCATAACTGAGGTTCAAAACAAAAGTTAAAGGTTATTGCATGCTTATATTGTGGACCAGTAATATTGCACTTCTAAAAGCAAATCACTTCAATGATGAAAATAATGAATCATAAACTGAGATCTAAATATAAAATATGTAAAAGCCACCACTCATGCAGGCTGCTTCAGTGTCTATACTTATATGCAGCAGCATGGTGAGGCTAGGTAGGGTGGTACACTGAGCAAAGAAGAAAA